>JAREYC010000011.1:27710000-28910000 GCA_030015325.1 Cryptoblepharus egeriae
GCTTGATCAGATCATACACAGAAGGCAACTGGAATGGAAAGAAATCCTAGTTAGGGAATGTTTTGCCTCCCTTGCCTACCATCCCATGGCCCATTTTAAGTCTGAAATCTAAAAACATTCCCCGGACATGGTCAATGGAAACCAGTCTGCAACCAATATACAACATTTGTATATTGCACTGGCATCCTTAAGTCTCGAAAGACTATGGTATCGTGCTCGACGCTGTATGCGAAGCACGAAGGCCTGGGTAGATTGATATGGAGGATAGGCTGTTACCCAAGCAGCAGATCCCCCTCTCCACGCCACTGAATTAGTCTAATGGAAAGTCAGAGCCAATATGATTGGATCCAGCTGGCGTCGCAGAGCTGGGCTAAGGACAGGAGCTCACCCTGTCTTGTGGGGCCAACCCGGGTCTCGAACCCTGGCCTGCTGGTTAACAGGCACAGCGTCTTAACCACTTGAGCCACCCACAGCCCTAAATGTTGCACACCCACATTTGACATGTCAAAAAAAGCAATAATTGCTCTTCTGGGTTCAAATGTCTCCCCGTTTGTAATTCTCGTTATGAATTGAATGCTGCATATTTTTTTTCTGGAAAATTGCTTGCTTACTTGATTTCCCCCTTGCCTTTCCCACTGAATAATAATCTGGCTCATAGAGTAAGCCAAGTTCCTGGTCAGGTTCTAGGACTCAGACATCTGGAAACTATGGGTGCAATTAGGGTTGCCATATGTTCTGAAAAACAGGACAACCCCAAATTTGGGGGATTGTGTTCACTTACTGGCAAATGGGACAGAGGGTCCTGTCCTGATTTTGTAGAAGAGAATTATGGCGACCCTAGCTTCAATCCTAACCACATTTTCCTGGGAGTAAGCCCCATGAAAGACACAATAGAACTTAGACATGAATAGGACTGTCAGTGTTCCAGGATCCCATGCATTTGGGATTCCTGCCACCAGGGATATATGGATACCGGGTACCCAGGATGCTAACGTCAGGGTCACAGGGATGAATTGAGGCATCCCAGCTGTTGGTGTGATGAAAGGTTTTGATGAAGGTAGTTAATGCAGGACGTCTGGGTAGAAGGATTTGGGGTACACTCAGGAATGTTTGGGGGACTGCAGAGAAGGGAGGCTGCTGGTGTTATCCTTCCTTCTTTGCAATCCCCCAAACATTCCTGAGTGTACCCCAAATCCCTCTACCTCTAGTAATGAATAAATTACTCATTTATTGTCCCATTTTTGTTTTCTTTTCGGAATTGTTTTGAATTTTCTGTTCTGAATTGAATTGAGGGGCGTTGACAACTAGTAATAAATGTGATTCTCAGTGGCTGTTGACACAGTAAGCAGACTGCACCCCGCAATGCAGTGGAGAAGAGGGAACCTGTCCCTCTCCCCATACTCATGGTTACCAGGAGCAAGAAGTAGGATCAGCTCCCCCCACCAAGAAAAGCCACCTGTGTTCTCTACACCCCGCCATACGTACCCCCATTTTAGTAATGTTGCTGCTCACCTGCATGGGAAACGATAGCCGAAGGTTCCAACTGGGATTGGCATCTCCAGGCACTATGTGTGTTGTTAGCTGCGCAGAATGATAATGGATCAGGTCAGGACAGAAAATCTATTTTGTACATTGCTTATCTGTTAATGCATGAGGAGTTGGTCAGTTGGTCTGGATTGTAGGGTTAGTTACGTAATGGGGCTTACTTAGGCTTAGGCTGCAATCCAAAAGACACTTTCCTGTGGGTAAGACCCATTTAAGACAATGGGGCTTACTTTTGAGTAGGCATAGTTAGGATTGTGCTTGTTATTTCTGCTTTTGACACTGAGAACTGAGCTCATGTTCCATTAAACAGTAACTTTTAAAATAGCAAATATTTCAATACTTTTCATACTATTAATAATTTACTATTAATATTTACTATTAGTACTTTTAATACTTATAAAATTTTAAATGTTTTAAATGTTTTATTGTTTTTATCATGTTATTTTTTTTTACTATATTATTGTTTCTATTACGTTGTTAGCCACCTTGGTCTGCCTAATGGAGAAAGGCATGATAAAAATCTATTAAATAAAACTAACTAACAAATAGTGCAATCCTGGGCATGTCTACTCAGAAGAAAGTCCTACTGTATTCAATGGGGCCTCCTCCAAGGATGGTATGTTTAGGATTTCAGCCCAACTAACAAAGACTGCAATCCTTTTCACACTTATCTGCGAGTAAGTCCCATTGGCTGTAATGGAACTTATTTCAGAGTAGACATACTCAGGATTGTGCACTAACTAACTAACTAACTAACTAACTAACTAACTAACTAACTAACTAACTAACTAACTAACCTTCAACTGTGCACATGTTAAGACAAACAGCAGGCATACTTGTTTGCCTTGCTTGTTTAAAGTTATTTAAACCAGTGTGTATTATTTAAAGTGAGTTATTTACAGCTATTTAAGGCTGTAACCCTAAAGACACTTTCCTGGAAGCAAGGCCCATTGAACACAATGAACTTACTTTTGAGTAGACATGGTTAGGATTGTGCTCTATGTTATTTAAAGTGAGACGTACCCCCAAATGCCGAGCAACTACAAGAGCATGTAAGAGACATTACATGCACCCATAGCTACTGCACATCCTAGTGAAAACCTATGGGAAATTCATATTGCAATCCAGAGTAAATTGTTCTTACATCGGAGCAAGGACTCCCCATAGTTACTCTGGATTTTTTCCCTAGTTTGCTGCTCGATCAAACAATAGCATTCGTTTTAGGTTCATTAATCTAAATTCCAGTTCTAATGTAATAATCTAAATTTTATAGTGTAGGTTTTTTTCCAGACCCTGACACTGTGCCAAATATTTGATGGGGTTTGGCCAAATAGTTTAGAGACCCCTGATCTATAGGCTCGTTATCATCGAGGACTTTTTTTTTTTGCAAGTTTGTGGAAAACCCCATAATATGTGAGGCTGCTTATTAAGCGCAGTTTTATTTCAAAGCTTTAATGTTTTGTTGTACTTGGAAGCTTCTCAATTACTGTTAGTCAAAAGGAGAGCTGCAGTTGACTTACCACATGCCCTCCAAATTTGGCTTCCAGAGACGGGTTGAAATCACCGGAGCGATCCTGGATTATTGCCGTGAAGTTATAATCCCCTATGGAGGAGAGATGAGATGCTTCTCATGATCCTGTTTTAGGATCCAGTTTCTACCATGCTAGCCCACCACTCTCCGCTCTTCTATTCAATCTAGCCCCATTCCCCTCTTTTTGAATGCAGGCGATGGGGAGCTGCAATATGAGTGGAGGTCTACGAAATTGGGCTGTGGGTGGCACAAGTGGTTAAGACACTGTGCCTGTTTAACCAGCAGGCCAGGGTTCGAGATCCGGGTCAGTCCCCACAAGACAGGGTGAGCTCCTGTATTTAGCCTGGCTCTGCCTTTCCATTGGACTATTTCAGTGGTGTGGAGAGGGGGGATTTGCTGCTTGGGTAACAGCCTATCCTCCATATTAATCTAACCCAGGCCCTCGTGCTTTGCATGCAGCGTATGCAGCGCCGAGCACGATACCATAGTCTTTCAAGATTGACGGAGGCCTGCTATGGCATGGAAGTCACCATGCACGAGAGGTGCAGAGGTGTTTGGCCCAGAGTAGCACTATTTAATTAAACCATAAATTGCTTATATGGCAATTTTTTAAATCTGAGACCCCCTACTTTGAGGCAAGTCGTCTGCTCCGTAGATGAAGAGACGGAGGGTGGCCACGCGTGGCGCTGGCATCCCTGCCGGCTTCATAAGGTTGACATCCAAATGGCTGCCTTCCACGGCAACTTCCATGTCCTACACGCAGAAAAAGGGGAAGGAGAATTATGACCAGTGTATTAAAAGTTCCTCCGACACATCAGTGATGTGCAACTCCAACAGGACATAGTCTTTATGCATTACTCTAGATGAGAGGTACATAAATTGCCTGACTGCCTGAATTGTCCCCATCCCATTGGATACGGTGCATGCTCCATCAGCAACACCACACACAAAAGATGTGGGGATAGGACTGGGCCCTAAGCGTCTAAAAAGGCTGGCATCTAACTTTTTGTGTATCACCCTGAAAGCATCACCCACTGACTGTCAGTTGTCCGACACCATTTTGGACGTTCATTTTGTGGCCCTGTCCTAAAGCTGAAAGGTGTTATCATGCCAAAACTTTTACCGGTACACGATCCCCAACTCCTAAGACACACAGGTTGACTTTCACATAGCCCTTTAATCCAGCATTGGGGTCATTCGTGTCGTACAGATTCAACCATTTGGCAATCATAGCGTGACCTAAGAAAAGGAAGTAGTGAGAATCGGAGTTCCTCCAATTATTTGGGATCCTTCTCTGGACACAGAAATGGCATTTCAAGGCACTGGCCCCAATTCTCCCACAACTGACTTACCAGGAGATTCGTATACAGATCCAATATCAATCTGCAAATACAGAAACAAGAGGAGTCAGCAGAGTGACGAGGCAGGAGAAAGTGCATGGAGAGCACCTGGGGATCAACTGGGGATCTTCAAGTAGATGCTCGACAAGCACCTGTCGGAGATGCTCGAGGTGGATTTCCTCATACAGGCAGGGGTTGGACTAGATGACCTATTATGGTCAGGGTGACCAGATGCCTGAACCTCAAAAGGACAAGGTCTTGGATTCCTCTCAGCCTGGCCTTTCTGGCAGACAATGGCACTTTTGCCGACTCATGAGTAAAGTTGTAATGTTAGGCACTTTCACTATCCCATAGAGCTCAATGCATATTTTTTATTTTTAGTTTTTTGGCCATAACGTTTGATAGGAAGGAGATATTTCCAAACCAATTTTTGCATTGGATTCTGCTCTTCAGTATGAATCCAATAATGTATGACATGATGGCACACCATGATGCTACACCATAGCAAAGTTTCAAAACGAAGCCAAAATGGAGGACAATGAAGCCCTTTTGGAGGACACACAGACAGAAGGTTTAAAAAGAGGACAAATCTGGAAAAATCCAGTCATATGGTCACCCCTTCCAGTTCTTCTATGATTCCTGTGTCTGTGTCCTCTGGTGTAGTTACCAGCAGCCAAGACATCGACGGCATTAATGGATCTTTTCTAGATCTCTCTGTTTTCTAGATTTCTTTAGAAATGTTTTCTAGATTTTTCTAGATCTCTGTTTTCTAGATCTCTTTCTCCAGAGACATCAAAGGAAGGAGCCACCACTTACCTTGAAGACCCCAATTATGGAATCAGCTCGCAGTGCCTTGGAGTTCACCACCTATGAAGATACAGTCATGGTCATTCAGAAATTCCTTTTGCACCCCATTTGACCGCCTTACCCCCAAATCCAGAGTAACTATGGGAGCACCTGTAGTTACTGCACCACCTAGAGAAAACCTATGGGAAATTCATATTGAAATCCAGAGTAAATTGTTCTTACACCGGAGCAAGGACTCCCTGTAGTTACTCTGGATTTTGCCCTAGGTCAGCATTTCTCAAAGTTGGGGTTGGGACCCCTTTTGGGGTTGCCTAGAAGTTTCCTGGGGATCGCCTAAAGACCCCTGGTGCAGGGGGCCAGGTCAGGCTTGCCAGACCTCCGGCTGTAGCTGCACACGCACTTGGGCTGACTGACAGCCTCAGGGCCCAATCCTATGCATGCCTACTCTGAAATAAATCCCATTTTGTTCAATGTGTGCATAGAACACACATTTCATTTGTAACAATGAATATACATCCTCCATATCGGATATTTACATTACGATTCATAACAGTAGCAAAATTACAGTTATAAAGTAGCAACAAAAATAATTTTATGGTTGGGGGTCCCCACAACATGAGGAACTTATAAAGGGGTCACGGCATTAGGAAGATTGAGAACCACTGCACTAGGTGGTGCGGAAACTACGGGTGCACGTAATGTCTCTTACGTGCTCCCATAGTTACTCTGGATTGTAGGGTTAGCGTGAATCAGAATTTAGCATGAGACTACTGCTAATGGATCATAAGATGGATCACATCCTGGGCCCTAACACCAGGCACAAACCCCAGATCCAATGCTGCAGTGTGGGTCAACACAGAGCTGCTCTAGATTTATATCTGAGTTATTCACCTACAAGGCAGAGGTGTGCCTCCAGATTATATCATGATGATGATGATGATAATCACCGTCATCACTTTATTTATATCCCACCTTCTTCACAAAGACTCAAGGGAATTATTGTTCCTTGACCTAGAATAGATCTTCTGTACTGACACCCCCATTGTAGGATGCAATGGTCATCATTTTAATACAATTTTGTATTTTTTAATGTAAAAATACATTTTAATACATCATTTTAATACAGCTCCATCATCAGGTAGCAGAAAGGTTAGGATTAAGCTCTTAATACCAATAGGATTCTGATGTAAAAGAAGAACAAAAAGGAAGACTGCCTTGGATACCTGTATGAGGATGAACTCTTCAAAGAGCTCACTTGGTATCTTCTGGAAGTTCTGGATGAACATCTGCAGAAAAAGGAAGTGAATCAAGAAATGTGGATAGGTTTTCTGAGGAGGAACATCTCAAGGACATTGCCGCACTGGAAAAGGTACAGGAAGGGGCCACCAGATGATGGAGATCATCAGAGGACCACCAGATACGGGGTTTCGGAAAAGGTTACTTAAGGCAGGGCACAACAGAGGATCATAACATAATGCATAGTGTGGAGGAAGGAGACGGAGAAACATGGTTCTCTCAACCACCACCGTGCCAACCTCGTTATAATAAGGATTATTTCCCAGTTTGATTCTTGTCCGGAAGAAGTGGTTGCCAATGTAGACTTTCACCACGGGCTTGGCGTTGTTTTCTTGAAGTTGCCGGCATTCGATGATCCCAACTCGAACCTGCAAAAGGGGAGGGAGAGTTTGAAATTGCCCTGTTTTCTTTCCCTGGCACATCACCCAGGATGACCATATGTCCACTTTTTCTAGGACGTGTCCCCTTTTTAAGCCATGTCTTAATTAAAATCTGAATTGTCCTCCTTTTCCCTGTGAGCAGGTAGCATGAAGCCTTCTTGTCACTAATAAATTATATGTAAGAAATTCTATATACAGTGGTACCTTGCTTAACGATCGCCTCACTTAACAAGCAAAAATTTCCAAGAAATCTTGCTTCACATAACAAGTTCTACTTCACTTAACAAGCAAGCGTGCTATGGGCACGCATGCTCTGCAGCCCTGACACTCTGCATGGAGGCTCTTTAAAAGGGCTGCCAGCCAGCGCTGCTGCCTTTAACTGCCCCCAACTTGGGGGCAGTTACCTGAGGGTGCCAGAGCCAGCTGCCCCTAACTGCCCCCAAGTGCCTCCACCGACCACCTTGAACCTCCAGCAGCAGCCCAGGTAAGCCTCCCAGGAAAGTGTCTTTGATTGCAGTCTCCTAACTATGTCTACTCAGGAGTAAGCCACATTGTGTTAAATGCGGTTTACTCCCAGGAAAGTGTCTTTGATTGCAGCCTCTTAACATGTCTACCCAGAAGTAAGCCCCATTGTGTTAAATGGAGCTTACTCCCAGGAAAGTGTCTTTAGGACTGCAGCCTAAGTAGACTCCATAGGATCATGCACATGGAGTGCATATTTTGAATTCAATTCCAGTGTTTTGTCATCATTTTTAAATCCAGTTAATATCTTATATGAATATTTTGGGGGTTGTGGAACCAATTGTCTGAGTTTCCATTATTTCCTATGGAAAAATTTGCTTCACTTAAAGAGCGTTTCACTTAAAGAGCATGCATCCGGAATGAATTAAGCTCTTTATGTGAGACACCACTGTAATAGTTTTAAAATTAATACAGGCATCCCCCACTTATTGGACGGGTTAGGGACCGGAGCACTGTCCAAAAGTGAAAACCGTTGAAAAGTGGAACCCAGTCTTTTCAGTTTTTATATACAAAATGGCAGCTGAAAAAGATATAAATATCACTTTCAAAAGCCTAAATAACTTATATTTATTAACATGTAGCCAAAATACATAACAAATTAGAATAAAATGAACCAAGGCATGTGTGGGAATGAAAATCCTAAGTCCTTGAATAATTATTATTTACTGAAAAAATCATAAGGAAATGCCAAAAACAGTTTGATCCTCAAGTCACATGCAAATCAACATCAGGGAAGACATTTTTCACCTTTAGACCAGCAGAGAAAGGTTGAAAGAGTGAAGCATATGTTGAATGAATGAGTCCTAGGTATAATTGAAGGAAGTTGAAAGAGCGGAAGTTGAAAGAGCGGAACCACCAGAAAAAACTGTAAAAGTGGGGGACACCTGTAATAATTAAGATTGTGCTTAAATTAACCACTATATGACTGTGTTCAGCTTTTATTTTGTTGAGTGCCACATTTTACTTGTGTGTGGCCTTGTCCTCTTATATGGACACCCTACACATCCAGCTCCAGCACCAGGAATCCTACCCTGGTCCTGACCATGTTTACCACGAACATCTCTATAGTAAAATATTTGTTGCTGTCTTACATTTCCGTTCAGAGGGATTGAACTGCATTACCTGGAAGGGCTGTTTCCTGTTTCCCAGATCCCTTTTGGGCATGGGGGCCAATGACACGGGGGCACCGCTGGCATCTCCACCAGCCCTCTCTTTTGGAGCCACGTCTTCATATGAGGAATGTTTGGATTGCACGCCGCAGCAAACTGCACATGACCATAGATAGCAGAGCACTGTAATGTTCCATGTTGATAGGCTGCCCTATAGCCCCCGAACCCCAGAGCTCAGTGTCTCCTTTCCACTATGGCTAAGTTTTTTTAATTACAGTACAATGATGCATGCAGTGACTGGTGTAACCAACTCAGGCTGTTTTGGGGGGGGTCCCCCACTCTTGACATAAGACTTTTATCCAGCATATTTTATTTTATTAATAATGCAAGTATTAATATTTCTTGACCTAAAAGAACAGAAAAAAGTGGTTTAAAATGGGGGAAGTTCCTTTAGTTTGGGAATCTGTGGAACTCCTTGCCTAAAGATGTGGTGATGGTATCTAGCATAGATGACTTTAAGAGAGGATTGGACCAATCTCTGGAGGAAAAAGTCCATCATGGGTTATTATAAACCATGTGCAACCATGTACAAGCCAAGTTACGAGTATGCACAACCTCTGTATTTTAGATCTAAGCTACCTTAGAATGCCAGATGTAGGTCTCTTGTTCTCTTGTGTGCTCCCGGAAGCATATGGTGCGCCACTGGGAGATACAGTAAGGCGGACTAGATAGGCCTATGGCCTGATCCAGTGGAGGATCTTCTTAAGTTATTATCATCTGGGTCTGAGAAGTCAACCAGGGTTTCCACTTACCAAGATTCCTGAAATCCACTTTGTGGTGTTGAATCGTTTGAGGTTCAGGAGGTGTGAAGGAAGCACGAAGAGTGATGGTGCCCTAAAATGCAGAGTCACAGCAACTTTCGGTCAGTCTACATGCAGGTGAAGTCAAGCAATCAATGGCCCAGGAGCAGAAGCCATTCATCATCATCATCATCATCATCATCATCATCATCATCATCATCATCATCATCATCACCACCACCACCACTGTATTATGGTCACAAAACCAGTACAAGATAAAATAGCGTTGACTCAGTTACACAAGGAGTATAAAACATAAGACATTGGCTGCAATCCTAAAGACACTTTCCTGGGAGTAAGACCCACTGAAAACAATGGAGCTTACTTTTGAGTAGACATGGTTAGGATTGCACCCATACTGTTCTTCCATGGGTTTGCCAACTGACCACAAAAATTTCAACCTGGCTAGCTCCTGTGCCTTTTATGGCAGCGTAGATTATTAATAATGCAAGTATTTCTATTTCTTGACCAAAAAATGTTTAAAATGGGGGAAAATTGGCAACCTCTGCCCTATGGTATATATCCCTACAATCCAGAGTAATTACGGGTGCACGTAAGAGACATTACGTGCACCCGTAGTTACATCACCTAGTGAAAATCTATGGGAAATTCATATTGCAATCCAGAGTAAATTGTTCTTACACCGGAACAAGGACTCCCCGTAGTAACTCTGGATTGCATCCTAAGTCTAAGTAAGATTTATAGACATTGGCTGCAACCTTAACCACATTTACCTGGGAGTAAGCTCTATTGACTATAATGGGACCTGAGTAGACCAGTATGGGATTGGGCTCATAGACTGCAATCCTAATCCTCAGTTAGGCCAGCATAACTGTCCCGTACTGGCCTGGAGTTGTCACAAAAGTGCCGTAAAGCACTTCTGCGCCCCTTCTGGAGCGCACAGGGGTTTAGGCCAGCGCACAATGTACTGGCGTACCCACACCACCATGGGAATGGGTCGACAGGTGATTTACGCTGTTGTAAACTGATTGCATGCATAACCACATATGCTTCCTCCATTTCCTTCCCTTTCCTCGGTGTCAGTTTCAAGAGTGTTAGCGCCTTGGGGTGGAGATCTGTTTTCTTATTCTTTGTCAAACACAACCCCGATGGTGTTGAAATAACAGTATTAACTCACAACACATCACAGTAAGATTCCCCCCTTTTGGCTTACACCTGTAGCCTGCTGGGCATTATCACACACATCTTGATTCTCGAAGGTGATGATCGCTCTTGGCCTTTCAACAACAGGAGCCAGGTTCACAATGGTTCTGCCAAAAATTCTGGAGCGAGAAAAGTATACGTCAACCTAAAGTTTAACCTGTCATTAAGTATTTTGTCATATGTGAAGTATCAGGCTAGTTTTTTTTAACCCTCTCATTCTAAAATACTAGTTCTAAAATACTAGTAAGAAGATACTAGTATCGGTTTCTTGATGACCAAAGGAGACGGACTCTGATCTGGGAGTGGTGCGGACCCGTTACAGCATGAGAGACACACTAGTACTCAACTCTCATTTCTACACATTAGGGTGACCAGATGCCTGAACCTCAAAAGGAGGACAAGGTCTTGGAGTCCTCTCAGCCTGGCCTTTCTGGCAGACAGTGGCACATATGCCTACTCACGAGTAAAGCTGCGATATTGGGCACTTTCACTTTCCCATAGAACTCAACGCATATTTTTTTATTTTTAGTTTTTTGGCCAGAACTTTTGCTAGGAAGGTGATATTTCAAAACTGCTTTTTGCATTGGATTCTGCTCTTCTATACGAATCCAACGACATATGACATGATGGGGTTTTGTACACCATTCCAAAGTTCCAAAATGAAGCCAAAATGGAGGCCCTTTTGGAGGACACCCGGACAGGAGGCTAAAAAAGAGAACAAATCTGGAAAAATATGGCCACCCTGAGCGGCACGCAGCCACTGATGTGATGCCAGCCCAATAATATTTTACTGCTTGAAGACTAAGGTTGGTCCCCATTTCCAACCATGATCCAGAAGGGGAAAATCCACAGGCTTCTTGGACTGAGGCTGCTGCTTGATCATTCACCTTTCACCACGAGTGCTCCAGTCCAGGATTTCAAGAGTCACAAAAGAGGTGTCGTCCAGGGGCTGGTGATCCAGGTACCATACCATAGTCTACAGGGGAAACAAGAACACAATACCACGTGGACCAAATAATGTGCCACAACTATATGATTGCCATATGCCTGGAAAAACCATGACATTTCTGGTTTTAGGGTTCCTGTCCCATATGGCTAGGTTAGGTTGCCATATGTCCCGAAAAACCTGGACGATCCCAGTTTTGGGGGATTGGGTTCACATACTGGCAAATTGGACAGAGGGTCCTGGCCCAATTTTGTGGAAGAGAATTATGGCAAATAATGCCATAGGTCCTAATGCTGGGTTGGGACCTAGCCGGAGAAAGGAGAGGGTATGTGGGTATGGGTATGATCAAGATGGCTCCCCCCATCTGGTGCCCCCATATTAGAGGCGGCCAGTGAAGGATGCACCTATATTGGGGTATTGTTCCTGGGACAATAAGGCTTTACCATAATGGGGCTTACTTCTGAGTAGAAATGCACAGGATTGTGCCCTGTCCCAAGGATCTGACCTGGTTTTGTCCTGGTTTGCAGCCTTTTTGATCCACTTTGTGGAAGGGAATTATGGCAACCCTACACAACTGGGGTGACCAGATGTCATAACTGAAAAGGAGGACAAGGGTTGGGACCCCAAAATTTAGGACACCCGAGAAAAATGTAGGAGATGTCAAAATAAAAGCCCCAAACACTCAAATATATTGTTCTCATGTGATTAATTTAAACACTATATGTCTTTGTTTTGAAGAATCACCATTCTTAGAGTGCGCAAGCCTTGTAATTCTCCCGATCTGCCTTGAATATACTTTTATAACTAAATATATGTACATTTATTCAAATTAATCAAAAAATTAAAAAAAAAAATTATTCATTTTCCCAACCCCCTAACACAGTGTCTGAGAGATGATGTGGTTCTCCTGTCAAAATGTTTGGACATCCCTGGTCAACAGCCATCTCTTACTCAGGGACACTTGTCATTGAGTGAGGCTGCCAGCTATCCGTCTGCCTGCCAGTGCGCTGAAGTTATGGTACTGGCAATAGGTTGGAGTTCCTGCCCTAGATATTGACGCATGATGGACACCATTGCTATGTTGATGACACTGACCTCATTCCAAAGGGGAGTTTGTGTCTCCTGAATAACTCTCGTACACCTTTCCACATCTATGAAAAGAAAACAACCTGTGATTTAGAACCGCAATGGATTCCCTTCTAGTTCCCAGTTCACATGGCCGATTGAAGGCTTGAAATACTGGTTGAGCGATCATCCCTGTGGGCCTTCACATCAGATGAAATCAGCCTTAGGGCCCATTCCATTTTGCTCCCCCATCCCCCTTGGAATGGCTCTGAAAGGCCTCCAAGATTTACTGCTCCACCCCCCTCTAGCTATGCCACTGCAGGTGGCCAGTTTAGGACGCCATGCCCTTCTTGATCTTTTTGCAAGGGGGAATTGATGGGGCTGTGATGGGCAGATCACTTGGGCAGATAGGAGGGTGCTGTACCGGTGGTGGGATTCAAATAAATTAACAACAGGTTCTATGTCCCAATAACCCAAATTAACAACAGGTTCTATGTCCCATTAGTAACCGGTTCTCAGAACCAGGCTCTCATTAGCAAAGGGTTCTATAGACCCACCACTGGGCTATACCATCTCAATCTGTTTCATTACTCCAAAGCAACCTAGAACCCATGACTGCCTTACCTTTGAAGATGACAGCCACACAGGTGTTGGGTTTATGAACAATGTGATGAGGTATATATGCAGAGACCACCACAACCTTCAGCATCCTTGGTCCCTAACTGTCTATTTTGCCTCTGTGAATATTTCTGAATAAACCAATTGGATGATTCCCTCTTTAGTCCTTTGGGTACTATTTTTTATCCACCACCCCCCACACTCTCTAGTTTAGTTCCAGCAGACCTCTAAGGACCCCAGAATATTTCCAAGCTTAATCCCAAAGTCCATCTGGGTCTTTCTAAAGTCAAGGACATTCTTCAGTCTCCAAGAAGTTAACCTGGTTAATGTTAAGTTGACATCACAAAGTAGATCCAGTAATAAGAAGCCGCACTTCTGAAATGTGATGTCATAATAGGAAGGCAAGAATAATCTATCGCCACTTGACGGACGGGGTCGCTTTGGGGGGCTTTCAGTGGGCTGATTAATTAGCCACTTAATAAAGATATTTTGATTAAAGGAGCTCAAATACACATACTGTTAATAGCCTGGCTGTGAAACTTCTATTTCTGTTAATAATATGTATTTCTGTTATATTAGAAATATTTCTATTTTCCTATATTAGAAATATATTAGAAATATTTCTATTTCTGTTAATAATAAAATAATAATGGAAGAAAATATTTTGACCAGGCAACACAATACAGAATGTCTGGATAATTAGGAATAATTGAGGTTCTTAAATTATTTGTACCATGAGTAAAAAGTGCAAATGGTTTTACAAGGAAATATTCTTATTATCCTTTGACAATTTGCAAGTTTGATGTTGTGGTTGTAAGTGTTTTAATACAGTGATGTGCAAATGGTTGTAAGTCTTTTAATACGGTGATGTGGAAATGGTTATTAGCCTCTTAATACAGTGATGTGCAAGTGATTATCAGCCATTTAATACAGTGATGTGCAACAGAATCTAAGTGGCGACCTGGTCCCTGGAGCAAGCAGAAAGTAACTGGATATGTGCTCCAGTGGACCACGGACACCTACCATTGCAGGTAAAGATGGCACAGATGTGAAAGGGGGTAGGGTATGGTGGGGTAAGTGGAAAGGGGGATGGAGCAGGGTAGGGGGCAGATCAGGGCCCAGAAAGGGGGTGGGTTTGGTGTCAGTGTCACCTGTCAAAACCTAACACCCTTCCCCTGACCTGATTCATAGTTCTATATGTACATGTGGGATTTTTAAATCCCACAAGGCATAAAGGTACTTAAATAGACACACATATTGTAGGAGTCATAAAGCAATATGCATAAGATTATGCTTGAAGGCAGAGAACGTTACTTATGGGAGAAGGTCAGTAAGGAATTTGGTAATCCTGATCCTTTTTATTTAATTACTAGTGAAAATGTAAAACTCCCCCGTCTGCCATCCCCACTGCATATCAACCCTCCTTGCGCATTGTCCCCCCTTGCGCATTGTCCTTCCATGCGTATTGTCCCCCATGTGTAATACTCCTATACAACATCCCCCATGCGCACCCTCCCCCATGCACACCTTCCCCCATGCACATCACCCCCATGCGCACCATCCCCTCATGCATACCACACCCCATGGACACCCCCATTTGCACCCCCCTGTTGCACACCGTATGCAACATCCCCATGCGCATCATCCCCCATGTGCAACACCCCGATGAGCATCAACCCTCCTCACAATTGTGGGCATCCCTATTTGGCAATTTCAGGATTTGGGGCTGGGTATTGATCATCTGCAAAACCACCCATACAACGTGCCCCCATGTGCACAGTCCCCCATGCACACCATCCCCCCATGCGCAACACCCCATGGGCATTAAACCCCCATGTGAATCAACCCCATGCGCATCAACCCCGCATGCACAACACCCCTGTACAACATCCTCCCATGCACGTCATCTCCCCATGTGCACAATCTCCCCATGTGCATCATCTCCCCCATGTGCACCATCCTCCCACTCACATTATCACCCCTGTGCACCCTCCCTCCCAATGCATCAGCTGGATATGGATCAGTCTTCCATGTTAAGTATAGGATAAAAATATGTTGCACCCCTTTCCAGCTCCTTAAGGGTTAAATTTTTCCACATTGGTTCTTGGGGGGTGTTCACGTCACAGAAGGAACACCCTCCCCAAATTTCATGCTTCTAGGTCCAGGGATTGGGGCAGAGCATCCCTCAGTCACCAATTCTTCAATGCAAAGTATAGGGAAAGTATTTCACCCCCTTCCTGTTGGAATTTCCGGAAACTGGATCTTAGTGGGTGCCTCCGTCATGGAAGGAACACCCCCCATACACCATTCCCCATTGCGCAACACCCTCCCATGCGTATTACCCCCATGCACAGCAACATCCCACACATGCATCACCCTCCCACATGCATCAACCTCCCCATGCACATCAACCCTCTTATGCACCACCTTCCCATGCACATCAACCCCCTTGTGCAACACCATACCATGCACATCTACCCCCATGCAGTGCCTCCATCACAGAAGGAACACCCTCCCCAAGTTTCACACTTCTAGGCCCAGCAGTTATGGCTAGATGTTGATGAGAGAGTCAGTGACTTTTCGATAGCACTAGAAAGTTGGAAAGGATTGGGCCCTCAGTGTGCATAGAATGAGCACTTTATTGTGTGACCTGTTGTAAAACCTGCTTTTTCCACATCAATCAACAGTATTTGAAACATCCAGGACTTTTCATCCAAAACATGAAAGGCATCCAAGTCCAGCTCGGAGGCAGCCCATTCTCCTTCTCCAGCTGTTGCTTCCACCACCCTCCAAGAGCAGTGTTTATTTCTCTAACCCCACAATCCAGAGTAACTACGGGAGCACATAAGAGACATTACGTGTACCCGTAGTTACTGCACCATCTAGTGAAAAACTATGGGAAATTCATATTGCAATCCAGAGCAAATTGTTCTTACACTGGAGCAAGGACTCCCCGTAGTTACTCTGGATTGTGCCCTAAGCCTCCCAATAACAGGCTGTCCGTCCTCACCATCACCTTGCGGTCAGCTCTATCGCTATTTCGGAGCCTCATTCTGGCAGGCAAAGGTGTTGCCGAATTGGTCTACTCTCTCCAACCCTGCTGGAAAAAGGCAACCAAACCCAACCCCGAATTTGCAGCAATTCTTTCTTCAGGATCTTGGATGGTGTTCATCACTCAGACACCTTCAAACCTCTTTTATCTCTTAAGGAGTGGAGACCAGTGCAGGCTGGTGGTGCAGGTAGAAGAGCTGGAGTGAAGCATATTCCCCCACCCCAGGTTAAAGGAAACCAGGCCATATTGTAAAAGAGGCTGTGATAGATCAGTGATAGATCACCTGTTTTAAATAGTGATAGATCACCTGTTTTACTTGCAGAAGGTCCCTGATTCAATCCTTGGTACAGAGGCGTCACTAGGGTTTGAATCACCTGGAGCCAGACCTCATGTCATCCCCATGATGGATCTCCTCCCACAACAGACCATACAGAATAAACTACAATACAGCCTAAAGGCAGCGGTATCACTATGGTTGATGTAACCCCCATTAACGTATTAGCCTCCTAACCCTCAGTTAGGCCAGCAGAAGTTGGATCGACTAAGAAATCATGCTTAGCTCTGGAATAGCACTTTGGAACAGTCAAAGTGGTTCATATGTACAGTATGCTTAGAATCACAGGATGTTAAGAGTCGGATAGGACCTTGAGGTCATCTAGTCCAACCCCTGATCAGTGTAGGCAACTCTACAGAGAGGAAGAGCTCACAAATGCATGAGGCAGACCTTGCTCCAGGGCCAGGAAGCTCTGACCTTTAGGAAATCTAACCTCAAATCTATTTTCCTGTAGAAAATTTCAGGGCTCTAGCAGAGGTGTACTGTACATCTGGCAAAACGTAGCTTGAGCTATGGATGTGAACAGGAGGGTGGACCGAACTGGAGGACCAGAGAGAAAGTTCTGTGCTCCTGCTAGTATTTCTCCATCCCAGTGGAGTGGAGAAGTTCCATAGCAAAGGATCCAGGTAAACTGGGAATCACAACCCCTTGAAAGGCATCTTAATTTGCTGCTCTCTGCTTTTAGGGACAAGTGACTTTGGGGCTGGTGTGACTTCACAGTCAACTGAGTAATAATGGGGGGCTGAGAGTCAGTTCAGGAGATGCCAGAGAGGAGGGCACCTGCAGCAGTCCCTGGCTTGAGAAACAAGATGGTGCACCTTGTAGGAAAAGTATGTACCACCTTGGAATTATAAAGCACTGCCCCTTTTAAGAGGTACCTGCCTCCAGAGGCAGTTCCAGGAGGGGTGGAGGAATGAAAAGGAGGGCTTGGAAAGGGGAAGGAGGAGAGTCAAGTGATGGCTTGGAGGCTTGGATTGAAAAAGGGAAGGAGGAGAGCCAAGTGATGGCTCTATGATGGAAGGACAGCCAAGTGGAATTAAGTGGAGCTTAATTCAAAGTTCAAAGCAGTCTAAGGCTGCAATCCTAAAGACATTTTCCTGTGAGAAAGACCCACTGAACACAGTGGTTCTACTTACTTTTAAGTAGACACAGTTAGGATTGTGCTCTAACTCTAAATGCTGGGAGCTAGGCCAAAACGGAGCAGAGCCGACTGCCTCCTCCAACCTTGAAAACATCTGCTCAACTTTGAGGCATCTGGGCTAGAATCAGACCTAGGCTGCAATCCTATAGACACTTTCCTGGGACACAATGGGTCTTACTTCTGAGAAGACATGGTTAGGATTGCAGTCCAAGTCAAGGAGTTGGACTAGATGATCTCTCAGCTCTGATATGATTCCAATCTATTGAATGATATATGTCTTATACAATATGTGAAAAAACTATTGGTGTAGTGAGATCATTAGGACTATAATGTGACTTCCTTTTGAGTAGACATGCCTCAGCTGTAGTATTGCTGCCATTTTGGGTGTGTACATGCTGTTTGTCCCCCAAACAAGTTTATATATATATGCTTTGCATATATACATATATATATGATATGCTTTGCATCTGAACCCCCATAGGTCATTCATGCTCCCCAGTGGCTGCTCAAAAGCACTGTATTCATTTGAATCTAATGCACCATCAGATTTAATGCACACCCTATTCTTACAATCAAAACACCACATTTACTCAGATTTAATGAACCATTAAATCGAATGCGCCCACTGATTTTGGAGACTGAATTGGGCTGGGAAAGGTGAGTGTTAGATTCGAGTAAATACAGTAAATTCAAGGTAAATACAGTAACCATTATAGTCAATGGTTTTTACTCCTAGGAAAGCAGGGATAGGATTGCACTGTAAAGTTTATGTCAACAACTGCGTCAACATCTACATGAGCGACATCCATTCCTTCTGTGTTTATCACTCTGTCATTCACATCTATGATCCCTTTGGCAATTAATGGGATGACGAGACAGAGATTTTAATCTTAAACACACTTAGTGGGATCTAAGTTCCGTCCAGCCTGCAGCACAATGCATGCTTACTCGGGAACAAGTCCTGAGGGTTGCCACATGTCCCGAAAAACATGGACAATCCCAATTTGGGGGGATTGTGTTCACATCCCTGCAAATGGAACAGAAGGTCCTGCCCTGATTCTGTGGAAGAGAATTCAGACAACACTTGAAGTTGTGTTTCGTTAAACCCGATTATTTGTCCACCAGCTCCATGTTGTCAAACTATCCATGGCGTCAGGCACATGACCAGCAGGAGGGATTTAGTGCTCTGCACAGAGATTTTCCCTCTCTGCTTTAAGAGAGGGGGCCGTCCCCATTTCCGACACTCTTTCCACACCTTTCCGATATGGAGGTCTCCTCAAGTGTTGCATTGCCCTTCCTTTGCGCAGGTACTAGAAAGTAAGGGTTGTTCTGAATAATAATTATCTTAAAATATACAGGTTGCAGAATTCCACTTTTCTCGGTGCCAAATTCTGATGACTTTGTTGCAGATGCTTCTGCCCTCCCTGATAATGTGTCTAAGCACAGGGATCCCCCACTTTCTGACGGTTTGTTTTCTGACGATCCACTCTTTCAACACCTTTCACTTCTACCCAGAACTCCTTCATTCAATGCATGTTCTGCTCTTTCAACCTCCCTGCTGTTCTAAAGGCCAAAATTGCCCTCCTTGTCTTGGTTTCATCCCATTCCTGAAGGAATTAAGGAGAATCCACTTGCAGAAATCTTTGAGGGCAGCAGGAATTGGCACGATCAAAGGGGCATTTGCAATTTGTTAGCTAAAAAGCATTGGAAGCAACATTTATAAACTAAAACAGATGGGGTTCCACTTTCCATCCGTTTTCACTCTTGGATGGTGCTCTGGCCTCTACCCCATCCCACAAGTGGGGGTGTCTGCACTGCTTTCTTTGGCAACAAGGTGCCAACATGGCTCCAGTTTGAATCCTTTTCTCTCCTGACTTTTTCCAGAGTCTGCGGCAGTAGAGATGGCTCTGGGCTTCGCCATAGCCCTGGCTGTGCTCGTTCTGCTGTACAAATCGCCGAGAGTCAACGATGACGGCGACTTGGCCACGCAGTCTCGACTATATGAGTACAAGCTACAGATGAACAAAAATATGGAGCAGTTACAGAAAGACCAGGAGAATTGGAGTGGGGGTCAAGACAAGGATTGGCCATCCAGGCATCCAGAAGCGAATCTAGAAGTAAATGAAGGGACCTGGGATAGGTGGCTTTACGTGGGGCTGATCATCCTCTTCCTCTTTGGGTGCTGCCAACACAGCATGGTGACACATCCTGCCTACGATTCCAGCTCAGACGAGTCTAGCATCGCCTCTTATGAGGACCTTGATGATGATACAGATGATACTGACCTGGAATCTGAGCACAACTTGACCAGGCAAAAGATCCTGGAGGATTTCTATGACTGTCACGTGGAGGCAGACACCAGTGACTTGACCGCCATGTGCGGCTTTATTGAGACTTTTGTTAACGACCTGCTCGATTCATGCCGGGATGATCTCCCTGAACAAAACCTTCTGCTGGAGAACTGCATTGGAGTAGGCAGTGCCTTCGAAGGGTGGCACATTCAGAAAGGCTCAAAGCCTTTCCAGGTACTTGTGCCCATCGCAGCACCCAAAGGCCATGCCTTCCAAGTGGAGATGAGTGAGGAAGTGCGTGCCCCAAGCAAGCATGGACATATTTTGGTAGAAAAGGAGTGCCTGTGCAAGAGGGAGAGACTCCTGGGGGACGTGGTGTGCCCCGTTCACCATGCGTCTTCAGAACAAAACCACAGCGAAGGTCCCACCGTCAATGACTTATGCACCAGCTCTCACCTGGACGTCGATAAAACCGTGCACTGGTTCCAAGACGTGGTCAAAAAGGGTTGGGAGAAGATCAGTTACAAATACAAGCTGGATCTTGTGCCTCGGCCATCCAACACATCGTGCCGGCTGAAGCTTTTGTTTCAATCCGGCAGAACCATTTCCGTTGACCTCATCCTTGGGGTGAAATTAGGAGACTCCTTGGTCTTCCTGGCCACCCAAGGAGATGAGAAGGACTGCCTAACTGGAACGGTGTGGCAGAGGAACCTTTCTATACTGGAGTTTCTCTTCTTTCAGTGGGTGTGCCAGCGACTTCCAGAAGAAAGCTGCCACCTACGATGCCTTCAGATTGTCATCTTTCTGAAGGAGTGCAGCCCGACTGGGAGAAAGAAGCCTGTGCTCCGCGATTACCATTACAAGACCTGCTTGATGCACCTCCTGCTTGCCGAGCCCAGGCTGGACTGGGACCCTGACCAGATTGCACCACGTGTGCAGGACCTCCTTCTGTACATGAACGCTGCCCTGAAGGAAAATTACCTTCCACATTTTGTGATCGGAAACATCTCCTTGCCCATCCGGATACCCATCCCTCAGGCCCTCCGGAGCGCAAACCCTCCCAATCTTTTCCAACACCTGGAACAGGATCATGGCCTTCATGCCAAAGCGATGAAGGAGTTTGTGGAAGTGATAGAGAGACTGAGGGCTCTCTGTGCGCAGCAGTATGAGTAGCAGAGGTCAGCTCTGCAAAACATCCACGCCGCCTTTGGCTGGCCATAGAATCCGTAAAACATCTACGCCGACTTTTGTTGGCCATAGAATCCCGTATTGTGACAGGGCTGGAAAGGTGACTCTGTTGTTACCAGCAAAGTATTTTTAAATGTTACTCTATTAAAATACACATTCCAATGTTATTAATCCATTTTCTGGCACGGCTTCTGTACCAGGTTCTAATGAAATGAGGGCAGGGTTGCCTTATGTCCCCCCAAAAGAGGGACAGTACCAATTTGGGGGGATTGTGTTCACATACTGGCAAGTGTGACAGAGGGGGTCCTGTCCGGATTTCGTGGAAGAGAATTATGGTAACCCTATTTCTGGGCTTCCCTAGATTTGCTCCCCAAATCTCACAGTTGGTTGTATGAGATGAGAGATGGATTTTTAACAAAGCCACAAGTGGAAGCACAAAGATTCTGAGGCTGGGGCTGGTATCTCCCCCCCCAAAAAAACAAGACCCCTGAGGTTCCAGCAAAGATCAAGTCAGCAGCTTTCAGACTGAAGCACAAAGATACTTTGTGCATGCTCAGAGTTTTGGACATGTGTGCTGGGCACAAGTGTGCTCTGCTTCAAAGTATGCAGAGCAGGGCACGCTGGTGTCCAATACGCATGCCCTGAAATCCAGGCATGTGCATTAGGCTCAGGGTGTTCCTGGCCCAGTATGTCTGCCCAGAGTTCCAGGCACATGTGCTGGGCAAGAGTGCCATCAGTCGGCACTCGATGTGGAAAAGGTTAGCCATCACTGACCTATTGGTATAGGATAGGACAACGTATAGAAGATAGGATTGCACCCTTTGGGATATTTGGGGAATTTGTGTAGCAGATCAACAACTACATTTGAGGCTCTTCCATATGGAAAAGAGGTGCCTGAAAGGGGGACATGAATGACACGTAGAAAATCATGCAGGAATTGCATCAAGTAGCACCCTTTTCCCTTTCAGACAAGGCTAGAACCAGGGGAGGGACACCCCCTGAAATGGGGTATGAGGACACACAAAAGACCCAGCATGTAGTTAGTCTTTGGAACTCCTTGCTACAAGATGTGGTGATGTCATTAAGAGGGACTGGACCAATTTCTGGGAGAAAAGTCCATACCAGGTTACAAGTTGTGATGGGTACGTGCAACCTCTTGCTTTAGGAACAGGCTACCTCAGGTCAGACGCAGGGATCTGGGTGTCCTTTGTGCTCCTTGAGACGTCTGGTGGCTGCTGAGATTCAAGAAGGTGTGCTTGATGGGACTGGGGCCTGATCCAGCAGAGGCTCTTCTGATGTTCTTATTGAGGCTGACAACATCTCTAATTTAGAAAGAATTTTTTTAAAAAAATCAGTTTGTATTAACAATCACTTTATCTTTTATAAAAATATTTTAATAAAATATATTAATAGTAATTTTCTATATATACAATTGAAAACTCACTCACTCTTTCATTAATGCTCAGCCAAAACGACTGGGCCTAGACGTGTGAAATTTGGGGTGGGTGTTCCTTCCATGACAGAGGGATCCCCTAAGAACCGCTTTTTGGAAATTCCAGCTGGAAGGGGTGAAAAGGGTGCAACGCATTTTCCTCCCTATACTTTGCATTGAAGAATCGGAGACTGATGGATGTTCTGATGGATGTTCTGCCCCAACCCCCGGACCTAGAAGCATGAAATTTGGGGAGGGAGTTCCTTCTGTCACATGAACACCCACCAAGAACCAATGTTGAGAAATTTAACCTTTAAGGGGCTGAAAAGGGGTGCAACGTCTTTTTGTCCTACACTTAACATGGAAGACTGGCCAACCTCCAGCCAGTTTGGTGCCTTGTGCCTGACACACTGGGAGGGAGGGTGCGCATGTGGGGATGTTGCACGTGGGGGAATGTTGCGCATTGGGGAGAATTGTCGTGCCTCGCCCATCCCACTACTGGGATGCCCGGCGTAGACACCTGCGGGACCGGAATTCCTTCCAAGTCAAAGTCCATTTGCATGAAGGAATCAAACTCCGAGGAGGCGGCAGCAGTAGTAACAGGTGTACTTTCTTCCATTGCTTAAGGGTTAGTGGTTAGTGGTTAGTGGTTGCTCTGGGTACAAACACTTCAGTTAACCCTCATCCAAATAGGTTGGTATTAACAATGTCCATTAACAGTCCCAACATGGTAAATACAACACGGCTTGTAAAATAGCCCAACAAGTATGCCCACTGCGGCACCGAGGATCCTCTACATCCTCTCCACACTGGGCCTCCTCTTTTCCCGCCTTTTTCTCCCCTTCCAGTTGCCCCTCCATTCATCCCTCCCTCTAGCCTGGGATTGGGGCAGCCTAGGGTTCACTCCGCCGGGGTGTAGGTTGGGATCCTGGATACGCAGCCATGGGCTTTTCCCAAGGGGAAACAGGGAGCCGGGCAGTCTCGGCGAGATAGAGGCTGTGGCGCATGCGCACAGCCTTTATTGATTAGAAAACACAGCGGGCAGGGATTTCTCTTTCCCAAGATGGCTGCTCAGATGGCTGCTGTAGACACACGCTGGTCCGAGCAACATTTCAAGTGGTTGCAAAGCACAACACAAGCCCCCCATGCCTGGACTGGTAAGCCCCAGGGAGTGATCTTTTTAAAAATGTAGGACAAAGTCCTCCAAAAGTCTGGATTTTCAACTGAAAATCTGGACTTTGGGGGACCCTTGTCCTACATTTTGAGGTGTAGCATATGGTCACCCTGCTCTTCACAAGGATGCTCATGGGGGTCATTGTGCATGGGGGTTTGATGCGTATGGGCAGAAGTTACACAGGGGGGTTGATGTGCATAGGGGGTTGATGCGCACTGAGGGAGGAATTGCATGGGGGTTGATGAGCAGTGGGATGATGCGCATGCGGAGATGATGCACATGGGCAGTTGAAACACATGGGGGATGCTTTGCATGGGCGGTTGATATGCATGGGGATATTGCACATGTGCGCTTGATGCTCATGGGGTTGTTGCGTAGTGGGGGATGGCATACAGGGGAACGTTTCTCTCTCAACGTGTGTACATTGTTGCTAGTTACATATAATTTATTAATTACAAGAAATCTATTTGCTACAGTAAAAGGAGGACACTGAAGTTTTTTTCAGGACACGAGGCTAAAATCCAGAATATATCCTGGAAAAACAGGATATACGATCAAGGTGCCCCAGCCGTGCTTTTTACAGTCCTGCTCCGGGTGATTGCCTTTCCCCAGCCTGGGAGCAAATCACCTCCCCGTAAATGTCTTGAGGATCCGAGGGCTTCTCTGTCAGATCAACTGATCTGGGCCTGAAAATTTCCATGCACAATTGCCGTCCCAAAGCAAATGTTGTTTTTGCCGTCCTCGAGAGAATCGGGGCAGTGTTCGGAGTTAGGTGGGCCTGCAAATGAGCAGCGGCATCCAGTCCAACCGAAATGCACTGTGATTTTCCTCCCAGGATTTCTCCTGCAGGAGCGAGCCGGGATGTTTTGTGCAACCATAGCATGAAGTGGTCCCACAACCCATTTGGCCACCTCCTGCCTCCAAACCCAGCGCTTCCTCCCGGGTCGCAGCAGGGCAAGCGGCATTAATTCACCAGCCACATTCCTTGTCCTGTTTGCTCTCAACTGAGCTAATCATTAGCTAATTCTTTAAGGAGTCATGAGGATATTTCCATGGGCACCATAAATGCAGGGTGAGGATCCATCAGACCGTGAGCATGAGTGTTCCCGAGATGCACGGGGTGACTATCGCAAACATTTCCAAACTGTATTTTTAGCCCAGGTCTTTAAAATGGGGTTGAAGTATTAGGTTGCCATATGTCCCCCCAAAACAGGGACAGTCCCAGTTTGGGGGGATTGTGTTCACAAATAGGCAAATGGGACAGAGGGTCCTGTCCTGGTTTTGTGGAAGAGAATTATGGCAACCCTATTCTGGATACAGCTACCATTTAAAAGAAATCACTTGTTTACTGGTGTGATTATATACATGTCCAACCTTGTTACTGAAAAGCAGTGGATAGATAGATAGATAGATAGATAGACAGACAGACAGACAGACAGATAGATAGATAGATAGATAGATAGATAGATAGATAGATAGATAGATAGATAGATTTATGGATGGATGGATAGGTAGGTAGGTAGGAAGATAGATAGATGGATGGATTGATTGATAGGTAGGCAGGTAGATAGATAGATGGACTGATTGATTGATAGGTAGGTAGGTAGGAAGATGGATGGATGGATGGATTGATTGATAGGTAGGCAGGTAGATAGATAGATGGACTGATTGATTGATAGGTAGGTAGGTAGGAAGATGGATGGATGGATGGACTGATTGACTGATAGGTAGGCAGGTAGGTAGGTAGATAGATAAATAGGTTGCCAGACAGACAGACAAATAGATAGATGATGGACGGAGAGACTGACGAATTGACTGATTGATTATACATGGACGTTTTATACACAGATGTGACTCAACACAAATGGCCACTGCCAATCAATTTTGAAAACTGCTTTTCTTCCTGTTGTAGGGAGGCAGTCATGCAAGCCAGGCAAAGATAGAGGTTACTTTGCATTCCTAATGGCTGGCTGCCACTCTACAACAGGAAGAAAAGCTGTTTTTAAACAACTGCAAAGGGACATGTATTTTGTAAAAAACATATTTTTATTTATTTCTAGACAAGACATAAACAGCAAACCATACACCGCATCCTACAAATGTTACAACTTGAATGGAGCATTAACACTTACTATCAAATATTTCAACAACACATATGTATATTTTATATATCTCTGCACCTGCTCCATAACAGTCATTTATACATTTATAAACACAGTTCCTTACGATAATAATAATAAGTTACCCAATAAACATAATTTGTTGTCCTTTCTAAAGATTTCTATACCCTTATTTTTTTACCCGCATTTATTTATCCCATAAATAAGCTGGAGCAAGTCCAGAGGAGAGCGACAAGAATGATCAGTGGGATGGAAGGGAAACCCTACGAGGAAAGGTTGGGGGAACTTGGGATGTTCAGCCTGGAGAAGAGGAGGCTGAGAGGAGACATGATTTTCCTCTTCAGATCCCTGAAGGGCTGTCATAGGGAGGAAGGGGCTCATTTGTTCATAGCTGCTTCTTAAAGCAGGACTAGAACCAATGGGGACAAACTGCAAGAGAGGAGATTCCGGTTGGATATCTGGAAAAAATTCCTGACGGTTCGGGCGTTTCGGCAGTGGAACAGACTGCCAAGGGAGGTGGTGGACTCTCCCTCACTAGAAATCTTCAAGCAGAGGCTCGATGAGCACCTGTCGGGGATGCTCTAGGGGGAATTCCTGCTGCAGGCAGGGGGTTGGACTAGATGACCTACTAGGTCCCTTCCAACTCTATGATTCTATGATTCTATGATTTGTTGGTATTAGTGGGGAGTCCCTGAATCAGTTCCCTGAAGCGATTGAGAAGCTGCCTTATTCCAAAGGCATAAACTTATTGGAGCAATGGGGATGCAAGAAACTTGGAAGTGGAACTTTATTTTTCCATGTTTTTAATCCACATTTTTTTATCCACAGGAGGTTCTGGAACAAAACCCTAATGGATAATGAGGGATTCTTGTATCTGAAGTTATCAAGTTATATAAATTGTGGTAAATCCACCATGATCCAAAGACCTCCCCTCCTTGTCTTTGGATCCTGGGGCCATGGCATTCCTGCTGCCACCTTCTTCTCCCAACATGTCATTCTCTGCCCATGCTGGTTGAGAGCCCTCACCTCAGCACTGGGCAGAGGGCCCAGCTCCCCCTAGTCCTTCTATCTTGCCCTCTGGCCCAAATGGTGGCGGATGTTGTCCTGGGGTGTATGTGGGACGACAGAAGCGTGCATGCGTGCGTTCGTGCGTGTGTTCAATTTATGTATATCCTGCCTATCTTCCCTAGAAAAGGGAACTCAAGGCAGCTAGCAGCAATTCAAACAACAATAAAACACCAATAAAATTAACAGTAAATACAGATTAAAATATATTACATTTATAGGAAGAGTGCACCAAGAGAGCAACCACTTTCTACATTTATATAGCACTGGGATGCATATATAGTGCTATATGCATCCCAGTACTTTCTCCTATACGCAGGTTGGAACAGGCTGTAGTCTCCAGCATTTGTCCTCCAACATCCATTTCCTGGCTCTGCATTTTTCTAGCTAGGCTGGGCCGGCAGAACTAATGCGACTGAGTGGCAAGAGGAAGTCTTCCTCAGTTGCTTCACCTGCCTTACCTGTCGGAAGGAGGTGGCTGGGAAGAGGATGAGGGCAAAAGCCCCCAGGACAAAAAAACAAAGGGGTGGTGTTCGTGCATGGAGAAACCTGGTGCCACATTGAGCCTTGAGCTACCAGTTGATCCAACGTATTTACCTGTGCCATTGAATCTAATGTGCACCCCAAGTTTAAAAGGCTTGAGATTTTTAAAAATGTTTACCGGTGATGGTAATGCGCAGCATTACCGGAGGTGCAAAGTTTAATTTTGCTGCATTAAACCATGAGTTATATGACAATAATAAAATGGCAATGCTTCTATGAGCAGGATGATCATATGACCAGAAATTTCTGGATTTGTCTTCTTTTTTTGCCTCCTGTCCGGGTGTCCTCCAAAAGGACTTCTTTGTCCTCCAGAAAATGAATTTCATTTACTTTTTAAAAATTTTATGTTTTATTTATCTACTATCATTAAAACTGCAAACAATAAGAAGAAAACTATCTAAAAATATTCTGAGAAAAAAAAACTAAGTAAGATAATTCTAGTAGTGTAACACGGGCAAAGCCAGCACTTACTAATTTGTATTAGGGCACAATCCAGAGTAACTACGTGCACACGTAAGAGACATTACGTGCACCCGTAGTTACTGTACCACCTAGTGAAAACCTATGGGAAATTCATATTGCAATCCAGAGTAACTTGTTCTTACTCCCCATAGTTACTCTGGATTTCACCCTTATAAAATCAAATTTTTAAGCCTACAGTACTTCCAGTATGAGCACAATCCTAACCATGGGTGAAATCCAGAGTAACTATGGGGAGTCCTTGCTCCGGTATAATTTTATTAGAGGCACACACCCTCTGCGGCTGTTGGGCATTAGAAGTCCTCACTTGTCTGCAAATCACAAATACATGGTTTACTCAAATCTAACGCTCAGCTTTTTCATCTGAATTTAGTTTCCAAAATCAGTGGGTGCATTAGATTCAACGGTGCATTAGATTCGAGTAAATATGGTATTTAGATCATACATATAGGTCAGTATTTAGTTTAACAGTTTATTATATTGTTTAATTGTAATTGACTATATATTAAATATAAGAACATCTCCAAAATGTAGTACACATTCAGGCTGATGCAGTACATTGGCAGTGCAAGTCATGCCTACTTAGAAGTAAATGCGTCTTGGAGTTCACTGGGACAAGTGTGTCTAGAATTGCAGCCCAAGACCCAGATCCTATCCAACTTTCCAGCACTGATGCTGTGCCTCTGGGTATGCGCTGCATCCTGCTATGGGTGTATGTGTCATGGAGGCCTCCTCAGTGAAAAGACATATTCCCTTGCAATTGAATCGGTGCTGAAATACTCTTCATCTTCAGGACTTCTGCAGTACTTAGCTGAAGAAGGTTGTCCTCTCAACCAATACATTGCTGTAGGTGCCACTGGATTTCATGCATCATGGGTTACGTGATGTGCAAATGATGAATGAAATGCTAAAACGTTGGACAGTTTCAACTGTGGAACTCCATGCCACAGGAGGATGTGTTGATGGCATCTGGACTAGATGCCCTGAAAAGGGGATTGAACAGATTTCTGGAGGAGAAGTCCATCACAGGTTAGGGGCATGATGGGTTTTAAAAATAGGCTACCTTAGAAGGTCAAGTACAAGACATCAGGATGCAGGTCTCTTGTGTGCATCTGGTGGGGCGCTATGAGATAAAGGAAGCTAGGTGAGATGGATCTTGGTCTGATCCAGTGGGGTCCGTTCTTGTGGCATCATTGAGATTGGCTTGGAATGAAAGTTACCCCCAATTTGCTGCTCCTGTAACCCACATGAGGTGGCCACCATCCATCAGGTGGAAGGGGCAGAGAAAGATGCCTGCCTAAAACCTCGAACAGCCACTCCTCTCTATGTAAAGAATCCTGAGCTGGATGGTTTGGCTCAGAGGAGGGCAGTTTGTGATGACTAAAAGCAGTCCTGGAGCACAATCCTAACCATGTCTACTCAGAAGTAAGCCCTGTTGTGTTCAATGGGTTTTATTCCCAGGAAAGTGTCTTTAGGCTACTAGGCAAGTCTACTCAGAACTACCCATATTTATTCGAATCTAATGTGAACCCTATAGTTATATTCAAAATATCACATTTACTTGAATGTAATTAACCATCAAATCTAATGCACACCTTGATTTTGGAGACTAACCCCCAAATCCAGAGTAACTACGGGAGCACGTAAGAGACTTTACATTCACCTGCAGTTAGTGAAAACCTATGAGAAATTCATATTACAATCCAGAGTTCTTACACCGGAGTAAGGACTCCCCGTAGTTACTCTGGATTTTGCCCTATATTTGGCTGGAAAAGGTGAGCATTAGATTTGAGTAAAAACAGTAAGGGTGTAATCCTAAAGACACTTTCCTGGGAGTAAGACCCATTGAATACAATGGGACTTACTTTTGAGTATACATGGTTAGGACTGTGCTGTAAGTCCCACTGTGTACCTCTGAGTCCCAGGCATGTATAGATTACAGCCCAACTCCACAAATACGCGACATACTTCATCCCATTGATTCATTAGTATTTGCAGACCAGGAGCTTGTAGGAAATAATCTGGCAGTGCAATCCTATCCATGCATACTTAGAAGGGCTGACCCCAGCCAAAGCCTCCTGTAGGCTTCTTGGAGGCTTCTTCAGGTCTGCTTCTTGGATTGATGTCCCCTGGTGACTGTGGAACCCTGTTGCACAAGGAGGATGGAGATGGAAACCTTGCTTTCAGGGCAACTTAAAGATTCTGCTCTCCAATGGTGTAGTGAGAACACCTGGCACCGGGGCACTTAAATTTGTGGCACCCCCATTCTCCTCCACCGAGCTTCAGAAGTCCTTTTGGAGACCTCACATGTCCATGAACATGTGAGGACCTTTTGGAGACATGTGAGGACATGTGGAGACATGGACATGTGAGGTCCTTTTGGAGACCTCACATGTCCGTGAATTTCTAGACATATGGTCACCCGTATGCCATCCTGCCAGCATGAAAGCAGGAAGCAGTGGGAACTTGTATGCATATGGCAGAGAAGAGGTCCAGATGAAAAGATATGGATTTCTTATATTTGTCAGAGAATTACTGTATTTACTCAAATCTAACGCTCACTTTTTCCAACCAAATTTGGTCTCCAAAATCAGGATATACATTAGATGTGATAGTTAATTAGATTTGAGTATATGTGGTATTTTTTTTATAAGTGTAGGGTGTGCATTAGATTTGAGGGTGCATTAGATTTGAGTAAATGTGGTATTCATATTATAAGTATAAGCAGTGGTGGGATTCAAAAAAATTAACATGTTCTATGTATCAATAACCTGCATTAACACCAGTTCTGTGTCCCATTAGTAACCGGTTCTCAGAACCAGGCGCTCATTACCAAAGGGTTCTATAGAACTTGTGAGAACCCCCTGAAGCCCACACTGAGTATAGGGTGCGCATTAGGTTCGATGGTGCATTAGATTCGAGTAAATACTGTAATATCCAGCAAAATCTCTAGGGGTAGAATTTGGCACATCACTTTGGAGCAAAAATGCAATTAATATTGGCGTTGTACAACCCATACTGGAGCTGTATAATTTACTAATGGGACAGCGCAAACCCCATTGGGCTTGTGCAATCATGCACAACCCCGATAATAGGATTGTGCAGTGTATAGTTGAGCGATGCTGTGGATTGCATTGATATCCCTGCAATTTGATACTGCCTTTGTATTATTAATACCAGGGTGATGAATTGAAAGGTGATGAAACAAATAGGATTGTTGAATAGGAAGAAGGCAATTGTCCTAAGCCCTGACAATAAAAATAAAGTAAGCAAGCAGGGGATGAGTGCAAGTAGGAATATAGGGTGCTATTGCCACCCCAACTCAGGTGCCGGGATGTCTTGGGCTTCTGCTAGGAAAGTTGCAGCACTGCTTAAGCCACAGGGACAATGCCCAGCTGAGAGGTTGGCAACCCTCTGCAAAAATGGTGCCCTCCTGTTCCATGGCAAGCTAGATCAACGGTTCCCAAACTGGGAATTGGGACTCTCTGGTAGATCAAGACCAAAAGATAATGGAAAGATTAGATAACTAATAGGGTACAATCATATGCATGTCTGCTCAGAAGTAGACCTCACTTTCTGATTTAAGTCCTACTGTAATCCAGGGGACTTACTCTCAGGAAAGTGTGGATAGGATTGCAGCCTTTTAGCCCTGAGGCTATTTAATCAGATACTGCAGCTGTTAATTACTCTGTAATGGGCTCAGTTCCTGGGATTACGCTAATGACAGGCAGGATGGTGTACTGGTGAGGGAATTGTACCGAGACCTGGAAGATCCGGGTTCGAATCCCCACTGAGCCATGGAGCTTATTGAGTGACCTTCTGCCAGCCACTCACTCTCAGCCTTACCTACTCCACAGGGTTTATGTATGGACAAAAAGATTAACAGTGCAATCCTAAGCATGTCTACTCAGAAGTAAGTCTCATGGTGCTCTAAGGCTGCACTCTCCTGGGAGTAAGTCCCACTGAACACAATGGGGCTCACTTTTGAGTAGACGTGGTGAGGATGGTGCTCTCAGGCTGCACGCTCCTGGGAGTAAGTCCCACTGAACACAGTGGGGCTTACTTTTGAGTAGACATGGTGAGGATGGTGCTCTTAGGTATGCTACTGATATGTAGCACCATTCCAGGTAGTCTTATTGTGGCATGCACTGAAATAACAGTTTCAAATAACAGTTTGATCCCATGCATGACTACTCAGAAGTAAACTCCAGTGCAGTCAATGGGACTTCCTCCCAGGTAAGCGAGGCTAGGAGTGCAGCCTGGGGCCCAATCCTAGGCCTGCCTACTCAGGAGTAAGCCCCACTGCAGGCAATGGTTCTTACTCCCAGGTAAGCGTGGCTAGGAGTGCAGCCTGGGGCCCAATCCTAGGCTTGCCTACTCAAGAGTAAGCCCCATTGCAGGCAATGGTTCTTACTCCCAGGAAAGCGTGGCTAGGAGTGCAGCCTGGGGCCCAATCCTAGGACTGCCTACTCAAGAGTAAGCCCCACTGCAGGCAATGGTTCTTACTCCCAGGTAAGCATAGCTAGGAGTGCAGCCTGGGGCCCAATCCTAGGACTGCGTACTCAAGAGTAAGCCCCACTGCAGGCAATGGTTCTTACTCCCAGGTAAGCGTGGCTAGGAGTGCAGCCCGGGGCCCAATCCTAGGCCTGCCTACTCAAGAGTAAGCCCCACTGCAGGCAATGGTTCTTACTCCCAGGTAAGTGTGGCTAGGAGTGCAGCCTGGGGCCCAATCCTAGGACTGCCTACTCAAGAGTAACCCCCACTGCAGGCAATGGTTCTTACTCCCAGGTAAGCGTGACTAGGAGTGCAGCCTGGGGCCCAATCCTAGGACTGCCTACTCAAGAGTAAGCCCCACTGCAGGCAATGGTTCTTACTCCCAGGTAAGCGTGGCTAGGAGTGCAGCCCGGGGCCCAATCCTAGGCCTGCCTACTCAGGAGTAAGCCCCACTGCAGGCAATGGTTCTTACTCCCAGGTAAGCCTACTCAGGAGAAGGCCGTTGTGTTCTCTCAGGGAAGATGGCGTCACGGGGGAGTCACAATGGCGGGCGGAGGCGCGTGTCAGGGCCGGGCTGTGGCTGGAGAGGGACCCGCAGAGCGGCTGAGGATGTGCCTGAGGAGGCGCCGGTCCATCCATAGGCTGGAGCCGCTGGATGGAGGTGGTTGGGGCGGCGGTGGCTCTGTCAAGGAGTCTGTGGAGGCGGTGCTGAGGGAGCTGCGGATGGGTGAGCAGCGGGATGGCTTGGCCTGGCTGGCGGGGCAGAGAACGGCCTTCCTCTGCCTGTTCTGCCCTCTCCACCGCCTCAGTGGACGGCTTCACAGCACAGTCCACTGCCTGGTCTACTCTGGAGTAAGTCCCTCAGTAGTCTATGGGGCTTACTCCCAGGTTAGTGTGCTAAAACCAGCCTCAGAACCCAATCTACTGCCTGGCCTACTCTGGAGTAAGTCCCACTGTAGTCTATGGATCTTACTCCCAGGTAAGTGTGCTGAAACTGCAGCCTCAGAACCCAATCTACTGCCTGGCCTACTCTGGAGTAAGTCCCACTGTAGTCTATGGGGCTTACTCCCAGGTAAGTATGCATGAGACTTAGAGGCTCACATCCCAAATGTCTGCCTGTGTACTTGGTGGAAAGTCCTATTATAATCAGTGGGGTTTACTCCCAGGAAAGTGTGAATAGGACTGCCCCCCAATGGCTGCCCACGAGTGATGGGGCAGAAGTCAAAGGCTTGTCTTGATTTCCTCAGTCTCACTGAGATTGTGCATCCCCCTGTGCATCATCCCCCCCCCGTGCAACATCCCAATCCCTACATCCGCCTCTGCGTGACATCCCCCCATGTGCATCATCCCCCCATGCACAGCATCCCCCCATGCGCAACTATCCCCCATGTTCATCCACCCCACACGCAAAATCCCCCATGTACATCAACCCACATGCGCATCACCTCCCCATGTGTAACACCCCCTATACGAACCCCCCCATAAGCAACCGCCCCCTGTATGCGCAACAGCCCCCCATGCGCAACAACCCCCATGCGCAGCATCCTCCTTAGTGCAACCCCTTTCTCCGAACAACATACTCCCAGCGTATCAGGCCCAGAGCACCAAACTGGCTGGATGCTGGTCAGTCTTCCATGTTAAGTATAGGACAAAAACATGTTGCACCCCTTTTCAGCCCCTTAAGGGTTAAAGTTCTGCACATTGGTCAATCCTGGGTAGGGAAACAGCCACAACTCTATGCACAAGAACATGGCACTGCACTATAATGTTTTGGATATGCTATACTTTGACTGACAGTGTATACCAGGCTTCAGGCTGAAACCCTTTCTCATCTCTTGTCGCCTGATCTATTTTGGGATGAAGAAGCTAAGGACCTGTGGAACTCCTTGGCACAGGATGAGGAGATTGTACCTGGCCTAAATGCCTCAAAAAGGGGGGTGGGATAGATTGGTAGAGAAAAACTCCGTCACAGGTTATAAGCCATGGTGTGTATGTGCAACCCCCTGGTTCTAGAAGAAGGTTACATAAGAATGCCAGGTGCAAGGACATGACACCGGGATGCAGGAGTTGTGGGCTTGTGTGGGCCATGGTGAGATACAGAAAGCTAGACTAGATCCAGCAGATCTTGTGACCACACCAGAGATGTACTTATGATGTGGTGTACTTATGACCACACCAGAGATCTTGTATGGGGCTTACAGTGGCTTGAGTTCCCATCTTCTATGGCTTGAGAGATCTTCTATGGGGCTTATGAGTGGTGTACTTATGACCACACCAGAGATCTTCTATGGGGCTTACAGTGGCTTGAGTTCCCATCTTCTATGGCTTGAGTTCCCATCTTCTATGGTGTACTTGAGTTCTACAGTGGTTTGAGTTCCCATCTTCTATGGTGTACTTGAGTTCTACAGTGGCTTAAGTTCCCATCTTCTATGGCTTGAGTTCCCATCTTCTATGGTGTACTTGAGTTCTACAGTGGTTTGAGTTCCCATCTTCTATGGTGTACTTGAGTTCTACAGTGGCTTGAGTTCCCATCTTCTATGGGTACTTATAAGTGGTGTACTTATGACCACACCAGAGATCTTCTATGGGGCTTACAGTGGCTTGAGTTCCCATCACAACATTGAAGGTCTCCAGCTACCACAACACTCCACCTGACATCTGTCTGTGGCAGTCATGAGGTTACCTTCAGGTAATTCAAAACATCAAGGCTCCAATCCTAACCACATTTTCCTGGGAGTAAGTACTATTGAACATAACAGGACTTACTTCGGAGCAGACATGATTAGGACTGCACTGTTTGTAAAACATCTCCAGTTCAGCTCTCACTTATAAGACTTTTAAAAAGACTAAAAACAAGCATGCAAAGAAGGGGGAGACCAATTAATATACAGTGGCGCCTCACGTAAAGCATGTTTCATGTAACAAACAAAAATTTCTATAGGATTCTGCTTCACGTAAAGAACATGCTTCACCGGCAGCCTGTTCAAAAAGCTTCAGGGCTGCCTCGCGCACCTGCCCATAGTGAAAGCAACATTTCCATGCTGTTCCTCCAGTGGCCGGAGGGAGGGAAGAGCAGTGAAGAGGGAAGCAGCTCAGGGCTGGCCAGAAGGGAGCAGGGGGGAGAGAGGCAGGATGGAGAGAAGGAGAAAGTGGGGAGACCCTTGGAAAGTGTCTTTGATTGCAGCCTCCTGACCATGTCTAGCCAGAAGTAAGCCCCATTGTGTTAAATGGGTCTTACTCCCAGGAAAGTGTCTTTAGGACTGCAGCCTAAGTAGACTTCATAGGATCATGCACATTGAATGCATGTTTTGAATTCAATCCCAGTGTTTTGTCATCATTTTTACATCCAGTTAATATTTTCATATGAATATTTTTGGGGTTGTGGAACCAATTGTCTGAGTTTCCACTATTTCCTATGGGAAAATCTGCTTCACGGAAAGAATGTTTCACGTAAAGAACATGCCTCCGGAACGAATTAAATTTGTTACGTGAGGCGGCACTGTATCTTAAAATGACTTGCTTCAGTGGTCCCCCCCTTAGCATGAATACATCTCCCAATTATAGATCGTTCAGATAGTTAGAACGAAAGGCAGTTCTGATTCTACTTGATTTCTGAATCATGCATTTTAAAATAACCAATATAACCAGTTGGTTATTTGGGTGTACATGATTCTCTTTGCGTTTTATCTTCCCTTTCGATTCCCTCATAGAATCGAGTGATGTGCTGGAACAAGATCCACCATGTCCCCTTTCCACTCCTGATAGAGTCTGTTGCTTGGCAGAAAGAGCCAACCATGCAAGCAGTTTAGTGGAGACCGACGAGATGATGGAGAACTTGTGGAGTAAAGTTTTTGAGTTGGATCGGGAAGGCATCTGGGGGCACCAGCAGCGCTCAAGAGGGGACCCAAGGGAGATTTCACAACGAGCACCTTTACATGTAGTGTGCTCTGCTCTACTTGCCATTGGAGTTGCAGCTTTTCTGGGCGAACACTGGGTGAGTTACTTATTTTTTAATTTTATTTTTTAATTTTTAATTTAATTTAATTTATAATTTTATTTTTTAATGTTACTTATTTATTTTTCCTTCCTGTATTTTTTTTACTAATTTAAATTTTGGTTGCTGTATTAACAAAAAAAAAAGCAGGCCTCCCTCAGTCTTGGAAGACTATGGTATCGTGCTCGGCGCTACATACGTTGCATGCGAAGCACAAAAGCCTGGGTTGGATTGTTATGGAGGATAGGCTGTTACCCAAGCAGCAAATCCCCCCTCTCCACATCACTGAATTAGTCCAATGGAAAGGCAGAGCCAATACGATTGGATCCAGCTGGCTTCGCAGAGCTGGGCTAAGGACAGGAGCTCACCCTGTCTTGTGGGGCCGACCCGGGTCTCGAACCCTGGCCTGCTGGTTAACAGGCACAGCGTCTTAACCGATTGCGCCACCCACAGCCCAAGTCTTATGAGATTTGACATGACAAATCCTTTGTCATAGAGGAGGAAGCAGTTGCAGAGAAATAATAATGAGTTAGAGCCAGTGGTGGGATTCAAATAAATTAACAACAGGTTCTATGTCCCAATAATCTAAATAAAGAACAGGTTCTCAGAACCAGGCGCTCATTGGCAAAGGGTTCTATATAACCGGTGAGAACCCCCTGAAGCCCACCACCGGTTAGAGCCCAATCCTATCCAACTTTCCATCTCCATTGTAGCCATAATGCAGCTGTGTGGTAAGGGAACACATGAGGAGGTCCCAGTGACTGCCCCTCAATTCACAGTCACTGTCCTGGCACAGTTGTACCAACACTGGAAAGTTGGATAGCATGGGGGGTTAATGTGCCTGGGGGGGTGTTGATGCGCATGGGGGATGTTGTCCATGGGGGATCCTTCGTCAAGGATTTTTCAGGTTGGCACTTGTCACATGATGATGTGGATTTTCATCCATCATGGCAAGGAGTGGCAGAACCACAAGAAAGAAATGGTGTCACGTTATTTAAAATTTGCTGCAGTATTTTTAGTGGTCATCAAGCTATGGAAAGTGATAAAGGAAACACATGGCTAGGAATGGCATCAGTGTGGGCTTTGAGGGATGTGTGCACTATTCTCACTTAGATGGTGCTAAAGTCAGGGTGTCTGCCGAGGTATGATTATTAGAAGACACTAATCTAATCACAGTCACAATAATCTAATTATTATTAGATTATTAGAAGACGGCAGACATCCTGACCTTTATGGGTGCAATAATCCCTTTGATATTGTGTCCTCAGATGTTCAAAGTGCTCTATGTACATTGATCTCAATAATGGTTGAAATCATTGACCATCACTGTTGTCAGCCTAGTATAGATGTGGGCTGAGACAACAGTGACTTCCTTAAGGTTGTCAAGATGTGTTAAGAGAAAAAATTAAAAGCCCATAAATCAATATCTATATATATAAAAGAGAAAAGTCTCTCACTGATTGACTGGCTCATCACCGCCCTGCCAAAACTGCCAGCCCTAGAAGCATGAAATTTGGTGCGGGTGTTCCTTCCGTTACAGAGGGGTGCGCTAAGAACCGGTTTATGGAAATTCCAACTGGAAGGGGGTGAAAAAGGGTGCGTTTTCCTCCCTATACTTTGCATTGGAGAATTGATGACTCATCAACATTCCGCCCCAACTGCTGGGCCTAGAAGCATGGAATTCTGGGAGGGATCCTTCTGTCACCTGAACACCCACCAAGAACCCATGTGCAGAAATTTAACCCTTAAGGGGCTGAAAAGGGGAGCAACTTTTTTTGTCCTATACTTAACATGGAGGACTGACCAACCTCCAGCCAATTTGGTGCTCGGTGCCTGGTGCACGGGGTGGGGAGACTTGTTTGGAGGAAGAGGTTGCGCTGGGGAAGATTCTGCGCATGGGGGTTGATGCGCATGCGGGGTTGATGCACATGGGGAGAAGTTGCACATGGGGGACTTATGCGCATGGGGGAACGATGCACATGGGGGAATGATGAGCATGGGGGAATGATGTGCATGGGGGAAGTTGCGCATGCGGGGTTGATGTGCATGGGAGAAGTTGCACATGGGGGACTGATGCGCATGGGGGGTTGAAACACATGGGGGGATGTTGCGCATGGGGGATGTTCCGCATGTGGGAAGTTGCGCATGCGGGGTTGATGCGCATGTGGGACTGATGCACATGGTGGATGTTGCGCATGGGGAGAAGTTTCACGTGGGGGGAAGTTGTGCATGGGGGACTGATGCGCATGAGGGGGTGATGCGCATGGGGGGATGTTGCACATGGGAGGAAGTTGTGCCGTGGGGGGAAGTTGCGCCATGGGGGGATGGTGTATGGGGGAATTTTACTCCCGCAATGCAAGTATGCTTTTTGCTAGTTAATACATAAGAGGCTGCACAATACCATGTTGTGTATGTTGTGACCTGATAGTACATCATCATAATTATAAGCATGACCTGTTTGGAATGTGATGTTTTGAAACTTGCCTCTACTTTACATTTTCCCCTGTTCCATGACTGGAGTGCTTCCCCATAAAGAAGACTTGGAAGAAGTCATATACCATATATACTCACATCTAAGCCTAGTTTTTTGGGCCCAAAAAATGAGCCCAAAAAGTCACCTCAGCTTATACGCAGGTCAGTAAAAAAAATTTAAAAATGGCAGGTGCAACCTCCAGCGCGTGCCCTCTGAGGCTCTGCAGCCTCTCCAGCTGCTGGCGCTGGCTCTCCGGGTTGCGGAGGAGGCACGCGGCGGCAAGACATGGAGCCCACTGCAGCCAAGCCCCTTCTCAGACTCAGTTACTTTTTTGTGGGTCTTACTTCTGAGTAGACATGCTGAGGATTGGGCCCTGAGGCTACAAGGCCAGCCACACTTTCCTGCTGTTGCTGCATTTCCCACCCTCGGCTTATACTCGGGTCAATAAGTTTTCCTGGTATTTGTAGTAAAATTAGGTGCCTTGGCTTATTCGTGGGTCGGCTTGTACATGCGTATATACGGTATATATGAAAAGTCACTCACTCATCAACACCCAGCCAAAACTGGTGGGCCTAGAAGTGTGAAATTTGGGGTGGGTGTTTCTTCCATGACAGAGGCCCCCACTAAGAACTAGTTTTTGGAAATTCCAACCAGGAGGAGGTGAAAAGCGGCGCAACATGTTTTCCTCCCTATACTTTGCATTGGAGAATTGATGACTGAGGGATGCGCTGCCCTAATCCCCAGCCCTAGAAGCATGAAGTTCGGGGAGGGAGTTCCTTCTGTCACATGAACACCCACCAAGAACCAATGTGGAGAAATTTAACCCTTAAGGGGCTGAAAAGGGGTCAACGTGTTTTTGTCCTATACTTAACATCCAGCCAATTTGGTGCTTGGTGCCTGGTGCAGTGGGGGGGATGTTTGGGGGGAGGGGTTGCACTGGGGTAGATGCTGTGCATGGGGGTTGTTGCGCATGGGGGGCTGTTGCGCATGGGGAGGACATGCACATGGGAAGGTGATGTGCATGGGGAGGTGATGCTCATGGGAGGTTGATGTGCATGGGGGTTGTGCATGGGGGTGGATGTGCATGGGGAATTATATGCATTAGGGTTGATGTGCATGGGGGACTGATGTGCATGGGGGATGTTGTGCATGGGGGTGGATGTGCATGAGGGAATGATGTCCATTAAGGTAGATGCGCATGGGGGAGTGGTATGCATGGGGGTGTTGATGCACAGTGGGGGATGGCGTATGGGGGAATTTTACTCCCACAATGCGGGTATGCATTCATGCATACTTTTCTGTCCATTTTGTTTTCTACAGCTTTATCCTTTCCTCTACTTACAGCCTGCATTCATGTGCTTATCTGTGTTTTTCCCAAAGGTAAGTATCGTAACAAGAGAATTACTGGAATATTGAGCTTCCAGAACAGATGACAGCAAATAATTGTTTCCTACAATATCCTTAGAACTTACAAAGTAATAGAAGTGTTCCAGCATTTTTATACCCATTTACACTTGACAATTTTGACATCAAAGGACCTTACTTTGGGATAAATATGTGTTGCTTCTATTGTAAGGCAAAGTTAACCTCTTGGTCTTGCCTTGACTCGGTCATCACCCTTTTAAATTCCTCTCCAGTTACTCACAGCAGGCTTTAACCCCTTATAGTGATCAGTTATACTTCCTGTCACAGCAATGACGTTGGGCGCAATCCAGAGTAACTATGGGGAGTCCTTGCTCCGGTGTAAGAACAATTTACTCTGGATTGCAATAAGAATTTCCCATAGGTTTTTACTAGGTGGTGCAGTAACTATGGGTGCACGTAATGTCTCTTACGTACTCCCACAGTTACTCTGGATTGCTGCCGTTGTCTCGTTGGCCAGCTTCTGCTGCTATCTTATCACTTTTGCTGCCCTGTTGGGTTGTGTGATACATGGGAAAGTTTCCAAGTGACTTGATGAATTATAAAAGTAATTTTGTGTGTGTTCTTTCTTATACAGAGTGAAAATATGGCGAAGACCATAGTATACACTGCTGCTCTTTTCCTTTTTGGAATTCCTGCAGGAGTGATTAGGGTTTTTTTGAAACTTTGGAGCAAAATTCCAGAAATCTTTGTAGACCTTTTTGTCTATGGCTTAACTTGCATCTGTTGTTGTACACTGATTGTGTATTTTGATGTCATTGTGCCATTACAGCTGTGGAACTAATTCCCTAGTGAATTACTCTGTGTTTCTTCGACCTTCTTAAATCTGGTTGGGATAAATTTATTAAAGTAATGTTTCTTACCATTTTTTTTTCTTACTCAGTGGTGCTTTTGCCTTAATAAAGATTGCACTTTTGTCAGGATACAGGACAAGGAATTGGTCTCTCCTGAGACTGACTATAGTAGTAAAAAGCAGGCCTCCGTCAGTCTTGGAAGACTATGGTATCGTGCTCTGTGCTGCATATGCTGCATGTGAAGTACGAAAGCCTGGGTAGATTGATATGGAGGTTAGGCTGTTACCCAAGCAGCAAATCCCCCCTCTCCACGCCACTGAATTAGTCCAATGGAAAGGCAGAGCCCATACGATTGGATCCAGTAGTATTGGATACTAGTATTAGTGGTGATAAACTCATCCTTTGAGTTTGGACTGAATACTTTTATTCCCCTCCCAGAGAGAAAAAGTGAGAGAGGTTCCACCACTTGCTTTATCAGTAACATTGGGCTCAATCCAGAGTAACTATGGGGAGTCCTTGCTCCGGTGTAAGAACAATTTGCTCTGGATTGCAAAATGAATTTCCCGTAGGTTTTCACTAGGTGATGCAGTAACTACGCATACACATAATGTCGCTTACGTGTTCCCGTAGTTACTCTGGATTGCTCATGGCCTCCTCATGACCTCCTCCTGTCCTCTCAACAACTTTGTGAAGTAGGTGAGGATGAGATTGAGTGTCCGGCCCAAAATCATCTATGAAGCTTCATGGCCAAGGAGTTTGAACCAATATCTTCCAGATCTCACTCCAGCTCCAAGCAGTTACCCATCCTGGCTCCCTGTGAGTTAACCCCTGATCATGGCAAACCCATAGGTTTTTGTTTGTGGGACTGAGGGTGAAATCCAGAGTAACTACGGGTAGTCCTTGCTCCGGAGTAAGAACAAGTTACTCTGGATTGCAATATGAATTTCCCATGGGTTTTCAATAGGTGGTGCAGTAACTACGGGTGCATGTAATGTCTCTTACATTCTCTCGTAGTTACTCTGGATTGTGCCCTGAGACTCCATCTGTTTTAATGCATTTTTAAAACAAGTTTTGGATTCGCAACTTTAATGAACAAGATTGAAAAACTGGAAGCATTTACTGTACTGTACCTTGTTTTGTTTCATCAGGCCCAAAGGATTCTTCCCTCCCACTCATTTACGGTACTGATTTAGAGAGTGAGCCTTATTTATCTCAGCGATACTCATGACTTGCCCTACAATCCAGAGTAACTACGGGAGCACATAAGAGACATTACATGCACCCGTAGTTATGGCACCACCTAGTGAAAACCTATGGGAAATTCATTTTGCAATCCAGAGTAAATTGTTCTTACACCGGACCAAGGACTCCCCATAGTTTCTCTGGATTGCACCCTACATCACCTTCTAGTAAAAATCACTGGGATATGTTCTAACTCTAACTAACTAAATCAGTAAGGTTTTCAATTTTTAAAAAATCAGCAAAATATAATCATAAACATAATTAAAAGGCAGCTCTTATCTCTTCCCCTAAAAAATTATAAGTTGTTCTTTTTAAGATTTACATGTTTTGTATAAACAAGAGGGACCCAGGCTTATATTATCCAGGTTTACCTGCTGGCCATGACCAAGGTGACCATATGACCGGATTTTTCTGGATTTGCCCTCTTTTTTAGCTTTCTGTCTGGGTGTCCTCCTAAAAGGCTTCACTGTCCTCCATTTTGGAACTTTGCAGTTGTGTGCAGTACTCATCATGTCATATGTTGTTGGATTTGTATTGAAGAACAGAATCCAATGCTAAAATCAGTTTGGAAATATCTCCTTCCTGTCAAAAGTTATGGCCAAAAAACCTAAAAATTAAAAATGCATTGAGATTTATGGGAAAGTAAAAGTGCCCAATATTATGGCTTTTCTTGTGAGCAGGCAAACATGGTATTGTCCACCAGAAAGGCCAGGCTAAGAGGAATCCATGACCTTGTCCTCCTTTAGAGGTTCAGGTTTCTGGTTACCCTAACCATGGCACAGAAGAACAGTAGGTAATTTAATATTAGCCGGTTTTCCCGGATGTGAGATGCAAGTATTGTAGATAATTCAGGGTTTTTCCCAGTAGTGTAGCTAGCAGGGGGTTACAGCAGTAAGGCTGCAACCCGAAACACACTTTCTGGGGAGTAAGACCCACTGGATATAAAGGGACTTACTTTTGAGTAGATAGGGTAAGGATTCCTAAATTTTTTCAGGTGTTCTTTTTTCCAGCCTCCAAAGGAGAGGGACACTTGCAAGACATATTCAGGCTGTGTTGTTCACTTGGTGCTGTGACCCCCCCACCCATCTAGCTATGCTACTGCCTCTTTTCTGTTTTCCCCTTCCACTGTGGTTGGCCTTATGGATGGGCAGGCTCTGGCTTTGAGTCTCTTCTGTTTCCATCTTAATTCTTAATGCTCAAAATTAACGTGGAACAATTAAAAATTTACTCTCTGTATGACCAGAAGATGTCCTCACTTGCTAGCTAGCTAGACCATCATCTGCTCCAGATGTGGGAAAACATTTGGCCGGAGATCACATCAGAGCGACCAGGAAAGAAAAGAATTAATGTACATTTCACATTTACATAAATGAATGTATTAGTGATGGAACTTATATGAATGAATGAATTTTCCTGGTCATATTTATAACACACATTTTAAATACACATAATAATTTTTTAAAAATTTAAATACACGCAATAATTTTTTCAAAAAATATTAAAAAAATTCTCTGCCCACAGAGAATTCTGGGCATGTGCAGCCCAGTAGTCGGACTGTTCATGCCCAGCTTGCCCTCCCCAGAATGAACTGGGCATGCAAATCTAACGACTGGGCTACGCATGCCCAGTTCACTCTGGCCCAGGAGTAAGCTCCGCACATGCAGCCCAACTGCATATCCAGATTGGGTTATGCATACCTAGATCGGTCCAGCTCCTTGAGTGAACTGGGCATGTACAGCCCAGATGTTGGGCTGCTCTGAGACTGGGCACAACAGGGCTCCTATGTCCAGTCCAGAGTCCGATCCTGGCATGGCCTGGTGGCCAAGGTGCCATGGACTGGCACTAGGCTGCAGACCAGGGTTGAGGACCCCTGATCTAGGGTATTGCCAAGAAAAAATTAAAAAGTGTGGCTTCAAGAGGAATTTTGCCATTCTTTTTAAATTATTATTTTTTAATTCACCACTGCTGCCTGGCAGAGATCACCCAGCAAGGTTGGGTACTTATCAAGGGCCCATGTCCATGAGAGGGTCCCGTGAACCCCTGAAGCTTCAATATGGTTGGCAGTGGGAGCCCACAACAGTGTGGCTTTGGCAAAGACTGAAATTTGGTTCAGCCCCCTCATTGCAAAATGTGTTTCATACATAGAGCTATTCTATTCATGAGTAGAGCTAACGAAAACAACACAACTCGAATTTGTTATGAAACAAATGGAATTTTAATGAACAATTCAGTGCATGAGAGCTTTAATAATGAAATTGTATGGAATAATAATGGAACACAAACAGAACTCTTTCAATACCGGGCATTCAGATCTGGTCCTCCAGGTATTCATGAAGCAGATCCTGGGCTGCCTCATTCTTGAAATACACCATTGCCAGTGTTCCTTTAATAGCATCTTGCACATTACTACAAAAGTGGCTTTATTTCCAAAAAAGGAAAGTAATGGAGGCATTATCCTTAAAAAATGGTTTTTCCCCACCTGTGTCTGTAGATTTATGCCTCGGTCTTTGCCCAAGCCTGGTTGACTCCATGATATGTTATGATCTTGTCAATGTCCTCCAAGCCAAGCCCCTGGCACTTGGACTGGATGTTCTTTGAGAAGAGAGGGGCAGTAGTCTGAGTACGTTGTGAGGAGTTGGAGTTGGAAGAAGTGGCTTCCACAAAGACTTTGTTGCACATTCCAAAACTGGTGGGACCTCGCGATCGGTCAGAGTAGGTGTCCTGGTGGTTGATCTCTTGGGAGCACAACTGGAGCTTGAAGGCCGCCTGGAAACCTCTCCGGAAGTTCTCATTGTAGTATCCATATATGACTGGGTTGATGCTGCTGTTGGAGAAAGCCAGCCAGTGTGCAAAAGGGAAGAGGTAACTGGTCAACATGTCCAGGTGATCATCTGCCAAGGTGGTGTAGTCCACCAGCAGCATCAGTGTCCATAAGGGCAACCAGGAGATCATGAAAAGGAGTGCCACCAAGATGAGCATTTTGATTATTTTTGTTCTCTTTTGAGTGGAATTGTTGGCTCTGCCAGTGCACGGCACTGTAGAGCTGTACAGTTTCAGACATACCTTCCCATACATGAACACGATAAGCATCAATGGCACCAGGTAAATATGCATGAAGAGGATGGTGGTGTAAAGCTTCCTCATGCTGTTGTCCGTCCAGGCTTCGTAACAGGTGTAGAGCGGGTAAGTGTTGTTCTTGCTGTCATTGAGCACCATGTAGTGGCCTTCCATGTGTCCAACAGTGAGCATGATGGCAGAAGGGCACATGATGGCAATGGCAAGGAGCCACACCATAATGATGATGACCGTGGCCTTCAGAAGACCAAGCCTCTCTCGGAAAGGTAGAACGATGCAATGGAATCTGAAGGGGGAAGAAGCACACAGAAAAACAGTTTATATGATTTCCGCAACCCCATTAAAAAAAAGGTTCAGCTGCTTTCTACATATAATTTCTTTAGAGTTGTTTAAATGTTCTGTTTCTATAGCTTAACTCTGGGTCCTTCAAATATCCTTATGGGACAGCCATTCAGTGGCATCACTTGGGGACCAACATTCCTTCTCTAATACAACTAATACTGCACTCACTTGAATCTAATGTGCCATTGAATCTAATGTGCACCTCCTACTTTAAAAATCTTGAGATTTAAAAAAAGTTTTCTGGCATTTGTAATGAGCCGCTGCAAAGCAAATGGAAAATAATATAACTTTATTGCATACATGTACAGCAATGAGTTATATGAAAATACTAGCGAATAGAGTACCCGCGTTGCAGGAGTAAAATTCCCCCATACACCATGCCTCCATGGTGCAACATCCCCCATGCGCAACACCCCCCCATGCGCAACATCCCCCATGCGCATCAACCCCCCATGCGCAACGTCCCCCATGCATATCAAACACCAATGTGCATCAACCCCCATTCACAACCCCCCCCCATGGACAGCATCCTCCCCAGTGCAACCCCCTCCCTCCAAACAACACCCCTCCCCCACTGCACTGGGCACCGAGCACCCAGTTGGTTGGATGTTGGTCAGTTTTCCATGTTAATAGAATACCATCTAAAAATAGCCTAATTTGCATACATTTGCATACCAGGTCTAATGGACCCGGTTGGTATTCTAAGGGTTACGTATCAGACAAAAATACATTGCACCCCTTTTCAGCCCCTTAAGGGTTAAATTTCTCCACATCGGTTCTTGGTGGGTGTTCATGTGACAGAAGGAACTCCCCGAATTTCACGCTTCTAGGTCCGGGGGTTGGGGCAGAGTATCCCTCAGTTAGGGATTCTTCAATGTAGGGAGGAAAACGCGTTGTGCCCCATTTCACCCCCTTCCGTTGTAATTTCTGAAAATCAGTTCTTAGTACACCCCTCCGTCACGGAAGGAACACCCTCCCCAAATTTCCCGCTTCTAGGCCCGGTGGTTTTGGCAGGCTATTGATGATTGAGTGAGTGAGTCAGTCAGTCAGTCAGTGACTTTTCTCTTTTATATATATAGATATATGAGTTATATGACAAGTTAATAGGGTGCAATCCAGAGTAACTATGGGGAGTCCTTGCTCTAGAACAATTTACTCTGGACTGCAAAATGAATTTCCCATAGGTTTTCACAAGGTGGTGCTGTAACTATATTGATGTAAATGTCCATGCTCCCGTAGTTACTCTGGATTTTAGGATAAGACTGCAATCCTAAAGACACTTTTCTGGGAGAAAGATCCATTGAACACAATTGGGATTATTTTTGAGTAGACATGGTTAGGATTGTGCTCCAAGTTGATTAGATATTTATTAGATATTAGATATATAGATTAGATATTGTTTATTAGATATTAAGTTTATCAAGATTATTAGAAATGTTTGCTTGTCTTGCAAAATGCAAAAGGTTTTACTGTATTCACTTGCATCTACTGTGCCATCAATACTGATGCACAAACCAATTTTGGAGACAAAGGGTGAAATCCAGAATAACTACAGGGAGTCCTTGCTCTGGAGTAAGAACGAGTTACTCTGGATCGCAATATGAATTTTCCATAGGTTTTCATTAGGTGGTGCCGTAACTGAAAGTAATGTCTCTTACGTGCTCCCGTAGTTTCTCTGAATTTTTCCCTAACCCTACAATCCAGAGTAACTACAGGAGCATGTAAGAGACATTACGTGCACCCATAGTTATGGCAACACCTAGTGAAAACCTATGGGAAATTCATATTGCAATCCAGAGTAAATTGTTCTTACACTGGAGCAAGGACTCCCCGTAGTTACTCTGGATTGCTGAAAAAATGAACATTTGATTGGAGTGAAGAGGGGATTTTGGCACTGACTGACTGAGTGACTGACTGACTCAATCACTCACTCATGCACACGAGGTCCCTCTCATAATTTCAAAAGCCACAAGCAACAGAGGAGTTCAGATGCTTACCTATCCATGGCTATAGCCACAAGGGTAAAGACAGAAGCCGAGACAGACATTCCTTGGACCAGTCCACTCATGGTGCAGACCACCTGGTTGAAGGGCCAGCCTGTTGAGCAGAAGATACTCAAGGTAAAGATATGCCTTGCTAATTGTTACTGCTGTTGTTTGGCAAAGCAGCGCCTTCTAAAGAGATGCCCTCTAGTATTGAGCAGTCAACCTTTCATCTTCTCCCCAACCTGCCATCTTTTGCAGTGGTTGTTACTGGAGTCTCTTCTGTTACTCTTGCCCTTTGGGGACAGGGAACCATGGATTAATTGATTAATTTGGTTATGTAAACTGGTTTAGAAACCAGCGAAAAGCAGTTTACAAAGCAGATTAGAGTTTATATAGCGCAATCAATCAATCAATCAATCAATCAATCAATCAATCAATCAATCAATCAATCAATGGTTCCATGGGGTGGCTCTCTACAAAGCAGTGCTTTTACAAAACACTTATAGCGACACCACTGTATGATAACAGCCACTCATCTCAGGATTTGGGGAAAGAATCAATATCTGGATAAAACAAACCCATTGATAACACCTGTTTGTGAATAATAATAATAATAATAATAATAATAATAATAATAATAATAATAATAATAATAATAATAATAATAATAGAAGAAGAATATTATTATTCCAGAATATTATTATTATAACCAGTTGGCAGAATAAAGTATTGCATGGCCAATTCCTTGCCAAGATCGAAGGAAAGGTTGATCAGGATAAGACCCGGTTGTGGCTCACGAGTGGAACACTGAAGAAGGAGACGGAAGGCCTGATACCTGCTGCCCAAGAACTGGCAATCAGGACAAATGCCATCAAGGTCAGAATTGAAAGATCAGCCCATGACCCCAAATGCCGGCTCTGCAAAGAAGTGGATGAAACCATCGACCACATTCTGAGTGGCTGCAAGAAGGTCGCGCAGACTGACTACAAACTGATGCACAACTTTGTTGCCCAGATGATCCACTGGAATCTATGCCAAAAGTATCATCTGCCAGTGGCAAAAAACTGGTGGGACCAGAAGCCTGAAAAAGTGGTTGCAAATGAGCAGGTGAAGCTTCTGTGGGACTTCAGGATACAGACGGACAAGGTCTTGGAACACAAGACTCCAGATATCACCATCAGAGAAAGCAGTCAGGTGTGGCTTGTTGACATCGCCATTCCAGGTGACAGCAGAATTGAGGAGAAACAACTGGAAAAGATCTCCCGCTACCAAGACCTCAGAATTGAATGACAGCGTATCTGGTGTCAGCCAGTGCAGGGGGTTCCAGTGGTAATTGGCACACTGGGTGCAGTGCCCAAAGACCTTGGCAGGCACCTGAAAACTCTTGGCATTGACAAAATATCACTCTGCCAACTGCAGAAAGCCGCTCTTCTGGGATCAGCATGAATTATACATCACACAGTCCTAGACTGTCGTTACATCACACAGTCCTAGACTCTTGGGAAGGGTCCGACTGGTGAAGTGAATGAAACCAGCATGAAATTGTTGGCTTTGTATTTATGGATAATAATAATAATAATAATAATAATAATAATAATAATAATAATAATAATAATAATTGTTGTTGTTGTTGTTGTTGTTGTTGTAGTTGTTGTCTTTTTACTGGCAAAGAGCTTTGCTGTTCTTGCATCTCATACACAGCGAAACAAGGTGAATGACACACCTACATTTGTATGTGTTCCCTTTTTGCACAGGGAGAAACTAAGATTGTGTTGCTTCAATTTTATCACCTTTTCTCCATGTTGTCGTTTGCTGCTTTGGGAAATTAAAAACCAATCTATATTTAAAAAAAAAAAACAGAATTTTTTTACAGTAATTACAGAATGCGAACAGTGTTTCCTGGAGATATTATAGGTTAAATGCTGCCCTGAAGTGCCTTTCAATTAGTCCTTGCATTTGATCTCCCTGCGTCGGCACTGACTGCTTTGCTATAAGCACCCTTCCAGGAGAAAGAGCAAGTTTTTAATGGCCACCCTTAAAACATTCCATTAATAAAATGTCAGTGAGGGTAACAAGTGGCTTATTAATTCATGCCTACAAACTAAAGGCCAGCGGCGGTCTCTGAATCAATCGCCAGGAGAGAGAATTAAATTGCTGGTTGGAACACCAGAAAGGCAGAAAGGGCACAGTACTGTGCATATCTACTCAGAAGTAAGCCCCAAAATAGTGATCTGACAACAATGTGCCTCTATGGGCACATCTGATCTATCCCTGGTTGCTTCTTGATCCAGGATTTAGACCAAGCCATATGGGACAGGACCCCCAAAATGGGAAATGTCCCATTTTATCCAGGACCCTATCTGGGTACTCAATAGATGGAGGGTTTTAATTGAAGTCAAAGGAAATAGAAGAGGAAAAGGGTTTTGACTTCAGGGTTAGAAACTGATCCCAAACAAAACCCCTCTTTCTCCTATTACAGCTAATAGGATTTACTCTTCGGTTTGTGGACAGGATTACAGCCTCAGATTAATGTCCTTATTTTGTACACATGATATACAACATGTCTGTTTGGCTGCATCATCCTTTTTGTAATGTTGCTGATTTCCAAGTGTTGCAGGAAAGCCTCTTTTTTGTTGAGGCCTCTTCCTCTTAAAGGAACCACATGGGGAAGTTCAGGGGACCTTGATCATTCCATACCCCAAAACCCTAGATCTTGCCCTGACCGTGGAGTTAAGGGAAACTCCCGTTCTTGACTTTCTCCAGACACATTGACTCTCACCTGTGATCAGGTTGTCCACCAGAGTGGGTGGCACACAAAAGATTCCCACCAGCAGGTCACTGATGGCCAGGTTGAGGATGAAGAGGTTGGTGACAGTCCGCATGCGCCGATTCTTGACCACCACAATGCACACCAAGGAGTTCCCAGCCATGCACGAGAGAAATACAGCGAGATATGCAATGATGAAAAGGGTGGCCACTGCCAGGGAGTGCTGGTAGTACGGCAGAAAAGTACTGTTGATGTAACTTCCTTCCAGCTGCATCTCAGTCTCGTTGGCCAAAGATGTTTCCTTCTGGACAATAGCCATGGTTTCAATGCTCTCACCTGCAAAACAACCAGGTCCAGCAATGTCACCAATGTGAAGCTGGTGTTCCTCCTGACGGCAAATTTCAAGGTGGAACCAACATTTCAAGAATTCATTCAACCTACTCAAACCCTGGTTTATGTATAGATCTAGAACCGAGTGGCACGTCCTTCATAACATATTTTGGGATCTAAATTGGAAGGGCAGATTCCAGTTTACGGATGAAACTTTTTGCAAAACATTTTTTGCTGTCATCATCTGTTTCATGTCCTGTTCCAGAACAGCCAAATTTCAAATTCCCAGGAAGGAAACAAACTGGGAAGCACCCATTTCCCCCCCCCCCCAGAACTCATTTATGCAATGCATGTTCCTCTCTTTCAACCTCTCTGCTATTCTAAAGGCCAAAATTGCCCTCCACCATGTTGTACCTCCTGGTTGAATCCCATTCCCGGAAGGAGTTAATGAGAATCCATTTGTGTGGTAGCAGAGATTTGCAAGATAAAGGGGACACTTCAGTTTGCTAGCTGAAAAAGCATTGGAAGCAACATTCATAAACTGAAAAAGATTGGGTTCCACTTTTCAATGGTTTTCACTTTTGGACAGTGGTTCCTAACCTGTACAATAAGGGGGGTGCCTGTAAATAAAATTAATGGGGTGCATTTGGACTGTGCATGTGATATTGTATTTTATTCTGCATGGCTTGGTATGGAAGGAGGTCCATTAAGGGGGTGGGATTTGGGCGATGCAAACCCCACTAATGCCACTAGGATGGACAGTCGATATATTGGAGGGTAATAGGTCACTGCAAAATATGCACATCAGTGAGAGAAGAAAACTGTTTGCATAATCACAAAGAATAATAATAATAATAATAATAATAATAATAATAATAATAATAATAATAATAATAATAATACAGCTGTTGTGTTACATTGCAACAAAGGCAATGTGGACAGGATCTCAAGAAAAGGTCCCTTGGTCAGTGTGATCATATGACTGGATATTTCTGGATTTGTCTTCTTTTTTAGCCTCCTGTCCAGGTGTCCTCCAAAAGGGCTTCCTTGTCCTCCATTTTGGCTTCATTTTGGAACTTTGCAATGGTGTGCAGTACCCCAACATGTCATATGTCGTTGGATTTGTATTGAAGAGCAGAATCCAATGCAAAAATTGGTTTTGAAATATCTCCTTCATATCAAAGGTTATGGCCAAAAAACAAAAAAATGCCTTGAGCTCTATGGGAAAGTGAAAGTGCCCAATATTGCGGCTTTACTTGTGAGTAGACAAACATGGCATTGTTTGCCTGAAAGGCCAGGCTGAGAAGAATCCAAGACCTTGTCCTCCTTTTGAGGTTCAGGAATCTGGTCACCCTGCCCTTGTTGTGGAAAGCTCTCCAAAACAATTTTTTTTCAAAGAAAGAAAGAAATATAGGGGAAATTTGAAAATGCATGATTTATTTATTTATTTGATTTGTATTCTGCCTTTCTCCCCGACGGGCACTCAAGGTCAGCTAACAATCAATAAAACAGTAAGAATAAATTACAATTAATACAATAAAATGCAATTAAAAACAATATAAAAAAGCACTGAACAGCGGTAAAACCAGATCAGGGATGGAAGAGGACAGATTAAAAACATTATGTGGCATCAAAAGCTTTTATAAATAAAAAGGTGAAACAGTGAATAAATAAATGTTAAGGTAAAAAAGGTGAAAAGGCGAATAAATAAAATAAAAGAATAAATAAATAAAGGTGAAAAGGTGAATAAATAGGAAAATACAAGTAGATCGGACCCCGTAGCCTCTTCTCCTGGCAGCTCTTCTCATCTTAATTGAATGCCGTCTGAATGCTACCCACACAGTCAAGAAAACTCTCATCTGCACTCCAGCCGTACAGGCAACCACAATATGTTGGTTGATGATCTTCAGCACCCACCAATTTCCACCAACACAACATCTCCACGCTTGGGAAGCACATTATCTCCTCCGCTTTCTAGCTCAGGGCTTTATGAGATCAGCTCCAGCTTATTCGGCTGAAAACCACAGGTCACATCTGAAGCCTGCAAATAAAGATAACTACAAGAGAATCATCCTTGCGGCTAATGAAAAGGATGACCTGTGAGCCAAGGAAAGCAGAACAGCACTTCCGACTGAGCGGGGATGAGATTTGCGTTTCCGAAAATGTGATTTTCTTTCCCTGCCAAATTGAGACTCGGGACAAAAAAACCTGGTTGAAAGCAGGAGGTCGCTGGAAATCAGGATTTGGAACAAAAGGGCTAATGTGTTATTGGAGGTGAAAAACCTAAAATAAAAAATTTTTAAATCTGCCCCGTTAACACCCTAAAATCTGCCCCATTAACATGGTGGCATCGCTAGAGGGGTGCAAAGCACTAAATTTTGTACATGCCAGAAAGTGCCATAAACGCATTGCCCCCCACTTTGGCGCCATGCTGGAAAATGGAATTGAAAGCAGGGAAGCAGGGAGGCAAACACCTCCTTTTTGTTACCTCCCCCCATGCAACTTCAGGTGCCGACAAAATTTAGTGATTTGCACCCCGATAAGCTACATTTACAAACACAAGCACATTCGCCACACACACACACACACACACACACACACACACACACACACACAGGTCTCATGGCGGAGAGGTCTATCGATGGTTATTGGTCACAGTGCCTATACAGATCCTCCATGTTGTGGTGCAGTCTACCTCTCAGTATCTTTTCCTTTGGAAGACTGTTACCTTCATGTCTTGAATGTGAGATTCTCGGGTAGATTGTAGGAAACAGGTTGCTATATATTTATATATAGCACATATAGTGTGGGTAGGTGGGGGAGGTGTTAGGAGTGTCCATTTCCCATAAATAAAAACCATTTTCCCCCTAAGTTAAACAGAAGATAAGGAAGGGAACCTGGATTGAATTGATGAGGATCGTTTGTTTTGAAACTGAAAATAGATTCTTAATAAATAGATATCAGAGCATTGATAAATAGATTATTGAAGCTGATTATAGATCAGGGGTGTCTAAATTTTTAATTTTGGAGCTCCTGGACTTTAAACAATTTTATAGAAGGGGGAATTTCAGCAGGTGCAGCTTTTGATATGTGAGATGCAACATAATTTACATAATTGTTAAAGGTCCAAGAGCCTTGAAGTTGGAAGTTTGGACACTCCTGTAATAAATAGATTATATAGGCTGCAATCCTTTCCTGGGAGTAAGTCCCATTGAATACAACGGGGCTTACTTTTGAGTAGACATGGTTAGGATTGTGCTCTAAATCAATTAAATTGATCTAAGCAGCTCTCATGGTGCACTTGTGACGTGCATGTGCACACATACGCACACACACGCACGTGCACACCTTTCTTTTGCAGTTAGTCGAGTTGGTTAGTGCATAGTGCAGCGCCTTTCTCCAGGCCTGCCAATCATCCATCAATCTTGAAAGACTATGGTATTGTGCTTAATGCTGTATGCGAAGCACAAAGGCCTGGGTAGATTGATATGGAGGAGAGGCTGTTACCCAAGCAGCAGACCCCCCCTCTCCACGCCACTGAAATAGTCCAATGGAAAGGCAGAGCCAATACGATTGGATCCAGCTGGCATCGCAGAGCTGGGCTAAGGACAGGAGCTCACCCTGTCTTGTGGGGCCGACCCGGGTCTCGAACCCTGGCCTGCTGGTTAACAGGCACAGTCTTAAACACTTGCACCACCCACAGCCCTGCCACCATCCCTCTGATTTTCACAAGCAGCTCCTCACCCTTTCTTTGTAAAGCGCAAACCAACAGATCTGTTGTCCTCATGAGTCATGCGAGTCTAAGGTGGTCACAGGTGATCTCTAACCAGCGACCACTTCCCCCTCTTTGGAGCCATTCCAGGTGGACGGAGCAAACAGAGGCACACGCATGGAGGTGAATGCCTCGATTTTGATCCTCCTGACTGCAATGACTCCAAAGGGTAGAGGTTGCTTGCATGACATGTTTAGGCACCTACGAAATATGGTGCTTTGTACCCCCTTGTACCCCTCTAGCTATGCCACTGTGTTATGCTCCTGACTTGCATGCTATGGTAAGGCTCTCGGCAAAATTTAGTGCTTTGCAGCCTCTCTGGTTGTGCCATTGTGGGGTCCTGGGTTCTAGTTCAGCCATAAAGTTCACCCTCACCAACTTTACAGAATTTAAAACTATTTGGAAAAGTGAATGAAAAGCAACTTTTAAAGCATAGGCTGCAAATCTGGTGGCATTTAAAACATTTCAAACTACCTGGCAGGGCTGAGTTGAATTTTCACTTGTGCCGAGTCACTCTGGGCACGTTCACCTGAAATCTAGTCCCACCTACATAAGTGTTCAAAGGAATCTAGATTCATGGTCTCCGAAATAGTTTTAAAAGGTTCTGGATGTTGCATTTCCAGGTGAGTTTATTTTCTTTCCTTTATTTTTTCCACCCTTCCTCCAAGGAGCTCAGGGTGGTGTACATGGTTCTCCCCTCTTCTTTTTGTCCTCACAACCACCCTGTGAGGTAGGTGAGGCTGAGAGAGAGAGAGAGACCCCAACCCAAGATCACTCATGCAGCTCCATGGCTGAACGGGGACTTGAACCCGGTCTCAACCAGATCTTCCAGATCTGAGCCCAACCCCAAAATCACTACACCATTTTTTAAAAGCTTGGAGTAAATTTGCAAACTGTTTTCTTAAGATAAAACTTTGTTCAAATGTCCAGACCTTTTTACAGGTGTTAGTTTCGGAAAGTTGGTATCATTTGAAGCAGCTCTCTTTGGAAAGAAACAGATCACTAATCAGAGCCAGAGGAACAGTTTTTGGACATTCTCAGTTACGATCACCAGAAATCAGGTGCTTTTGCCACAACATTTTAGCTGCAGTCGGGTTTCTGGACGCAACAGTTAATATCTCGGGGGGGAAAAATCAGAGTTAAAAAATCAGGTGAAATAAATCAACCTTATCAAGACGTTGCTTGCTTTACAGCTTAATGACTGTGATTGGTTTCCAATGATTGTGCACCAAATTAATATCTCCAGCATCTGGCACTTGAGAAGTAATTTCATTCTACTTTATTCTTATCTGTAATAACATTTCCGCAAGGGTTTTTCCCCTTCTTATTTCATTTTAACCCTCTGGTCGAAGCCCGGATAGACCTATTTAACTATATAGTGTCAGCTCTCATAGGCATTTCCTCTCCAATACAATGCAGGTGAATAGAGCATGCTAAGAAATTTGCAAAACCAACCAGGTTAATTCAGAAAACATGCAGCTCCTTCTTACCTGTTCAGCGTAAGAGTTATTCCTGCCCTTGATTCCAGCTCACCTTAACTGGTCCTACAGTCCTGTCCGACCAGTAAAAAAATCAAATCATATAGTTTCCCTGGATACACGAAGAGTCAGTCCCCGGCTTAACTCCGACGCTGTCTCCAAAATGGCATTTGCTCCTTCCTGCAGTTTTCCGAAGCTGCTCAGCCACCCCTTTATAAATCTGAGATCAGGTAGTAGTTCATGATGTCATTCACAGCCCCCAAAACCATCTCCCCAACCCCAGTCTCCAATTGATGTCATTTGCTTATCTCCTTCCAGCATATGGTCACCCTTTACTCAGGAATAAGCTCTAAATGGGCTTACTTCTGAGTAGACGTGGAGGACAGGACAGTGCTTGTGCGCCCCTGGACTTTTTAAAAGTCTGGATTTTCAGTTGAAAATCCAGACTTTTGGAAGACTTTGTCCTACATTTTGGGGTCTAGTATCTGGTCACCCCGCACAGAGGGGGGTGGAATGGGAAGGAGACACTTCCTATTTCTCCCTCGGACGGCGTGACCCCAAAACTAGACCCCAAAATGTAGGCCTTCTGATGACCTAGCTGGATCAGGTCACTCTCACTTTCAAGTCCGGCCAGGTCATCAGGAGGTGTGCATGCCGGCCAAGAGAGAAATAAGAAGCGTTGCTTCCGTAATGGAAGCGGCACACGCATGCACACTATGCAGCCCCAGAGCTGTGTGCGCATGGTAATAAGAAGAGTAGCCGCAGCCAGCTAGAACTTAGCTGTGCCAAACTGCGGCTGCCCTAAACCTCCCCTAAGTGCCCCCACTGGCTCACCACCCTCCAACAAGTAAGCCCTGGTAAGCCCTGGTACTGGTGGGGTCTGGCACTGGATGGGCACTGGCACTGGGGGCACTGGCACCGGGGGGGGGGGTACTGGCACTGTCCTATCCTCCACGTCTACTCAGAAGTAAGCCCATTGAGTCAATGGAGCTAACTCCAGAGTAAAGGGTGACCATATGCTGGCATCCAAAAAGGAGGATAGGGTCCTCCCCCCCAAATTTAAAAGTCTGTGTAGCAGATTTTGCAGAACTTCAAAAACCAGAGACCCAGATGCTGATTGGAAGCAAGTTGTTTGTTTGTCTGCAGAGAAAGGCACCTCTCTGTTGGATCTCTCCAGAAAGACAGAAAGAGCCCCAAACAACATAAAGTTCCTTATTTTATAGGTTCAATACAGTCACAAGCTTTCTGATACACTTTTCTTGATATTACGTGGCACAGACACTTGATTATATTGAAAACTGCAAGGCTAGCATTTTTAGCACCCATTATCCTCTGCCCATATTTGGTGTGGCGGAAGAAATGGGGAAGGAGAAATGGGGAAGGTACCGGGGGTCTTTGCCTAGCATCCTAAGTTCATGTCCTTTGGCCCCACTTGCAATGTTTCTGCTTCTGCGCAAAGGGTTGGGGGCTTCTGCTGATCTGCTGCAACCTCAGATTTTGCAGACTTGAGGTTAGCTGAAGCATGCAACTTTAGCTTTTGTGGTTAGCTAACTTCCTAGCTAGGAGGGAGTGGGAATGATCAGCACCACTGGCAAGTGCCATATCCAAACCCCCTTTCTGGGCCTGGTCCTCCTGCTTTGATCCACCTGATTTGTGCCTGCAGGTTGATGCAGGTTGGAGTTGACCTTTGCAGCTGCTGGGCTAACCCAGTGAAGTCACTAGGGTCTGTGTCACCTGGTGTGGGAGGCCAGTGCATCCCCCTAATTCTGATTAGGGTTGCCATATACCCCGAAAAACAGAGACAATCCCAATTTTGGGGATTGTGTTCACACACTGGCAAATGGGACAGAGAGTCCTGTCCCAGTTTTGTGGAAGAGAATTATGGCAACCCTACCCATGATAGACCTCTCCCCATGCAGTCAGTTTGGCAACAACATGGGATTGGGCATGGAGATGCACTGTCATCCTGACCCTTGAAGGTTTTTGGACCATATCTTTTGAAAAACTGGAGATACTTCAAATCAGTTTATTTCCTTGCATTATGCTTGAAATTATGCATCTGGTGGTATATAGCATGAAGGTATTATTCCTAGCCACTGTGATTTTAGCTATTTTGATCACTCTGTGTGCATCCCCCCCCCCCCCGTGCACATCATCCCTACTCCATGCACATATATTGGCATCCATCAGTCTTGAAAGACTATGGTATCATGCTTGATGCTGTATGTGAAGTAGAAAGGCCTGGGTAGATTAATATGGAGGATAGGCTGTTACCCAAGCAGCAAATCCCCCCTCTCTGCGCCACTGAAATAGTCCAGTGGAACAGCAGGGCCAATACAATTGGTTCCAGCTGCGTCGCAGAGCTGGGCTAAGGACAGGAGCTCACCCTGTCTTGTGGGGACCTGGATCTCGAACCCAGCCTAGTGGTTAACAGGCACAGTGTCTTAACTTGCACCACCCACAGCCCATGCACATAGCGTTGCCATAATTCTCTTCCATAAAATCAGGATGGGTACCTCTGTCCCCATTTGCCAGTATGTGAACATAATCCCCCCCCAATTGGGATTGTCCCTTTTTATCAGGACATATGGCAACCCTAAATAAGACTCTCTGCAAAACTGGTTGCAAGAAAGGCTCAAATCCAGAGAAGGAATAGAAAGAGAGAGCTGGAATCTGCCATGCAAAAAACAGCCAAAGTGAGAAGGATTTTTGCTGCAAACAAACGCGACTGTTGAATTATTGTCGGTGGATCATTAGGATTCCCTTTGGTAAGCTTCGGAGAGGGCAATTTCCAATGGCGTTTTAAATTCCGCAGAACCAGAGGTATTTAAGATCCCGAGAGGTGGCACTGACGATGGGGTTGCATATATTAAACCTTTATTTGAGAGTTGGCTTTGTCGGAGAAAATCAATTCATGGCAGGAGGGAAGGCAAAGTCTTTGAAAACAAGAAGGGGACAATGCGGGGAATCGGGGAGGAAACAGAATAAGGAGATAAAAAAGAAGTAAGAATAACAGAATTGTCTGTGTTTATACCAGCCACTTCTACGCTGCGCCAAAGCACTTGGAGATGCCGTAAGAAAGAAGCGATCACCAATGAGATCATGTTTATGGCTCCTGTGAGCCACAGGGTTCCCAGTCGGAAAGTCCACTTGATATCTCTACCTAAGTTGCCACTACAATCCTGATTTTTTTCCAGTTAGCCTTTCCAGGGGTGAAAAAGGAAGGCCGTTGTGTCTCTGCTCCAGGAACGACAGATTGATCCAAGCATGCATAAAAGTGAGATGTCAGTGGATTTGCTATCCTCAAAATGGTCAGCCTCACTGGCACCAGCCAGAGTTTGCCCCTGCCAATCAAACCATGCGGATGAGCCACACGTCAGGAGAGGCAGAGGGGTTAAACCCCAGTCTTGCTTAGGGATAAAGCCCCAGCCCCAAACCGAGGGGTTAAGCTTTTGGCTTACAGAAGATCCTCAAGAGGGTTCCTTGAGCATCTCCAGGCAGGATCAGGGCCTACCCAAGCTCTCCTGACCCTGAGAAGGCAAGCCAAAGGTTGCCCTCTGTAATGTGCCAGGTTTCTCTTGCATTTTACAGAAGGAAGAGGTGAATGGAGCAGAAAAGGATGTGTAGAGGAGAGTGAGGACTAGTATGCTAGACCAGGGGTCTCCAAGGTTTTTGGCCAAAGGGCCACATCAAATATCTGGCGCAGAGTCAAGGGGCAGATAAAATATTTTAAATATAAAATTTATATACATTAGAAATAGATTAATGAATAATGGGCTCAAATTTCCCATATTTCTGCAAGCACAAAACAAAGCTCAGAAATAAAACACATACTTCATAGGATGCTTGTTCCCCTTCTTTCTTTCTTTCTTTCTTTCTTTCTTTCTTTCTTTCTTTCTTTCTTTCTTTCTTTCTTTCTTTCTTTCTTTCTTTCTTCCTTCCTTCCTTCCTTCCTTCCTACCTACCTACCTACCTACCTATCTATCTATCTATCTATCTATCTATCTATCTATCTATCTATCTATCTATCTATCTATCTATCTATCTATCTATCGTCAGAATAAATAGTAGGGGAATAATGAATGAATCAATGAATTGACTGATTCATCAGTCAATCAGACAATTGATTGATTAATTTTGGGGTTTGGAAACCCCTGTCCTAAAACCAACACTTTCCTTTCCTCCAAACTTTCACTCCATCTCCTCCTCTAATCTAGGGAGTATGGAGGTGGGCACAAGGGGTCAGCCCATCCATAAGGCCAGCTGAAGCCATTACTTTAGGTGGATTTATTGGGGGCACTCATCTCTGCCCATCAATTTACATCCAGTGTCCTTCCTCATTCATTCCATTCATTCCATTCATTCATTCATTCATTCATTCATTCATTCATTCATTTTTGCCCTGCCTTTCTCCTCTGTGCAGATCCAAGGCAGCTCAAAGAGAAGGAGAGAAAGACAGGGGGAAGGGAGTGATGAGCTAGAATACTGGGAGGATGATAAACTGGTGTATCATCAAATAAGGGGCAACATTTGGAAGGCCACTCCAGGAATCAGGAGATCTTGGGCCTGCAACGGTGAACACATGCTACCAATGCAACAGGCTCAGGCTTCCACACTTACCTGGGAGTAAGATCCATTGACTATCATGGCACTTACTTCTGGGTAGTATTGGGCTCAAGGATGAGTCTACCTTGGATACATCTGGTTCAAGACCCTATCGAAGATCTTAGTGCCTGCACCAATAGATGGACCTGTGGCTATGACTCAAGTGGATGTAGGTTCATATAGATGTGATGCTCCGAGTCATCGCATGCTCTTAAAGTAAAGCTTTAAAGCCAACTTATGCCTCCAACTATAATTTGACAAGTATTGAGAGGGCTCGGTGATCAGAAGCGTGAGGAACACTGAAACAGGTAGATTGCTGAGGCTGAAGCCAGGGCTGGTTTGAAAAGGCGTCAGAGCACATGATTTTGATGCGCCTTCCCAGCCTCTGCAACAGCTGGCATGGCAAGCGAGTGACTGTTAACATTACTAATTCCACCTTCCTGCCAAGACAGTTGTGGTGGATAAGAATAGCACAAAGAGGTGTGACGCAAAAGGAACAAATGATGGGGTGGAAAGAGGAGAACAACCACAGCCAGGAACCCATTTCATCCAGCTTGTCGGTAATGACCAGGTGGCCTCTGCAGGAGATGGAAGAAGCAGCCTGACTGTGTCAACCTGTCCTCAAATGTGGTTGGGAAGGGGGGGGGGGGAGACTCCAAGGGACCCTTGATCTTCATCTGGCAGTCCCATAATACATGATTCAGGTGGGTGATGGGCCCTGGAGGTGGGACGGTGACATGTGGGGGAACTGGAGCAACATATTCCCCTATATGGTATTCTAGGGCTGCAATCCTAAAGACACATTCCTGGATGTAAGACCCATTGAACACAATAGGACTTTTGAATAGACACAGTTAGGATTGTGCAATCAGTGTTTTTCAGGCTGATCTTGGGGGTGCAGACATGTCCACAGGTCCATGTGCTGCCCTCCCCATGCCACCCCACAGAGATGGGTGAATTGCATTGGCCTAAATTGGTTGGGATTGTGCCCTTTGTGCTTTGACCCCCTCTAGCTATGCCACTGACAGCCTTTCTGGCTAGCAACGACACATTCGCTTTTCTTCCCACTATTGATTTCCCTTTGGCTTGCAGGGAATCAATACTCCTTATCTGAGCTGATTTTTTCACCTTTTTAAGGGAATTCAGAACAGAGGCTGGAAAACCACAAAGTCCCATTTCCCAGGCGCAGTAATAAGATCTACAGTAATAAGCACCACAGAAATACTGGGCGCTGAAATACTCTTCTTTATCAATGACAAATGCCAGGAGGTAGGAAATGCCATCACTTTTTTTCAGCCAAACACTCAAATACTCCTGGGCAACCTCACGGTGGGTTGTGCCGTGCCACCACATTCATCAATTTTGCACATTTCCTTCCATTACCAGTGATGGGCCCAGCCTCCCTTAAGATCCGGTACGCCGGAAGTCAGGGGGCGGGGCCGGAGTCAGGGGGCGGGGCGGGCCCTAACGAGGCCGAACTGCGCATGCGCCAGACTTGACGCATGCGCAGTGCGTCCCCTGAAGCGTCCTTGGCGCCAGGACGCCAGGACGCTTAGTGCGCCTGCGTCCAGCTGGACGCAGGCACACTGAGCATCCTGGAGCTCGGCGCCAAGACGCTCAGCGCGCCTGCGTCCAGCTCGATGCAGGCGCGCTGAGCATCCTGGCGCCTAGCCTCAGGACGCTCAGTGAGCGTGCGTCGAGCTGGACACACGCGCACTGAGCGTCTTAGGGCTCAGCGCTAGGACGCTTAGCGCGCCTGCGTCGAGCTGGACGCAGGCGCGCTGAGCGTCCTGGCACCAAGCCTCAGGACGCTAGTGCGCGTGCGTCCAGCTGGATGCAGGCGCACTGAGCGTCCTAGGGCTCGGCGCTAGGACGCTTCGTGCGCGTGCGTCCAGCTCGACGCACGCGCACTAAGCTTCCTGGTGGCGAGCCCCAGGAGACCCGGCGCCGGCGGATGCTGGCGTATCAGTCCCCGCGGCTCTTGCAGCCGCGGGTCTGGCCGGTTCGCTGTCGTCTGCCCTGGTGGAAGACCCGGTACGGGCGCATAGGCCCGTACCGGTATCTGCCCACCTCTGTCCATTACCCAACACGGCGCACCGATAATCTTCTCGTCACGGGGCCAGACAGTACCAGTGGAGTGCTTCAAGCTATGTTTTTCACAGCAGCAGATGTTGGAAATGTGTGGCACATTGATTTGCCCCCGCCAGAGCTGACACTCTTTCTGCCACATCTCAGGGCAAAATGGAGTGGAGTTGGAGTGCCAGAGGTAAGCGCAACGGCTACAATGGATGTCGCAGAATCCTCCGGGAGTGGAAATCCTTGCTGTCTTTTTCTTCTTGTGAAAAGTGTATCCGTAGATCCTGAATCTTCAGGGTGACCAGATTTCATAACCACAAAAGTGGACAAGCCTCCCAAAATGTAGGACACCCCCAAAAATGTAGGCGATAAGAAAATAAAAGCTAAAAACACTCATGTATATATTGCTCTCATGTAGTTAATCAATACTATATATTACTTATTATTACAGGAATCCCCCACTTATTGGACAAATTAGGGACTGGAGCACCATCCAAAACATTTGAAAAGTACACCCCAACCTTTTCAGTTTTTTAATGTTGCTTCCAATGCTTTTTTACTCTTTCCCTCCAATCCAGAGTAACTACGGGAGCACATAGGAGACATTACGTGCAGCTGTAGTTACTGCACCACCTAGTGAAAACCTAGGGGAAATTCATATTGCAATCCAGAGTAAATTGTTCTTATACCAGAGCAAGACCTCTCCATAGTTACTCTGGATTGCACCCTTTGTAAGTAAGAGCAATTTGGCGATGGAAGAATTAATTTGGCTCAGAGAAAGATCACCTCATCATACACTGGCCCCAATCCAGTCCTTCCTATCACCATTGCTTTCACTGACATAAAAAAGCCACAACAGTCACCACAGGTAATGGGGTGGCTGTGAAGGATAGAATATATCCCCGGTTTATTCTTGCCCCCCTTCCAGAATGTTCTGTTTTCATTCTAAAGTACAGAAGAGAGATTTCCTCTGTTCTCTCCATTAATTGTTCTGCATTCCCCACCTTCTCGACTCTGATGTAATTAGGATTTTGCCCCCCGATCCATGACACTGATGCACACGAGGAGCACATGTGCTTCTGCTTCAGTAAAACCCTACACAGAAAGAATCCTCATACCACCAGACCCACCACTGCATCACGATGATTTCTCGGCAGTGTTTAATCAGTGGGTGCACTGATTGGAATTATTACCGTAGGGCCAGATATACCCTGTGATACTGGGAGGCACATGGTTAGGGGTGGTAGTGCCATCCCACACAGCATCAATAGTGCCACTGGCCCATTTTGCTTCTCTCTGACACTATGCTTGCTCTGTTGCCTTTAATCGTCCATATACGTACTCCAGCTTTGGAAGCTCTCCTAAGTTTTTAAACAAAGGCTGCAATCCCAAAGAAATTTTCCTGGGAGTAAGACCCATTGAACACAATGGGGCTTCCTTTTAAGTAGACATGGTTAGGATTGTGCTCAAAGTTAGAGAAGCCCTTTTACAGTGGCTCAATGGTTAAAGATGCTATCCTTGCTTGTCAACCTTCAGACTGGCAGGTGAGCAGTTTGAGACCTGAGTACCGCACCATGGAGTGAGTTTCGTACTTGCCCAGCTAGTGCCAACCTAGCAATTTGAATGCATGTCAATGCAAGTATATAAGTATACCTTGTCAATGCAAGTATCTAAGTATATAAGTATCCTGCTTTGGCGGGAAGGTAACAGCATTCCATGCACCTTTGGTGTTCAGTCATGCCACCCGCATGACCAAGAGATGTCTTTGGACAATGCTGGCTCTTTGGCCTGGTAATGGGGACGAGCACCACACCTTAGCATATCATGACTTGCAGGGACACCTTTGGACAGAAGCTCTTAAAGTAGGGTTGCCATAATTCTTTTCCACCAAATTGGGACAGGAGCTTCTGCCTCATTTGCCAGTAAGTGAACACAATCCTCAAAAAGTGGAATTGTCCCTGGTTTTTTGGGGGGAACATAAGGCACCCCTAAGGTAAGTGTAATGAAAAGTGCAATCATAAGCAACTTTCCAACAGCAAGGCAAGGGCAATGCAACTTGGAAATAAGGGAACGGATATATCTTTGCCTTGAGGAGTCCTCTGTCGTTGCCCCACAGCTATAGGGTGTAGCAAATGCCCCACTGGCACAGCTATGCCAATGCTGGAAAGTTGATTAAGATTGTGCCGAAAGTGTCATTAAATGTGCTTGTCACCTTGCCTTCTCCTATCCATTCGTCTCCCATCCATATTATTCTGGACAGAATAATGAAACCTGAAATCTGTCCTCAACAGGTGCTAGATTTTCATTTCCTTTCATTTTAATCCCTCTGAGTAATATATTGTTATCGTTCTGGGTAATACATTCCTATAGTCCTATATCCGAAATGAGGTCAGCACTAAAATCAATGGAAAGTTGATGCAGAAAATAAAGGTGTCAAGGCAATTCATTTGAATCCTGTATAGATAGTCAATGAACTCTCCCCATGCACAAACTCGGAGATGCTCTAGGAGGATTTTCTGCTCCAGGCAGGGGGTTGGACTAGATGACCTACTGGGTCCCTTCCAACTCTAGGATTCTATGATTCCATGAAACACCCCTCACTAGGCACAGACACAAAGGGGCTTGCACATTACACATCAGGGGCATATGATATCGGTGATATGGGAATAATAATAAGAGTGTGGACTTTGCAACTTTTTTGTCTCTCTCTCTCCATAGGTGCTCCAACCAGGTAAGTGGTCAGTGGTGGGGGGAGCACTGTTTGCATTCACAAACACCCCACCAGGTAAGGGCTCACATGTGATGATGATACAGTGATGAAAATAGCCATACAAGTCGTATGGAGTACCTACCTCTCCGCAGGTACTCCAACCAGGTAAGGAGGACTGCATTGGGGAAAACACCTTTTGCACACACAAACACCCCTCACCAGGCAAGGGGCTTGCACACTTGCTGGAAAACGCTTTGCGTTCTCTATGCAGGTTTTCCTTTTCTCCCAACAGGAATCCTAGGTAAGGGGTGCAATCAGGTGTGGAGGGATGGGGTGCACACACAAACCCAACACATAGACCTACCGGGATATAAGACTGGCTCTCAGGCCTCGCAGGTGTGTTGTTTCCTCCACTCTCTCCTCCTGCTTGCTACAAAAGGATGACTTTTGTTTCTCTTCCAAATGCCGCGTGGTGAAAATGGGAGAAGGATGCAAACTGTATGTTGTTGTTTTTTGGCCTCTAATTAAGCATAATTCCCTACGATGTTTGTTCCCTGATTGCTGACTCGTGTAGAGTACATTATTGCCACCCCGTAGCATGGCTGATGGAGCGGTATGAATACAGTGAGGAAGAAGAGCCATCTGGCACAAACAGTTCGGTGCATCTCAGATAAAGGGAAAAACTTGTTCTCATTCACCAAGCAACACAAGAGATCCTGTATGATATGGCAGAAATTATTTGTCGTTCTCCGACACACTCTGCCTGGTACGGAGGCTCAGCCAGATTCTGATTATTGTCTTCTTTATTGAAATAATACCCTCCCCAGTGCATGCGCTTCATTCCATGATCCGTCTTTCACAGTTTCTGGATCATGCTCTGCTGTTCTCCATCCCTCTCTCACATCTGGGCTTCCTTCAAGGTACCCCCTTCATTCATTTTCAAATGTGGGACCCTTTCATCCTTCGTTTCCAGAGGTAAGTGGCTTGATCCACATCCTATGTTTTACGGTCCACATCTGAGTTTTTTTTGGCACCTTATAACCAGGGGAATGCCTTTTCTAGATACATTACATCACTCAATCAACTGTATTTATATACTGTATTTATATACTGTATTTATATACATATAAACTGTATTTATATACCATTTTTCAAAACATTCACAAAGTGGTTTGTGAACATGTGGCATAATCATCAGCTCTGCAGAGCCGGCTCATCCAGGAGGCCAACTGAAGTGGTTGCTTTGGTGCCTAAGGGCTCTGAGCACAGGCACTGTAAGCAATGGGTCTTGTAAATGGCTGCAATCCTAACCATGTCTACTCAGAAGTAAACCACATTGTGCTCAATGGGTCTTAGTGGTGGGCTCCAGCAGGTTTGCACCTACTCTATAAAACCGGTTGTTAACGAGATATAGGACATATAAAGTTTTAAAAAGCCATTTAAAAGTGGGTGCCAGATGGGCATAGAACCGGTTGTTAATTTCTTTGTATCCTATCACTGGTCTTACTCCCAGAAAAGTGTGTTTAGGATTGCAGCCAGGTGTTGTAAATGTGCCATAAATTATGTTTATGGTGTCCTGCATGTAGGAAGTGCTGGCACTAGTCCAGCGTTAGTTTGCACTGGACTCAATGCTGAACAAACTAGAGTAAGGGACGATATCTGGCTGGTGCTTTTGGGGTAGGGTGGAGTAAGGGGTGGTGGAACTGGCATAGAGTTGCCATAATACTTGTCCACAAAATCAGGACAGGACTCTCTGTCCCATTTGCCAATATGTGAACACAATTCCCCCCAATCGGGACTGTCCCTGTTTTTCGGGTCATATGGCAATCCAACCCTGACAGTACCGCTGGATAAATTCAGCCATTGCTCAGTATAAGATTGGGCTGCTTGACAGCAGATTTATAGGGCCACCCGTCTCTGTCCACTTACGCATCTCCACTGTTTCCCTTCTTCCTTCCAATCTGTGGATCTAACAGACGGAGGGGGACAAAGTGGAAGAGGAAAGGTATTGGAGAACAGCAAAGGATGATCCATTGTTGGGTAAGGGGCTGATCAGAACTTGGCAAGTATCAGCTGGGAAAACCAGCCCTGCATGGAAGGCCAATCATTTTTGTGCCCATACCGTAGACCGGAGGACTGAGGCTGAAAGAACGTGGCTTGCTTAGGGCAGATGTGAGTTGACAGCAAAGGGAAGTTCTTTGGCTAGTGGCATAGCTTGAGGGGGTGGAGCAGTCAGTCTTGCAGGGACCCTCATTTTTTCAAAGCCATGCCAGGCAGGGGGAGCAAAACGGAGCTGCACTTTTGTTTCCTATCATGTCAAGTAAGTTGGCTCTTAGAATGTCTGTGCACTGTTGATGCCGTGAGCTCCAACCAAGCAATGGTTCGCCCAATGGGAGCTTTTCCCCATGTTCACGATCACTCCATAAGTCCTTGTACCCTCCAGCTTTACATTTCCACTTGACTTGCTTGGGTTTTCCACTACAGTCAAATTTGCATTCCAAGTGGGAATTAAAAAAACCCCAAAACTAGAGTATTCTGGGATCAACAACGGCTCACAATTTACATTTTAACACAGTTTACATTTCACTGTTGTTGGGCAGTTGTCAAAAATGGAATCTCATTAGACATCGGCTGCCCGATCTAGTCATATACAGGTATTCCCTGCTGTCCTACAGTTCATTTTCTGATGATGCACACTTTCAACATCTTTCAATTATACCCAGAACTCATTCATTCAATGCATGTTCCGTTCTTTCAACCTCTCTCTGCTGTTCTACAGGCCAAAATTACCCTCCCCCATGTTGTAGCTCCTGGTCTAATTCCCAAAGGAGTTTTAATCCATTTGAGAAATCTATGTTTGGCAGCAGGAATTTGCAAGATAAAAAAGGGCATTTGCAATTTGCTAGCTAAAAAAAGCATTGGAAACATCATTTGTACCCAGAAAAAAGACTGGATTCCTCTTTTCAACGGTTTTCACTTTTGGATGGTGCTCTGGTCTATAACCCGTCCAATAAAAGGGGGATGCCTGTACTAAATGCCATTGCATGTCAGCCAGCAAATACTATGGCTACAATCCAGAGTAACTATGGGACCTTTTACACCAACATAGTTATGGTGCCACCTATGGGAAACCTATGGGAAATGCATAGAGTAATCCAGAGTAAGCACCTCCTACGTCTTCCCGTAGTTACTCTGGATTGTAGGGTAATGCCATTACATCTCTGGCACCAAACATATCAGATATCAAGTAGGTACATTATAGATATAAATCTTTACAACAGACAAATTTGTGCAGGAAGGTGGAATGTTATGCCTCATTGATTCCTCCTCCTCCTCACATATAGTTGGTGCTTTGCTAGCCTTTCTACAAAGCACAGGTGCAGATGCACATCATATTTCTCCAAAACATATCTTCTTTTTTAAACTTGTGTGCTGGAAAAAATCTTTATTGCCCTCCTTTTCCTTGTGAGCAGAAACGAGGTAGCCTTCTTGTAATTAATAAATGATATGTAATAGTTTTAGGTTTAATGAAAAGAATTATAGTGTTTAAACACATGAAAGCAATGTATATCTGAGTGTTTTTGGATTTTATTTTGTCCAACATTTTTTTCTTTCTTCTTATCCTTTTCATTTTGGGGGGGGGAGGAGGGTTGTCCACTTTTGCATTTATAGAATCATAGAGTAGGAAGGGACCTAACAGGTCATCTAGTCCAACATTATGACATCTGATCATCCTGTGCAGGTAACACTTAAAAGGCATCAACTGGTGGAGTTGACTTGGGCTCACAACCAGTGGTGGGATTCAAATAAATTAATAACAGGTTCTATGTCCTAATAACCTAAGTTAACAACAGGTTCTATGTCTCATTAGTAACCGGTTCTCAGAACCAGATGCTCAGTAGCAAAGGGTTCTATAGAACCTGTGAGAACCCCCTGAAGCCCACCAATGCACAACCCACCAGTGGATCGTAACCCACACTTTGGAAAGCCTGAACTAGCAGAGAGGAGGATAGAATCGTCTTATCTTCCCCATTTGAGTCCAGCTATGAGCACAATCTTAACCATGTCTACTCAAAAGTAAGCCCCATTGTCTTCAGTGGGTCTTATTCAGTGATGGGCCCACCGAGTCCCAAGATCCGGTTCGCCGGAAGTTGAGGGGTGGGCCCGGGGTCAGGGGGCGGGGCGAGGGGTGGGCCCTCACTGCACGTGCGCCAGACTTGGCGTATGCGCAGTGTGTCCCCTCGAGGGAGACTCAGTGCGCCTGCGTCCAGCTCGACGCAGGTGCGTCTCCTGAAGCGCGGCTTCGGGCGACATAGTGCGCTAGCTTCCAGTTGGCGCACTGTGTCTCTTGAAGTCCTGCTTTAGGAGATCTGGCGGCCACTTGTGAACCGGTCCCCGCGGCTCTTGCCAGCTGCGGCTCTGGCTGGTTCGCCAGTGGTCGCCACGTGGGAAGATCCGGTTCAGGCAAGTAGGCCCGAACCGGCATCTGCCCACCACTGGTCTTACTCCCAGGGAAGTGTCTTTTGGATCGCAGCCTATGCTGTCTGTTTGTCAACTCTAGCAGAAGATGGAGGCACTAGTTAGGCAGGCAGGTGCAGAGAATCTTGGCTGGAAGTGTCTTAAAAGGGGTTCTGGGGAGAGGAGAATGAAGAAGTATGTAGGGAAAACATAGACTCCCCGGTTGGATGCCAGCTGTTGCCACCGGCAAGTGGAAAGGCCAATATTTGAATGTTAATTGCTTTAACCAGCCACACTGCCAGGAAAAGCAAGATGTTCCAGGAATATTAAGTTTATTAAATGCAGGAGGTACACGAAAGCCCGAGTGACCTCTGAAGAGCTGTGTGCAAAGAACAGTAATCACCCTGGGAATCTCACTGGTCCAAAGAGGATTTCAGAGTCTCACTCAAAATCTATAACAACCTTTTCCAGAAATCCATCCCTGATTTAATGGTACCCAGAGATTGACATAAGAAGCCATAACCCAGTTGACATTTTGTAAAATCCCACAGATGTGTCATCAGCAGACTTGATGGCGGAGCACAGATCAGGACCAGTTTTTCCCACCAGATGGGGAAGGTGTAGAGGTGGGCTCTAGCCGGTTCGGGATGGATCGCCTGAACTGGATGTAACTTGGCCCCCCTGCTAGCAATCCGCTAGCCAAGGGGGGGCTGAAAAACTGGGCGTACCGGTTTGGCAGCCCGGGGAACCCTTACCTGCGCATGCGCCATCAGACGCATGTGCAGTGCCTCTCCTGAAGCTGGTCGGCCAGCTTCTGGAGAGGCACTGCGCGTCCGTCTCTTGGCGCACGCGCAGTGCCTATCCAAAAGCTGGCTGATCAGCTGGCTGATCAGTTGATCGGCCAGCTTCTGGGCAGGCACTGCATGTGTGCAAATCTTAGCGCATGCACAGTGCACCCAGGTTGCGGCCCACCCCTTGCCCCGCCCACTGGCACTTGCAGCACGCTGGGGTGGGTGGTTTGCCCTCCCCGGCCCTGCCCCTGACCCTTCCTGCCCCCACCCCAACCCTCCCCACCCCCTGACCCCAGCCCCGCCCTCAACCCAGCCTGGCCCCACCCACTTCCAGGGAACCGGTTGTCGGGCCAGGCCGGGCCCACCACTGGGAAGGTGGTGTGTGCACTCTAATTTTCCTATTAATAAGCATACCTCCCCAAATTCCCACAGCGCACCTGGATTGTTCTCAGGTGTGCCGCGGGAATTTGGGGAGGGACATGTATTAATAGGAAAATGAGAGGATTTGAACATCATCAGTTATTGGATTCAAAGAAATTAAGAACCGGTTCTATGCCCATCTGGCAACCACTTTTAAATGGCTATTTTTAAACTTTATATGTCCTATCTCCCATTAAGAACCGGTTCTATAGAGTAGGTGCGAACCTGCTGGAGCCCACCACTGAACAGCATGGTGTGCCTTGTCAATGGTAAAAACAACTGATGGTGTGCCTTGACAATTTCAGTGCCTTAAATTTGCCATGAGATGAAAAAGTTTGAAAATCACTGCTCTAATATATTTTTATTTAAATTTATGTAAATTTTTTTTTCCTGGCCTCTGACACAGAATGAATAAATGATTTGGCTAGTTGATGTGTGTCTTAGTTTCCCCTTCAGCTTAATATCTGATTAGGCTGAGGCTGCAATCCTAATCCCCAGTTAGGTCGGCACAATTCCTGTACTGACCTGGGAGTGTTGCAGAAATGCTGTAAGGCATTTCTGTGTGACTCCCGGGTGGGAGATAGGAAATGCACAGACATGCGCTGGCAACCCTACGCCACCACACAATGGAGAGATGGTTGTCTTGTGTTGGCCTAAATTGGTAAAGATTTAGTCATTTTAAAAATTTTAAATTTTAAAATGTTAAATTTTAAATTTTTGAAATTTTTAGGCAATGTTTTTATAATTTTTAGGGTGCGGGGCTATTTTAAATTTTAAAATGTTTTTAAATGTGTATGTGAGCTGCCTTGAGTCAGCTTTGCTGAGAAAGGTGGGACGTAAACCCTGTTAATAAATAAATAAATAAATAAATAAATAAATAAATAAATAAATAAATAAAAAAAATAAAAAAAATAAAAAAATGCCATAGAAGAAGAAAATGAAAAGTAGGGTTGGGACTGAGCGGAGGGGAGTTGGCACTCCCAGGCTCTTCCCCTACATTTTGTGACAAAATGTATAAATGTATTTTTTTTTATAAATACAATTTTTAGAAATATAATTGGCCCTGCATTGTGCTGTATTTTATCTATGACAGATCTGTAGGGGATCTGGGGGCATCTCTGGGGTATCTGTGCCCTGCAGATACCAAATTCCACTAATTAAATCTGGAGCTGTAGAGCCTCACAAGACCAATCAATCAATCAATCAATCAATCAATCAATCAATCAATCAATCAATCAATCAATCAATCAAGTCAACTAACCCAGGGGTTTTCAAACCCAGGGGTTAATCAACTAACCCAGGGGTTTCCAAACCCTAGCCTGGGCGTCAGATAATAGCTCTCGGTAAGCCTCAATGTGGCCCCTGGCAAGACCCTTCTATCCGGCCCTTGGGCAAGCCACTCCAATACATTCTTATATGTAAATTTATGTAAATTATTCAAATTTGAAATGTAAATTAGTTTTCTGGCCCCCAACACAGTGTCAGAGGGATGATGTGGCCCTCCTGCCAAAACATTTAGGGACTCCTGATCTAACCAACCAACAAACAGTATTTATATACCACTATTCAACAAAAAGTTAGAGTGGTTTACGGAGAAAATGAATAACTAATGACTAATGGCCAAAAATAATTGATGTGAACTGGAAGCAATTTCTGTTCATGCCTGCAAAGGTTTTTTGGGATCCTCCAGCACATATATTGACATCCGCGGATGCACCCACTCGCATCCCAGAGAACGAGGTGATGTCCCCTGTACCACCACCAACCCTTGTCCAATGGTGTGTATCACCAATGACAGTTCATTGTGCAGCGGGTTGCATCAGCAGAGGAGTGAAAAGGGCCTGAGGAGACAGATTTGGGGTACCTTTGACCCCAAGTCTCTGCCATCTTCCTCCAATCTAGTGGCATAGCCCAGTGTGACCCCTTGCACCCCCTTAGCAATGCCACTGCTTCAATCTGCCTCAATGCAAATTGCAATGATCAGCTTCCTAATGGCTTGAGCAAGAACCACATCATTCTGCGCCTTACTGATCTCCTCGTGTGAAACCTGTATTTGCTGTTCAGTAAAGGAAACAGGAACTCCCACACTTCCAGGTTGCATGGCAGTGTGCATGGAGCACGGCTAGAAGACCCGTGGTAAGAACGATCATGGTAAGAAGATCATGCTGAGAATGATCTGTGTCTTGCTCAAGCTAGCAGGAGGAAGATAACTGTGGCTTATATTGGCGACAAGTTGGACTCCTTGCAACTGAACCCTTGCACGAACCTGTGGCAGGTGGCACATGAATGGGCAGGCAACACCAAGAGATGCCAGGAATTATGTGTGTGATCAATGCACTTAATGGTCTTGATTGGTATCTAAATGCCCAGGGCTGGCTATAGTCTAGTGCAGTGATTTTCAGTGCCGTGGAAAGTCCTCAGGTGTGGTGCGGGAATTTGGAACAGGACATTTATTAATAGGAAAACTTGGGGATTTGAACAGCATGGTGTGCCCTGTAATGGTAAATCAATTGACGGTGTACCATGAGATGAGAAAGGTTGAAAATCACTGGTGTAGTGGTACAGTCCAGTACTAATAGTGTGCCAAAGGGACAAGGCTGATTCTAAAAAGGAGTGGAAAATATTATCTTTGTGGCCATCTGCAGAGAATAACTCTGCATGTTGTTGCTGCATTTTGTTAAGACTTTACTTCTGTTTTCAAGATTTCCTGGCTGTAATTCTGGTGATGAGTAATAATGACAACAAAACAGAGGAAATAAAAAGTGACAAGGAAAACTCAAGGAGCGATTCAAACCATCAGGGACTCTATATAAACAGCTAAGAGAATGCCAGAGACTTCCATACAAATTAAGTGCAGGCCTCCGTCAGTCTTGAAAGACTATGGTATCGTGCTTGGCGCTGCGTGCGAAGCATGAAAGCCTGGGTTGGATTGTTATGGAGGATAGGCTGTTACCCAAGCAGCACATCCCCCCTCTCCACGCCACTGAATTAGTCCAATGGAAAGGCAGAGCCAATATGATTGGATCCAGCTGGCGTCTGAGCTGGGCTAAGGACAGGGGCTCACTCTGTCTTGTGGGGCCGACCCGGGTCTCGAACCCTGGCCTGCTGGTTAACAGGCACAGTGCCTCACCACTGGCGCCACCCACAGCCCAGCTGTGAAAGCAACAATAAACCATATAAAATTCATTCCTTTTGCCCTGCTGGCAACTGGCAAAACAATGCTGGCAAAAGACATCTTGGGACTAATTTTTTAGCACACAGCAATCAGGATGTCAGTTAACTGAATTTACAGCGGCACGTCACGTAACAAATTTAATTCATGTTTGTTATGTGAAACGTTCTTTGCATGAAGCGGATTTTCCCATTGGAAAGAATGGAAACTCAGACGATTGAACAAAGTTCCGGCAATTTATCTCTGGACCTTTGCAAGGTTTAGTATGGAATTAAAGTCCTCAGAGTTTATGTCAGGAAAGAGGCTTTTTATACAAGATGCTGACAATGCTGACAAAAAGTTACTTTGATCTGGTTCAGTGTGTAGCTTTTTAGATCCCAGCTGGTTTTCCAAAACCATATACTGTACACTCTTTCAGATCTAAAGCCCAGAGAGAGAGAGAGAGAGAGAGAGAGAGAGAGAGAGAGAGCAATCCTAATTATGTCTACTCAAAAGTAAGCCCCATTGTGTTCAATGGATCTTATGCCCAGAAGAGTGTATTTAGGATTGCAATCAGAGAGAGAGAGAGAGAGAGAGAGAGAGAGCAATCCTAATTATGTCTACTCAAAAGTAAGCCCCATTGTGTTCAGTGGATCTTACGCCCAGGAGAGTGTATTTAGGATTGCAACCAGAGAGAGAGAGAGAGAGAGAGAGAGAGAGAGAGCAATCCTAATTATGTCTACTCAAAAGTAAGCCCCATTGTGTTCAATGGATCTTACGCCCAGGAGAGTGTATTTAGGATTGCAACCAGAGAGAGAGAGAGAGAGAGAGAGAGAGAGAGAGAGCAATCCTAATTATGTCTACTCAAAAGTAAGCCCCATTGTGTTCAATGGATCTTACGCCCAGGAGAGTGTATTTAGGATTGCAACCAGAGAGAGAGAGAGAGAGAGAGAGAGAGAGAGAGAGAGAGAGAGCAATCCTAATTATGTCTACTCAAAAGTAAGCCCCATTGTGTTCAATGGATCTTACGCCCAGGAGAGTGTATTTAGGATTGCAACCAGAGAGAGAGAGAGAGAGAGAGAGAGAGAGAGAGAGCAATCCTAATTATGTCTACTCAAAAGTAAGCCCCATTGTGTTCAATGGATCTTACGCCCAGGAGAGTGTATTTAGGATTGCAACCAGAGAGAGAGAGAGAGAGAGAGAGAGAGAGAGAGAGAGAGAGAGAGCAATCCTAATTATGTCTACTCAAAAGTAAGCCCCATTGTGTTCAATGGATCTTACGCCCAGGAGAGTGTATTTAGGATTGCAACCAGAGAGAGAGAGAGAGAGAGAGAGAGAGAGAGAGAGAGCAATCCTAATTATGTCTACTCAAAAGTAAGCCCCATTGTGTTCAATGGATCTTACGCCCAGGAGAGTGTATTTAGGATTGCAACCAGAGAGAGAGAGAGAGAGAGAGAGAGAGAGAGAGAGAGAGAGAGCAGGCCAAAGTATCACATACTGTATTTACTTGAATCTAACACTAACCTTTTTCAGTCAAATTAGACTCCAAAATCAGGGTGAGCATTAGATTCAGTGGCGCATTAGATTTTAGAAAATATAGTATTTTGATTATAAGAGTAAGGCTGCAATCCTATAGACACTTTACTGGGAGTAAGACCCATTGAACACAATGGGGCTTACTTTTGAGTAGACATGGTTAGGATTGTACTCTTTGTCAATATTCGGTTTAACAGTTCATTATATTGGAGTAAAAATGTCACATAAAAACATGGTTATATCAGTGCAGTACAAATTAGGTGAAATCATAACACAAACCCATTATCATATTATTATTGTCATATGAAATGTTGTATGCAGTAAAATTAAATTTGCAACTGGGGGGGTGCGCATTAGATTTGATGGCGCATTAGATTCACGTTAATACAGTATTTAATACAATTAATACAGCCTGGATTTGAAACATGACAAGAACAAAGTAGATGAGGGAGAGCACGAAAGTGGAACGTGGTGGGCCAGAACATCATCTTCCTCAACTGGGGAGGGACATCAGGGCCATTTTCTGAACCTCTAAGCACAGTAACAATTGAAGTGGGGAGTTGTTCTGCCTGGACCCCCTTCCTCCTCTGGAGTGGCTGTGAGTGAGAATCAGAATGCTGGAATTTAATCATAATACAATATATTTGAGCTAGGCTTGGTAAGTAAACCCAGAAGTAAGTCCCACTGTGTTAAACTTACTCCCATGTAAATTTGAATAGGATAAATCATATAGCCTTAAGGTAACGTGAGCAATATACTGCCTCTCCAACCAGCCATTGGCAAAGATGTTTAACAAATGCCCCAAAGCAAATTTTTCAGAGCCTGATTCTCAGATAAGATTACAGTAGCGCCTGAATAAAGAGCTTAACTCGTTCCGGAGGAACGCTCTTTAAGTGAAATGCTCTTTAAGTGAAGCAGATTTTCCCATAGGAGACCATGGAAACTCAGGTGGTTGGTTCCACAACCCCCAAAATATTCATATAAAAATATTAAGTGGATGTAAAAATGATGACAAAACACTGGAATTGAATTCAAAACATGCATTCAACGTACATGATCCTATGAAGTCTACTTAGGCTGCAATCCTAAAGACACTTTCCTGGCAGTAAGCCCCATTTAACACAATGGGGCTTATTTTGGGGTAGACATGGTTAGGAGGCTGCAATCACAGACACTTTCCTGGGAGTGAGCCCCATTTAAAACAATGGAACTTACTTCTGAGTAGGCATAGGAGACTGCAATCAAAGACACTTTCTTGGGAGGTTTACCTGGGCTGCTGCTGGAGGTTCAAGGTGGTCGGTGGGGGCACCTGGGGACAGTTTGGGGCAGCTGCCACTGGCACCCCCAGACAACTGTCCCCAAATTGGGGGGAGTTAGAGGCAGCAGCACTGGCTGCCCGCCCTTTTAAAGAGCCTCCATGCCCACAATGCACTTGCTTGTTAAGTGAAGCATAACTTGTTATGTGAAATGCTTGTTAAGCGAGGTACCACTGTATTTGAAAAAGTTTTATGCCCTTTTTCTGCATACCCTTTTTTATTTGCTGCACCCCCTTCTAACGGTGACCATGTGCCAAACGCAAAATCCCTGCACTCCAAGGCCAAAATTCCTATCCAAGGCCAAAATTCCTGTAGGACACTCCAAAAATGTAGGACAAAATGTAGGACATGTTAAAATTACAAGCCTTAAAGTGACTGCAGACCCAGAGAAACCGGGAAAGCTGGCAGAGATTTAAAGGAACAGTAACAACTGCTGGAAAGCTGGACAGCCAGATTAGTTTTCTCCCTTCCCTAAAGGGGCACCAATTCTGGATGTGCCTGGGTTTTTCTCCCCTTCTTGACAGCCTGCCTTTTGTACCCACCAACAAGACTCCTTGGTGGTTCCCAGTGTGCCCAACTGTTCTGTAAACTTGGCACAACTTCACATCCTATTCAGAACCATAGTCGGAACAGCATAGGTGAAAAACAGGCAGAACACCCTCCCTCATGGCACTGAAAAGTCAGCCATCGAATGCCAAAGACATTTGTTCCCCTTACTTAACATGCTTTTAAATTAAAAGTTGGTTATATGATGGGGTGCAGAACCATCAGGAATGGATCCAATTGAATTTGACACCCTCCATTAAATGCAAGGGAGTTGTGTCATTGATTCTCTCTTTCCAGGTTGTCAAATTGCTGCCCATGGCCCGGTTGCCAGTGCTTCAGGGAGGTGTTTGCCTGGTGCGCAACAGGCGGCTGTGGCTCCAAAAGGCAAAGAACAAACAAAATCCAGAGTAACTACGGGGAGTCCTTGCTCCAGTGTAAGATCAACTTACTCTGGATTCCAATATGAATTTACCATAGGTTTTCACTAGGTGGTACAGTAACTATGGATGCATGTTAAGTCTCTTATGTCCTCCTGTAGTTACTCTGGATTGTAGGATAAGTACACTATAACTCTGCCTTCCAGATCAATTGGTGTGAGGCTCAATTGATGTGAGAATTTAATGTGAGGACTCAAGTGATGTGAGAACTGAGCATTTCTAATGGCACATCTATCATTTCCAATGGCACATCTCTGCATTGCAGGGGAGCATTTCTGTTCCTTTAGAGCAGTGGTTCTCAAAGTGGGAGGGGGGTCAAGAAAGCTTTGCACTGTACATCCTCCATTATCCCCACCTCATCTGCAACTTTCTTAATGTATCCAACCACTATATTTACTTGAATCTAACATACACCTTTTCCAGCCAAATTTAGACTCCAAAATCAGGAGGCACATCAGATTCAATGGTGCATTTGATTAGAGTAAGAGTGCAATCCTAAGCAAGTCTATTCAGAAGTAGGACCAGTTGTATTCTGTGGGACCTTGGCAGCTTTAGGGTGCTATCCAGAATAACGACAGGGAGTTCTTGCTCCCTGTACAATTTACTCTGGATTGCAATATGAACAATTTACTCTGGATTGCAATATGAATTTCCCATAAGTTTTCACTAGGTGCTGCAGTAACAACAGGTGCACATAATCAGTGGTGGGCTCCAGCAGGTTCGCACCTACTCTACAGAACCGTTGTTAACAAGAGATAGGACATACAAAGTTTAAAAATAGCCATTTAAAAGTGGTTGCCAGATGGGCAGAGAACCGGTTGTTAATTTTTTTCTACCCCATCACTGCACATAATGTCTCTTACATGCTCCCATAGTTACTCTGGATTGTGCCTATAAACCCACTGTTGTATATAGTGCAACTGGGTAAAAAAATCAGATCACAATCCTAAGCATGTCTACTCAAAAATACGCCCCATTGTGCTAAATGGGTTTTACTCCCAGGAATGTGTCTCTAGATTGCAGCCATAAACCAATTCTCATATTATTATTGTCATTAATTAGCTATTAATTTTTTCATTTTCTTTGTAAACCACTTTGTGAACTTTTTAGTTGAAAAGTGGTATATAAATACTGTAGATAGATAGGTATAACTCATAGCTCTATGCAGTAAAATTAAATTTTGCACCTGCTTTGCAGCTGCACATTACAATGGCGAGTAAATATTTTTTCAAGCCTTTGAAAATAGGGCTGTGCATTAGATTCGATGCTGCATTTGATTTGAGTAAATATGGGTATTGACATTATAAGCTGGCAGGCAATGTCTCTTTGTTTCTACAACACTGCTTTTAGACAGTGAAGAAATATTATAAATATTAATACAGTCCACATGTACATTTAACCCAATCAATCCTACCTCACAGGGTTGTTGTGAAGTTAAAAGGGGGAAAACTGCTTCCTCTGCTCTGGACTCCTTGAAAAAAGGGCAAAGTAAACATTCAAATAGTTGTAACAATAAAGGTTACAGTTGATACCTTTATGATTAGTTGATGAGGCCTTGATTTTTAATTATGTTTTAATGTGAGCCGCCTTGAGTCGGTCTATGACCTGAGAAAGGTGGGATACAAATTTTTAAAATAAATAAAATAAATAAATTTCCCAAAACGTGCGGAAACAACAGAATGTCAACTGACATCTTACAGGATGGATAAGAACACCACTCCTGAACAGCAGTCCTAGTGGTACCTTTAATGGCTCTTCACTGTTGGACAGTGAAAGGATAACCCGGTTTGGGGGTCAACTCCCTTTCTGGTGGCACCTGGAGCCGAAAAGCACCCAAAGGTGCCTGGGAAGGTCAGGTTTACAAGCTTGGCTTCTCCCTATACTGGCTTCTCCCTATACTATCCTCCAGCTTTCCTCACCGTCTCACACAATGAGGCTTGTTTCCAAGTTAGCATGTGCAACATAGTTGTAAATAGCAATTCAAGATGTGTATTGTATTGTATTGCAATGTAGGGCACATCTGTGCCAACAGCTAAATGATGGGGTTAGGACACAATCCATCAGGAACAAACTGCCAGGGAGTGCTGCTGAAGTGCTTGTATCAGGTGGTCGATGGGCAGGAGATGATCTGCCACGTTCCTCTATCGGCTGCTTCTGCTGGGTCTACCAGCTGCTCTCCCCTTCTAGTAGCCACCAACTGCCTCCCCCAGCCCTTTCCTAGCCCATCCGCGTGGCAGCCTCCCACATCCACTATAGCAGCAGCTCCCAAAGTCTAAGAGTTTGGAACAGCAATAAGTTTCATGGGTAGGATTGGTGCAGTGCTGTAGTGATTGCAGAGAGAGAGAGAGAGAGAGAGAGAGAGAGAGAGAGATCAGGGTTCCTTCATAGACATACAGTGCAATCCTAAGCATGTCAACTCAGAAGTAAGTCCCATTGCATTCAATAGGGGCTTATTCACAGGAAAGTGTGGATAGGATTGCAGCATTTCTTATACCCTTAGAACAGGGTTTCTCAACCTCTGGTCTGGGGACCACTGGAGGTCGTTGGCAGCTGCCTGAGCGGTCCGCGAGAGGACTCCTCTAAGTGCCTCTTCCCCTCCTCACAGCAGGAGGGCTCTGCCCATTGTAGTCAGTGGAACTTACTCCCAGGAAAGTGCAAATAAGATTGCAGCCTAAGATTGCAGAGTCCAATCCAATGCCTGTCTACTCAGGAATAAGTTCCATTATAGTCAATGAGTCTTCCTCTCCAATAAGAGTAACTAGGATGCCTTTGTGCATTTTTCAATGCATCCTGCATGGAAAAAGGTTGAAAATCCCTGCTCTGAGTAGACATGCCTTGAGACACTGGGCTCTCACCTGCAATCCTATCCACAGTAACCTAGCAATCACTCTATTTATTATAATGGGATTTACAGCTGTGCCATGCAGAAGCCCTCCCTCCAGGTTGCCAGAGGCACAACTCTCCCCCCCCCCACCCCTGGGCTGGTCCCTGGAAAACATTTTTCACAGAGAACTGGTCCCTGGGGCCAAAAAGGTTGAGGACCACTGCCTTAGAGCACAATCCTAACCATTGCTACTCAGACGTAAGCCCCATTGTGTTCAATGGGTGTTACTCCCAGGAAAATGGCTTTAGGATTGCAGCCTTACTCTCTGATCTGACTGTTGTAAGGTCTAGTTCAGTTGTTTCCAAACTGGTGGGTTGCAATCTCGTGGGGAAAACTGAAACAGGCAATTCCCCCTTAAGTGAATGGCCCAGGAATAATAGGACTAAAGTATGGGGTGGGTAGTGATGGCCGTCTGGAGGATGTGGGGGGGGGGGGGGTTACAGGCCCCTCTGTGGCCTCCCTTCTACTGTCCACTGCTCAGAAACACAACTGTGTTTCACTATTGTGATCCTATTGTGAAAGGGGGAGGCTGAAAGGGCATGATGTGTGATAACTGGGGTTTCCCAAAATTTGAGCATGGGATCACAGATTGCATATTTTCTCTTCCGTCAGTTGCAGCTAATAAATTCCTAATAAATTCCTAATGGGAATTCCTAATAAATTCCCACCCCCTTCTCAAATTTTCCTATTACATTTTTAAACAAGTTGTCCATGGACTGCTTTACTTTTGCAGGAACTTGAAATTAAATGAAAACGTTAATTAGAATGGGATAATTTATGGGGAATTTGTTCTGCCTCAGCAAAGTTCTCTTCACTTGCTTTTGCTTCTTCTAAATAGTGCATGAGCATTATCGGCATAAGCATTATGTGAGCATCTTAGGCCTGGGTGGGCAAACATCTTCTCTCCGACACTGTGTCGGGGCGAAGAAAAAAGGAATGAATTTACATTTGTTATTCCACTTCACCTGGATACCACTGGTTGATGCTTCATATTATAGGAATGTATGGAATATGCTGTGGACATGATCCGCATCTTCAGCATCTCCATAGGACTGAAAGTGAACACTTTCCCTTACACCAGCACCACTCAGGGCACAATCCAGAGTAACTATGGGACCTTTTACGCTGACGTAGTTACGGTGCCATCTATGGGAAACAGTGGTGGGCTCCAGCAGGTTCGCACCTACTCTATGGAACCGGTTGTTAACAATAGAACATATAAAGTTTAAAAATAGCCATTGAAAAGTGGCTGCCAGATGGGCAGAGAACCGGTTGTTAATTTCTTTGAATCCCATCACTGATGGGAAACCTATGAGAAATACGTAGAGCAATCCAGAGTAAGTGCCTTTTATGTCTTCCCATAGTTATTCTGGATTGTAGGGCTAGTCTTCTAAAATCTACAGGGCTAAAATCTAAAATCTACCTAGTTTCCTAAGAGCCAGGGCTCAGGAGCATCATCAGCATGTGGAGGGAGGATGGTGAGGGATGCTCAGTGCCAGGGAAGGAATTCACTAGGGTCCAGCCAAGGGCTCTGTTGGGGGAAACTGCTTAGGTCCCTCCCTGACCAGATCCTCTCCTATCACACACAGGTTCCTCAGGCTGTGGATTTGGAAACCCTCTTTACAAGGAGGTCCACATTTGCCCTTAGGAAGGTTGAGGCTTGGTGGCTGGCACTGGAGAAGAGGAGGCAAGCACTACAGGCGAAGAAGTAAACCACAACACACAAAGAGAAGTGCACTGAGAATATCATAAGGAACCTTTTATTGATTGATCGGATTTACATCCCACCTTTCTTCTGCACCAAGGAGACAAGGTGGCCGTCAACGATACATTAAAGCAATATAAATTAAAAACGCATTAAAAAACATGTCAAAACAATTAAAAACATTTCAACACCATTTCTGTCCACCTTCATTCTCAAAGCCATAAGAACTTTCCCCTCTCAACTCTCCTTACATCAAGACACTAAAAAGGGCCAAACTGAGCATCTTCACACAAGAATATTTTTATTTGGGGGAAAAATTTTTATTTTTGGCAGTCTATATATTTTGGATGGAAGGTTGTAACATACTCTTCAGTACAGAAGAAGAATCTTTGCATTTTTCTCTTGCCCACGTCCCAAAAGGAGAAAAAAGCCACTTCTTATCACTTCCAAAATTTTGTCTTCACAATGCAATTTTTTCCCAATTTTTATTTTTTAAGAAATTTTTATTTCTATATATACAAGACAAAACACAAAAATAAACAATACACCATATACAATAAATATTATAACTTGGGCGGAGCATTAAATATTAAATATTTTTCTAATATATATAGAGGCTGAAGGTGGACCTCCTATTCCACCAAAAATGATCTCTGGGGGATCTGTGTGAAGAAAAGAAGAGCTGGTCAAGGAACTCACAGAGGCGGAGCTCATTCCAACTCCCTGGGCATATCTCTGGAGGGGGGACTGATTTGCTTTGGTTCTTTGGGGCACTCCTGCAGTAACTGGAGTATTTATTGGAGTAACTGCTGCTTGATTAGGGATCTAACATAGTATTGCATTCGCAAGGAGTGTGTTCCCAAGCAGTTGCATTCCCAAGCAGTGATTTCAGCCACATCTTGCACATCTTCAGAGGGTGAGACTGTGGTGGTGTGACTCCCAATTGAGGTGGAAGAATATGTTCTTGAACCTGATCCAGCCAGCTGCACTTTCAAAGGAGCAGTGGATCCTGAAGGGGATCAGGAATTCTTTTGGCATGAGCTGAAAAAGATAACAGAAGTTCAGTCATCTTTGCTTTCTTGTATACTGGCCCCCGACAGTGTCTTTTATGTCCTCAAGACTCTCCAAATGTTGTGGATCTTGTATCTAGGGAGAGGTTAGGTGCAGAGTCTCTCTGCTGCCTTCCCCGCTCCTCCTCTATGAGGATAGGCAAATGGATGGAGGGAATGAGTGGATGAACAGGGGTTGCGTTGGCCCCATTTGACACAAGATGCAAACCCCTTACTTTCTCATGTGTCTCACTCCATCTCTGGCACATTGGGTTTGAAGAGGAGAGGGCTTACAAGGGAGAATAAGGAAAGAATAGTGGGTATGAAAAGGAAGAATAAGAGTAATAATAGGAATGAATAAGGGAGAAGGAGGGAAGAGTAGTGGACCTGAAAGAAGCCCAGATGCACTCTTCTCCTCCACACTCCCTGTTCTGCTCTATTCCTTTTCTCCTTGTGTTGTCACTAGCACTGCCATAATTCTCTTCCTGAAAACTGGGACAGGACCCCTGCCTAGGGTGGCCATAATTCTCTTCCACAAAACTGGGATAGGAGGACCCCGTGTCAAACTTGCCACTATGTGAACACATTCCCCCAAAAAGGGACTGTCCCAGTTTTCCAGGACATATGGCAACCCTACCCCTGCCAAACTTGCTGGGATGTGAACATATCACACCGGCCAGAGCTGCCCATGATACTGCTGTGAGGTGTGCACACTCCAGTCCCTGGCAGTGGGGCCAGCACTTCCTGTTGTGCAAAGATTTACCAGGCCCTCACTTTTGCGACAGGAATAAGAGGATGGCTGGAAGGGGCTTGTGGTGATGCTCAAATAGGACCAGGTGGTTGGTGGGGAAAGCCTTCCTAGTGAAGCTCCTTGACATGCAGGCAGTTGGTGACCCCAGAAGATTCAGCCCATATTAGATGGAAGGAAAGGCAAGCCTAAGCCAGAAGGGGGATGGATCAGAGCTGGGAGGCCAGCGCAGAGGCCTGGATCAGCAGACTCAACCTACAATATATGGGTAAGACTCAATGCAGGGCATAGCTGTCCTTTGCCTTCAGCCACAAACTTCTGAGCTGGTCAGTTGCAATCCCAGGACTTCCATATGCTGCACTCCCCCCAGACACCCCATGAGGCAACCTGTAACATTGGAGCCAGGCAGTGGCGTACCGTTACAGGACCCATCCCAGGACCACACCTTCCCACTATTTTGACCTCATGGCAAGCTAAGCAGACCAACCTACCTGATCATTAGCTACACCAGTCATTACCTGATCATTAACTACACCAGAATGCTTTGGACGCATTCAAACCTTGCAAGGTTGGCAGGATGTGGGCAAGTAACAGAAGCTCACTCCATTGTGCAGCTTCCCATAGCACCCCCATAAGACCCAAAGGCAGGCTGTGGGAGGCCATGGCTTGGACTGAGAGATAGCCTTCCCCAATATTTCTTCTCCTTTGGTCTTTGACATACCTCAGACTTGAGGTGCTTCCAGTCCTGGATTGTAGTAAACAGTTGGGAACTGGTGCACCTTGCCAGAAGCTCTATACTAGTCCTCCCTCATCAACTTGGATACAAAATTTCTAACCAAAGCCTCTTGGACAATCCTTTGCTTCTACATGTCCCATATGCATGGCATAGCCCATACATCTCCATAAGGTGAGGCATAAGCATACTCACCTATGATGCCCAGACAACGTGGAGTAAAAAATTCCTCTTCCTCCCACCAGCCTGGCCTCACTGTCTTAGGCCCAGGGGGCTATGATGTTTCTTCTGCCTGGATGCCTGCTAGAGGAAACCAAAGTTTAGCCAAAGTTTAGAAAGGAAGGTTTCTTTTTCCCATGCTGTATTCCCTGAAGTATTTGGTGGGCCACTGTGAGATATAGGAAGCTGGACTAGATGGGTTTTTGGCCTTCTTCCTATTATTTTCTTCTTATATTAGGGTTCTTCTTATATTCTTATGAGGTGGGAGGAAGCAAAACAGCCATAACAGTCTTGAGAGCTAAGGTCTACTGGGATTCCCAGTGCAGAGCCCAGGTCTACCTGCCTTCTCAGCCTCAGTTGCTAGATCAAATAGTATTGGAAACCAAACACCCTCCTAACTCCCTCTAAAACAGTGGTTCTCAATCTTCCTAATGCCGTGACCCCTTTATAAGTTTCTCATGTTGTGGGGACCCCCAACCATAAAATTATTTTTGTTGCTACTGCTGCAGTGCAGAGTGCTTTCCTGGGAGTAAACCTAACTGGACTCAATGGGAATGACTTCTGAGTACACAGGCTCTAAGGCTGCAATCCTAGCACTTTCCTGGGAATAGCCCCATTCACTATCATGGGACTGACTTCTGTGGAGACCTCCATAGGATTGGGAACTCAGGCAGCAGAGCCAGCCACTGTTTCCTGGGAGTAGCCCCATTCACTACCATGGGACTGACTTCTGAGTAGACATGCATAGAACTGGGCTCTAAGGCTGCAATCCTAGCACTTTCCTGGGAGTCCCATTCACGTATCATGAACAACAATTGAGGGGGCTTACTTTTGAGTAGAGCACAAGGAGCAGGGCACAATGGTCGGTGCACAAGCAGGGCGCCCACCAGATAGCCCACCTGCCAGCGCTCTGGCACCACGCTCACACCTCAGCTCTTAACACTCTCAGCCGGCAGGTGCACTGAGGATCTGCGAGGGGGAGGGGGGAGGAGGAGGCTGCCATCTGTGGTGAGTGTGTCGGGCGCCTCCCCGTCCCCCAGGCTCCACATCAGTCTCACAGCAGCTCAGAGACTCCTTCTGAGCTGCTTCTCAGCGGCTTCTTCCAGTCACAGTGGCTCCAGCCTTTCTGTCAGGTCTTCCCACCTGGCCCCTCCTGCACCAGGGGTCTTTAGGTGATCCCCAGGAAAGCTCCAGGTGACCCCCCAAAGGGGACCCGACCCCCACTTTGAGAAACGCTGCTCTAAAAGCTTTAAAAATTATTGCATATATGTGAACTCAGGGAATTTCTGAGGGCCCTCTTTTACTCTGGGCATGTTTATAAATCACCCCCATTACCACTTCTTGTGACTCTTCCCCTTCCCCACAACAGACTGGCTCCATGGTGTCTCTAGGGCTCTGTCAACCTGGATCCTGGCCCTCCGGAAATAACACTGGGGGGAAAAATAACACCCAAGCAGCAGGGTGACCAGATGACTGGAAAAACCCAGATTTGTCTGGATTTTTAGCCTCCTGTCCGGGTATCCTACATTTTGGCATCATTTGTCCTACATCATTTGTCCTACATTGTCCTACTATTTTGTGATAGTGCACAGTACCCCATCATGCCATATATAGTTGAATTCGTATTGAAGAGCAGAATCCAACGCAAAATTCAGTTTGGAGATATCTCCTTCCTATCAGAAGTTATGGTCAAAAAACAGAAAAACAAAAACAAAAAAATACATTTTTGGCAATTTTTTTCAGCGGGTAGGAATTTTGGGCTGGGATTAGGAATTTTGGCCTTGGGGTTCAGGAATTTTGGGTTTGGCATCTGGTCACCCTGCCAAGCAGGGTTGAGGTAAGGTTCCCACTGTCAGTATTCAAGGGATTCTGGATTCTCCCTGCTGGCAACTCAGCAGTACTGATAAGTTTAAACCAATGATAAATGTATTCGAACCACTTGGAGGGGAACAATAAAATGGCACTATACTGGGTACCAGCACACAGAATAGCATGTTACTATGGATCAGTCTCTTGAGTGAGGACACAGCCTGCAGGTAGAAATGGATGCAACTCCTCAGAGGGAGTTGTCCTTGAACTGCTCTAACTGCTCCAACTGAACTTTTCCAACTGTATTGCTCTGCAGATGCCCAACTATGATATGGAATCTTGGGCTGAACCTTCTTTCTTCAGCTTCTAGATCTATAAGTGCCAATGAGCTGTTTTTATTTTATCTTTCAGCATGCTTAGGTTGCCAAACTCTGACCAGACTCTGCCCCAAGGACAGTGGATTGTGCAACGACAGAGATATTGTCAAATCCAGAAATCTTCACACACTTCTTTGCTTGGTGTAAAGTATAGGAACATTGTATCACCACCAAAACATCCTCCACACCAAATGTTCAAGGCTATAGGAACATTAACTTTTGCATGACAAAGTTGGGTGATTATTATTGATTGATTGACTGACTGATTCAATCCATCCGTCAATCAATCCATGAGGCTGCAATCCTAATCCCCAGTTAGGCTGGTGCAGCTCCTGGCCCAAGTCCCACATTGGCATGTGTGGGTTACAAAAGTGTTGTAATGTGCTGGGGTTGGCTAATGCACAGACATTTGTCAGCCTCCCCATACCATCATAGGAATGGGGAGATGGGTGAGTTGTGCTGGTCTAAATTGGTTAGTATCAATCAATCAATCAATCAATCAATCAATCAATCAATCAATCAATCAATCAATCAATCAATCAATCAATCAATCAATCGCCTTATTACAATTGAATAACTATTGCATTTTATAATATATAAAACAAGAAATTAAATAATAAGGGCAACAACACATTGGAGGAGGGCAATTATGGCTACAATACAGAGTAACTACAGGACCTTTTACAACGACGTAGTTACGGTGCCACCTATGAGAAATCTATGGGAAATGCACAGAGCAATCCAGAGTAACTGCCTCTTACGACTTCCTGTAGTTACTCTGGATTGTAGGATATAATACTGCTATAACACAGGGTACAGGCAATGAACCCATCATACAAACCTAAGATGGAACAAAATGGCTCTTAGCCCTAGCCAAAGAAAGAAGGGAGAAGATTTTTTCATCATTGTGGGACTACTGTACAGGAGACTCACCACCACGCCACCATCCATTAAACTGGGAATAATGGCAGCATTTGAAGGAGAGCTCCCCTCAGATGACCTTAGAAAGCAAACCAAAATGTATGGGAGAAGGGGTGCCTCAGAAAACCTGGACTTAAACCATGAAGGACCTTAAAGTTAAAACCAACAAACTGGTTCTTTTACTTATGGCACAATTCAGCGTAACTATGGGGGAATCCTTGCTCCGGTGTAAGAACAATTTACTCTGGATTCCAATATGAATTTCCCATAGGTTTTCATTAGGTGGTGCAGTAACTATGGGTGAACATAATGTCTCTTACATGCTCCTGTAGTTACTCTGGATTGTAGGGTTACACTGTCTATGCCTAACTACCAGCCATGTTTCTGTTGCCTAACATTATCATGACATCCTGGCTGATTCTGAGGTAATTCTGAGGGATTACCTCAGAATCCCTCTGAGGTAATCAGAGGGATTCTGAGGTAATTTGAATGGCCCACACATGGCTTTGCCAAGCTTGTGATTAGGATGAAATGGACATGTCATTTAAAGCCCCCTTTGTTCCTAATGTGATGCGCAAGAGGTGCACAAATACTCCATGATGCATACTGCTCATATGTGACATTTAAAATATAGGGGGAATAACTGTCACAGGTTGTGTCCCATGATTTTGTTTATATTATTTGTACCCGACCTTTCCTTTGTCAGCGCAAATGTTCAGGGTGATTTAAAATGTACATTAATGTACAAAAATGTATAATATATAAATCATAAGGGCAATACAAAAACATGGAGGAGGGCAATGATCTTAATAAAGCACTAATATAGTTGTGAAGTCTTGTCCTTGGGACAAGTTGTGTCAACTTGGTATAAAAGTAGCACTTGAAAGAGAGCCCCTCACATAACCAGATACGGCCATTATAATATGGACACTAACAGAGGCTTCACAGGATATCTTCCCCTGGAAATAAAGGGGTTAAGACCTCCCAACTTCTTGACCGTTTTTCCTACTTTCTTCTGCTTGAGGCAACTGGCCTCCCTGTGCCGATCTCCTGAGGAGAAAGGCAGCCATTTTGAATTAAGGCCGCCATTTTGTGTCTTCTGGGTTTAACTAAGAAAGGACACTACAAGTCAAGCAAAAACTCTTAAGTTCTCTCATAACAATAGTCAAATTTGATATGGGGCCTTTTGGGGGGGGGGGAGAGCCGGGGAGCACACCAGGAAGGCAGACAGGACAGTGAAAGGAAGGGAGAAGAGCCCACCTTGGGACCACCAAGATGGAAGGGAAAAGAATAAAAGTTAGAAGGGGGCCAGAGATCACAAAAGATGGAAGGGGAGTTGACAGTTGGTCCAGTAACTGTCGGTTCCAACGGTCAGTTGGGGAGCAGTTGAAGGCTATGCATCATCTGCCCCTCAAGAAAGGCAACACACAACCCACTGGTGAGGGGAGCTCCCCATAAACGAGACCTCAGGCCCCAATATTGAGGGCAACTGGGACCAGTTACAGATAATACAATGGAACACATCTCTGTCAGCCAAGCACCAGAAGGCTGTCAAGAAATACACGGTGCCCCTTGATATCCATGAGAGTTCCATTCTGGAACCTCTTGTGGATTAAAAAAATTAGTGTATAAGGAAAACCAGGGGTGGGCAGATGCCAGTTCGGGCCAATTCGTCCGAACTGGATCTTCCCACGTGGCGACCGCTGGTGAACCGGTCAGAGCCGCGGCTGGCAAGAACTGCGGGGACCGGTTCGCTAGCAGCCGCCATGCGTCTCCTGAAGCTCGGCTTCAGTGGCCATTGCAGTGGCCATTTTGTTTAGTTAATCTGTGTATAAAAATCAATGTATAACAAGGTTGGACCTTTACTACAAATACCACTTATCCCTGGAACTACTGGAGACTTTGAATACCAAATATCGCTAATCCAACGGGAGACCTGATGAACAACATTCCAGTACGTAGAACTACAAGAAGCAGGGAGTACAAATTAAAACCAGAATAAGTTGAGCTTTAAAGCCACTATTTTCTACTTCCAGACCATCAGAAGGTTATGTGGGGTAGGTCTCCAACCCCTGACCCCATTGTCGGGATGGATGTAACATCAAAGAAAAACCCAGTTCTGAATCATAAAACCTTATTGACACCTTTACTCACATAACCTAAGCTATGGACATTACAATACGGACACAGACAACAAGGACTTCTTCTTCTGTGAGTATAGTGGGAAAAGGTTTTTTCCACCCATTCTGTCCCGTTCTTAACTGCTTGAGGCAAAAGGCCTCCCTGTGCTGTTCTTCTGGGGGAAACGCAGCCATAATGGATTGAGATGTGCCTTGTGGGTTTAACTAAGGCTGCAATCCTAAAGACACTTTCCTGGGAGTAAGAGTAGACCCGTTGAACATAATGGGGTTAACTTTTGAATAGACATGGTTCAGATTGTGATCAAAGGCTACTATATGGTTTGCATATGTCTTCCCATATAAGCCATGTACCAATCAACTCTGCAACAACAAATCTGTTGGGTGACATCTGAGGGTGTCATCCAGATATCTCTGGGCACTAACAGCATGTACATGAGCATAGAAGAGTAACAATGTTTTCCAACAGTTGTACTGAGTTGTGCATGCCTGGTGCGTTGGTTTTAGTGCTTTCTGGAGACAGGCTGCATTCATAATTCGGACTGGAGATTGCCTCTAGTGTGGTTCATTTTTAAAAGAAGACAAAAATAATATCCAGTCTTGAAGACTCGTTGTGTTTAACCACATGAAAGCAATAAATATCTTTCTAACTTTTATTTTGACATATCCTACATTTTTCTTGGGTGTCCTACATCTTTTAGCAGGGACCTTGTCCTCTTTTTCTTTAAAACATCTGGTCACTCTGTGCTCACCCCATGCTGAAAGGAGCAAATTCTTTTGGGGGAAGACGCAAGATGCCCCTTTTAGGTTACTACAGGCAATAAAATTTATCATTACAGTATTTAAATTAAAATTTTAAAATATTATGACAGTCTTTCTCAAAGACATAGAGCACAATTGTAACCATGTATACTGAAACTTAAGCCCTATTATGTTCCATGAGTCTTAGGCCCATATCCCAAAGTCAAATTAAGACCTTTGCTCTGGATCAGTTAAGGCAGTGGTTCTCAATCTTCCTAACGCCGTGACCCCTTTATAAGTTCCTCATGTTGTGGGGACCCCCAACCATAAAATTATTTTTGTTGCTACTTTATAACTGTAAAATCCAATATGCAGGCTGTAAATATACAATATGCAGGCTGTATTTTCATTGTTACAAATAAAATGTGTGTTCTATGCACACACTGAACACAATGGGATTTATTTCAGAGTAGGCATGCATAGGATTGGGCCCTGAGGCTGCAATCCTATCCACATTTACATGGGAGTTAAGGCCCCCCTGACTATAATGGGATTTATTTCAGAGTAGGCATGCATAGGATTGGGCCCTGAGGCTGTCAGTCAGCCCCAGTGTGCGTGCAGCTACAGCCGGAGGTCTGGCAAGCCTGACCTGGCCCTCTGCACCACGGGTCTTTAGGTGACCCCCAGGAAAGCTCTAGGCGACCCCCAAAGGGGTCCCGACCCCCACTTTGAGAAACGCTGAGTTAAGGTGACTTTCCATAAGATAACACTAGAGGATGACGTAACTGCGTGGACCCGTAACTGCTCTGGATTTTGCCCTTACTCCTAGGAAAGTGTCTTTAGGATACTGCAGATAGTCTCCAGTTGGTTTACATCAGTAGGCAGATAATAAACCCCATGATTTCTAATGGATTTGTGACAAGTTTCAGTCTTTGAGAGAAAATCATTGGAACATCAGTATCACTAGCTGTTTCCCTTCATGCTGCACTCAGCATCTTGATGGCATAATTATAATAATGAACTACAACAAGATCCCAACAACCATCCTTTTCCAAGTTAAATCTTCCACACTGATGCTTCCTGCATTCATTTATCTTCCACCAGGACTCAAAGCTTCTATTTGCTTCATTAATTTCTAGTACAGAATTAAAATCCTAAAATTTGCTTCCATTAACTGAGACATTCTCATGCAGATTGCACAGATCTTCTGCCTACAGAACTGGGAATTTATTGCCTTTTGCAAAGGGTCAAGGGTACAAGTCATATAAGGTTTCCAAATAACAAGCTCTGACGAAAGGAACATCGCACTTACCCACTGGGAATGAGTATGCAAGATATATTTCAGTCACAGTTAGTCATTAATTTTCTTTATTGATCATGGAAGTCTAATACAAACTAGCCTTGCGTTAATGAGATATATGGGGGCAAAGCACAGACTAGGTTCAGACTTCTCAGACTCTGAATTACAGAAGCAGAGGCACCAAGTTGGAAGAAAGACAGTAAGGAAATTGGGAAGAAATGAAGGATATTTTTGCATGCATGCTCCATCTCTTTCCAAGGAATCTTGTCTATATATGGGTTTTGGAAAGACATGAAGAACCTGCTCAAGAAGACAGAGCAGGAAAGTGTGTTTAGGATTGCAGCCAAAATCTGTTTCTCCTGTTTGATATACTTTTGATCCCATATCCAGGCTTAATTCTCTTATTTAGGCACTCTTATTAGACTCAATCAGCTGCTGTGCGGGGTGATGCTCTTTTAATTTATTGGGTGTTATCTTGGATGATCTTCGGGGCGAAATTATGAGGAAGAAAATGAATAAATAAATAATAAATAAGAAGGGCAAAAGCAATTCTATCTTGCTACAAAACCCGGAAGGATTTGCAGAATGGTAGCTTAGCACTGCAGGACAGCCGCTGCAAATCTGGTTGTGTCATATATCTGTTTGCGCTGCTCTCTAATTCCATAACTGTGGTTTGTCACTGAACCAAAATGACTCGGTTGCCTTTGAATCCAAGTCCTGTTTGTCCTGAAATTCAAGCTTCGAACTTTCTAGAAAATTCTTTGATTCTGTCTCAGAGGATATAATTTTGTGGTTTATTTTCAGCACGCTACTTTTGTCCAACAACAACAAAAGAATACTTAGAAATCACGTGTTCATGGATCAGGATAAATGGCCCAGCTCAAAGGGAAGAGCAACAGAGCTGAACTGATTTGCAAGCAAGAGAAGGAAGTAGCAAGACTAAAAAATAAGAGTGATGGTAATTGCATGCGTGGCAGAAGAACAACCTCCATAGAACTTTTTAATCCAAGTGATGAAAGAACCTCAATTCTTTGCCCCCCTCCCCATTTTACATTTGATGTTTTGATATTTTGTTTTGAGAAGCGTTCCTGGTATTCTGCTTTTTTGGAAATACTTCTTAGCAGGCAGTCTTACATTCTATTGATCATTCTTCTGTTCTTGGCCTGGTAAAAGAGCTCCCAATTTGAGGGTCATGGTGGAGACCATTCCCAAACACTACTCCCTAGAACCAGCAGCACATCATGATCAGATTCCTCCACCTTTCTTTCTCCCAGGGTCTCTCACAGGAATTTTATCAGGGGGTACAAAGCTTTTTTGGGGCCCTACCTTTCTCCATTGAATCATAATTTCATACTATCTTTGGATCCTAATTTAAACAAATATATAAAACTACAGCAAATATGAATGCTAGTCTTCATACAATATATGCAAACATTGTGTGAGATGCTAGGATATTCCTGGCTCTCCTTCTTTGGCTTCTTGGCCCCTTTTCTACCCTATGCCCAGATATGATGTAACCTCTTCACCCGTGACCAGATGTAATAACCTCAAAACAGGACAATGCCCTCTAAAATGTAGGACACCCAAGGAAAATATAGGACATGGCAAAATAAAACACTCATATAAATTGCTTTCATATGGTTAATTTAGATACTATATGACTTGTTAAATTTAAAACCATTTCATAATTACATACTGTATTTATTAATTACAGAAGGCTACATGTTACCTGCTTACAAAAAAGGACACAAAATTTTTTTCCAGAACACAGTGGCAATAAAGAGGACATGCCCTAGAAAAAGAGGCCATTTAGAGCATAATCCTAACCATGTCAACTCAAAAGTAAGCCCCATTGTATTCAGTGGTTCTTACTCCCAGGAAAGTGTCCTTAGGATTGCAGCCTTACCCTACAATCCAGAGTAACTACAGGAACACATAAGAGACATTATGTGCACCTGTAGTTACTGCACCACCTAGTGAAAACCTATGGGAAATTCATATTGAAATCCAGAGTAAATTGTTCTTACACCGGAGAAAGGATTCCCTGTAGTTACTCTGGATTGCACCATTTAGTCACCAGGTGCATGGACCCTGTGCCCTTATGCCCTGTGATTAAAAAAAGATTTAAAATATATAGGATAATGTGGAAGAGGAAATGAAGAGGAGGACAGTGATGGGCTGCCTTGGTATTTCAGTTGGAACTATTAAAGAAGATGGTTGTTGCACTGGATTCCAGGTCTCCACTATCATCCCAACACGTGCTTTTTCATGCTTTGTACCACACATCAGCCTAGAAAGTTGAATTTCACATAAGGGTGATGTGTGGACAACACCGTGGCAAATCTTTGGTTCCACACAAAGCTACAGGAATGTTAACTTTATCCACCAACAAAAGCTTGACATTCCAGCTATTGTCCAGGGCTGATACTTCCTTCTTTATTATGTGAGCTGAAATGTTATTTTTTGAGGCGCTGTCCCATCCTGCTTGTTTATGAGAAGATCCTGCTTGGGCTCGGGCCCATCCTTATCAGCAAACACTTCTGAAAGTGATAAGCCACCAGAACCACCAGCACTTCTGTGTAAAACAAACACTGGGAGAAAGAACATTTATTATTTGCCTGAATGGGGTTGTGGATTTTTGGTACATTTGTTCACCCAAAAGTGCAAGAAGTTGGAAAGTTCTGAAGGAAGGAGAATCAAAAGGTCCCTCATGGCTCCAGATCACCTTTGCCTGTCATCTTGGTGCTTATGATGTGCAGTGCATACAGTCCCATTTCACTCCCCTGTCCGGAATGGCTCCAAAAAGGAGGTTCACTTGCATGCCACCGTGAGGCTCCCTCCAAGACTGACTTCTCTAACTCGTCCAGTTACTGTCCAGTTACTCGTCTGGTCCGAGCACACTCTCGTCCAGTTACTGTCCAGTTACTCGTGTGGTCCGAGCACACTCTCGTCCAGTTACTGTCCAGTTACTCGTCTGATCCAAGCACACTCTCTTGGCCTCTGAGTGCTGGTTTTCCTCTTTTTCCTTTCTCTTTTGACTGGGGGGAGGTCCCTGTTGTTCTAGAGTTTCCTTCCTGTGAGAGAGGAGGGGGGTCTCTGGGGCTCATGGTGCTAGTTTTCCTCTTTTTCCTTTCTGAGTGGGATGTGGCCCCTGTTGTCTCTAGAGTTTCCTTCCTGTGAGAGAGGAGGGGCTCTCTGGGACTCATGGTGCTGGTTTTCCTCTTTCTTTTGAGTGGGGGGAGGTCCCTGTTGTTCCTAGAGTTCCCTTCCTGTGAGAGAGGTGTGGGTGTCTGGGACTCATGGTTCTGGTTTTCCTTCTCTCTTTTGAGTGGGGGGGAGGTCCCTGTTGTTTCTAGAGTTTCCTTCCTGTGAGAGAGGAGGGGCTCTCTGGGACTCATGGTGTTGGTTTTCCTCTTTTTTCCTTCTCTCTTTTGAGTGGGGGGAGGTCCCTGCTGTTTCTAGAGTTTCCTTCCTGTGAGAGAGGAGGGGCTCTCTGGGACTCATGGTGCTGGTTTTTCTCTTTCTTCCTTTTCTCTTTTGACTGGGGGGAGGTCCCTGTTGTTCTAGCGTTTCCTTCCTGTGAGGGAGGAAGGGCGCTCTGGGACTCATGGTGCTGGTTTTCCTTCTCTCTTTTGAGTGGGGGGAGGTCCCTGTTGTTTCTAGAGTTTCCTTCCTGTGAGAGAGGAGGGGCGCTCTGGGACTCATGGTGCTGGTTTCTCTCTTTCTTCCTTTTCTCTTTTGACTGGGGGGAGGTCCCTGTTGTTCTAGAGTTTCCTTCCTGTGAGAGAGGAGGGGCTCTCTGGGACTCATGGTGCTGGTTTTCCTTCTCTCTTTTGAGTGGGGGGAGGTCCCCGTTGTGTACAGAGTATCCTTCCTGTGAGAGAGGAGGGGCTCTCTGGGACTCATGGGTGCTGGTTTTCCTTTTTTTTCTTTCTTTTTCCTTCTCTTTTGAGTGGGGGGAGGTCTCTGATATGCCTCAATGTTTGCAGCCTTTGTTTGGAATTGGAGCAGTGCACTGGGTCTTACCCTGCTGGTTGCTTGTACGGGAGGGGAGATCTGCATTGCCTCTGGTAGTGGAGCATGAGACTGAGTGTGATGTGAGGATCAATCATGCGACTGTGCAAATCATGAGTGAGTCCTTATCAAACCTACCTAGGAGAAGGAAAACTCCCACTAAACCTCCGCTGCCTTGTGGCTATACCCATTCATGGGAAAGGCTTCAGGAGAAAACCTCGAGGAAAAATCCGGAGCCGGAGTCCCGAAAGCAGTTCGTGACTGTGTTACAGTCATGTTCTGGTAACTCCTGCGACGCAGCTGGAACCAATCATATTGGCTCTGCCTTTCCATTGGACTATTTCAGTGGCGTGGAGAGGGGGGATTCTCTGCTTGGGTAACAGCCTATCCCCCATAAAAACCTACCCAGGCCTTCGTGCTCTGGAGAGGAACTCCAGCCTCGCATACAGCGTGGAAACAACACGGGAAGTGGCAGTTACCGGTTATAAGTCGCTGCTCGATTGGCGAAGAGCTTGACGCCAGGGGCTACTTTCGACGGTGGGAGAGGTCATCGTGCCTCATTGGGCAGCTATCACCCGCCTTAAGCTGGGCAGCCCCCAGCCGGTAGGATGCTGCCTTGCCACGGTCTGTTAACCTCACTGGGTGCGTGGGGTTTAGGGTGAAAACCGACAAGCAGATCGACAACTCAGCACCATGCAACAAACATAAGAAAACTTCAGCCCTTAAGTTGGGCACCTGGAACGTTCGGACAATGACCCCCGGCTTTTCTGACGACTTGTGAGAATTGGATGATGTACGTAAGACAGCTGTCATTGATATGGAGCTGAGCAGACTGCAGATGGACATAGTTGCCCTTCAAGAGACAAGGCTGCCAGACTCAGGATCTATTAAGGAGAGAAATTTCTCATTCTTCTGGCAGGGAAAGCCATCAAGTGAGACTAGGGAATATGGAGTTGGCTTTGCGGTTAGAAACACCCTACTTGGATCCATTATCCCACCTACTGGAGGAAGTGAAAGAATTCTGTCTCTGCAGCTACAGACATCAGTAGGGCTGGTCACTCTTATTAGTGCATATGCACCAACACTATCATCTTCAGCAGAATCCAAAGACAAATTCTATGATGATCTGGCTGCCACTATCAAGAAAATCCCTGAGAAAAAACCATTGTTTATCCTTGGTGATTTTAATGCAAGAGTTGGATCTGACCATAGTTCTTGGCCCACTTGTCTAGGTCGTTTTGGCATCGGGAAGATGAATGAAAACGGCCAACGCCTGCTAGAGTTTTGCTGCTATCGTGATTTTTGCATTAGCAACACATTCTTTAACACAAAACCTCAACACAGAGTGTCTTGGCAACACCCTAGATCGAAGCATTGGCATCAGCTTGATTTGATCCTCACCAGGCGCTCCAGCCTTCCCAACATTAAGATCACACGTAGCTATCAGAGTGCTGATTGCGATACTGACACTCCTTGGTGTGCAGCAGAGTAAAACTGCAAGCAAAGAGGCTGCATCACTCCAAGAAGGAAGGAGGACCACGAATTAACATCAGCAAGACCCGCAGTCTGGAAAAAGTGTTGGAATTTGACCAAGCACTCGAGGAAATCCTCCCAGGCCCGGCTGAAGCAAACGCTTCTGAACGGTGGGAACATTTCAAGAATGTTGTTTATACTACCGCCTTGTCAGTGTTTGGTAAGCAGGTTAGAAAGACAGCAGATTGGTTTGAAGCCCACTCGGAGGAGCTGACACCAGCCCTTGAGGAAAAGAGGAGAGCTCTAACTGCATATAAAGCCTGTTCTAGTGAGCGCAACCTTCAAGCCCTGCGAGTCGCCCGTAGCAAAGTCCAACAGATTGCCAGGAGATGTGCTAACAATTATTGGCTGCAGCTTTGCTCTCAGATCCAGGTAGCAGCTGACACAGGCAACATCAAGGGGATGAATGATGGCATTAAACAGGCCTTAGGTCCAACAGTGAGGAAATCTGCCCCGCTTAAGTCCGCTACAGGTGAGGTCATCCAGGACCGAGCACAACAGATGGCACGCTGGGTGCAGCACTACTCTGAGCTATACTCCAGAGAAAATGTAGTAACTGAAGAAGCATTAAACAACATTGAGTGCCTGCCTGTCTTGGAGGAGCTCAACAGTGAACCAACTTTAGAAGAACTAAACGAAGCCCTGGATTCCCTTTCTTTTGGCAAGGCACCCAGAAAAGATAACATCCCTGCTGAAGTTCTGAGGTGCTGTAGAGGGACCATTTCCACTGAACTGTACAAGATATACTGCCTTTGTTTTAGGGAAGGTGGAGTACCACAGGACATGAAGGATGCTAATATTGTCACACTGTACAAGAACAAAGGCGACAGGGGTGACTGCAACAACTACCGTGGCATCTCTCTTCTTAGTGTTGTAGGGAAGCTGCTTGCCCGTGTCATACTGAAGAGGCTTCAGGTGCTTGCAGAGAGAATCTATCCTGAATCACAGTGTGGATTTCGAGCCAACAGGTCCACCACTGAAATGGTATTTTCCCTTCGACAGTTGCAAGAGAAATGTGGGGAACAAAGACAGCCACTCTTTGTAGCCTTCATAGACCTTACAAAGGCTTTTGATTTGGTTAGTAGGGATGGCCTTTTTAAAATCCTTCCCAAGATTGGATGCCCACCTCAGCTCCTCAACATCATCAGGTCCTTTCACGAGGACATGAAGGGCACTGTAGTTTTTGATGGCCTAACATCAGATTCCTTTCACATCCGAAGTGGAGTGAAGCAGGGCTGCGTCCTCGCACCAACTTTATTTGGGATCTTTTTTGCAGTCATGCTGAAGCATGCTTTTGGAAACGCAACAGAGGGAATCTATCTCCGGACCAGATCAGATGGAAAACTCTACAATCCTTCCAGACTAAGAGCAAAGTCCAAAGTCCAGCTGAAATGCTTGCGTGAGTTCCTCTTCGCCGATGACGCTGCTGTTACTGCTCACTCTGCCGAAGACCTTCAACGACTTATGGACCGTTCTAGCAAAGCCTGCCAAGACTTTGGACTAACAATCAGCCTGAAGAAAACACAAGTCATGGGTCAGGGTGTGGATCCACCTCCCTGTATCACAATCTCTGAACATGAACTGTAGGTTGTCCATGACTTTGTGTACCTTGGCTCAACTATCTCTGACACTCTCTCCCTAGACTCTGAGCTGAATAAACGCATTGGTAAAGCGGCTACTACATTCTCCAGGCTTACAAAGAGAGTATGGCTTAATAAGAAGCTGACGGAACATACAAAGATCCAGGTCTATAGAGCTTGTGTCCTGAGCACACTCTTGTACTGCAGTGAGTCTTGGACCCTTTATGCATGGCAGGAGAGGAAGCTGAACACCTTCCATATGCGCTGTCTCCGACGTATTCTTGGAATCACCTGGCATGACAAAGTCTCAAATGACACAGTATTGGAACGTGCCGGAATCTCTAGCATGTTCACACTTCTGAAACAGTGGCGTCTACGCTGGCTTGGGCATGTCGTGAGAATGGCTGATGGTCGGATTCCAAAAGATCTCTTATATGGAGAATTAGTGCAGGGAAAGCGCCCAAGAAGGAGACCACAGCTGCGATACAAGGACATCTGCAAGAGGGATCTAAAGGCCTTGGGAATGGACATCAACAGCTGGGAAAACTTGACCTCTGACCGTTCAGTGTGGAGGCAAAAGACCCAGCATGGCCTTCTCCAACTGGAAGAGACACTTGTTCGGCAGGCTGAAGCAAAGAGACAGACCCGAAAGCAGCGAAACCTGGGCCTGGGCAGGGGACGGAATTTATTTGTCCTCAGTGTGGAAGGGATTGCCACTCTCAAATTGGCCTCTTTAGTCACACTAGATGTTGTTTCAGGACCTCCAATCAGAGCACGATACCATAGTCTTTCGAGACTGAAGGATGCCAATAATAATAACTCGTCCAGGGTCTTGAACCCTGGCCTGCTGGTTAACAGGCACAGCGTCTTTACCGCTTGCGCCACCCACAGTCCATAGCTGTGCCACCCACAGCTACCCACAGCCCATAGCCCATATACACATAGCTTCAGATGAATTAATGATATTTTCTCCAATTCAGTATGCTTGAACTCTGAAAACTACATGCAACCTTGCCAGTCCTTCAAAGCAGTGGTGTCGCTAGCAGAGGGTGTATAACACACCAGGTGACACACTTGTCTGGAGGATAGCACCACTGTTGGCCAAAATTGTGAAAACCTGATGAGTACAAAATTCAATGCAATTTAGGGCTGTGGGTGGCGCAAGCGGTTAAGGTGCTGTGCCTGTTAACCAGCAGGCCAGGGTTCGATTCCCAGATCAGCCCCACAAGACAGGGTGAGCTCCTGTCCTTAGCCCAGCTCTGCGACGCCAGCTGGATCCAATCGTATTGGCTCTGCCTTTCCATTGGACTAATTCAGTGGCGTGGAGGGGGGGATTTGCTGCTTTGGTAACAGCCTATCCTCCATAACAATCCAACCCAGGCTTTCGTGCTTCGCATGCAGCGTATGCAGCGCCGAGCACGATACCATAGTCTTCCAAGACTGATGGAGGCCTGCTAATTTAATGCAGAATGCAATGGAATGAACTGCACTGAGACATCTGAATTCTATCAAAATGTATAAGAAATTACAAAAGCCTTATGTAAAAAAGTTGTTGTTTTAAAAAACTCAAAATAGATGAATGATACTGATTGTTCTAAGAGCCAAGATGGTGTTGTTTTGACACAGCAAAGAACCAATAAAATGTTAGTATGAGTTAGCTCTCATTTCCAGGTATCATAGCCAGGGGCATCACCAGGGTCCACATCACCTGGTGCAGGACCCTGGTGCATCACCCCCTCCCCGGTGCAACATGCCCTCAGTTGCATATTTGTTTCAGATGTACAATAAACCTCCAAAGCCACTTGCCCTTCCTGTCCCTATCCTCAGCAGGAGAGGACTGTTCCTCACCTCAGTGGGAGTTCTCCTGTCTGAAGATATTGGCATCTATCAGGCTTGAAAGACTATGGTATCGTGCTTGATGCTGCATGTGAAGCACAAAGGCCTGGGTAGATTAATATGGAGGATAGGCTGTTACCCAAGCAGCAAATCCCCCTTCTCCATGCCACTGGAATAGTCCAATGAAACAGCAGAGTCGATACGATTGGTTCCAGCTGAGTCGCAGAGCTGGGCTAAGGACAGGAACTCACCCTGTCTTGTGGGGACCTGGGTCTCAAACCCTGGTCTTCTGGTTAACAGGCACAGTGTCTTATCCACTTGTGCCACCCACAGCCTAAAGGACGTATTCATGAACACTGCACATGTGTCAGAGCCCTAGTCCATCTTAGTTCCTGGATTGAAAAAGGGGGAGAGGAAGAGAATGTGAAGAAGAGCATGCTGAGCAACAGCATTGGAGACTTGGAAGATCAGAGGTTGGTAAGAGGGGGCAAGGCAGCATTTGGCTTGTTGCCTTGGGCATCAGAAGGGCTTGGGCCAGCCTTGCTTTCAGACTGGAATCCTTCCCAGTTCCCACTAGATACACGAGGTCTTGAGAGTGGGAATTTCTGCATGTAAGCTAAGGCCACGTCTGCAGGATATGGTGGAGAAGAAACATCTGAGGCTATGACCACAACCCTAACTATGCCTACTCAAAAGTAAGCTCTACTGTGTTCCATGGGTCTTACTCCCAGGAAAGTGTCCTTAGGATTGCAGCCTTTGTTTCCCATTTAATATTTGTGTTTGGTGACTAACAAAGTTTTCTTTCTTTCTTTCTTTCTTTCTTTCTTTCTTTCTTTCTTTCTTTCTTTCTTTCTTTCTTTCTTTCATTCATTCATTCATTCATTCATTCATTCATTCACCTGGTGGCAGTTTCCCCATCCCTGTGTCTCCACGCCAGGACAAGCTTCTCCTGCTATATATCAGCATGTCAGAAAACATGGTCCTGCAGCAATCTAATGGCATCATCATCGTAAGTCAAAAGAGAGCAAAGTTATACCTTCCAAGTATATGTTGGAAGCTTGAACTCATTTACCACACAATCTTATTTGCCTCAACTCAAAAGGAACTTAGAGCACAGTCCTAACCGTGTCTACTCAAAAGTAAGTCCCACTGTGTTTAGTGGGTCTTGTGCCCAGGAATTTAGGGTTTCTAGGACTTAATCTGTAAGAATAATACTTAGGTGACATTTTTTTCACTGGTAGAACCGTGCTGGCAAGGTTGTTGCTGATGTGATTTACCATCATTCTGTATTCTCTCTCTCCGCTTTCATTATAATCAGAAAAGCCAACGGACATCAGTCTGAACAACTGAAACTGCACAACCACTTCATTGTGTTTAAAACCGGCATTTCACATTCATTGGGAGCCGTTTCTCAGACAAAGATAAGACATTTTTTTCTCATGGGATTAGTGGTCATAGAGACTCACATTTTGCAAATCATCCATCATCTTGTCACTTAGAACCCCAGAAAATTTTATAGTTTTTGTTTTTTTAAGATGTATCTTTGGGGGGTTGTTCAGCAAATGGAGGTCTTGGCAGAAAGTTTCTTGCCCCCGTTGTCAACTCCTGTGGCTTTGTTCTCCATTTGATGTGTTTGTTCGGTGACTAACAAAGTTTGCTGTTTCTTTTTGTGAAGTCTTGGCTCTCAGCAAAAGGATTTTGTGGGGCAGTTCCATTTTGTGCAAGAAAATAGCGCACTAAATGACTCACTGGTAATGTATCTTTTTTCTGAATCAAAACTGTTCACCAAAGATTTCCTTAAAAAGGGTGTAGTAAGTGCAAACTGACCTTTAGGGCGTCTCCTAAAGAAGAAGTGATCACATTGTCTTGACATCATCAGCAGGAGAGCTTCCGTGTTGCCTTTGGAAGAGTTAGGGAAGCAAGCCAGGGAAGGTGTTAGGAGTAGTACTTTGTGGTTGCAATTCCATTTTTCCATTTTACTGATTTTCCAGTAGCTGATTAGTGATGGAAACCAGTATTTCTATCTGCTACCATCATACCTGAAGAAACACATGTGAGAGAGAAACCACCTGTGAAGGTCCTCCCCAGCGTGGAGAGCACTAAACTGCAAGGATCCTTATTCAATAGCAGTAGCACCCATGAGTAATCAGACTCAGACCAGGAGAGCCAGGGTGACCATATGCCCCGCTGCCCGAGGACATGTCCCGAATTTTAGCTTTCTGTCCCAGAAAAAACTTCAATACCTCCCCCTTTTCTATGTAAGTGGAGAAAACTTACTTATGAGTAGACATGAACAATAATTTATTATTGGTGCAATCTTTTCCATGTCTACTCAGAAGTAAGTTCCATTGAGTTCAATGGGGTTACTTCCAGGAAAATGCTACTAGGATTGAGGCCTATATATGTAATAAATTAAATGTAATATTTTAACATTTAATAATAATTAAGCACATGAAATATATATATATATATACACACACACACACACACACACACACACACACACACACACTCATACACACACACTGTAATAATATTATATATTTATATATATAATAAATTTATATATAATAAATAAATAAATAAATTACACACACACACACACATATATATATAAATTATTATTAAATTTTAAAATTTAATAAACAGTGATGCCTCACGTAACAAATTTAATTTGTTCTGGAGGCATGTTTGTTATGTGAAACATTCTTTATGTTCAGCGGACCCATATATATATTGGGTTATTTATATATATATATATATATATATATATATATATATATATATATATATATATATATATATATATATATATATATAGTTTTTAGCTTTTATTTTGTCCTGTCCTACATTTTTGGGGAGGTCTTATCCTCTCTTTTTTGGTTATGGCATTTGGTCACCCGATGACAGCCCACTGAATTTCTAGTGAACATGGACCAGGAAAGAAGATGGCAAAATATAAATAGTTCAGGTTTTCCCAAAGTATTGGTCATGACCAGTGATGGGATTGAAAGAAATTAACAACCGGTTGTATGCCCATCTGGCAGCCTCTTTTAAATGGCCATTTTTAAACTTTATATGTCCTATCTGTGGGTGTGGGTGGTGCAAGTGGCTAAGACGCTGTGCCTGTTAACCAGCAGGCCAAGGTTCGAGACCCAGGTCGGCCCCACAAGACAGGGTGAGCTCCTGTCCTTAGCCCAGCTCTGCGACGCCAGCTGGATCCAATCGTATTGGCTCTGCCTTTCCATTGAACTAATTCAATGGTGTGGAGAGGGGGGATCTGCTGCTTGGTTAACAGCCTATCCTCCATAACAATCTAACCCAGGCTTTCGTGCTTCGCATGCAGCGTATGCAGCCCCAAGCACGATACCATAGTCTTCCAAGACTGACGGAAGGCTGCTTCTTTTATGTCCTATCTCTCATTAACAACTGGTTCTAAAGAGTAGGTGCGAACCTGCTGAAGCCCACCACTGGTCATGACTCACTGATGGATCATGATCCTATGCAAAGTGGTCCATGAGTTGGGCCCGCTCTCACCCATTTGCTTCCTGCTATCTGTAAACTGGAACTGTTCCAGAAGCATTCGATTGGCCCAGAAGCCTCTACCCATGTTCTGCCTGGGTCTCCTAATGGTCTGCAGTAGCATCCACAAACAACTTTTGATCCATAGTGCAACTTCCAGAAGTTCACCGGAAGTTCGTGCAGTGACATCAATTCAGGATACTTCCATTTGAAGGCGTGTGGAGGCCAATAAAATGGGATGTCGAGCCAGTGTGACCCAGGAGAGGTCTCAGGGATCCCCCAGAAAGTCTTCCTCCTACTGCCCCACTCCTGGGAGAGCTAAACCAATGCACTGGCATATGCTATCCTCACCACACCATCACGGAAAGATAGGAAAATAATTTACTAAACTTTATAGAGAAAAGGAGGGGAAAGGTTCAGGAATAGGAGATTCCACAGTGAGGTAGTAGAAAATTGCAAGGCCATGTATATTTTCTAAGGCAGCGGTTTTCAACTGATGTGCCATGGCACACTGGTGTGCTGTGAAGGAACCCCAGGTGTGCCGCGAGCTGCGCGTAGAAGGAGCAGCTGCCTCAGCTACAAAAGGGGTACGACACGGCTGCCTTTTGAGTCCTTAAAGTGCCAGGTGCTCCTAGAAAGCTCCTGCTGCTGATGGGGGAGAGCCCAGCGCTAGGCAGGTCTACTCAGATGCAAGTCCCCTATGGTCAGTGGGCTCAGTGAGGATCGGTTGCAGCCTGAGCATGCCTGGAATGCTGATTGGGCAGCACAGGCAGGCAGGGTAAGAGGGAAGTGGAGAGGGAAGAAACCAGGGCCAGCCACGGAGGACCATGGAGGACCCCCAAGGCAAAGCTCCCTGCATTGCATCTCCTATAACTTCAGAAACGAGCTTGTGTTTCTTGGGATTCAGTGAATGGGACTCAGTCATCTTGAAATGCAGATGACCTGAGCATAAAGCAGATCCCAAGTGACTTCCATTTATCCCTTTATCTCATAGCCTTTTTCTGGCTGATTGAAATCATACCCCGGAAGCATTTACAGCCCACATCTACTCAGAAAGAAGTCCTGTTGATTTTATAAGGACTTAATTTTTCCCATGCAAGTACACATAGAATTACAGCCTATATGTACTTACATGGGAACCTTTTTTTCCTTTTTTATTGCTTTCCTGCCACATGTCTGGCCACTTAAGGGCCAGACATCTCTTAAAAGATTTGGAATATGGGGATCTGAATATGGAGTGGAATATGGGGCTCCTGACATTGCGCTGGGCTCCTGCTTGCCTTCTTAGATCAATCTACCCTTGTTAAATGTGTGCAGCAACAGTGTAGGGCTTGCTTTGGATGGAAAATGGAGGGGGCACAAATTGGGTGTAGGGAGAACACCCCATCTCTTTCAGCCCGAAGTGACCATATGTCATGACTGGAAAAAAATTTATTTCTCCTAAATCTTGGTTTTTAAGAAGGATGAAGCTGCAAACTCTGGGATGAAGTGGTGACCACAAAGGGGGGAGAGGGGGCTATTCTATTCTTAAAGATTCTTCCAGAGTAGAGAAACAAATGGCAACAGAGCTACTTGAAAACATACCAGCTGGACTGGATTAATTGGATTTATTAATCCACGTATTAATCCACGTATCTTTGGCATGCGTGGCTACTTCATCCCTGCCAGCAGCACCTATTCCTTAGCACTTGGATGCATTTCTCCTTCCTTCCAGAGATCACCATAGAGGGCAGGCAACTTGGTCTGAGAGTGTTGTTCTGAACAACAGCAGAATGGTGCAGTTCTGGGAAGTAAATATGCTTTGGGACAGGACCGTCTTGCCAGTACGTGAACCAAATCCAAAAAAATGGGGATTGTCCCTGTTTTTTTTGGGACATTGGCAACCCTAACCTGGAAGCTTTGGCCTGAAGGTGTAAATATGGCCAGGACCAGATGCCTTGTGAAAAGAGCACATGAAAGGAGTCGTCTAAAATGGTTACTGGCCCAGAGAGCCTGGCATCCTCAAGTGGGATTCCTGGTTGCTCTGCAACGGATTATCTCTCTGTTGGCTGCATCTTCTTGCCTGTATCCTTACTTCCACCTGAGCTGAATGGTAATCCCCTTCCTGCTGCCTCCTTGATCCATGTAATGGGATCAGATATACCCCTTAGACCAGTGGTTCTCAATCTTCCTAACGCCGTGACCCCTTTATAAGTTCCTCATGTTGTGGGGACCCCCAACCATAAAATTATTTTCATTGATACTTTATAACTGTAATTTTGCTACTGTTATGAATTGTAATGTAAATATCCGATATGGAGGATGTATTTTCATTGTTACAAATGAAATGTGTGTTCTATACAAACATTGAACACAATGGGATTTATTTTAGAGTAGGCATGCATAGAATTGGGCCCTGAGGCTGCAATCCTACCCACATTTACATGGGAGTAAAGGCCCCCTGACTATAATGGGTTTTATTTCAGAATAGGCATGCATAGGATTGGGCCCCGAGGCTGTCAGTCAGCCCCAGTGCACGTGCAGCTACAGCCGGAGGTCTGGCAAGCCTGACCTGGCCCCCTGCACCAGAGGTCTTTAGGCGACCCCCAGGAAAGCTCTAGGCAACCCCCAAAGGGTCCCGACCCCCACTTTGAGAAACGCTGCCTTAGACACAGGGTGACCATACAGAAGGGAGTGCAGAGAGACTTTACCCTTAAGCATTACATAGAAGAGGGAATTTAGGCATGTGCTGCTTTTTAAACCCTTCTACACTGAGCTACACCTGCCTAGATTCCCTCTTCCTTGTAACAGGTAAAGGTAGAGGCACTCAGTCTTCTAATTTATATGGTCACCCTGCTTTAGGAATTGATATCGCCTGACTTGTGGTACTCATTGTCAGGATCAGGTGTGGCATTTTAACACCAGGGCTGGATAGGACATACGTGATTGGTTCACCCACCCAGCACCAAACAAGTTGTTTTGGTGACCTCTGTTTCTTCCAAGATTACACATGAGAATTTATTATTTAAATAGTGCTGGTGGGTTTTTGATATTTTTTTAAAATTTAAATGGATTAGGTACCTTCCTCCTCTTTTATAAGTTGAATCAGAAGTGTGGTGGGAAGATGCTGGCTGGTGCAACCCTTTGGTCCACGCATGGTCCATTAAACACACAAATAAATGGAGGAGATGGGCCACTTTATTGCATGATTATTAAATAATCAATAATCAATAAATCCAATTAATAATCCAATCAGAATCAAAAAAGGGGGGGCAGACCTTGACCTAGAACTTGACCTGGGGGTTAAATTCCTTTAAGACCCCCGTGTCTAGGGTTAGCGAGCTTGCAGGTCCTTTACGGGCCCCCAGGTGAAACCTGGGTACCAGGGTTGGCATACCCAGTTAATAGGGTACTCAAAATTGGCCATACCCAGTTAATAGGGTTCCGCCCCTCAGACCCCTTCCCCCCAACGGGGGGGGGGGGGGAGTGGGTTGGATCATACTGTTGCCTGGTTACCCCCTTCCATCCCACCGGGGATTGAAAGTAGGCAACCTGCAGGCACGGGGGTTGCCTTTCTGGTCTCATCCCGTCAAGGGCTGAGGTCGGGTTTCCACCCCTTGGCTGTGCCTCAGTTGATCCTGATCGTATGTTGCCGAACCCATTATTTGGACCTGTTCACCCGCATCCCCTGCTCAAAGTGGCCAGAACACAGCGAGATAAGGGAAAATAGTCTGGAGTAGGCGAAAAAACTACCTTCCACCTGCCAATCAGGAAGGCAGCAAAAAATTCCTACTCGGCACCCCAAAAGGGGCGACCAGCCAAAGCCCAGACTAGCCCTCAGGGTGGGAAGGGTGGGTGTTTGCCTGCCCGAAGAACAAAGAGGGCGGGCCTACCTCTGTATCCCCCTTATAAAGCCCACCTTTAGGTTCTGCCCTCCCTAGTGGTCTCACCTGACCCCACAAGGGCAGAGCTGTGTTTTTTGTTTGACCAGCGAGCCAAATTCGACACCTGCCTATTGGCTTTGTGTTGTCATTCTTCTTCCAACTTCCCATCACAGGGAAATGGAGCGATCTCCCGGAAGATAGCAAAGTGATTGAATTGCTTCACCATGTGCAAGGAAATTCTCTTCCATGTATAGCATGATGTGTTTTGCAAAGGGTGAGAGGGATGGAACTCCTTTCCAAAACACCAGCTACAAATTAACTTATTCCATGTCAATTACAGATGCTTTCAAGATAGGGTTGCCATATGTCCCGGAAAACAGGAACAGTCTCGATTTTGGGGGGTTGTGTTCATATTCTAGCAAATGAAACAGGGGGTTCTGTCCCAATTTAGTGGAAGAAAAGTATGGCAACCCAATTTCAAGAGCAGTCAGAATTGCTGTTTTCTGAGAGGCTTCTGTGGCAGGTTCATGATGCAACTGATTGGTTCTCACAGCTCCTCAGGGACCATGATGCACAATTTGGGAAGCATTGGCATCCATCAGTCTTGAAAGACTACAGTATCATAGAATCATAGAATCATAGAGTTGGAAGGGACCTAGTGGGTCATCTAGTCCAACCCCCTGCCTGCAGCAGGAAATCCCCCTAGAGCATCCCCGACAGGTGCTTGACGCTGAATGCAAAGCAGGAAGGCCTGGGTAGCTTAATATGGAGGAGAGGCTGTTATCCAAACAGCAAATCCCCCCTCTCCATGCCACTGAAATAGACCAACAGAACGGCAGAGCCCATACGATTGGTTCCAGCTGCGTCGCAGAGCTGGGCTAAGGACAGGAGCACACTGGTTGTGCTGGTTAAAAGGCACAGTGTCTTAACCACTTACACCACCCACAACAAGTTTGAAACTACTCTAAATATTCTCACAACTTAATAAAATAGCTCTTACTCCAATCTTCACTGGCTCTTACTCCAATCTTTTAGCTCACTTTTCCAGTAATTCACCGAGAGTTTTGAGGCTTATCATGTGTCTAGATCCTCTTCTGCTCCTCTCAACTGATTTCATCCCCTTGGGATGCATACCTTTCTTAAGAGTGTTTGAAGTTAAGGTTTGACTTTTTTACACGCTGTTCTGGAAGCTGAGATGTTTGAACTATAATGTCCTTTTTTCTGGGTCTCAAGAAAAGGAAATTCTGTTCTTTGATATTCTTTGATTTAATTCTCCTTCTATCTTGTGGGTACATATCTGTACCCAGCAGGAACCTTTTTCCTTATTTTTGAGATGTAACCAGAGCTTTGGGGTTCCCACCGGTACTGAGAACTGGCACCTTTTGCCACCTGCCCCCCACCCCCAAGCAGCTAATTTATAGGATGATCTACAATCCAGAGTAACTTTGGGAAGATGTAAGAGGCACTTACTTGGGATTGCTCTATGCATTTCCAATAGGTTTTCCATAGGTTGCACTGTAACTATGTCAGTGTAAAAGGTCCCGTAGTTACTCTGGATTATGCCACTAAACGGAGTACCAACACCTTTTTCTCCTAGAAAAAACAACACTGGGTGTAACTATACTCACTGGTGACGCTCGCACTTCACCACGGAGGAATGTTTACTGAGGTGTCTCAGGTACCTTCTTGGCCTGGTTATCTGCAAGAGGAAAGAAAATTCTTAACATTCTTAAAGTAATACAATTCTTAAAATGGTATTTTTGAGAACTGGTAACCAGGCCTTGCCACCACACAGTGTTCCCTCCTTCCTATTGATATTGCCGTGATGTTTATCGCTCTCAATAGCTATGCTATAGGTCAAGGGTCTCCAAACCTTAGGCACAAGAGCCAATTGTGGCTGCAATCCTAAACACACTTTCCCAGGAAGACCTTTTGAACACAATAGGCTGACATGAGTAGACGAGGTGACATGGTTAGGATTGTGCTCTGTATATCTGGTAGGGCGTCAAAGGCCCAAACATAAGAAAATAAATTCAAATAAATAAATAAATAAATAAATAAATAAATAAATAAATAAATAAATAAATAAATAAATAAATAAATAATACATTTTCATTTTGAAATTTTTTTGTATTAAGCATATGATACTGAACACACAGCATAGTAAGAAAATAGATCACTCACAGGTATTTTTATTATAAGTATAGATCGGTATTTAGTTTAACAGATTACTATCTTGTGATTAAAATGTAACTTAAACCCATTGTTGTTTAAAGTTAGAGGCAACAGTGCTGGCCGGCAGCCCTTTTAAAGAGCCCCCACGTGGAGCGTCAGGGCTGCATAGCATGCATAACCATAGCACACTTGCTTGTTAAGTGAAGTGGAACTTGTTATGTGAAGCAAAATTTCTTGGAAATGTATACTTGTTATGTGAAATGTTTGTTATGTGAGGCACTTGTTATGAGAGGTACCACTGTACTGTATTTCTTATTTATTCCTTTGGAAATTTTTATTCCTTATTCCTTAAATCTTCTTCTCTACTTGCTTTCAAATTTATTATGAAGTTCTGGAGGGCAGGATCTTATGTTCAGCTCTTATGATGAGCAGTAACCCTTTCAAGGTTCCTACACTGTATTGTTCTTTGGACAGCATCCACTGGGCATTGGCAGGAATATTCCTAGGCCACCTGGCCTCGGTTTACCTGTCCTATATGGTTTACCTGGGCATCTCTGCAGCACCACCTTGTAGCTGCAGTGACTTCCATGTTTCATTCCTTTTTACCAGCTAGCTGCTGAGGAGTTCAGGGCTTGCTCACTGCCAGATCCTGTGCAGCTCAAGGTAAGAGCTTCTCTTCATCATCCCTGTTCTGCAACACAGCCTGCCCAGGGTGACCAGATGCTGAACCCCAAATTCCCTGCCAAGCTCTCCAAAATTCCTACCCCTCAAGCCAAAATTCCTACCTGCTTAAAAAAATTGTAGGACACCCCCCCAAAATGTAGGACATGTTAAAATAAAGCAAAAATGCTTATATTGCTTTCCTGTAGTTAATTTCAACACTTTTAAAATTGAAAACCTTTTAACATGCATGATTCAGACCCAGAAAGGTAAGACACCCTCAAAGCAATCTGTAGCAATACAAGCCATGCCAGTGACTTCAGCATGCATGATCCTGACTCTCTCTCACACACACAAGGACACACTCATATACACAGGACACACTCATACACACAAGGGCACATACACACACACTCATTCATACATACAAGGACACACACACACAAGGACACACTTATACACACATTCATACATACAAGGTCACTCATACACACAAGGACACACTCATCTATACACACACACTCACAAACACAAGGACACACTCATACACACACTCACTCACATTCACTCACCTTCAGGCGGCCAGAGGGAAAAAGAAGCGGCGTGGAGGCCAGCTACTTAGGCGGCATGGCATGACCAGAGAGGAGGGCTGCACCAGGAGGTGGCCTGTCTGGGGAGGGAGGAGAGGAGGCGCGGGAGAGTTAGCAGTGGCAAGGGGCAGCTGGCGAGGCTGCAGGGGCCGCGGAGGCCCCAAAGAAGGGGTGGTGGTGGAGAGGAACTTCCCCTCTTTTCTGGCTCTTGGGGAATCCCAGAACTGCGTGCTATGCGTTTAAAGTGCGTGTGCAAACATTTAAAGAGCTGCCGGGGCCTGGCTCAAATCCAGGAGGGGCTGCGGGGTTATCCTAACCCCCCAGAGACACCCGTTTTACCTGAGCCCTCCAGGGAATGCCAGACAAACAGTCAGCCTGAGTCAGCTGGGAGGCATACAGATGAGCAGTTCTGTCCCCAGATTTCCAGGGAAGAGGAGGCTGGGAAGCACTGGCTGAGGATGCAGGACATGCAGCCTGCAGAGAGAGTCAGTCCTGCCCTAAAAAGCTGTCAAGCCTGTCCTGTGGACGATGATAAGGGTGTAGTATACTGCCTTCCCACAGGCATTCCAAGGCAAGCAGGCCAGAGCCCCTGGGAGGCAGACAGCCGACACCACCTTCCTCACTGACCTGGACAACGTTGCAACCCTTGAGTCAGGCCCAGCTGGACTGGGCTATGTTTTAACCCTAGTGCAAGGCTATCATGATCAAGAATGTGTTGGAGACACACCTGCGACGGAAAGGAAGGATAAGCAGTGACATGAAGGAGACTGACTTGACCTTTCAAAGATGAGAGATTTATTTCTGGAAATACCTTTTCAGATCACACCGGCTCCATTCATTTATGCAAACCCAACTGAGGGTGAAATCCAGAGTAACTATGGGGAGTCCTTGCTCCGGTGTAAGAACAATTTGCTCTGGATTGCAATATGAATTTCCCATAGGTTTTCACTAGGTGGTGCAGTAACTAATGGGTGCACATAATGTCTCTTACATTCTCCTGTAGTTACTCTGGATTGTAGGGTGAATGTCTCAGATAGAGTGAGCAAGTTTTGAATTTTAAATTCATGTTTGAAATCAATGAAGCATTTGTGCCTTAGTGATATAAATGAATGCAGAAAACATCAAAGGTGGAAGCACAGCCTTTTGTTTGGAAATAACGTTTGGTCTTAATTTATTGGTATATTGGAATATAATATTTTAATATACCAGTATATTAAAAACTCATAACTTCTGAGTTATTCATCCTTCACCTTATCTGAAGCCCCAGATTCATTCCTTGCTATCTTCAGGTGGAGATAGGAAGGCCAACTTTCTGTTCCAGAGGCAAAGGAAGCCCACCCAAATTTGCCTGCTCCTTTAGCTCGTTCCCCGATGCTGTGCTCCATCATGTTGGGCAACATGTGGGATGGGGTCAGATTTTTCCAGATTTTTTATATATAGTGTCACAAGTCTTTATCACTCTGAGGATGATGCTGAATTGCACCAACCTAAGGGTGTCGTAATTCCTAATTCCATTAGGCACTTCTAGATCACCCTGAAGGCAGTTAGGTCAAGATGCCAACCTACCTGCGCTGGCCTGTAACTGCGGGAATGCACAGAGGGATACTTAACACTGGCCTTTCCAGGACAGCACAGGGTCTGGGGAAGGCAAGGAGGAGGCTGGAGGGGTATTTCAGGGTGGAGGGAGGGCAGGGAGTAGTAGACAGGACTCAGATCTGGCAATTACGCCAGATCCTAACTTCGCCTCCCAGGTAGCTGAGAGTAGCCTGCTCCCATCTGTTCAAACTATGGTCACCTCCAGGGGTGGCCTAAGTCTGTGTAGACCCAGTCGGGTCACTGTGGGGAAGGGGATAAGCTTTTCCTTCCCTGCAATAGAGTGGCAGCAGCAGGCAAGCCAAGATTCAGTGCAGGCAAGCCGTGTTGCATAATCCACAACAAGTTAGGATTGCACTGCATGATACTCACCATGTTCCACAACTAGATGCATGTACTTTTAACTCTTAAGAGTGTAGTTCACACTTTCCTGGGAATAAGTATTATTGATCACAATTGAATTTACTTTTGAGTAGACATGCTTAGGATTGCACTGTTAGTCAACAGACCTTACTCCTAGGGAAGTGCATTGGACTGCAGTCAAACAGTCCTTGTCTATGAATTCAATAGGAGTTCAGTGTAGATATGTCGATAGATACAGTATATAGAGTTGCACTGTGACCTGAAATCCTAAACGCACATCTCAAAGTCTGGTTGCACTCAATGACTTTAATTTTGAATAAACAACTATAAGATATATAAGGAGAGGCGTAATGTAGGATAGTGTGGGATGTGATCTGCCACAGGTGATAGAGCACCAGGGGTGCTACTTACACTTCTCTGGTGGAATCGTGTGTAGAACTCACTGGCATTGTGTGTGTGTGTGTGTGTGTGTGCACATGTGTGTGCGTGTGTGTGCGTGAGTTAATATATTAGTGCAAAGGTCTAGTTCTTTGCAGAGATCTCTCCTGCTACAAGCAGGGAGTTGTACTAGATCAGTGGTTCTCAATCTTCCTAACGCTGTGACCCCTTTATAAGTTCCTCATGTTGTGGGGACCCCAACCATAAAATTATTTTTGTTGCTACTTTATAACTAATTTTGCTACCGTTATGAATCGTAATGTAAATATCCGATATGCAGGATGCATTTTCATTGTTACAAATGAAATGTGTGTTCTATGCACACATTGAACTCAATGGGATTTATTTCAGAGTAGGCATGCATAGGATTGGGCCCTGAGGCTGTCAGTCAGCCCCAGTGCGTGCACAGCTACAGCCGGAGGCCTGTCAAGCCTGACCTGGTCCCCTGCACCAGGGGTCTTTAGGCGACCCCCAGGAAAGCTCTAGGGACCCCAAAAGGGGTCCCGACCCCCACTTTGAGAAATGTTGGACTAGATGATCTCCTGGGATCCCTTCTAACTGTTTTGATAGGGGCAAAATTTCAGTCCTTGCCATGGACGAAATTTTGCTTAGGTACGCTTCTGTACGTAAGTCTCTTGTTTTTCTGTAACTTGATGGAGTCAGGGTGACCATATTATAATGGAGGACAGAATACCTGTACCTTTAAGCATTGCATAGAAGGAGAAATTTAGGCAGGTTCAGCCCAATATGGAAGGGTTTAAAAAACAGCACCTGCCAATATTCCCTCTTGTATAATACGCTTAAAAGGTAGAGGCAATCCTACATGTAATGTAATCCTACATTATATACAGTCACCCTGGATAGAGTGAAAATAGTACTTGCAGCAGTTGTAGTGGATGGGTCTTTGTGTTTCTGGATTAGGACCAGTGGTAGGCTTAATGGGGTTCTCACAGGTTCTATAGAACCCTTTGGTAATGAGCAACTGGTTCTGAGAACAGTTACTAATGGGACATAGAACCCGTTGTTAATTTATTTGAATCCCACCACTAATCAGGACCATACTTTGTAGAGCATCCATTTTCAAAAGGTTGAAAATCACTGTTGTAGAGGATCATGCCCTGCCTCTCTCCTGCTGATGAAAATGGCATAACTTGGGGTGCAATCCAGAGTAACTATGGGGAGTCCTTGCTCCGATGTAAGAACAATTTACTCTGGATTGCAATATGAATTTCCCATAGGTTTTCACTAGGTGGTGCAGTAACCACAGTTGCACATAATGTCTCTTACATGCTCCCTTAGTTGCTCTGGATTGTAGGGTTAATCCATGTGCTCCAACTTGTATCTTCCAGTGACCGATCAGATAGCATGTTGTAGATTGTCGCCGTGACCTGAAAGTGATGACATTTTCCTCTGTAAATATATCTCATCCTCTTTAAAAGTCATCATAAAATTCTGAGTATTTTTACAGACAGGTCAAGAACTTTTTCCTTTTGTCTCTTTTCTATATCATAAAGCAATAGAGCAAGATGTATGCAAGTAGAACAGCAGGTTTACCAGAAAGTGACTCAGTTTGGATGCAGCGAGCGTGATTTTGCTAAAGGAAAACGGACAGGCTTTGCCACAGAAGAATTTCTGCAATTGTTCAAAGGTAAATACCAGAAAGAACTGGCCAAACAGCCATCAAAACCACAAGGCTGTTATCAGAACTGGGGTGGAGATGAGAGGAGAAAAAGGAGGAAGTTGCACACCCCACCCAGGTTGATTAGATCTGGAATTGGGTAAGATACATGCTGAGCTCATGGATGGGCTGACCCTGTCCAGAACATCACACATTTGATGCAAGAGGGAGAGTTTCCTATACACATATATATACCCAGTAGTGGGATTCAAATAAATCAACTACAGGTTCTATGTCCTAATAACCTACATTAACAACAGGTTCTATGTCCCATTAGTAACTGGTTCTCGGAATCAGGCGCTCATTCACAAAGGGTTCTGTAGAACCTGTGAAAACCCCCTCAAGCCCACCACTGCATACATCTCCTACCTAATCGACAGTGAGGCATTCTTCTAGTGGAGCGTGGAGAGAATAAACTGTCCCTCTTCACCCCAGCACAGTGTTTTTAGTGGCTATTTTAAGGTGTCCTGCATCTTTTCCTATTGTGAGCCCTTTTGCAACAAGCAGAGTCTGTGTAGCATGTCTGTGTAGCATGAGATGTCTTGTGCCATGGGCACATACTCCTCGGTGGGTTTGGAGAATGCTCCCCGGCTGGCTCAGTATGCATGAGTGGTTCCAGCTGAGCCATGCGTGTGCCCTTCTGAACCAGCTGGGGAATGTGGCTGGTTCAGAAGGACACACGTGCTCTTTGCAGCCAGCCAGAGAAACCCTGAGGTTGGCTGTGAAGAGGGCGTGTGCAGCTCCAGGTGAGCCACACATGTGCTCTTCACAGCTGGACAGCTGTGAAAAGACTATGTGCATGATGACATCATGATGCCACATGGTTTCATGACATCATGTGTGCCATAGGCATGCGGCAGCGTTGGTACGACCCTGGCAACAACGGTCCTCTTAGTTGTTTGATCTAATCTGTAGATTGGATTCTTGCAAGGTCAAAGTGTCCTTGCCGAAATCCTGCTACTTGTGACCAACTTTAGGGGTGGTGCATCTCTGTTTCTAAGTCCGAGAGCCAGTGTTGTCCATAGATATTGCCATGGTCAGGTAGCCAGCATGACTTTATCATTACAATCACTCCCCATTTGGATATTTCCTCTGTCAAGTAACCCATTTCACCAGAATTGTTTCACGCAGTGGTGAGATGCACACTGCATGCCTTTAATGAGGCAATTCCTCCAGGTTTGGGGAGCATCGCAACTACCTTCCCTGCCCCTCCAGCGTTCAGAGTCCCTCCCTCTAGAGTCCCACTTCTTTGATCTGCTGGTTATGAAAAGGAGGAAGGGGTGGGTGGGAGCAGGCAAGAAGGAGGTGTATAGAGGAGGGGAAGATACAGTGGTGGGCTCAATGTGCTCAGTCATTGAAAGAGTTTCCGGTGCTCTCTAGGAATCTAGGCTGAAGCTTAGGATTCGACTCACAACTGGGTGTGCACTACATCCATGTGCCTCCAAAGGTAGCTTGCTGGTGGGGAGCCAGGATCACCACTCATCCTAACTACCCTGTTTCAGTGAGTTTGAACCAGTGTGCCATGGCAAAGACATGGCAAAGACATGTGTGGGCTTTGAATATCTTATGTATTTGAATGATGGTCATTTACTGAAGAAAGTCCTAAGGAAATGCCAAAAACAGTTTGATCACCATGTCTTGTGCAAATCAACATCAGGGATTAGGGTTGCCAAGTCTCCCGAAAAGCCCTCCACTGTATCTGACCGTCCTGTCCTTGTTCCTTTCATCATCCTCCTTAGGTCTGAACCTGATCCTTCTCTGCAAGTCCAAGGGAAAGTGGTCCTCACATATCATGGTGTGTCACTCCAGCTGAACTCACTACATCCTGAGGATTAAAACACTGGGTTGTTTGCCTGTGTGTCCACAGCATGCCTCTTTGCACATTAATAGGCCACAGGTATCTGCGTACAAAAACCCTTTAAGCCTACAGCAAATATTTTCTTCTCATTCAACATGTTATGGGGGGGGGGGGAGATAACGTGACTTCCTCCAGAGCATCACAGCAAGGGAGGTGGTTTTCTGGCCACACCTCATCACTTGTATAAAGTTGTCCGACCCCTTCCTCTTGCTTTCAGAGGCAAGGATCCTTTCCTCACTGCTGAAGCTGATCTCACCAAGATAGATTTGCTGCCAGCACAGAGAAACCCCAAGATGGTAAGTAAAAGTACTTTTGGGTCCTATTATGTGCCACTATTTCTTTGACATGCATTGGATGCATCATTCTGGAAAGGCTTTAGATGTGCAAGAGATGCCTTCACATGTTCTCTTTACTCCTTCACCATGCAATATTCACCATCTCTCCTTCCTGTCCTTCTGGATGCTCTGCAGCATCACAACTATACACTGATTTAAGTGCAAATACACTTAATAGTTTCCTCTTCCTAACTCACAAATTAGCATACAGGGATCCCTGCTTATGTTACCGGTTAGGAACCAGAGCTGTGGTGAAAAGTGGAAACGGTTGAAAAATAGCGTTGACAAGTAGAAATAAAAACTAAACTTTTTAGTATACGAATGTTACTTCTTTTTAGTTGGCAAATTGCAAACACCCTTTACATCTTGCAAATTCCTGCCATCACACAAAGCTTTCTGCAAATGGACTCTCATCATCTGGGAATAGATCATGAGCTAAGGTGGCCATGCATGTTCTTGCTCTCTAGCGCACACATGACAAAACGCTCTGTGAGCCCAATCCTATCCATGTCTACTCAGAAGTAAGTCCCGTTATAGTCAATGAGACTTACAGCACAATCCTAACCATATCCATGCAGAAGCAAGCCCTATTGTGGTCTTGCTCCCAGGAAAGTGTGTTTAGGATTGCTGTGTTACTCCCAGGAAAGTATGTTTATGATTGGAGCCGGAATCACCATGTGATATGCAGATCAACATGGAGGAGGGCAGTGAGAAGTTAGAACAGCAGTGAGAAGTTAGAAGTTAGACGTGAGAAGTTAAAAGAGTGGAACAAATAATAGATGTTGAAAGAGTGGTTTGTCAGAAAACAAACCATTAGAACAAACCGAATTCAGCCATCAGTTTCATCTTGTATAAGCTACAGCAGGGGTCTCTCAACTTTTTGGCCAAAGGGTCACATCAAATACCTGACATGGGTTTGAGGACTGGAAAAAATATTTTAAATATACAATTTAAATAAAAAGATTAGAGATGAAACTTTGATTAATGAATAAATGGGCTGAAATTTCCAGGATTTTTGCAAGCACCAACATGCAGCATGGAAACAAAGCACATACTTAAATGGACCCCCATTTCTCCCACCCCACTATCACGGCTCTAGTTGTGGTCGGGCTAATCTCACAGACAATAATAGGACTTCTTGTGTTAATTGTTTTCCTATTGCTTGTTTTCCCCACCAGAAAGTTCTGCTCAGCCTGACAGTCCTGTTCCTCACCCTGGCCTTCGCTCACGGAGCCTGCATGTTTGCCCCACTTGAAATACAACTGAAAGACGGTAAATGTCACCCAATGGACTTCTAATTAGGCCTAGATTTCATCTGTATACAGAACGCTGATTCTCAAACTTTCAGGGACCTTGATTCCATAGGTAAGTCTTTGAGGAAGCAGGGCTAGGGCAGTGACACGATCCCCAGGATCTTACCCCTGTGGGGAAAGAGAACTGTTCTTAAACATACCACAGGGGTTGCATGGTCTGGAAGATGTGGGGAACCCTGGGGAGTCCTGCTTGCAGGGCTTCCCAAGTCTTGGAAATAGTGAATGTAGCAACCATAAAAAAACTAGAAGTCAGATTTTGGGATTAGTTTCAGCTGCAACTTTTTGCTAGTTCAGGGACTAGTTCAGGGACTTCTGCTATTGTTGGATTTCTCTCAGCCTGCAAGTAAGCTCAGTTTGACTTTCCATGCATTTTGCTTTTTGTAGAATTTTTGTTTTCTAGCTTTTTTGGCCACAAGCATGAATAGAATGGAGATAATTCATGCCAGTTTTTTTTCATTGTTTCTACTATAAGTTACACATCCAACAATATATAGACCCCACCATACAACACGATGAGAATTCTTAACCAGCATGATTTTAGTGATTTCGATCATTGTGGCGCATTTAATTAATTAATTAATTAATCAATTAATTAATTAAGGGCACAATCCAGAGCAACTATGGGAAGTCCTTGCTCCGGTGTAAGAACAATTTACTCTGGATTCCAATATGAATTTCCCATAGATTTTCATTAGGTGGTGCAATAACTATGGGTGCACGTAATGTGTCTAACGTGCTCCCATAGTTACTCTGGATTGTAGGGTAAATGGTTTTTAATTGAATATTTTTAATAATGTTTTTACCTGTTAGCTGCCTTGAGTTGGCTGTGGACCAAGAAAGGTAGGGTATTAATTAATTAATTAATTGGGCCACGGCTGACTCAAGGCAGCTAACAGGTGAAAACATTATTAAAAATATTCAATTAAAAAACAATTTAAAAACATTCAAAACATACATACATTCAAAACAACAGTCCCCCTCCCCTTACATTCATCACCCAGTGTTGGCTTCACCCCCTGCACTCCAGCAGCAACACCACTGAAGAATGCTCATAGCACTTACTGAATGGAAGTCTTCCTGGGTTTTAGGTATTTATTTTCCCAACCGTTCTGTGCCTGCACTAGATAAAACTTGACACTGGACTTTCTTCCACAGGCGAAATGGTGAAGCCGAAAGGGTGCACCGATCTTTATGATAAGAGCCTACATCCATTTGGATCTCAGTGGAATACAGAGAACTGCTACAGCTGTGAATGTCGTGAAGATGGAATGGAATGCTGTACCAGGTAGGGAAGTGCCCCAAACAAGCATTAAATGCATGCATCTGGTATAAAAGTTGCGTCCAATACTACAGGAGAGGTTCACTGGGAAGGACGGGAGCAGGCAAAGCAAAAGAGAGTGGGAAGGAAAACTTCCTGCTGCTTTTTGGGTGACTTTGGACTTTGGACCTCACCCACCTCACAGGGTTGTTGTGAGGAAGGCAGGAGGGGAGGAACTAACGCTTGGATTTGTGTTGGCATGGAAAAGGCAGGGTATAAATCCCTCAAATAAATGGATATGTTCAGACAAACCTCTCTTAATCTTCACTTCTCCCTCTTCTTTTTCTTTCCAGGTATGGTGGTGTTGTAAGCGTGCCTGGTTGCAAAGCAGTTGTGGATCCAGAAACATGTAAATACGTGTTATATAAGGAGGACAAGCCCACAGAGCTGTGTCCAATTCAGATTTAACAACCTCACTTCTTTTCTTTTGAGGACGAGTTACTAAATAAATCAGTCTCTGGAGCAACTGTTTTATTGGCTCTCTTCTTCCATGAACCTTAAATTGCACATGTCTCATAGAATCAGAGTTGGAAGGGACCCAGTGGATCATCTAGTGCAACCCCCTGCCAGTAGCAGGAAATCCTCATCTTGTAGGGAACCGGGTCTCAAACCCTGGCCTGCTGGTTAACAGGCACAGTGTCTTAACCAATTGTGTCACCAGAGGACCATCTAGGGCCATCCAAAGGGTGGACAACTGTTGTGGCTGCTCCAAAGAGGACTGAAGGGAGCCCAAATTCAGTGGCGTAGCTAGTGGGGGCAGGGTGTGGACTTCACCAGATCAAACCAGGGAGATGTGTGACTCCACAAGATTGTGGAAATCTTAATTTTTAGGAATACTAGTGGCTCAAGGGTTAAAGACACTGTGCTTGTCAACCTTAACGTCAGCAATTTGGTGGTTTGGGCCCCAAGAATCAAGTTCCTGTTCCTTGCCTGGCACCTCCCAACCAATCTGGTAGCTATTTATCTACATGGTTTCAAACTAGTTTGAAAGTACAAGATTGGGGGAAGGTAACAGTTTTCTGCGCACCTTTTGTGGCCAGATGATCATGGAGACATCTTCAGACAATGCTGGTCCTTCAGCCTTGTAATACGGATAAACACTATGCGTAGAGTCAGTCATGACTAGCAGAGCCACCCGCGGTGTGGGATACTTTTCCCTTTATCATATATATCATTTGATCAATAATTTAATTCAGGAAGTAATGAAAAAAAACAACTGTGTTGAGTTATGTATTCCTTCAAAGTTTATTGTGAAATAAGCAGAAAATGGAAACACAACTGCCTTATGTAGCAAAACATGGATTTTTACAACTCAAAAATAGGCAGCCCAAACCTAACTTCTGCTGGCACATATAGGTCAAGTACTTGGCAGGGATGCAGTATTCGTTCCCTTACACTGTGTTGCACATCAGCAAAATCTGTGGAGCTGCTTGGATCTGTGCCAGTGAAATTGCTGGCACCAGTCTGAGTAGCCTGGTTATTGCTGGACTGGCCAGAAGGGTATTTAGGACATGGCTTGCGGTCCAGTAGTTGGTTCCACCAGCATTCCACTTCCCCCAGCCCAAATCGCCCCATCCCCACCTCTATCATCCTCTCCAACCACTTACCCTCTGCCAGTCTGTGTCCAGGGATACTTCAAGTGTTCATACTCCTTGGAGGATACTTGTAGGATCCTAACCTGTTCACAAGGTGGTGTAACACTCCTGGGCTGGTGCAGGGACTCAAGATGGCCCACCTGTCACTCCGGATTATACTCTGATGGTTCAAAGAACTATGAGATGTTATTGTGACTTAGCAGGGAACCGATCAGGTGTTTGTATGAGATGGCTCTTACTATCAGAGCAAATACTACAACTCTTATTGAGTTGTGTGATTGACCCCAAGTTGGCCAGTGTTTTTTTTTTGTTTGTTACTGATTTTTTGGATGATCTCTGTTATATACAGTAGTAAAGCACATAAATATGATGGATCATGCGTTATAACACCGGGTAACAGCAACCCTAACAATTCCTCTGGTGGGAAGTTTGGGAGATGTTAGGCACAAACTTCAGGGACCCTATAATTCCCTGGGGAGGGAGAAGACTCACGGGGAGGAGAACATGGGGGTGCTAATATAGGTGGAAAGTTTCTTATGTTAGAAGAAGGGACTTGAGGAAAGGTCATAGGAGGAAGGATTACTAGTGGAGAATATATGGCACAATACGAACTATTGTGTTCAAAGGGTCTTAGGAAAGTGTCTTTAGGATTGATGATTACCCTACAATCCAGAGTAACTATGGGAGCACATAAGTGACATTTACATCAAAGTAGTTACAGCACCACCTAGTGAAATCCTCTGAGAAATTTATATTGCAATCCAGAGGAAATTGTTCTGACACTGGAGCAAGGACTCCATGTAGTTACTCTGGATTACACCCTTTGTGAATTCTTTTGGGAATGGCTGGGCTTAGAAGGTTAGAATAAATCTGTGAAAATATACAGTAACTCTCTGGCTGCAATCTTAAAAATACTTTCCTGGACGTAAGAACCAGTAATCACAATGGGGCTTACTTTTGAGTAGATATGGTTAGGATTGTGCTCATAGTAAAGTTTATTATTTTAGAAAAATTGTTCTCATGGGTTTTGCTTGTATGATTTTCAGGTCACACAAAGTTCCTATAGGTCAGGGGTGTCCAAACTTTTAATTTTAGAGCTCCTGGACCTTTAATGTTGTATAGAAGAGTGAATTTCAGCAGGAGCAGCTTTTGATACGTGAGATGAGAAGCAGCACCTGCTGAAATTCCCTCCTTTACGCAATTGTGCATTTAAGAATAGATTTTGACATTTTTGAAAGCAGTCAATGCTGGAAAGGAGTTGGGACCGCAATGGTGCAAGTCACTTTGGAGTTTCCAAATATTTGGCCAACTGAACTGATTTTGTGACCGTCTCTCCTGGGCAACACAAGACCCATCCGTCATATGGGTGCGGAGCAGTACGAAAAAAACCCCAAGGCCCTTATCACTTTTTGAAGCAGGTGTACCTCTGCCTGGATGCTTCCTATGTAAAACAACCCATATCAAGCACATGCAGAGAAGAGATGCACAGGTGCTGTCAATGGGTGCAGTGGGTGATGCTCACCCCCGTTGCTTGCTTGCCTCTCTCCATTGGTCACCGTGAGATTTTCTCTTTGATGAGTCCATTTCTTCCTCTGAAGTGCTGGATGGGAAAAAGAGGAAAGGGTGGAGGGAGCAGGAAAGAAGAAGTGGTGTGGAGGTCAGTGCTTGGGCAATGCTGAGGGTCCAGCTGAGTTCAAGCCTTGAAAGAGTTTCTGGAGCTCTCTAGTGGTCTGATTGTGCCATATCAAAGCTTACTTACTACTGACCGCTTTTTACAGGTGGATCTTTGCACCCTGATCAGTCTGGGAACTGGGACGCCCCTCACCATCAAACCTTGGCTCCGTCAAAAGCAAATATGCCCTTCTTATTTATTTTATGCATTACATCAGTGAAATTCAAAGTGGGGGTCGGGACCCCTTTTGAGGAGTCATGCTCTCAGGTCAGGGGGATCAGAGGGTGAGATCCACCAGCTTGGGATCCGGCATTGGGTTTTTCTGGGAGTAAGTCTCTTTGAAAACAATGGGCCTTATTTCAGAGTAGACATGGAGGGAAGTTTGACAGGAGGGTCTTGGACAGATTTTTAAGTTAGAAAGGGGGTCTCAGGCTGAAATGCACAAATAACACTGTATTACACTGTGTGTGTATGTATGTATGTATGTATGTATGTATGAAACTGAGAAGTAACTCGCTCACTCACTCACCCATTCACTCATCAACGCCCAGCCAAAACTGCTGGACCTAGAAGTGTGAAATTTAGGGAGGATGTTCCTTCCATGCTGGAGGCACCCACTAAGAACTGGTTTCTGAGAAATTCCACTGGAACAGGGTGGAAAGGGGCGCAATGCATTTTCCTCCCTATACTTTATATTGAAGAATCCCTGATAGTTCAACACCCTGCCACAACCCCCAGTCCTAGAAGCATCAGATTTGGGGAGGGTGTTCATTATGTGACCTGAGCACCCACCAAGAACCAATGTTGAGAAATTTAACTCTTTCTGGTGCAGTTGTGGTCCTGCACAGCTCTTTGCTTCCCACAGCAGCTACACATTAACTTATATCAGGATGGTTCTCAAGATGTTGTCCATCATCCCAGCTGACTCCTCTATGCTCCTCCACATATCTCTTTCTCTATCCAGCCACTTTTGGTCACTCATCCATCATCAGAACCTTAATTGGCATAAAAGATTACAAATGCATGTAACTTCCACTATAAGCATACCATCCCCATCATATATTAAAACCAGATCCCAGTATCTCAGCCATTAGGAACCATCACTGAAATGTGCCTCTTTATTATCAACTTTATGTACAGTACTTGACTACCACCTCTTCTAACTCTGCATTAGAATATATTAAGAATATATTAAGTTTTAGCCAATATGGGTTTCATTTTTAGGTAGAAAGGCAGGAGTATTAAATAATAAATAGCAGGCCTCCGTCAGTCTTGGAAGACTATGGTATTGTGCTCGGCGCTGCATACACTGCATGTGAAGCACGAAAGCCTGGGTTGGATTTTTATGGAGGATAGGCTGTTACCCAAGAAGGAAATCCCCCTCTCCACGCCACTGAATGAGTCCAATGGAAAGGCAGAGCCAATACGATTGGATCCAGCTAGCGTCGCAGAGCTGGGCTAAGGACAGGAGCTCACCCTGTCTTGTGGGGCCGACCTGGGTCTCGAATCCTGGCCTGCTGGTTAACAGGCACAGCGTCTTAGCCGCTTGCGCCAACCACAGCCCGATAAGTAAGTAAGTAAGTAAGTAAGTAAGTAAGTAAGTAAGTAAGTAAGTAAGTAAGTGAATGAATGAATGAATGAATGAATGAATGAATGAATGAAGCATAGCAGTAGGTCTTGATACAATGAGCAGTAATTGCTTGTCAGCTTTTCGGCACAGATAAAGTGTGGTCACCCATCCAAGCTGATTCCAACCTACCCAAGCTGATTCTGCAGTATCAGGGGGTAGCAACACCCCAGAGCACATCCCCTGCTCCAGACCACCTGGGCTTTCGTTGATGCATATGCTTGGCCAGGGTACCTGGGCGTTGTCCTCAGCTTGGCCACTTCTGATTTACTCTTGCAAAAATTGGGGAAGTAGATTATCTGTATATCTCAGCCAGGACTCTGCCCTGCTTTCAGACCGTTGACCGAGACGTGTTCACCAACTGCATCGCAAGGGGCCAAGATGGTAAGTAGGATGGATCTTTTGGCTTTCCATCAGAAGTAACTTTTCAGCTCAACTTGGCTTGTATTAAAATGCTGGGAAGGTGGGCTGGTGCCAGTGTGGAGACATATCAAGGTATGTCACAGGGATGTGTGGTTCTGGTAGGGCCACTCATTGGATTCCCACATTGTCTTCCCTTCAAATGTTCTTTCCTGCTTGCACATGGGTTAGAGGTGGGGATGCCCCACTGAGGTCTGACGTCCCCATGAAAGCGGCTTCATTGTCCACAGTGGAAGCAGCAGTTTCAGTGCCGCTACATCGTGACATGGACAGTTCAGCCAGGATCTTTAACTGGTCTTCTTTGTGCCTCCCCCAGAAAGTTTTGCTCAGCCTGACCATCCTGGGTCTCACCCTGGCTTTTTGCAGTGGATTCTGCTTGTACAAGTCTCTCCGACTACAATTCAAGGATGGTAAATATGATCCAAGAGCCTTTTAATTGGGATCTAGAATTATTTCATGTATAAAAAATGTTGTTCAGACACATGCGCGCTGTAGTAGCATAGCCAAGAGGGGTGCAAAGCACTATGTTTTGCAGGGAGTCTCACTGCAACATATGATTGCCCCCCCCCTTCTGATCCATTCCAGCAGAAGGAGCAAAGTGGAGGCTTTAAACAATCCTATTTTTCTCCTAAATAGGTTTATTTAGAAAAATTAATAATAATAATCTAATAGAATAAAATAATATAAAAGAAAAATAAATCTTTATTTTTTATATTATTTTATTCTATTAGATTATTCAGGATTATTATTCTAATTAGGTTTATTTAGAAAAAAATTATTTTTTAGTCCCATTGTGGGGCTACTCTGCTTACTTGGCGGAAGGGGACAAAAGTCCCCAGTGATAGCCTGTATTGCACAGGATACCATGGCAGCTATTCTGGCTCTGTGGGAGTCCCGGAACATAGCATTGGACTGTTAGCAGTGGTGGGCACAGCCTGGCCCAAGAACCGGTTCTCCAGAAGTGGATGTGGCCAGGGGGCGTGGCCAGGGTCAAGGGGTGGGGCCAGGGTGGTTTTTAATTTAAGAATTAAAATTTTTTTTAAAAATTACTTACTTCAGAGTAGACCTGCATAGGATGGTGCTCTGAGGCTCCAATCCTCTCCACAGTTTCCTGGGAGTAAGCCCCATTGACTACACTGGGACTTACTTCTGAGTAGACCTACATAGGATGGGCTCTAAGGCTGCAGTCCTCTCAACACTGACCTGGGAGTAAGTCCCATTGACCATACTGGGACTTACTTCTGAGTAGACCTGCATAGGATGGGGCTCTCAGGCTGCTCTGAGGCTCTCTTCACACTGGCCTGGGAGTAAGTCCCATTGACTATACTGGGACTGACCTCAGAGTAGACCTGCTTAGGATGGGGCTCTGAGGGTGCTCTGAGGCTCTCTTCACACTGGCCTGGGAGTAAGTCCCATTGACTACACTGGGACTTACTTCATAGTAGACTGCTTAGGCTGGGGCTCTGAGACTGCAGTCCTCTCCACACCTGCCTGGGAGTAAGTCCCATTGACTACACTGGGACTTACTTCATAGTAGACTGCTTAGGCTGGGGCTCTGAGACTGCAGTCCTCTCCACACCTGCCTGGGAGTAAGTCCCATTGACTACACTGCAGGAGAGGCAGGGAGAGCGCAATGGTGGCGCTGCCCCCCCTTCTGTGCCTCCCCATCAGCAGCAGAGGAAGGGAGACCGCGGTGGCGCCCCTGGCCAGCTGGGAGGAAGGGGGAGGAGGGAGGAGGAAGGGAAGCAGCAGCTGTGCTGCGTACCGGTCCCTAGTGTTCTGCTCCTCCTTGGTCCTACCGGCTCCCCATTGGCTGCCAGAAGACAAGAACCTACTCTAGAGAGTAGGTGCGTCCCCCCTAGTGCCCACCTGTGGCTGTTAGTCCTTCATCATAGCTTTGGGCTGTTAGTCCCTGATTTTGAGTAATGGTTTGCAGTGAATCTTGAATATTCTGACTCTACAAGAGATGAAACTCATATAGGATTTTCCTCCCTAGGCCAACTGGTGAAGCCAGAAGGGTGCATCGATCCTTATGATAAGAGTGTCCATCAGTTTGGGTCTGTGTGGAACACCACTCTTTGTCTGAGATGCCGCTGTGAAGAATACCAATTGAGATGCTGTACCAGGTAGCCAAGAATCCCACAATGGCCCCATATATCTCTGAGATCTGTGGTTCCTAAACCAATCACCCATTTTAATCCTTTTTATTATCTGCCCGCCCGCCCGCCCGCCCGCCCGTCCGTCCGTCTGTCCGTCTATCTATCTATCTATCTATCTATCTATCTATCTATCTATCTATCTATCTATGATATTTATACACCGCTTTTCAACTAAAAAGTTCACAAAGCATTTTACAAAGAAAAAAAATGAATGACTAATGACATTATAGTGATGGTGGGGGGATGACCATGTTCTGGTTGAATATGGGACCATTGTGCACTACCGTTCACCTGGCTTTCAAAAAGAGCTGAAGCCGAGCCATCTACTTGTGAGTAAATGCACTCATATGTCTTTTTTCACTTTCTGTGAGAATCAAAGCACTTTCCTGGTCGGCCGGGGGTGCTGACACTTCCTTGTATTGGGGGCTGCATTCTTTGGATTGGGGCCATTCCAAAGGCATTGCATGCACCTGCATATGAAGCAGACTGAGGCATGCTCAAAGGTATTCACCCAGGCGCCACTCTGTTTTGGTATCCTTATGCTCAACAGATTTTCCTTGTCAACTTGTTGGGGTTATCATAACCCACCAAAAATTGGAACACAACCCACTGGTGAGTCGTGACCCTCAGCTTGAGAACTACTGACTTGGATTCTTGTGAAATGCAAAAGGAGAAGCTCTTTAGGAAGGGAGGGGATGTAGCGGTGCAGAGATTTTGATCAGAACATACTGGACCCCACCTGTCAACGTCTCAACCGATCTCTGTTTCTCCATCTTCCTTCCTTCCGGTGGGCTGGGTGCAAACATCTCCAAAGATGGAGCCACATTAATTGGTTGTGGTACAAACAACAAGTTTTGAAATAGTTGTTTTCGGCATCAACTCTCATAGACAGCAGTGCATGTTATCAAGTGCTTGAAAATGTGCCTGATGTATCTAATGAAGGGGACTGCGGTCAATTAATTAATCCATCCATCCATCCATCAATCAATCCTTCCATCCCTCCCTCCCTCCTTCCCTCACTCACTCACTCAGTGAGTATTTATATATAAATATATATATAGTATATATATATTTATATATATATAGTATAGTATATAGTATATATATTTATACATATATAGTATAGTATAGTAATATACATAGTATTTATATAATGCATTCCAAAGCCAGTGTGGAAATATATTGGTTGTTTTTACAAGGACGACAAGAATCTTTTTTGTTAAAATAAGGCTACAATCCTAAAAAACTTTCCTGGGAGTAAGACTCATTGAACACAACAACACTTACTTCTGAGTAGGCATGGTTAGGATTGTGCTCTAAGTCCCTTTATGGTGTATGTGCCACCAATGCAAGTGCAAAGGTCTCTTTATGTCACCCCCCCCCAAACTCCCTATGTAAATCAATTTATGTCACCCCCCCAATTCCCTATGTAAATCCATCATGGGGTTCCCTATGGGTGTGTTGACAACAAAGCTCCTTTTCCCAAAATTTAGCTTCTTCACTGAAGCAGGTTGCAATGCAGGACACCTACATCCTGAAATTAAATAATGAGATCCTGAAATTAAATAATGAGATCCTGAAATTAAATAATTCCAACAAAACAAGCTGGTCATGGTGGGCAGTGCTTTGTAAATGAACTTGTAAGCTGAGACGAGCCTTATTTTCTTCTTAGATACGATGATGTTGGAAGCACCCTGGAATGCACACCCATCGTTAATTCAGAAACATGTCAAGTGAAGTTGTACAAGAAGGACGACCCTACAAAGCTGTGTTTCTAAGCTTGAGAGATCTTTCTAATTTCTTTTCAGATATGAACACCTTCAATAAATCATCACTTAATGCATTTCCCTACTTTCATAAGAAGTGGCATACTGGATCAAGCTGTTCGTGGCCTTCCTCCTCCTCCTCTCAGTCTCCAGGAAGAGGAGGAGGAGGAGGAGGAGGAGGAGGAAGGGAAAGGCAGCACTGGGCACATTGCAGAGCTGCTCCCCTGTTGCTAATGGGGACAAATTAGTGGGTTTCAAGGGGTTCCCACAGGTTCTATAGAACCCTTTGCAAATGAGCACCTGGTTCTGAGAACCGATTACTAATGGGACATGGAACCTGTTGTTAATTTAGATTATTAGGACATAGAACCTTCTGTTAATTTATTTGAATCCCAACCCAGAACTGTCATCATCATGTCATGCCAGTGAGTGATGTCAGTTCCAGGTTCTCCAGATGACACAGTCCCAAGTTTGTTGGGGTATTGGTACACCTCCGAACTGCACATTTTGTTGTACATAATACAGAGGAGTTACAGGTCCTCCTGTCCTACAGGTCCTACAGGTCATCAGTGCTGGTCCTCCTGGTCAAAGTGCCAGCAGTAATTGCTGGAAGAGGGATTGTGGGGGTCCCCTGGCTTCATCCACCTGCTGCAGGACCCCTTTGCGCCTGTGCTCCTGGTAAGAGCACTACCCACCATGAAAGTTGCAGCTGTTGATCCAGAGTTATGGGAATACTAATTCTATCTGATCCCAAAATTCTATCTGATCCCCTACTGACAAACACTCATGTATGGGAACCTAAATAAATCAGTCCCTGTGCATTTTTGTGTTGTTTGCACTTTTCTGCCAGTACCTCTGAATTGTACAAACTGTTAAGGAATATTTTCAGGACCAGGACCAACACTGTATGCAGTGTGTGTATGTAGGTCGGGTGACTAGGTGGTCAAGGAGAAATATTTATTTACCTCCCTGTAGACCACCCGGCTTCCCATGGTCTCCTTGGATCTCTGCCAGCTCTTTAGCCAACATCAGTCAACAGAGAGTTGAGGGGCTGGTCCAAGTCAGGACGATAAGATCTCTACACCTATTAATGGTGCTGCTTCCAGAGGCATCACATTTGTATCACTTGCTATGTGAATTCATTGCATCATCCCCACTATGAACCTTTTCCTGTAACAGGCCATTTGGAACAAATTATAATATCATACACATCGTCTACATCAGTGGTTCTCAATCTTCCTAACACCGTGACCCCTTTATAAGTTCCTCATTTTGTGGGGACCCCCAACCATAAAATTATTTTTGTTGCTCCTTTATAACTTTAATTTTGCTACTGTTATGAATCGTAATGTAAATATCCGATATGCAGGATGTATTTTCATTGTTAGAAATGAAATGTGTGTTCTATGCACACATTGAACACAATGGGATTTATTTTAGTGTAGGCATGCATAGGATTGGGCCCTGAGGCTGCAATCCTAACCACATTTACATGGGAGTAAAGGCCCCCTGACTATAAAGGGATTTATTTCAGAGTAGGCATGCATAGGATTGGGCCCTGAGGCTGCAATCCTAACCACATTTACATGGGAGTAAAGGCCCCCTGACTATAAAGGGATTTATTTCAGAGTAGGCATGCATAGGATTGGGCCCGGAGGCTGTCAGTCAGCCCCGTGCGTGAGCAGCTACAGCCAGAGGTGTGGCACACCTGACCTGGCCCCCTGCACCAGAGGTCTTTAGGCGACCCCCAGGAAAGCTCTAGGTGACCCCCAAAGGGGTCCCGACCCCCACTTTGAGAAACGCTGGTCTACATGCAGGGCATCAACAGAGTTGGTGTAACTCCCTTCCACTTGGTTTTTTGAGTAATAACAACAGTACAGGTCATCCAATAAATCAGTAACCAACAACAACAAAAACAGTAGCCAACTTGATGGCACTCACACAACTGAATATGCATTCTAGTATATGCCCTGATGGATGGAAATGAGAGCTGGTTATACAAAAAACTTATTTTTGCCTCCTTAAGTCACAATATCATCTCTTTGGCTCGAGGAATAAACATTGGTTCATTCTGAGCTCAGGAAATTCACTTTTTAGGAACATACAACAGTTGTGTTTTCCATTTCTGGTTATTTGGCCATGATGTTTGAAAAAGAAAATAATCAAGATATTTCAATGCACTTTGTTTCATTGCATTCTGCACTAAATTAACCATATAATTACCATATTTACTTGAATCTAATGTGCCCCTGAATCTAATGCACACCCTGATTTGGGTGGCTAGATTTGGCTGGAAAAGGTGTGCATTATATGCTAGTAAATAAGGTAATGAATCTAATGTGCCATCAAAACTAACTTGTACCAGTTTTGAAGGTTAAATTCAGCTGAAAAGGGGTGCGCTAGATCTGGGTAAGTCCAGTAAGTATAACATGATGTTATGGTTCAAAAATACCAAGTTTCTCCATTCCCCCGAATTGCCTTCAATCCTCCCCCAAACTTACTTCTGAGTAGACACAAATAGGATTGCACTATAAGTCAAATTGTTGCGCTTCTACTCCGCTTTTATTGCTAGTAGTAAATGTGGGTCGGTGGAGAGCAGTCGGAAAATTGCTCCGTATGGCTATTGGATTTAGACCCGTTTTTCCAATAGGGTCTTGGCACTGCTTCTCCCAAACTTAGGTTCAGTTCCTCCTTAAGGCAAGCTGAAGAAATTGCCTTAGGCAGCAGATTGGTGAGGAGACTCCCATCTTTGTCAGCCAAGTTACCTCCATTGCTCTTCCTTCCACATCCTAGATCAGAGGTCTCCAAACCCTGGCCCGGGTGCCAGATGCAGCCCTTGGCAAGCCTCAGTGTGGCCCTGGCAAGACCTCTCTATTCGGCCCGTGGGCAATTCTTGTAATCCACTTCAATACAATTTCTTATATGTAAATTTATGTAAATGTATCCAAATTTGAAATGTAAATTAGTTTTCCGGCCCCTGACATAGTGTCAAAGAAATGAGGTAGTCCTCTTGCCAAAAACCTTAGAGGCCCCTGTCCTAGATAAATAATCAGATGGGGGGAGGCAGAATTTAGCATGGTCTTGGGCCAGTCTTGCCCAAGCTGGACAGCTCTGACTCTGTGATGGCAATCCTAAAACATTTTCCTGGGAGTAAGTCCCATAGAACTCTTACTACCCTCCAACCCCTTTTATCCCTCCTCAGCTCCTCAACACAGTTGTGCCCTGTGTTTACTGCTTTTTGTTTTGCCCTGTGGGGATGCCTGGTGTTCAATGGGGTTGCTCAGTGGTGTCCAGAAGTCCTGAGGCCAGATGGTTCCCGCTGTTTAGTGGTGCCCACCAACGTCTATTGCTTTCTACATAATGGTGTGGCAGGTGCTTACTGCTTGATGATGCCTGATGTCCACCAGGGATGCCAGTCTGCCTACTGATCTTTCACAATGCCCACCACTTTGTTGCCCCCTTTGTGCATGTGCAATTGTGCCTGATGGTGCCCAATTATAAGTGGTGCCAATAGGGATGCCCGGTGCCTAACATAAATGTATCATTTCCCTCTTTCTTATCTTCTTTCCTTGCCATACCTTATTCTATTGGACCAGTTACTTGTATTGTATGATTTGTCTGCTCACTTGACACCTGTTTGATTTGTTATTTATCTATTCATTTATTTACTTGTATGCCAATAAAGGTCATGAATGTGATGTGACTCTTACTACCCACTACTCACTACTTAACCACTAAGTAGACATACCTAGGATTACATCCTGTGTTCGTAATCCAAGCCCTCCAGATATACTATGTTGCCTTTTAGGATCACCTCTGGTTACCCCCATGAAGCTTGCTTACTTGAAGCAACCCCATTCCTAACCCTGTTCTGTTGCTGTCCCACTCCCTACTTTGAAAAAAGAGGGGCTAGAATAAAAGAGGAAGTATGGAGGACACTATAGCTCACCTCTTATATCTGTTACTTGCTTTTTCTGGTCTTCCACCCCCTTTCTTATATAATCCAGTGAGTAGGAGAAGAATCATTAAGTGGGTGGATGGAAATGGATGCCCCTTCTCAATCTGACTGCCTCAGTTGGCCTCATGAATGGACCAGAAAAAAGGTAAGCATATATATATATATATATATGGCTGCCCTCCCAATAACTCCAACACCGTAAGTGAAGTTCCCACCTTGTCGTGTGTTAAGAAGGATGTGACAAAGATATCTCTGCTTTCACTTGAATGATGGCAGAGCAAGTGAAGTTTCTCAAAAAGAGACCTGGTATTAATTTGATCTAATTATACCCAGAAATGAAATTGCCCAGAGTAGATTTTTTTTTAACATTTGGCTCTGCAGGACTTAATAGCTGGGCTGGCACTGCCAGATCTTTTGAAGGGATCTGGCACGGCCCACTCTTCTTGCTGGCACAAAGCAAGATGCCTCTTCTGTACCGATCAGTGGTGCGTGTGCTTAGAACAAAGAGGCCATTACGGAGCCGATGTACAGATTGTGCGGGTTGCCAAGAACACCCTACTGGGCAATGATCAACTAACTCAGTCACTCCAAGTCCTCCCCTGGCAGCACATTGAGCTGCAGGATACACGCTAAATGGATACACCACTGTCTGTTCAAAGGAACGCTTTGAATGCAGCCATTCCCCATTTTTCCTTCTCATGGCACACTGAACATCATGGTTTTTGCTTCTATGTGTCATCAAAAGCTGTCTGACCCCCTTCCTCTGGGGAGACAGTGGGGGAAGTGGTGTCGCTAGAGGGGGAAAGAGCAACTTATCTTGGAGGGAGCCTCACCTCTTTGGAGCCATTCCAAAGCGAGCCGTACCTCCTCCAGCGAGGCACTGCATAGGAGGGACGGTGCCAGCGCCACTAACTCCTATGCTGTCAACATCCTATGCTGACAGACAGTGATGGGCTTCAAAGAAATTAAGAACCGGTTCTCTGCCCATCTGGCAGCCACTTTTAAATGGCTATTTTTAAACTTTATATGTACTATCTCTTGTTAAGAACCGGTTCTATAGAGTAGGTGCGAACCTGCTGCTGCCCACCACTGCTGACGGAGCACATGGTGCAGGAGTTGCTTAGGATCTGGAGAAACCAAAGCTATCAATTCTTCCTTGTCTCTTCTTTGAACAGGTACCCCTGCAGACTTCCGTTTTATCAATTCCCCATTCCAGTCCTCTTTCTGAAATGTACTCCTTCATTCCTGCGGCTGATCAAAGTGATCCAGAACACCAATGCAGATGAAGTCCAAAATAGATGGGAAAAGGGAGGAGGAGAAAGAACAGAGAGAATTATTTGTACACTGAGGTCCAATATTTTCTTATCAAAGCTTTATGGGGACATCAGCCAGAAAACTGGGGCAAAGAATGTCCCGTTCCTTGCACACCTCCCTTCCTCCGTTCTATAAATGTGGGGATTCAATGCCTCATTGACATTTGCGATACTTTCATTCCTCCACAAAGTAGCTCACCAAGAAGAGTTGAGCAGGTGCACATCCACGGAACCAAAATGGTAAGCAAGAATTATTTTGCAATCGAGGACATCCCAGCTTTGCCTTTGATCAGTATTGGGGTCAAGAAGGCTGGAAAGATACCATCCAGATTTATGGAGTGTGGCTCTTCTGGGGTTCAACTATAAAGAATCCTATTTTCTGGGACTCCTGATAAGTGGGCAACCCCATTCCTAACCCTGTTAGGGTTAGGGCACAGAATGGTGCTTTTCAAAAGTTTAGCAGGGGGAGATCAACTTAACAAGTGATAAGGTTACCACCAGTGGTACTTGACGTGGTGTCTGGTGGTACTCACAGCATCCCCAGACACCTGTTACTTTGCATTAAGAGCATGAATTGAGACATAAAAAGAAACACTACCATGCTTTTCCATGCTTGTAAAAGACATCCCCAACAGCCCCTTACTGTTGTTGGGCTCCCAACCCAGAAGTGACGGGGAATGATGTCATCACCAGTTACTTCTGGTGGTTCTTCGAAAAAGTGGACTAGATGAAGGAGGACAAACATTGAAAAGAACTGATGTTCATAGTTTGCAAGCACTAAGGGGGCAAAGAAGTAGTTATTTAGTTTAAACTAAAATTTAGTTTAGTTCATACTAGTTTTGCTTGGCCCACCATTCTGTGAATTCTGTGCTGCTGCTGAAAAATAAAAACTTTTACATACACATTCTTAACCATAATTGTTCATCCAAGGCAGAGATTTTCAACCTTTTTCATCTCACGGCATAAGCCCGGTTTAAGCTGCTCTGGGGGTGTCACAAAAGCACCATAAGTCACGTGGGGTGAGGTTAGGCCAGTGCATAGACATACACCAACCTCCCCACATTACCATGGGAAGATAAGCCAGGTGAATTATGCTGGCCTAAATTCAGGTCTAAATTTATGCTGGCTTAAAATTTTTTGGCCAGCCTAATTCATCTGGCGTATCTTTCTGTGATAGTTTGGGGAGGTTGGTGTATGCCTGTGCACTGGCCTAGCCCCCCCCCCCCCCCCAAGAGTGTCTTACAGCATTTTTGTGAAACCCCATGTCAGCACAGGACTTCTGGGCTCTTTTGAAAGCCAGGTTTAAAAAAATAGGATTAGCATTTTCTTGATCATAGAATTCAGACTTTCTTGGTGCATCCCTTGGAGAGGAAGTGCATCTCAATGCGCTTCCATATCCTTACTGCATCCCTGGGGTTTGGGGTCCCCGCAGGGCTTTTGCCCTCAGGTTCCAATAATAAATGGAAAAAATGATCAATAATCTTAAATACTGTATTTACTTGTATCCATCACTCACATTTCTCAGCCAAATGTAACCCTACAATCTAGAGTAACTACGGGAACACGTAAGAGACATTACGTGTACCTGTAGTTACTGCACCATCTAGCGAAAACTTATAGGAAATTCCTATTGCAATCCAGAGCAAATTGTTCTGACACCAGAGCAAGGACTCCCCATAATTACTCTGGATTGTGCCCTAGTCTCCAAAATCAGGGTGTGCATTAGATTTGATAGTTAATTAAATTCAAGCAAATGTGGTGTTTTGATTATAGGTATGGGGTGCACATTAGATTTGATGGTGCATTAGATTTGAGTAAATAGTTTTTGGTTTGTTTTATACCTCTTTTCCAGAAATTTCTGCTAAGCCTGACCGTCTTGTGTCTCATGCTGGTTTTGTGCCATGGATTCTGCACCAGAACATTACATAAAGGAGTGATAAAAGATGGTAATGATACAAAAATAATAATATAAAGAATATTAGCCCCATCCTATGGAACAGCCCCACTGATGGAACAATCATTCCACCAACATCTCTCTCTCTCTCTCTCTCTCTCTCTCTCTCTCTCTATAGATAGATATAGATATAGATAGATATATAGATATAGATATAGTATTTATATACCACTTTTCAACTAAACAGTTCACAAAACAGTTTACAAAGAAAATAAAAATAATGGGTCCCTCTCCCCAAAGGGCTCACAATCTAAACCGCCTTCTGGCAGTCACAGCGAACATTAAATAGCATGCTGAATCATGTGCTGTCTGGGGAGGGAGGGAGGTGGGTCCTGAGGAGCACAGCTCTTCCATACCCGTAGTCTTCATGAACGGTGCATCGCCCTTACATGGACGCTTCTTTCCTGAACATCCTCTTCTCCTGAGTAAATAGCAAGTGGCAATGGTTCTGGCATAGTGGGAACTTTGCTAGTGCAGGAATCGCAGGATTGTGCTGTGATGCTGCAATCCTATCCTCACTTATCCTAGGAATAAGCCCAATTCTCTATAATGGGATTTCTAAGTAAAATATGTAGGATTGGGCTCCAAATCTGGCAAAACAGCCAATCCTATCTCCCACCATCATCCCCCCTGCATATCACTGAAGAAACATGATAATAGAGGGCAATTCTGATGGGATAAAATGTCTTTTATTTACCACCTTAGATCCATGCCACTTGGGGTGAGTAGTACAACCCTACAATCTAGAGTAATTACGGGAAGACATAAGAGGCACTTACTCTGGATTGCTCTATGCATTTCCCATAGGTTTCCCATAGGTGGCACCGTGACTATGTTGGTGTAAAAGTTCCTGTAGTTTCTCTGGATTGTAGCTCAAGACTGGAAAAAAATTGGGATTACGGTTGCTGTGCACCCGGAATCTTTTAACACCAAGCAAATAGCACAACATGAGACTGAAACACATGCTTGGAGATATTACCAAGAAAGTGATAGGTCTTTTATTTCCCATAGGTCAGTTGTTGGATCCAACGGAGTGCGAAGATAACAAGGACAAGAGCAAGCATCCCATTGGGTCGAAGTGGAAGTCAGAAAAATGTATGGAGTGCACATGTTTGAAAGACGGGATGGATTGCTGTCAAAGGTGGGCATGGAGGCTCTTGAAGGGGCTCACATTTGGCTGGCTAGGCTTAGTGCAATGATTCCCACTACAGTTGTGGTGCTGCTCGTACAGATCTTTGTATTATCCAACCGCTCTTTACATTTTCCGACAGAGGAAAAAATGGGCAGTTATTCCAATGGTGTTATTTGAGAAGAGCCCAGGGCTTAATTTGAGCCAGAGAAGCTGGCGGGGCTTTTCCCCACCAATGGCCATCCCTGACATTGCCTTTCCAGACCCCCAAACAATTGAAAATAGCTGAAGAACTCTTTGCTCGTGGAGGAAGAGGAACAGGGTGGATAAACATTTATTACTACAGACACAGCCAGACAGAAGGAGGGATAGGGTTGCCATAGTTCTCTTCCATAAAATCAGGATGGGTACCTCTGTCCCATTTGCTAGTACCTGAACACAATCCCCCAAAATTGGGATTGTCTTTGTTTCTCAGTCAACCCTAAGGGAGGGAGACAGATCTGTATGTGCCAACCTATAAGTCTGATCTTGTACTCCTTGATCAATCTTTCCTCCAACACTATTCACCAGGAGGTCATTTGCTGAGAATTTCTGAGTCTCAGAAAGTATGAGACTCAGAAGTTGGTAGTCATAAAAGAAGCCCTTTGCAGAAACCCTTTCCCCTGAAAACCCTTTTCTTCAGTTGCAAATCCACCACGACTGACAACTCTGATCAGGGCTGGTCCAAGATCTTCTGATGCCTGAGATCAATCAACATTACTCAATCAATATATATTAGTATTATTGGCTCTCCTATTAATAATATTGGCTTTCCTTTAGAGCCATTCCAGGGTTAGTAATGACTATTCCAGGGGGTTGGGGACAATGACGGCATTTTTGCCTGGACTGGTAATAAAGGGTTGGGGTTGGGGTACACTTATTTATTTATTTATTTATTTATTTATTTATTTATTTATTTATTTATTCATTCATTCATTCATTCATTCATTCATTCATTCATTCATTCATTCTATTTTATTTATATCTGCCTTTCTCCACTATGTGGACCCAAGGCGGCTACAAAAAATAAAAACAATATAATACGTACATAACATGATAAAAGCATAAACATAGAAAAAAATTAAAAAACAACATTTAAAATTCAAAATTAAAAACAATAATTAAAAACCTGCCAGCCTCAATTAAAAGCCCTGGTAAACAAAAAAAGTCTGCCGAAAAACCCATCAGAATGAAGCTTTCCTTAACTCAGGGGAAGGGAGTTCCAGAGTTGGGGCGCAACCACTGAGAAGGCCCTGTCTCAGGCTGCCATGCCCTGCATTTCCCTTGGTGGCGACACAATCAACAAGGCCCCCCTCAAATGACCTTAGGTGACAGGTCGGATTGTAGGGGAGAAGGCTGTCCCTCAAATACCCCAGACCCGAACTGTATAGGACTTTATAGGTTATGACCAGCACTTTGAATTCGGCCCGGAAGTGAAAATGCTGAAGCAGTGGCCCAACAAAGCCAAACCGCTGAGCTCCAGCAAACCACACGAGCCGCTGCATTCTTGGTCTGTACACACTTTCTGTCCATAAAGATGTACCCCCATTGAACATGTAGACTTCTGAGTAATCTCACATAGGTTTGCAGTATACAGGAATCCCCTACTTATTGGACAGGTTAGATACAAGTGCACTGTCCAAAAATGAAAACCATAGAAAAGTGAAATCCAAACTAAAATCTTTTTTTAGTTTATAAATCTTGCATCCCCTGCTTTTTTTAGCTAACAAATTGCAAATGCACCTTTAATCTTGCAAATTCCCGCTGCCATACAAAGATTTCTCCAAACGGATTCTCATTGACTACTTTGGGAATGGGATTAGACCAGGAGCTACAACACAAGGGAGGCAATTTTAGCCTGTAGATCAGCAGACAAAGGTTGAAAGAGGAGAACATGCATTGAATGAATGAGTTCTGAGTATAAGTGAAAGGTGTTGAAAGAGTGGATCATCAGAAAACAAACCGTCAGAAAGTGGGAGATACCTGCAGGTTGCCTTCCTCAGACCTTCTTAATGACCTTCTTAAAATGTGATGCCCAGAACTCTCAAGGCCATCAGGATCAGTCTGTAGCACCATAATCCGCTGCATTGGTTTTGATCATTTTTTAGTGCATGCAAAGTATTTTGCAAGGATAATTTAATTTTTAATTTAATTTAATAAATTAAATTTATTTAGTTTTTATGGTTTAATTTAATTTTTATATTTATTTAAATTTTTAATTTAATTTAATTTTAAATTTTTATGAGGTGTAATTTTATGATTTAATTTTTATGGGGATATTGCAAGTTGAGTAATCAGTTTTGTTGGGCGAGGAATATTGCTCCATCTCAGCTGCAGTGACAATTTGAGCTCTTTAAAAGCCATTTACATCTTAACAGAAACTCTGATTTTAACATAACCTCCTGTTACTTTTATTAGCGACAGTTGTTGATGTTGATCCTGAAATGTCTGGCTGTCCTCGAAGACCGATGAGACTTTGAAGCTACATTTTCCAAAGTGCCTTGTCATCCCCTTCCTGGATGGAAACCCTAATAAATTGGTTGGCTCCACATTATTGTGTGTGTCTCCTTTTCTGAGCATGAAAAGAACATCTCCAATTTTGCATCCATATTCAGAATTAGTAAAATGTACCTTCGTTGCGGGAGTAAAATACCCTTGTACACCATCCTTCTATTGTTCAGCACCATCCCATGTGCAACATCTCCCATGCACATCAACCCCATGATACGCATCATCCCCCATGTGCAACACCCCAATGCGCATCATTCTCCCATACTCATCATCTCCCCATGCGTATCACCCCATGTGGAAAAAACCTCCAGAGGCATCAAAACCCCATGCACAACTTCTCCCATGGACATCAACCCCATAGGCATCACTACCATGCTCAACACCCTCATGTGCAAAACCCCATCATGAGCAATACTCCCATGCGCAACACCCCCCATGTGGAACACCTACATGCGCAACACCCCAAAGCCCCTTGTATGTGCAACACCCCATGTGCATGATCCCCCATGTGCATCATCCCACCACACAACATCCCCCCATGTCCCCCATCCTCCCATGTGCACCATTCCCCACTTGTGCACCATTCCTCCCAGTGCATCAGGCAGTGGGTACCAAATTGGCAGGACGCTGAGCTGTCAATCTTCAATCTTAAGTATAGGACAACAGCATGTTGCACCCCTTTTCACCACATTAAAGGTTAAATTTCAGAACATTGGTACTTGGTGAAGGGCTGTGGGTGGCGCAAGTGGCTAAGACACTGTGCTTGTTAACCAGCAGGCCATGGTTCGAGACTTGGTTCGGCCCCACAAGACAGGGTGAGCTCCTGTCCTTAGCCCAGCTCTGCGACACAGCTGGATCCAATCGTATTGGCTCTGCCTTTCCATTGGACTAATTCAGTGGCGTGGAGAGGGGGGATCTGCTGCTTGGGTAACAGCCTATCCTCCATAACAATCCAACCCAGGCTTTCGTGCTTCGCATGCAGCGTATGCAGCGCCAAGCACGATACCGTAGTCTCTCAAGACTGACGGAGGCCTTGCTGGTACTTGGTGGGTGATGATGTCACAGAAGGAACACCCCCACTCTGAACTTCCAAAACCAATTTCCTTGAAGGAGGAATTAGAAAGGTTGTGGCAAGTGAAGGTGAAGGTGACAGCCAAGCTGGAAGAATGGCTCCGACAGATCCCAGGAGGGACAGCAGAACGCTCGATCCAGAAAAGCGCATTGCTAGGAACAGCTAAGATACTGCGCAGAACCCTCAAACTCCCAGGCCTCTGGCAGAGGACCCTAGATTGAGGATAATATACATACACCACCCATGGAGGGTGAGAAAACAATTCTTTCTTTCTTTCTTTCTTTCTTTCTTTCTTTCTTTCTTTCTTTCTTTCTTTCTTTCTTTCTTTCTTTCTTTCTTTCTTTCTTTCTTTCTTCTCTCTCTCTCTCTCTCTCTCTCTCTCTCTCTCTCTCTCTCTCTCTCTTAGTCTTAGGGTGCAATCCAGAGTAACTACGGGGAGTCCTTGCTCTGGTGTAAGAACAATTTGCTCTGGATTGCAAAATGAATTTCCAATAGGTTTTCACTAGGTGGTGCAGTAACTACAGGTACACATAATGTCTCTTACATGCATTACTCTGGATTGTAGGGTTAATCTCTTAAAGCTTTTAGAAGGAGACTGGATGCTATATTTGGCAGGTGACAGAGATGAGGGTTGTGCATGCCATTATTTGAGGGTTGCCATATATCCCAAAAACCTATCAAGCTGGTGGTTTTTGCCTATGGTCAGTGTCATGGTCCCGTCCACCCTCCGTGTCCCTTCCACCTCTCTGTGTTTCATGTCTTTCTAGGACCCTGGACAGCTGGGTATCATCCTTTTCCTCTACCTCAGACATCTTCTCAACATAATGTCCAGCGACAGGTAAGTGGTGGAATAAGATTGCTTTACTTAAGGCACATAAGCTTGATGGTTACTTCAGGCACAAACGCTTAACGGTTACAATGGCACTCCTTCTTTCTTTACAGGAACAACAAGGGAAACTTTGCCAACCAACAACAGGTAAGTAATTAAGTTCAACCAGGGTTTTGTGCAACCTCCACTTCAATCAGCATTAACGCTGTCCTCTTCTTTTCCAGGTTCTCAGGCATCCATCCAGCAGCTTCAGCTCCTGCTTTCCTCGCTGCTTCCCACCCAACTGCCTTTCCCCACTCTTTTCTGCCTTATATATCCCCTCTCCCTCCTCCCCTTTCTTCCCTGGGGTGATCCAAAGCCCTTCTTTATGAGATGAAGTGGCTATATCTTGTTCCTTCTGGAACCTCCAACCTGCCATCTCTTTTCTTAACCCCTTCACTGGTGAAACCTTCAAGGAGGTGAGGGGCCTCACCACAGTCAGCTTCAAGTTAAGCTCAGATCCTTGTGGTAACAGGTCAAGTCAAATTAGTGTATAAAAAATCTCATATAACAAGGTTGTACCTGAATTCTATGTAGTTTTCTTTTTCATAAATAAAAATAAATTTCAAAGATCAGGAAAGTGTCCATTTTTGAGTCAAGATGTGGTGGTGGTGGTGGGGAAGACACAACTCCAGTCAAGCCCCAAAGGATTTTCCCAACATTGGCATCAGCACAACCAACTGACCCTGGACCAGAAGATCATGTTCTGGCTTAGAAGATCAGGTTCTTACCATCACACAACGCTGGACGTAAATAAGTCTCTTCAGATCACTAATAATGCATTTCCTTATTTCCCATATTTATTCATCCAGAATGATGAGGAAGGTTTTCTTCCTCCTTATGCTTGAATAAATATGGGGAGCAGATTCTCCATCAACATTTCCAAGGAGAGCTCCTTGCTGGGGAAGACTTTCTCTTGGATAAGTCTTTGCAGACCACATATTAGAAAGCAGAATGGTGAGTATGGCATCCTTTACTCTCCAGACTCTACTCAAGGGTTTCTTGGAAGGAGATCAGCTATTTTCATTGTTTTTCTTTTATGGCACATTGATATCTTTGCTCTTCTCTATGGACTTTATTTCTTGTGATGCCACTTTTGGATCCAGATTCTGCAGCTCTTTTTCAAGGGCAACTATCCGCTTGAGTCAGGGTGTAAGAACACAATTGTCACCATGTCTACTCAAAAGTAAGCCCCATGGAGTTCAATGGTTCTTACTCCCAGGAGAGTGTCTTTAAGATTGCAGCCTAATATTGCCACAATTCTCTTCCACAAAATTGGGAAGGACCCTCTGTCCCATTTGCCAATACGTGAACACAATCCCCCAAAATCAGGATTGTCCCTGTTTTTTGCGACTTATGACAACCTTCACTAGCACAGACAGACAACTCCTTACTACACACAATTGCCCTAGAAACACAGCTACACTACCTGATCAGTGATTTTCAACTGCTGTACTCCAAAGTCCCACCCCACAATTTCCGGCCTTTCCATCTGAAAAACATTGAACTCGGTTGTGCAAAGAGAAATTAGGCAGATTTAACCATTTTAGTTGCAAGGAGGTTCTCAGCTATACCAATCAAAAGTTTTGGGTTTTCTCTCTGCTATCTGTGCATTGGCCTGTTTAAGCCACATAAGAGCACAATCCTAACTACGTCTACTCATAGGGTCTTACTCCCAGGAAAATATCTTTAGGATTGCAGCCATATTTTCTCCCTCTTGTGCCATCAATTGGAGTTGGATTCCTAAAAATGCACAAATAGAAATCCAGGGTGTTTGCAAACCAATTAATTGGTAGATTTTTTGCACTTTAGGTTTACTTGGGGCTGAATCTGAACAGAGATTTGGGCTCACAAGACAGAGGGTGGCTTTTCCCAATGAATAACTCTATGGCTATGTGGTTTGCCTGAGGCAGGAGATTGGGGTGGGCAGAGATGCTCATCTCTACCTGCATTCTGGCCACCAGAGTTCAGCTCCTCTTTCTGGAGTGTCTCCGTTGGATGATCCAAAATTCATCTTCCTTCAGGAATTGATCCAAAATTGGACTGGGCTTCAAAATCCAGACAAAACCTCATGAACATTTCCCAGAGATCTCCTTGAATTCCTTGATTTTTCTTACACTTTTTTCTCTTTTGAAAGAAATTGGAATGAAAAGGATGGCAAAGTCAGCTTCCTACAGAAGGAAATGCTCAAAGCAAGTGGTCAATGTGCTCCTCTTTTGCTTCTTCTCCAGAAAGGTCTCCTCTGCCTGGCTGCCTTGTGCGTCTCTCTGACTATGTGCCATGGAGACTGCCGATTTACACATCTTGCAACTAAGATAGTAAAGGGTAATATGATCAAAGATGTTATTAATGTGGGCAAAAAATTCTTCTGTGTCTGATAAATATTAGAATATAGACTGTCAAGCGAAGGTCATGCTGGGAATGCAATGAGCCCTCCCCATCTGAAGGCTTGGCAGCCATAGACGGAGTATTTTCTTCCCAAGTATTTGGTGTGGATCCCAAGCCTGATTCCTCCAGATCAGAATCCCAGGTGAGCAGCTAATCCTCAAGACCTTCACACTTTATACCCCCACCAAGGAGTGAGTCTTAGCAATAGTCAATAAGATTCCTGTGTTGAGACCTGTCATTTCAGGAGGAGGTTTGTTGTACTGAAGGATCTTACACCACTGAAGATGAAACTGATGGAGTTGTTTTGTCCTAGGAAAAGTAGTGCCTCGAACTCATTGCACTGATCCTGATGATGGAAGCAGGCATGCCGTTGGCTCTTCGTGGAATGCAATAGGGTGCATGAGATGCTCCTGTAGTGCCCGTGGGATAGAATGCTGTGACCTGTAAGTAGAAGCCCAAACTGCCACTGGATCTCTTAAACTGTTTGAAAGGTTCTCACCAAAGCAATAGGAGAAGATCTCATGATGTGGGGGATCAGAGAAGCAAAGGATGCTCTTCGTAAATGTGTGAATGCTCTAGTGCTATGCCCAGTACAGGTCCACAGTACAGATCTCGTTCTGAATACTTGGACAAGTATTCAGAGTTTTAGACAATTTTTAGATCCTGCAAGAACTTCAGACTGGGATGTACAGTAAGTTCTTGACTTACGACCTTTCAAGATGCAAACATTCGTACATACGAACATCCCTTGCATTTAAATCAATGCACTGACGTCAATGGTGGTGGACTTACAAACACTGCAACTTATGACTGAGGCTCCAGAGGTTTTACTGTTTTGTAAGAACATTCAACATGACTAATTACAAAACAAAACATTACTTTAATCAAATCAAATCAGACCTTTATTGGCATAAAAACAAATAGACAAATAAATATTATTGTTGGAATAAATATTATTTAATATACAATAAATACAATAAATATTGTACAATACAATAAATATTGTACAATACATATTGTAAATACAATAAATACAGTAAATATAATAAATATTGTACAATAAATATTATTGTAGGAAGTCCTACATTTTGTCCTACATTTTATAAAAATCAGGGGTAAGCGCCAATGACTTTTAGAAAGCAAGGTTTATTAATGAATGTGATTACTACGTGCGCTATGCTGTGGATTTCCCTTTCACATTAATGGGAAGCAGAATGTGATCGGATTTTGATACAGAATCCACAGCCAATTTGTCTTTAAAATCCGTTGTGTGAACCCATCCTATTGGGAAACACAGAGCCCAACACTGGTTTTCCTTGGGGTAGAGGGCAGAGGCAGGGCCAGGGGAGGGTTCACTGAGGGTAGTGGGTGCTGAGGGTAGCAGGGGTGGCTGGTGCGGGGAGTTTTTGGGTGGAGGGGGAGATTTCTCTGCGGGGAAATGGAAGGGGTTTGCAACCCTAGCCACATTTTACCTGGATTGTCTCTAATGGAGCTTACTTCTGTGTAAGCATGCATAGGATTGGCATCTCGGACTGCAACCACAGCCAGCATTACTTGGGAGTAAGTTCCACTGACTTGAATGGGGCTTACTTCTGAGTAGGCATGATCCATAGGATGGGCTGAGATCCTCTCCAAGCTTAACCTTGGAGTAAGTCTCATTGATTATAATGAGATTTTCTTCTGAGTAGCCATGCATAGGATTGGGCTCTTAGACTGCAACCATAGCCACTTTACTTGAGAACTAGCGAAAGGCTTACCCGCGTTGCGGGAGTAAAATTCCCCCGTATGCCATCCCCCCATATGCATCAACCCCCCCATGGATAACTTTCCCCCAGGCGTAACAACCCCCCCTGCACAACTTCCCCCATACACATCAACCCCCCCAAGCACAACTTCACCCATGCGCATCAACCCCCCATGCACAACTTCCCCCATATGCATCAAACCCCATGCACAACTTTCTCCATGCGCAATTTCCCCATGCGCAACTTTCCCCATGCGCAACTTCTCCATGCACAACTTCCCCCATGTGCAACTTCCCCATGTGCAACTTCTCCCCCTGCGCAACTTCTCCCCATGCGCAACTTCACTCCATGCGCAACTTCACTCCATGCGTAACTTTCCTCCCATCGCAACTTTCCTCCGAGGCGCAACTTCCCCCCGTGCGCAACTTTCCTCCATGTGCATCATCCCCATGTGTAACTTCACCCTGCGCAACTTTCCCCATGTGCACCAACCCCTCATGCGCTCCAACCCCCCATGCGCAGCATCCTCCACAGTGCAACCTCTTCCTCTGAACAACATCCCCCAGTGCACCAGGGTCTGAGCACCAAATAGGCTGGATGTTGTTCAGTCTCCCATGCTAAGTATAGGACAGAAACACGTTGCCCCCTTTTCAGCCCCTGAAGGGTTAATTTCTCCAGATGGTTCTTGGTGGGAGTTCAGGTGACAGAAGGAACTCCCAGAATTCCATGCTTCAGGCCCAGCAGTTGGGGCGGAATGTTGCTGAGTCAGCAATTCTCAATGCAAAGTATAGGGAGGAAAACGTGTTGCGCCCCCTTTCACCTCCTTCCGGTTGGAATTTCTGAAAACCGGTTCTTAGTCACCCCTCCCTCACGGAAGGAACACCCACCCCAAATTTCATGCTTATAGGCCCACCGGTTCTGGCAGGGCGGTGATGAGTAAGTCAGTCAGTCAGTCAGTGAGTCAGTCAGTCAGTCAGTGAGTGACTTTTCTCTTTTATATATATAGAAGATAAGCCCCATTAACTTTAACAGGATGGGCTCTGATCCTCTCCAAGCTTAACCTTGGACATATGCTGCAATCCTGAACACACTTTCTTGGATGTGAGACCCATTGGGTAAAATGTGCCTTACCTCTGAGTAGACATGGTTAGGATTGCAGCCATAGCCTCATAGCCATACATAGGATTGGGTCTATGACTACAACTTGGGAGGAAGCCTCATTGACTTTAAGGGGGCTTACTTCTGAGTAGGTCTCCAGGGGCAATGGGCAGCAGCCGGGACCAAGGCTGAAGCTCCAGGCGGGTGTGCAGGCAGGTGGCTCGTGGTGGCAGCAAGCAGGTCTCCAGGAGGCTGATGGCAAGTAGCTTGTGATGGGGACACACACAGGTCTCCAGGGGCACTGGGCACTATGGTTTAATCTAAAATTACTTTAATTTCTACAACTTATAAATTTATCATAAATGCTCAAAGCAAGTGGTCGATGTGCTCCTCTTTTGCTTCTTCTCCTGAAAGGACTCCTTTGTCTTGTTGCCTTGTGCGTCTCTCTGACTATGTGCCATGGAGCCAGCACTCATTCTAATTCCATTGATCCTTATTCCCAGAAAAGTATATTTGGGATTATAATGTTAATTTTTATGGGGTTTAACTTCATCATTTAATATTTATGGGGATATTGCAAGTTGAGTAACCAGCATTGTTAGACAAGAAATATTGCTCCATCTCAGCTGCAGTGACAGTGTTGCACTTGAGCTCTTTCAAAGCAATTTACATCTTAACAGAAACTCTGATTTTAACATAACATCCTGTTATTTTTATCAGCCCCGATTGTTGCTGTTGATCCTGAAATGTCTGGCTGTCCTTGAAGTGCAATGAGACTTTGAAGCCACATTTTCCAAAGTGCCTTGTCATCCCCTTCCTGGATGGGAAACCCTAATAAATTGGTTGCCTCCACATTACTATGTGTGTCTCCTTCCCTGAGCATGAAAAGAACATCTCTGATTTTTGCACCCATATTCAGAATTAGCAAAATGTACCTGCGTTGTGGGACTAAAATACCCCTGTAGGCCACCCTCCCCCTTGTACAACACCATCCTATGTGCAACATCCCCCATGAACATCAACCCCATGATGCGCATCATCCCCCATGTGCATCATTCTCCCATTCACAACATCTCCCATGCACATCTCCCCATGTGCATAACCCCCATGCTCAACACACCCATGTGCAAAACCCCTTCATGAGCAATACCCCACATGCACAACACCCCCCCCCCATGTGGAACATCTCCAATGCACATCACCCCATGCCTCTGCATGTGCAACACCCCAATGCACCTCATCCCCCATGTGCATCATCCCCACACACAATATCTCCCCCACACACCCCGTCCTCCCACGTTCACCATGCCCCGCTAGTGCATCCTTCCTCCCAGTGTATCAGGCAGTGAGGACCAAATTGGATGGATGTTGATCTGTCAGTCTTCAATGTTAAGTATAGGACAAAAGTATGCTGCACCCCTTTTCACCCCATTAATGGTTAAATTTCTGAACATTGGTACTTTGTGGGTGATGATGTTACAGAAGAAACACCCCCCAAATTTCCAAAACCAATTTCCCAATTGGTTCTCTCATAACCTCTCATAACAAGTGCCTCACATAACAAGTATAAATTTTCAAGAAACCTTGCTTCACATAACAAGTTCACAGCAGCCCAAGTAAGTCTCCCAGGAAAGTGTCTCTGATTGCAGCCTCCAAATAATGTCTACTCAGAAGTAAGCCCCATTGTGTTAAATGGAGCTTACTCCCAAAAAATTGTCTTTGATTGCAGCCTAAGCAGACTTCATAGGATCATGCACATTGAATGCATGTTTTGAATTCAGTTTCAGTGTTTTGTCATCATTTTTACATACAGTTAATATTTTTATATGTTTAGGGTTGTGGAACCAATCATCGGAGTTTCCATTGTTTCCTATGGGAAAATCCGCTTCACTTAAAGAGCGTTTCATTTAAAGAGCAGGCCTCCAGAATGAATTAAGCTCTTTGAGGCACCACTGTATATTGATTTGGAGGAAGCATCCAGACACACACAGTTTGCATCAGTCTTGAAAGACGATATCGTGCTCTGAGTGTCCTCTCCAGTGCACAATGGCCTGAGTAGACTAATATGGAGGATAGACTGTTACCCAAGCAGCAAATCCCCCCTCTCCACATCACTGAAATAGTCCAGTGGAACGGCAGAGCCGATATGACTGGTTCCAGTTGCATCGCAGGAGTAACCAGAACGTGACTGTAAGCAGTAATGAACTGCTTCTGGGACTCCGGCTCTGCGTTTTGTCTTGAGGTTGTCTCAAGCCTCAAGCAGTGGAGGTTGGAGGTGGGAGTTTTCCTTCTCCAGGCAAACCATGTTCAGTGGGATTTTGGACAGGTTGAGTCTGGCTCCTCCACAAAGGCCTGTCTGGCATGGGAGTCCCTGCCAGTAACTACCACCAGCATAACCCTTGTATCACTGGAGCACACAGTCCCAACACCATGAAAAGGTACTGTCCATCGGTGGGAGGAAGCATCCAATGCCCAAATTAAATGGGGAGACAGAGGGGGCCTTGCACCCCAACTGATGGCTCCTCTCAACTACTCTTGGGGTGGAATCCTAACCGAGGCTGGCAGAATTCATGTTTTTCCCCGATCCTGTGGTGATGTAGGGAAGGATGCGCATGTCTGTGCACTAGCCTAGTCCTCTCCCAGGAGTGGTGCAGAAGAATCTTACAGCACTTTTGTGACACCCCAGACCAGCCCAGAACTTATGCTGGGGTTTAGTCCAGACTAACTGGAGATTAGGATTGCAGTCTTAATCTCTTAAAGCTTTTAGAAGGAGACAGGGTGCTATATTTGGAAGGTGACAGAGAGATGAGGGTTGTGCATGCCATTATTTGAGGGTTGCCATATGTCCCAAAAACCTATCAAGCTGGTGGTTTTTGCCTATGGTCAGCTTCAAGTTATATCCAGCTCAGGTCATTGTGGTAACAGGTCAAGTCAAATTAGTGTATAACAAAATCTACATATACCAAGGTTGCACCTGTATTCTATTTAGTTTTCTTTTTCATAAATAAAATAAAAATAAACTCCAAAAGATCAGGAAAGTGCCCATTTTTGAGTCAAGATGTGGTGGTGGTGGTGGGGAGATGGTGACTCCAGACACAACTCGAAGCAAGCCCCAAAGGATTTTCCCAACTTTGGCACCAACACAACCAATTGACCCTGGACCAGAAGATCATGTTCTGGCTTAGAAGATCATGTTCTTACCACCACACAATGCTGGACGTAATTAAGTCTCTCCAGGTCACTAATTATGCATTTCCTTATTTCCCATATTTATTCATCCAGAATGATGAGGAGGGTTTTCTTCCTCCTTCTGCTTGAATAAATATGGGGAGCAGATTCTCCATCAACATTTCCAAGGAGAGCTCCTTGCTGGGGAAGACTTTCTCTTGGATAAGTCTTTGCAGACCACGTATCAGAAAGCAGAATGATGAGTATGGCATCCTTTGCTCTCCAGACTCTACTCAAGGGTTTCTTGGAAGGAGATCAGCTATTTTCATGGTTTTTCTTTTATGACACACTGATCTCTATGCTCTTCTCTACGGACTTTATTTCTTGTGAGATGCCAGTTTTGGATCCAAATTCTGCAGCTCTATTTCAAGGGCAACTGTCCACTTGAGTCAGGGTGTAAGAGCACAATTGTAACCATGTCTACTCAAAAGTAAGTCCCATGGTGTTCAATGGGTCTTACTCCCAGGAAACTGTCTCTAGCATTCCTCCCTTCTTTCCAGGATAGATCTTCTTTTCTCAGCCTGGTGCTTACAATCCTAACCATGTCTACTCAAAAGTAAGCCCTATGGCGCTCAATGGGTCTTAATCCCAGGAAAGTGTGGACAGGGTGCATCCTCAGGGAGCAAGGCTAGGCAGGTCTACTCAGAAGTAGGTCCCATTACAGTCAGTGGGTCTTAATCCCAGGAAAGTATGGACAGGGTGCAGCCTGAGAGCCCAATCCTATGCATGACTACTCAGAGGTAAGTCCCATGACAGTCAATGGGGCTTTCTCACAGGCAAGTGTGGCTAGAACTGCAGCCTGAGAACCGTATCCTATGCATGCCTACTCTGAAGTAAGTCCCATGACAGTCAATGGGGCTTACTCCCAGGCAAGTCTGGCTAGAACTGCAGCCTGAGAACCCTATCCTAAGCATTCCTACTCTGAAGTAAGTCCCATGACAGTCAATGGGGCTTACTCCCAGGCAGGTGTGGCTAGAACTGCAGCCTGAGAACCCTATCCCATGCATCCCTACTCTGAAGTAAGACCCATGACAATCAGTGGGGCTTACTCCCAGGCAAGTGTGGCTAGAACTGCAGCCTGAGAACCCTATCCTATGCATCCCCACTCTGAAGTAAGTCCCATGACAATCAGTGGGGCTTACTCCCAGGCAAGTGTGGCTAGAACTGCAGCCTGAGTACCGTATCCTACGCATGCCTACTCTGAAGTAAGTCCCATGACAGTCAATGGGGCTGACTCCCAGGCAAGTGTGGCTAAAACTGCAGCCTGAGAACTCTATCCTAAGCATTCCTACTCTGTAGTAAGTCCCATGACAGTCAATGGGGCTTACTCCCAGGCATGTGTGGCTAGAACTGCAACCTGAGAACCCTATCCTATGCATGCCTACTCTGAAGTAAGTCCCATGACAGTAAGTCCCACTGACAAAAACTAAGATTTTTTTAAAATTAAATTTTTTTAAAAAATTTCCACTTTAAATTCTCCCTGGCCCTGTCCCCTGACCCTGACCATGCCCCCTGACCCTGCCTGGCCACGCCCACTTCCGGGAACCGGTTCTTGGGCCAGGCTGGGCCCACCACTGCTGATCAGTGAGTTTCAATTGCTGTGCTCCAAAGTCCAACCACACAACTTCCAACCTTTCCAAGTGAAAAACATTGAACTCAATGTGTCAAGGTAAATATGGCAGATTTAAGCATTTTAGTTGCAAGGAGGTTCTCAGCTATACCGATCAAAGGTATATCTGTGCATTGGCCTGTTTAAGCCACATAGGAGCACAAACCTACCTAACCCCCAAATCCAGAGAAACTATGGGATCATATAAGAGACTTTACATGCACTTATAGTTACTACATCACCTGCTGTAAACCTATGGGAAATTCATATTGGAATCCAGAGTAACTTGTTCCTGCTCTGGAGCAAGGACTCCCCATAGTTACTCTGGATTTTGCCCTATGTCTACTCATATGTTTTTACACCCAGGAAAATATCTTTAGGATAATACCATAGTTTCTCCCTCTTGTGCTATCAATCAGTATTGGATTCCTAAAAATGCACAAGCAGAAATCCAGGTGTTTGCAAACCTATTAATTGGCGGATGTTTTTCACTTTAGGTTTACTTGGGGCAGAATCTGAACAGAGATTTGGGCTCACAACACAGACTGTGGCTTTTCCCGATGAAGAACTCTATGGCTATGTGGTTTGCCTCTCAGTATTCTCAGGGCTGGCCAGGGATGGGCCCAGCCAGCCCCAAGATCTGGTTCTCTGGAAGTGGGTGGGGCCAGGGGGCAGGGCCAGGGTCAAAGGGCGGAGCCAAGGAGGTTTTCAGTTTAAAAATTAAAAAAATTAGAAAAAATAAAATTACTTACTTCAGAGTAGACCTGCATAGCATGGCGCTCTGAGGCTGCAGTCCTCTCCACACTGGCCTGGGAGTAAGTCCCATTGACTATACTGGGACTTACTTCAGAGTAGACCTGCTTAGGAAGAGGACGCGGAGGAGCCATGCTGGGGCCTTTGAGCCCCCCCACTGGTGGGGAAAGGCAGGAGAGGATGCGGAAGAGCCGCGCTGCAGCCTTTGAGCCCCCCCACTGGCGGGGAAAGGCAGGCACAAGCGCTGCGAACCTGTCCCCGCGGTTCTTGGCACCTGCCGCCACACCGGCTCGCTAGCGGCAGCCAATTAAGAAGATTCGGTTCGAGTGAGTAGGCCAGAACCGGCATCTGCCCACCACTGGGGCCGGCCCATCAGTAAGACTAATTAAAGTGGTTGCCTGAGGCACAGGGTGACCAGACGCAAAACCTGGAATTCCTGAGTGGCAACCCCAAAATTCCTGATTGAAGGCCCAAATTCCTATCTGTCCAAGCCAAAATTCCCGAGAAAATTCCTAGCCACTTAAAAAAATTTGTAGGACACCCAATTATAAAGGACAAAATGTAGGACATGCTAAAATGAAGCAAAATTACTTGTATTGCTTTCCTGTACTTAATTTCAACCATTAGAGTCAGTGGGGCTTACTCCCAGGAAAGTGTGGATGGGAGGGTGGCCTTAATTGCCCAACTCTCTGCTTGTCTACTCAGAAGTAAGCCTGAGGCTGCAACCCTTTGCATATGTACCTGGGAGTAAGCCCCATTGGTCATCATGGGACTTACTTCTGAGTAAGCAGGCTGTGGATTGGGTACTGGGGCTGCAGCCCTCTGCACTTACCTGTGACTAAGCTCCATTGGCCATCATGGGGAAATGTGCTTCTAGGAAAAAATAAAGTTTATGAGAAGGCTGCTTGCTGCCTGCTTATAAGAAAAAGACTTTTTCCCAGGCAGAAGAGTGAAAAGAGGACATGTCCTGGGAATATTGTGGTCCTGGAAAAAAGTAAGGATGATAAGAAGACTCCATGTTGCCTGCTCATAAGGAAAAGGAGGAGAGCGAAGATTTTTTCCCGGGACACAAGAGTAAAAAGAGGTCCTGTCCTGGGAAAAGAGGACATACGGTCACAGTAATTTCCTGGTAGTAAGTCCATTGACCATGCTGGCAGCTGACAAGGAAAAGCAGGGCAATGTATCTTTTTCAACACCAAGATACAAGGCTAAAAAAGAGGAGCTGTCCTGGGAAAAGAGGACATATGGTCACTCAGTCTAATGCTCCAATCCTATCCACACCTACCTGGGAGTAAGCTCCATTGACTAGGATGGGACTTGCTTCTGAGAAGGCATGCAGACTCCTGCTGATTTCTACCTTCCTCCGTCCGCATATCATGTGCTGGCCTCTACCCCATCCCCATAGATTCAGCGTAGCGCAAAAAGGTTGGCGCGTTTCTGTGACCCAAACTAACTTCCCCACTGTGGCACAGACATCGCTTATGGCACTTTTCTGACTCTTTTAGGTTGGCCTAAAGCCTGGATTTGCACCAAACGAACTGCAATCTAGCATTCCACTCTGAGAGATGCTGTGGTCTCCTGGTGCTGGATGGAACATTCTGGAAGGCCAGTCATTAGAGACATAATGTTCTTTGAAGAAGGCAGCCCTTCATGCAGTAATGAAGTCTGGTTCAGCATTATTCAGTGGTTCAATAGCTCCCCAACTACTATTTGAGGCAGGTGCCGCTGTGCTTGGATGCATCTAGATGAATCTGGCCAAAGTGGGGCCTTTTATGACCTGTTCTTTGCATTAGCAGTTCAACTTGCATGACGTTCATGCATCATCCATGGGTACTTTCTGGGATATTTCCAGAAAAGTGAGATCAGGTGAGTTTCTTGTGGAGTCGTACAAGTTGTGCTGACCCCCCCACTCCACCACGGAAAGATATGCCAGATGAGTTATGCTGCCCTAAATTGGTTAGGATGGCACCCTCAATCTACTTTTCCAGAACCCTATTTTCTACTTCAGAACCCTAACGGATAACAAAGGACAACCGGCATTTTAAAAATAAAAATAGGTCTATTATGAGTATAAATAAACATCTCCCGTGAAACAATATGTTCAGAATGGTCCTGTCACTGCTTTTACCAACAGGAAGAGGAATATAGGAAAGTATATTCCTATATTATAGGAAATATAGGAAAGTGCTGGAAGTTGGGTCTCACTGGGTTTGAAATCACCTTTATTCTGCCTCCGTGCCAGGAAGGGAACAGCAGCAGCATCGCTGCATCTTCACAGGAAAACTCCCAGTCAGAACCAGATCTGCTGGTTCTGAGGAACACGATGGACTTAAGCAGGTTGGCTGATGAGGTGGACTGAATCCAATCCTGCATCTTTTCAGGATTGGTGGAGGAGGTCAGGCTTAACATGGGACCTTCATCAAAGCCTGTCCTACTCAGTCATAAAACCTCACAAGTAGGGTAATTCTTGCACTCGCTGAACAGGAGATTCCTTTGCCATTTGTGGTAGTGGAGAGAAGGTCAGCAAGTGGGGTTGGCAGAGCAGAAAAGCCAGAATGGTAAGCCAAGCCTTGCTTTCTCAGGCTTACTTTTGGGTATGAGTACACTTACTGAAGCCTAACCATGTCTACTCAAAAGTAAGCTTCATTGTGTTTAGTGTTCAGAGCAGGTTCAGCCTGCCCCAACTGCTCTCTCCTAACTTCTCCTGTATCCAGAGCAGAAAGTTATGCTGTATCCAGAGAGTTAGGAAGCCTGGGCTGCCCTAACTCTCCAGAGCATGTTAAGTAATTGACACCTGGGGCAGGCTTACTCTTGAGGAGACTCCCCTCAGAACAAGGAGCAACTGTGGTGCATGCAGTGGTAATGTGACTCTGCGCATCACCTGGTGCAGACGTCTGTGCGTCACTCCCGGGACGTGCACACCCCCTGCATGGACTGCACAGTCGCCAAAGTTGGCACCTGCGCAGTTGCCTCTGAAGCCAACTGGCTTCAAAATGAGTACTGCGCAGGCACCATCTCTGATGCCTGCACAGTACTTTTCTGAAGCCTTTCAACTTCGGAGGAGACTTTGTGGGCATCAGAGTTGGTGCCTGTGCAGTACACTTCTGAAGCCATTCGGCTGCCGCTCCGCCTCCTGAGCGAGGCCAAATGGCCATGCAGAGGCACGGACATCCTCCTCTCTAAGGAAGTCTCCTCTGAAGCTGTTTGGCGTGCTCAGTGTGTTTCTGCGCAGTGCACCTCAGCTGGCCGTTTGGGCCAGCTCCGAGGACGAGTGGCAGCTTCTGGCTGCTGCTCCACCTTGGAGCAGGCCTGAATGGGTGCGCTGATGCCCAGGGCCTGCCAGAGGACTGTCAAACTCCTCTGGTGCGTCACCCCATATGGAGCACGTCACCCAATGTGGCCCGCACCAGTCTAGTGATGCCAGTTGATGCCTGCCTTATAAGGAGTCCCTGATGAGATGCCAGTACATTCTACAGTGAATACAAGGGGCTTCTTGGAGTGGCCTGCTGTATCCTGAGGTTTGTGGGCAGCCATAGTTTGTTCCATATCCTGAGGTTGAGAGGCAGGGGTTGCAGCTAGGCTGGCCAAGAACTCAGATTTTTGGTCAACACTGCCATTCTTACTTGGGCCTTATCATGGACCCCTATGGGTCTACTCATTACTATACCTGCTGCTGAGGTGGTATACCTCTGAGGAGCTGGAAGAGGGCATTTCTGTCTTGGAAACAGGCTCTGGATACAGAGTAACTGCTCTGCCCTAGGCAATGCTCAACATGCCCTCAACATGCCTCTCCTGAACTGCCTAGGGCAGAGCAGTTAGGGCAGAGCAGGTCCACCTCTCTTAGGGCACCCTATGTTGCCTTGCTCTGCCCTAAGTCTTTTCCAGAGTAACTGGGGTGAAGCATCTTGCAGTTGCTCCAACCTAGTGATAGATAGGGCAACCCTATGGATCTTATGTGGACAGATTAGTTGCTCTGGATTTGGCTGTTACTCCCAGGAAAGTGTCCTTAGGATTTCAGCCTAAGATTGACACAATTCTCTTCCACAAAATTGGGACAATGCTTTCTGTTCCATTTGCCAATATGTGAACACAATCTCCCAAAATTGGGATTGTTCCTGTTTTTCGGGACATATGGAAGCCTTCACTAACACACTCACACACAATTCTTTACTACCAACAATTGTCCTACAAACACAGCCACAGCACCTGATCAGTGATTTTCCATTGCTCTGCTCCAAAGTCCCACTGCACACAATCCATCCTGTCACACCACATCTGTGTGAGAAACTTTTAACTCAACTGTGTAAAGGGAAATTAGGCAGCATTTCAGCTGCAAGGAGTTCTCAAGTAAACCAATAAAAGGTATTGGGTTATCTCTCTGCTATCTGTCCATTGGCCTGTTTTAGCAACATACTTGCTCTATCTTGTGCCATCAATTGGTGTAGAATTCCTAAAAATGCACAAACAACGCCATCCCCCATTGTGCAAGACCATCCCATGTGCAACATCCCCCATGCACATCAACCCCGTGATGTGCAACATCCCCCATGTGCAACCCAACAATGTGCATCATTCTCCCATGCACAATGTCTCCCATGCACATCACCCCCATGTGCATAACCCCCATGCTCAACACACCCCATGTGCAAAACCCATAAGCAATACCCCACATGCGCAACACCCCCATGTGGAACATCTCCGATGCGCATCACCCCCATGCACAACACCCCCATGCTCCTACATGTGAACATCCCAATGCAAATCATCCCACATATGCATCATCCCCCCCCACAATATCCCCCCGTGTACCTCATCCTCCCATGTGCACCATCCCCTGCTATTGCACTCTTCCTCCCAGTGCATCAGGCAGTGAGCACCAAATTGGATGGATGTTGATCTGTCAGTCTTCAATGTTAATTATAGGACAAAAACATGCTGCACCCCTTTTTACCCTCTTAAGGGTTCTATTTCTGAACATTGGTACTTGGTGGGTGATGATGTCACAGAAGGAACACCCCCCCCCCAATTTCCGACACCAGTTTTCAGATTGGTTTTGGGTGGGCTTTGATGAGTCAGTCAGTCAGTCAGTCAGTGACTTTTCAGTTTTATATATATTGATTTGGAGGAAGCATCCAGACACACACAGTTTGCATTGGCATCCTCCAGTCTTGAAAGGCTATGATACCATGCTCTGAGTGTCCTCTCCAGAGCACAACGGCTTGGGTAGACTAATATGTAGGATATTATTATATGGAGGATATAATATCGAACTGCTTCTGGGACTCTGGTTCAGGGATTGTCTCGAGGTTGACTCCTGAAGCCTTTCTGATAGATGGGAATATCCATAAGGCAGTGGAAGTTAGAGATGGGAGCTTTCTTTCTCCAGACAACCCACGTTAAATGTATGGCATGGGAATCCCTGCCAGTAGCTACACTACTGCCAGCGTAGGCCTTTCTATCAGTGGAGCACACAGTCACAACAACATGAAAAGATACTGTCCATTGGTGGGAGGAAGCATCCAATGCCCAAATTAAATCTGGAGAAAGAGAGGGCCTTGTACCCCTACTGATGGCTCCTCTCAACTACTCTTGGGGCGCAATCCTAATCTAGGCCGACCAAATTCATGGGTCTCTCCGTTTCCGTGTTGATGTAGGGAGGGAAGCGCATGTCTGTACACTGGTCTAGTCCTCCCCATGGAGAAACTTATAGCACTTTTGTGACCAGACCAGAACTTATGCTGGGGTTTAGTCCAGCCTAACTGGAAGTGAGGTTTGCAGCCTTAATCTCTTAAAGCTTTTAGTAGGAGACAGGATGCTATATTTGGAAGGTGATAGAGAGATGAGGGTTGTGCATGCCGTTTTTTGAGGGTTGCCATAAGTCCCAAAAACTTATCAAGCTGGTGGTTTTTGCCTATGGTCAGCTTCAAGTTATATCCAGCTCAGGTTATTGTTGTAACAGGTCATCCCCCATTGTGCAACACCATCCCATGTGCAACAACATCCCCCATGCACATCAACCCCATGATGTGCATTAGAGTATAAGTCAAATTAGAGTATAAAAAAATCTATGTATAACAAGGTTGCACCTGAATTCTATGTAATTTTCTTTTTCATAAATAAAATAAAAATAGATTCCAAAAGATAAAGCCAATTTTTAAGTCAAGATGTGGTGGTGGTGGTGGTGGTGGTGGTGGGAAGACAGTGACTCCAGACACAACTTGAGTCAAGCCCCAGAGGATTTTCCCAACATTGGCACCAACACAGCCAATTAAACCAGGACCAGAAGATCATGTTAGAGGGTCCTTACCATCACACTGCACTGCGCGTAATTAATTAATTCTCTTCAGATCACTAATAATGCATTTCCTTATTTCCCATATTTATTCATTTAGAATGATGAGGAGGGTTTTCTTCCTCCTGCTTGTATAAATATGGGCAACATATTCTCCATCAACATTTCCAAGGAGAGCTCCTTGCTGGTGAAGACTTTCTCGTGTCTGCAAACCACACATCAGAAAGCAGAATGGTGAGTATGGCAGCCTTTGCTCTCCAGACTCTACTCAGTGGTTTCTTGGAAGGAGATCAGTAATTTTGATTGTTTTTCTTTTATGGCACATTGATATCTTTGCTCTTCTCTATGGACTTTTTTTCTTGTGAGATGCCAGTTTTGGATCCAGATTCTGCAGCTTTATTTCAAGGGCAACGGTCCACTTGAGTCAGAGTCTAAGGTTGCCACAATTCTTCTCCACAAAATTGGGACCAGACCTTCTGTCCCATTTGCCAATATGTGAACACAGTCCCCCCAAATCAGGATTGTCCCTGTTTTCTGGAATATATGGCAACCTTCACATATGGCAACCTAACACAGACAGACAACTCCTTACTACACACAAGTGCCCTAGAAACACAACTTCAGTACCTGAACAGTGATTTTCAATTGCTGGGCTCCAAAGTCCCACCGCACAACTTCAGCTCCTCTTCAGTGAACTTCAGTGTTCAGCTCCTCTTTCTGGAGTGTCTCCGTTGGATGATCCAATATTGATCATCCTTCATGAATTGATTCAAAATTGGACTGAGCTTCAAAATCCAAAGAAAACCTCACGAACATTTCCCAGAGATCTCCTTGAATTCCTTGAGTTTCCTTACATTTTTTTCTCTTTTGAAAGGACAATAAATATTATTAGAGGAAGTCCTACGTTTTGTCCTACATTTTTAAAAAATCAGGGGTAAGCTCCATTGACCTTTAGAAAGCAAGGTTTATTAATCAATGTGATTACTATCACATTGTGGATTTCCCTTTCACATGAATGGGAAGCAGAATGTGATTGGATTTTGAAATGGAATCCACAGCCAATTTTGCTTGAAAATCCATTGTGTGAACCCAGCCTAATGGGAAACAGAGACCTTAACACTGGTTTTCTTTGGGGTAGTGGGCAGAGTGAGGGCCAGGGGAGTTGGTTGGCTGAGGGTAGTGGGTTCTGCGGGCAGCAGGGGTGGCTGGTGCGGGGAGTTTCTGGGTGTAGGGGGAGATTTCCCTGGGGGGAAATAGAAGGGGTTTGCAACCCTAGCCACATTTTACCTGGATTGTCTCTAATGGGGCTTACTTCTGCGTAGGCAGATACATAGGATGGGCTGCGATCCTCTCCAAGCTTAACCTTGGAGTAAGTCTCATTGATTAAAAATGAGGTTTTCTTCTGAGCAGCCATGCATAGGATTGGGCTCTCAGACAGCAACCATAACCACTTTACTTGAGAATTAGCCCCACTGACTTTAATGGGGCTTACTTCTGAGTAGACATGATGCATAGAATGGGCTGTGATCCTCTCCATGCTTAACATTGGACATAGCCTCATAGCCTTACATAGGACTGGGTCTATGACAGCAACTTGGGAGTAAGCCACATTGACTTTAAGGGGGCTTACTTCTGAGTAGGTCTCCAGGGGCAGTGGGCAGCAGCCGGGACCAAGGCTGAGACTCCGGGCGGGTGTGCGGGCAGGTGGCTCGTGACAGCAGCAAGCAGGTCTCCTCTGTCTGGTTACCTTGTGCATCTCTCTGACTGTGTGCCATGGAGCCAGCACTCATTCTAATTGCATTGATCCTTATTCCCAGAAAAGTATATTTTGGATTATAGTGTTTATTTTTAATTTTTATGGGGTTTAATTTTATCATTCAATTTTTATGGGGATATTGCAAGTTGAGTAATCAGTATTGTTAGGCAAGAAATATTGCTCCATCTCAGCTGCAGTGACAATGTTGAGCTCTTTCAAAGCAATTTACATCTTAACAGAAACTCTGATTTTAACATAACCTCCTGTTATTTTTATTAGCGTCAGTTGTTGATGTTGATCCTGAAATGTCTTGCTGTCCTCAAAGACTGATGAGACTTTGAAGCTACATTTTCCAAAGTGCCTTGTCATCCCCTTCCTGGATGGAAACCCTAATAAATTGGTTGCCTCCACATTACTGTGTGTGTTTCCTTCCCTGCGCATGAAAAGAACATCTCCGATTTTTGCACTGATATTCAGAATTAGCAAAATGTACCTGTATTGTGGGACTAAAATATCCCTGTAAGCCATCCCCCCCCCATTGTTCAACACCATCCCATGTGTAACATCACTCATGCACATCAATCCCATGATGCGCATCATCCCCCATGTGCAACACCCCAAGGTGCATCGTTCTCCCATGCACAACATCTCCCATGCACATCACCCCCATGTGCATAACCCCCATGCTCAACACTCCCCATGTGCAAAACCCCCTCATGAGCAATACCCCACCTGTGCAATACCCCCACGTGGAATATCTCCAATACACATCACCCCCATGTGCAACACCACCATGCCCCTGCATGTGCTACACCCCAATGCACATCATCCCCCATGTGCATCATCCCCCCACACAATATCCCCCCATGCACCCTATCCTCCCATGTGCACCATCCCCTACTATTTCACCCTTCCTCCTTGTGCATCAGGCAGTGAGCACCAAATTGGATGGATGTTGATCTGTCAGTCTTGAATGTTTATAGGAGAAAAGCATGCTGCACCCCTTTTCACCCCGTTAAGGGTTAAATTCCTAAACTTGGTGGGTGATGATGACACAGAAGGAACACTCCCCCAATTTCCGAACAGCTCCCAGTGCCTCCCAGGGTCCCCCAGTACACCCAGTCACCTTCCCACACCCCCAAAATGACTCCCCAGACCCCAATTTTTTTAAAAAAAATGTAGGAGAAAATGTAGGATGTCCTATATTTTGTCCTACATTGGTTTTTAATAAAAAGTGACCAGGTCAGGAATTTTTAAAGTGACCAGGTCAGGAATTTTCAATTTTTGGTCTGTTCACCCTGTCCGGGACACCGGCTCCGGGTTTTGTCTTTTCCGATAGATGGGTATAACCACAAGCAGTGGAGGTTGGAGGTGGGAGTTTTCCTTCTCCAGACAACCCACGTTTGGTGGGATTTTGGAGAGGTTGAGTCTGGCTCCTCAACAAAGGCCTGTCTGGCATGGGAGTCCCTGCCGGTAGCTACACTACCACCAGCATAACCCTTTGTATCACTGGAGCACAAAGTCCCAACACCATGAAAAGGTAATTTCCGTTGGTGGGAGGAAGCACCCAATGCCCAAATTAAATGGGGAGAAAGAGGGGACCCCTACTGATGTAAACTCTCTGTAACCTCTCTGTAACCCTAATGGCTCCTCTCAACTACTCTTGGGGTGCAATCCTAACCTAGGCTGGCAGAATTCATGGGTCTTTCCATTCCTGTGGGGATGTAGGGAGCGAAGCGCATGTCTGTACACTGGCCTAGTCCTCCCCAAGGAGAATCTTGCAGCACTTTTGTGACACCCCCAGACCAGCCCAGAACTTATGCTGGGGTTTAGTCCAGCCTAACTGGAGGTTAATTTTGCAGCCTTAGGGCGCAATCCAGAATAACTATGGGAAGTCTTTGCTCCGGTGTAAGAACAATTTGCACTGGATCGCAATATGAATTTCCCATAGGTTTACACTTGGTGCTGCAGTAACTACGGGTACACATAATATCTTTTACGTGCTCCCGTAGTTACTCTGGATTGATACTCTCATCTCTTAAAGAAGGGGTGTCCAACCTTTTAGCTTCCCTGGGCCACATTGGAAGAAGATGAGTTGGTTTGGGCTGCACATAAACAGTAACAACTTTTTTTAAAAAAAATGTAGGACAAAATGTACGATATCCTATATTTTGTCCCACATTTTTTAAACTTTGGAGTAAGTCTCATTGACTTTAATGGGACTTACTTCTTCGCAGGCATGATGCATAGTATGGGCAGCGATCCTCTCCAAGCTAAACCTTGGAGTAAGTCTTATTGATTATAATGGGGTTTCTGCTGAGTAGCCATGTGTAGGATTGGGCTGTCAGACTGGGCTCTCAAAAATAAAAAAATAGGTCTAATACGAGTATAAATGTACATATCCCAAGAAATAAGAAGTTCAGGGCAGAATGGTCCTGTCACTGCTTTTACCAACAGGAAGAGGAATATAGGAAAGTATATTCCTATATTATAGGAAATATAGGAAAGTGCTGGAAGTTGGGTCTCACTGGGTTTGAAATCACCTTTATTCTGCCTCCGTGCCAGGAAGGGAACAGCAGCAGCATCGCTGCATCTTCACAGGAAAACTCCCAGTCAGAACCAGATCTGCTGGTTCTGAGGAACACGATGGACTTAAGCAGGTTGGCTGATGAGGTGGACTGAATCCAATCCTGCATCTTTTCGGGATTGGTGGAGGAGGTCAGGCTTAACATGGGACCTTGGCCAAAGCCTAACCTACTGGGTCATATAGCCTCGCAAGCAGGCTTTGACCAGGAGATTCCCTTGCCATTTGTGGTAGTGGAGAGCAGGTCAGCAAGAAGGGTGAAAAACCAGAATGGTAAGCCAAGCCTTGCTTTCTCAGTCTTACTTTTGGGTAGGAGTCTAAGCCAGTGGTGGCTCCAGCAGGTTCGCACCTACTCTATAGAACCGGTTGTTAACAAGAGATAGGACATATAAAGTTTAAAAATAGCCATTTAAAAGTGGCTGCCAGATGGGCATAGAACCCTTTGTTAATTTCCTTGAATCCCATCACTGGTCTCAGCCCATAAGCCTAACCATGTCTACTCAATAGTAAGCTCCATTGTGTTCAGTGGTTCTTACTCCCAGGAAAGTGTCTTTAGGATTTCAGCCTAAGGTTGCCACAATCTTCTTCCACAAAAAGTGGGCAATACCCTCTGTCCCATTTGCCAATTTGTGAACACAATCTCCCAAAATCGGGATTGTCCCTGTTTTGGGGGGACACATGGCAAACTTCACTAACACACACAGACAACTCCTTACTACACACAATTGCCCTACAAACACAGCCACAGCACCTGATCAGTGATTTTGCATTGCTCTGCTGCAAAGTCCCACCGCACACCTTCCAACCGGTCACACCACATCTGTGTGAGAAACTTTTAACTCAGTTGTGTAAAGGGAAATTAGGCAGAGTTTAGTTTCAAAGAGTTCTCAGCTAAAACACTCAAAGGTATTGGGTTTTCTCTCTGATATCTGTCCATTGGCCTGTTTTAGCCACATACTGCTCCTTCTTGTGCCATCAGTCAGTGTTGGAATATTAAAAATGTACAAACAGAAATCCAGGTGTTTGCAAAACAAGTAATTGGTGGATTGTTTTCCATTTCAGGTTTACTTGGGGCAGAATTTGAAAAGAGATTTGGGCGCACAACACAGATTGTGGCTTTTCCCAATGAATAACTCATTGAATGGGAAAGTGCACATTTTTGCGTCAAGATGTGATAGTAGTGGAGGTGATGGGGAAACGGAGACTCCAGACAAAACTCTAGCCAAGGCCGAAAGGATTTTCCCAACATTGGCACCAACACAACCAATAGAACTTGGACCAGAAGATCATGTTCTGGCTTAGAGGGTTCTTACCATCACACATCACTGGACATAATTAAATCTGGGTATCATCCTTTTCCTCTACCTCAGACATCTTCTCAACATAATGTCCAGCGACAGGTAAGTGGTGGAATAAGATTGCTTTACTTAAGGCACATAAGCTTGATGGTTACTTCAGGCACAAACGCTTAACGGTTACAATGGCACTCCTTCTTTCTTTACAGGAACAACAAGGGAAACTTTGCCAACCAACAACAGGTAAGTAATTAAGTTCAACCAGGGTTTTGTGCAACCTCCACTTCAATCAGCATTAACGCTGTCCTCTTCTTTTCCAGGTTCTCAGGCATCCATCCAGCAGCTTCAGCTCCTGCTTTCCTCGCTGCTTCCCACCCAACTGCCTTTCCCCACTCTTTTCTGCCTTATATATCCCCTCTCCCTCCTCCCCTTTCTTCCCTGGGGTGATCCAAAGCCCTTCTTTATGAGATGAAGTGGCTATATCTTGTTCCTTCTGGAACCTCCAACCTGCCATCTCTTTTCTTAACCCCTTCACTGGTGAAACCTTCAAGGAGGTGAGGGCTTCATCAAGGAGGCCTCACCACAGTCAGCTTCAAGTTAAGCTCAGGTCATTGTGGTAACAGGTCAAGTCAAATTAGTGTATAAAAAATCTCGTATAACAAGGTTGCACCTGAATTCTATGTAGTTTTCTTTTTCAGAAATAAAAATAAATTTCAAAGATCAGGAAAGTGTCCATTTTTGAGTCAAGATGTGGTGGTGGTGGTGGTGGTGGTGGTGGTGGTGGGGAAGACACAACTCCAGTCAAGCCCCAAAGGATTTTCCCAACATTGGCATCAGCACAACCAATTGACCCTGGACCAGAAGATCATGTTCTGGCTTAGAAGATCAGGTTCTTACCACCACACAACGCTGGACGTAATTAAGTCTCTTCAGATCACTAATTATGCATTTCCTTATTTCCCATATTTATTCATCCAGAATGATGAGGATTATCTTCCTCCTTCTGCTTGAATAAATATGGGGAGCAGATTCTCCATCAATATTTCCAAGGAGAGCTCCTTGCTGGGGAAGACTTTCTCTAGGATAAGTCTTTGCAGACCACGTATCAGAAAGCAGAATGGTGAGTATGGCATCCTTTGCTCTCCAGACTCTACTCAAGGGTTTCTTGGAAGGAGATCAGCTATTTTCAATGTTTTTCTTTTATGGCACACTGATCTCTATGCTCTTCTATATGGACTTTATTTCTTGTGAGATGCCAGTTTTGGATCCAGATTCTTCAGCTCTATTTCAAGGGCGACTGTCTGCTTGAGTCAGAGTCAGATTGTGTAAGAGCAGGAATCCTAAGCATGTCTACCCAAAAGTAAGCCCCATGATGTTCAATGGTTCTGACTCCCAGGAAAGTGTCTTTAAGATTGCAGCCTAAGATTGCCACAATTCTCTTCCACAAAACTGGGAAAGGACCTTCTGTCCCATTTGCCAATATGGGAACACAATATGTGAAAATCAGGATTGTCCCTGTTTTCCCGAACATAACACACACCTTCACTAACACACACAGACAACTCCTTACTACACACAATTGCCCTAGAAACACAGCTACACTACCTGATTAGTGATTTTCAGTTGCTGGGCTCCAAAGTCCCACCAACAACTTCCAATCTTTCCATATCAAAAACATTGAACTCAATTGTGCAAAGGGAAATTAGGCAGATATAAGCATTTTAGATGCAAGGAGTTCTGAGTTAAACCTATAAAAGGTATTGGGTTTTCTCTCTGATATCTGTGCATTGGCCTGTTATATCCACATACTTTCTCCCTCTTGTGCCATCAATACATGCTGGATCCCTAAAAATGTGCAAACAGAAATCCAGGTGTTTGCAATCAGTTATTTAGTTGATTTTTTTCCCCTTTAGGCTTACTTGGGGCAGAATCTGAACAGAGATTTGGGCTCACAACACAGATTGTGGCTTTTCCCGATGAAGAACTCTATGGCTATGTGGTTTGCCTCTCAGTATTCTCAGGGCCGGCCCATCAGTGAGACCAACTAAAGTGGTTGCCTGAGGCAGGAGACTGGGGTGGGCAGAGAAGCTCATCTCTACCTGCATTCTGGCCACCAGAGTTCAGCTCCTCTTTCTGGAGTGTCTCCATTGGATGATCCAAAATTCATCTTCCTTCAGGAATTGATCCAAAATTGGACTGGGCTTCAAAATCCAGACAAAACCTCATGAACATTTCCCAGAGATCTCCTTGAATTCCTTGAGTTTTCTTACACTTTGAAAGTATTTGGACTGTAAAGGATGGCAAAGTCAGCTTCCTACAGAAGGAAATGCTCAAAGCAAGTGGTCAATGTGATCCTCTTTTGCTTCTTCTCCAGAAAGGTCTCCTCTGCCTGGCTGCCTTGTGCGTCTCTCTGACTATGTGCCATGGAGCCTGCACTTTTGCATCTATCGAAGTTACAATAGTAAATGGTAACATGATCAAAACTGTTATTAATGTGGGCAAAAATACTTCTGTGTGTGATAAATATTAGAAAATAGACTGTCAAGCGAAGGTGATGCTGGGAATGCAGGGAGCCCTCCCCATCTGAAGGCTTGGCAGCCATAGATTGTAGTATTTTCTTCCCAAGTATTTGGTGTGGATCCCAAGCCTGATTCCTCCAGATCAGAATCCCAGGAGAGCAGCTAATCCTCAAGACCTTCACACTTTATACCCCCACCAAGGAGTGAGTCTTAGGAATAGTCAATAAGATTCCTGTGCTCAGACCTGCCATTTCAGGAGCAGGTTTGTTGTACTGAAAGACCTTACAGAACTGAAGATGAAGCTGACTGGGTTGTTTCCTCCTAGGAATGCCATTGCATCCAACTCATTGCACTGATTCTGATGATGGAAGCAGCCATGCTTTTGGCTCTTCATGGACTGGAAGGAATTCCATGACATGCTTCTGTAGTGCCAGTGGGATCAATTGCTGTTCCCGGTAAGTAGAAACCGAAACTGCTACTGGATCTCTTAAACTGTTTGAAAGGTTCTCACCAAAGCAATAGGAGAAGATCTCATGATGTGGGGGATCAGGGAGGCAAAGGATGCTCTTCATTAAAGGACAAATGTGCAAATGCTCTAGTGCTATGCCCAGTACAGGTCCCCAGTACAGATCTCATTCTGAATACTTGGGACATGTTCACACATTATCAGATCCTACAAGAACTTCAGACTGGGATGTACAGTAAGTTCTTGCCTTACGACCTTTCAAGATGCAAACTTTCATACATACGAACATCCCTTGCATTTACATCAATGCATCGACATCAATGGTGTTGGACCTACAAACGTTCCAACTTGCAATTGAGGTTGCAGAGGTCTTACTGTTTTGTAAGAACATTCAACATGATTAATTACAAAACATTACTTTAATCAAATCAAATCATACCTTTATTGGTGTAATAATAATAGACAACAGGAAATAAATATTCAAATGGATAAAAGCAAATAAAAGTAAGTTGTTGCCTAGAATCTCCAAAGAAGCAATGTTTTCTGTGAGATCCGATATTACTTTAAAAATAAAAAATATTGGTTTTTCAAAAAGGAAAATGGAGAAGGAAAGGAGAAGAAAAACAAAACAGAAAAAATAAACAAACATATTTTATGCAAAGTATATGGCAAGCACAGATTTCTTAATTTATATTTGTGTAGTCCAGGGGTGTCCAACCTTTTAGTTTCTTGGGCAGCACTGGAAGAAGACATGGTTTGGGCCACACATAGGACATGGTCACCCAAAAGCAACTTTTTAACCAATGTAGGACAAAATGTAGGACATCCAACTTTTTGTCCTACATTAAAAAAAAATCCGGGGTTAGCTCCATTGACTTTTAGAAAGAAAGGTATATTAATCAATGTGATTACTATGTGCACTATGCTGTGGATTTCCCTTTCACATTAATGGGAAGCAGAATGTGATTGGATTTTGATACGGAGTCCACAGCCAATTTTGCTTGAAAATCCATTGTGTGAACCCAGCCTAATGGGAAACACAGAGCCCAACACTGGTGTTCTTTGGGGTAGTGGGCAGAGGCAGGGCCAGGGGAGTTGGTTGGCTGAGGGTAGTGGGTGCTGCGGGCAGTAGGGGTGGCTGATGTGGGGAATTTCTGGGTGGAGGGGGAGATTTCTCTGGGGGAAGTCCAGGTACAGGTCCCCAGTACAGGTTCCTAGTACAGTCCAGAAGGGGTTTGCAGTCCTAGCCACATTTTACCTGGATTGTCTCTAATGGAGCTTATTTCTGTGTAGGCATGCATAGGATTGGCTTCTCAAACTGCAACTATAGAAACCGTTACTTGGGAGTAAGCCCCACTGACTTTAATGTGGCTTACTTTTGAGCAGGCACGATACATAGGAAGGGCTGCGATCCTCTCCAAGCTTAACCTTGGAGTAAGTCTCATTGATGATAATGGGATTTTCATCTGAGTAGCCATGCTTAGGATTGGGCTCTCAGACTGCAACCATAGCCACTTTACTTGAGAATAAGCCCCATTGACTTTAACAGGGCTTATTTCTGAGTAGGCATGATGCATAGGATGGGCTATGATCCTCTCCAAGCTTAACCTTGGACATAGCCTCATAGCCATACATAGGATTGGGTGTATGACTGCAACTTGGGAGTAAGCCTCATTGACTTTAAGGGGGCTTACTTCTCCAGGGGCAGAGGGTAGCAGCCGGAACCGAGACTGAGGCTCCAGGCGGGTGTGTGGCCGGGTGGCTTTTGGCGGTACAAGCAGGTCTCCAGGAGGCGGAGGGCAAGGAGCTTGTGCTGCGGACAAACGCAGGTCTCCAGGGGCAGCACCGGGACCAAGGCTGCTTGTGGCTCCCCCCCCCACCTGCCTCCCAGCCGCTGAAAGCGCTTGCATCACCTGCCCACCTGCCTGCCTGCCCGGCCTGCAGTGTGCTGAGAGGTCAGAAGGCAGGCAGGCAGGCAGAGGAGCCAGGCGACTCAGCACGAAATTTGAAAATGGCGTTCAACACAAAGCGGTTCTTGCAGTGGTGGCGGCCAGCTTTTCTGGAGGCCACATGCACCCTTGTCCTGGGCTGCATGCGGCCCGAGGACCGCGTGTTGGACACCTATGTTTTAGTCTAAAATTACTTTAATTTGTACTACTGATGAATTTATCTTAAATGCTCAAAGCAAGTGGTCAATGTGCTCCTCCTTTGCTTCTTCTCCAGAAGGGTCTCCTCTGCCTGGTTACCTTGTGCATCTCTCTGACTGTGTGCCATGGAGCCAGCACTCCTTCTAATTGCATTGATCCTTATTCCCAGAAAAGTATATTTTGGATTATAGTGTTTATTTTTAACTTTTATGGGGTTTAATTTTATGATATAATTTTTATGGGGATATTGCAAGTTGAGTAATCAGTATTGTTAGGCAAGAAATATTGCTCCATCTCAGCTGCAGTGACAATGTTGAGCTCTTTCAAAGCAGTTTACATCTTAACAGAAACTCTGATTTTAACATAACATCCTATTATTTTTATCAGCCCCTAGTTTTGATGTTGATTCTGAAATGTCTGGCTGTCCTCGAAGACTGATGAGACTTGGAAGCCACATTTTCCAAAGTGCCTTGTCATCCCCTTCCTGGATGGAAACTCTAATAAACTAATTGCCTCCACATTACTGTGTGTGTTTCCTTCTCCGAGCATGAAAAGAACATGTCTGATTTTTGCACCAATATTCAGAATTAGCAAAATATGCCTGCATCGTGTGACTAAAATATCCCCGTACACCATACCCCTCATTTTGCAACACCATCCCATGTGCAACATCCCCCATGCACATCAACCCCATAATGTGCATCATCCCCCATGTGCAACACCCCAAGGTGCATCATTCTCTCATGCACAATATCTCCCATGCACATCACCCTCATGTGCATAACCCCCAAGCTCAACACCCCCCATTCGCAACATTCCCTCATGAGCAATACCCCACATGCACAATACCCCCCATGTGGAACATCTCCAATACTAATCACCCCCATGTGCAACAGCTCCATGGAATTGCATGTGCAACCCCCCGATGCACAACATCCTCCATGTTGCATCAACCCCCCACACAATATCCCCCCTGCACCCTATCCTCCCATGTGCACCATCCCCTACTAGTTCACCGGTTGTCTCCTGAAGCCTTTCCGACAAATGGGTATAGCCACGGCAGAGGAGGTTGGAGGTGGGAGCTTTCCTTCTCCAGACAACCCACTTTCAGTAGGATTTTGGACAGGTTGAGTCTGGCTCCTCAACAAAGGCCTGTCCGGCATGGGAGTCCCCATTCCAGAAAAGGGATTGTCCATTGGTGGGAGGAAGAATCCAATGCCTAAATTAAATGGAGAGAAAGAGAGGGCCTTGTACCCCTACTGATGGCTCCTCTCAACTACTCTTGGGGTGCAATCCTAACCTAGGGCGGCCAAATTCATGGGTCTCTCCGTTCTTGTGTTGATGTAGGGAGGGAAGCGCATGTCTGTACACTGGCCTAGTCCTCCCCATGGAGAAACTTACAGCACTTTTGTCACACCCCAGACCAGCCCAGAACTTATGCTGGGGTTTAGTCCAGCCTAAATGGAAGTGAGGTTTGCAGCCTTAATCTTGTAAAGCTTTTAGAAGAAGACAGGATGCTATATTTGGCAGGTGACAAAGAGATGAGGGTTGTGCATGCCATTATTTGAGGGTTGCCATATGTCCCAAAAACCTATCAAGCTGGTGGTTTTTGCCTATGGTCAGCTTCAAGTTATATCCAGTTCAGGGCTGTGGGTGGCACAAGTGGCTAAGACACTGTGCCTGTTAACCAGCAGGCCAGGGTTCGAGACCTGGGTCGGCCCCACAAGACAGGGTGAGCTCCTGTCCTTAGCCCAGCTCTGTGACACAGCTGGATCCAATCGTATTGGCTCTGCCTTTCCAGGGGACTAATTCAGTGGCGTGGAGTTTTTGCTGCTAATTTGCTGCTTGGGTAACAGCCTCTCCTCCATAACAATCCAACCCAGGCTTTCGTGCTTCGCATGCAGCATATGCAGTACCGAGAATGATACCATAGTCTCTGAAGACTGACGGAGGCCTGCTGCTTTTCATTGTGGTATCAAGTCAAGTCTAATTAGTGTACAAAAAAATCTACGTATAACAAGGTTGCACCTGAATTCTATGTAATTTTCTTTTTCATAAATAAAATAAAAATAGATTCCAAAAGATAAAGCCAATTTTTGAGTCAAGATGTGGTGGTGGTGGTGGTGGTGGTGGTGGGAGGGGGAAGACAGTGACTCCAGACACAACTTGAGTCAAGCCCCAGAGGAATTGGCACCAACACAGCCAATTAAACCAGGACCAGAAGATCATGTTCTGTCTTAGAGGGTCCTTACCACTACATAGCACAGGAAGTAATTAAGTCTCTTCAGATCACTAATAATGCATTTCCTTATTTCCCATATTTATTCATCCAGAATGATGAGGAAGGTTTTCTTCCTCCTTATGCTTGAATAAATATGGGGAGCAGATTCTTCATCAACATTTCCAAGGAGAGCTCCTTGCTGGGGAAGACTTTCTCTTGGATAAGTCTTTGCAGACCACATATTAGAAAGCAGAATGGTGAGTATCAGGACAATCCAGAGCACCTAATCTGTCCACATAAGAGCCCTTAGGTTGCCCTATCTAACACTAGGTTGGAGCAACTGCAAGATGCTCCAGCCCAGTTACTCTGAAGGAGGCTTAGGGAAGAGCAAGGCAAGATAGGGTGCCCTAAGAGAGGTGGACCTGCTCTGCCCTAACTGGGGCAGCCTAAGCAGCTCAGGAGAGGCAAGTTGAGGGCATGTTGAGCATTGCCTAGGGCAGAGCAGTTACTCTGTATCCAGAGCCTGTTTCCAAGGCAGAAATGCCCTCTTCCAGCCCTCAGAGTTATACCACCTCAAGAGCAGGAATAGTAATGAGTAGACCCATAGGGGTCCATGATCAGGCCCGAGTAAGAATGGCAGTGCTGACCAAAAATCTGAGTTCTTGGCCATCCTAGCTGCAACCCCTTCCTCTCAACCTCAGGATATGGAACAAACTACGGCTGCCCACAAACCTCAGGATACAGCAGGCCACTCCAAGAAGCCCCTTGTATTCACTGTAGAATGTACTGGCATCTCATCAGGGACTCCTTATAAGGCAGGCACCCAGTGGCGTCACCAGACTGGTGCGGCTGGTGTGGGCTGCATTGGGGATGCGCTCCGTATGGGGTGATGTGCCGGAGGAGTTTGACTGTCCTTTGGCAGGCCCCGGGTGTCAGCACCCCCATTCAGGCCTGCTCCAAGGCGGAGCAGCAGCCAGAAGCTGCCACTTGTCTGAGGAGGTGGCCTGAACGGCCATCTGAGGTGCACTGCGCAGAAACACACTGAGCATGCCGAACAGCTTCAGAGGAGACTTCCTTAGAGCAGAGAAAGTCCGCGCCTCTGCACAGCCATTCGGCCTCACTCAGGAGGCGGAGCGGCAGCCGAATGGCTTCAGAAAGAGTACTGCACAGGCACCAACTCTGACGCCTGCACAGTCTCCCCCGAAGCCAAAAGGCTTCAGAAACAACTGCGCAGGCGCCAACTTTGGTGACTGCACAGTCCAGGTGGGGGGGGGGGGCGTATCCCAGGGATGATGCACAGACTTCCGCACCAGGTGATGTGCAGAGTCATGTCACCACTGTAGGCACCACAGCTGTTCCTTGTTCAGTGTGATCTGAGGGGTGTCTCCTCAGGAGCAAGTCTTTCCCTTGTGTCAATTACTTAGCATGCTTTGGAGCAGTTAGGGCAGCCCAGGCTTCCTGACTCTCTGGATTCAGCATAACTTTCTGCTCTGGATACAGAATAGTTAGGAGAGTGCAGTTAGGTCAGAGCAGGCTGAACTTGCTCTGGATTACACCAGAGCATAGAGAAATTGGAATGTAAAGGATGGCAAAGTCAGCTTCCTACAGAAGGAAATGCTCAAAGCAAGTGGTCAATGTGCTCCTCTTTTGCTTCTTCTCCAGAAAGGTCTCCTCTGCCTGGCTGCCTTGTGCATCTCTCTGACTATGTGCCATGGATTCTGCACTCGTGTGCCTCTTGAAGCTCTGATAGTAAATGGTAATATGATCAAAGATGCTATTAATTTGGGCAACAAAAGTACTTCTGTGTCTGATAAAAATTAGAAAATAGATTCTGTCTGGCAAGTAAAGGTCATGCTGGGAATGCAGTGAGCCCTCCACATCTGAAGGCTTGGCAGCAGAGGAGGGCTGCTGCCGGTTTTCACCGGTTCTATAGAACTGGTTGTTAAATTGGTTCCAATCCTAGCTGGCACTAGGATAGGGACCAATTTGCTTCATCCCCTTATTACAGCTAGGTCCGAGGTGGAGCAGCAGCCAGAAGCTGCTGCTCCATCCCAGAGGTAGCCACAATGGTGCTGTGCAAAAGATGCTGTGCACAAAGAGTGTATCTCTGCACACCCATTGGGCCTTGCTCCAGAGGCAAGGCCAGCTTCTCCACCTCCAGGGCAAGGCCTAATGGCTGCGCAGATGCAATGCAAATGTCCAAAGTCTCGGACATGCGCAGTGTGTCCCTCTGTGGGGCCATTTGGCCTCGCTAGGGAGGTGGAGCGGCAAGTGCCGTTCTGCCCCTCTAGCGAGGAGAAATGGCCCCGCAGAGGCACAGACCTCCTCCTTGGAGAGGAGGAAGTCTCCTCTGAAGCTGGTTGACTTCAGAAGACTCACTGTGCACATGCCAACATTGGCGCATGTGCAGTCTCCTCTGCGAGGCCATTTGATCTCGCTAGGGAGGCGGAGCGACAAGTGCCACTCTGCTTATCTGGTGAGGCCAAATGGCCCTGCAGAGGCGCAGACCTTCTCCTCTGCAGAGAGGAGGAAATCTGCTCTGAAGACGACAGGCTTCAGAGGACACTGCGCAGGTGCCAAGTGCGTCAGAAGACGCACTGCGCATGCATCAAGGTTGGTGCATCAGCAGTGTTCAGTGGTGGCTGCTAACTGGTTGTTAACCAGTTTGTAGCCCACCACTGCTCGGCAGCCATAGTTTTGAGTATTTACTTCTCAAGTAATTGGTGTGGATCCCAAGCCTGATTCCTCTAGATCAGTACCCCAGGTGAGCAGCTAGTTCCCCAAGACCTTCACACTTTAAAACCCCACCAAGGAGTGAGTCTTAGCAATAGCCAATAAGATTCCTGTGTTCAGACCTGCCATTTCAGGAGCAGGTTTGTTGTATTGAAGGATCTTACACAACTAAAGATGACACTGATGTGGTTGTTTCCTCCTAGGGAAAATAGTGCCTCCAACTCACTGCATTGATTCTCATGATGGAAGCATCCATGCCTTTGGCTCTTCGTGGAATGGAAAGGACTGCAGGAGATGCTACTGTAGTGTCCGTGGGATGAGGTGCTGTTCCGGGTAAGAAGAAACCGAAACTGCGACTGGTTCTCTTAAAACTGTTTGAAAGGTTCTCACCAAAGCAATAGGAGAAGATCTCATGATGTGGGGATCAGGGAGGCAGAGGATGCTCTTCATTAAAGGACAAATGTGTGAATGCTCTAGTGCTACGCCAAGTACATGTCCCCAAAACAGATCTCGTTCTGAATATTGGGACACGTTCACACATTTTCAGATCCTACAAGAACTTCAGACTGGGATGTACTGTAAGTTCTTGGCTTATGACCTTTCAAGATGCAAACACTCATACATACAAACATCCCTTGCGTTTATATCAATGCATTAATGTCAATGTTGTTGAACTTACAAACATTGTAACTTACGATTGAGGTTCCAGAGGTCTTACTGTTTTGTAAGAACATTCAACAAGACTAATTACAAAACATTACTTTAATCAAATCATACCGTCATTGGCATGAAAATAATAGACAACAGGACAATACATATTCAGTTGGATAAAAGCAGATAAAAGTAAGTTGTTGCCTCAGAACCACCAAAGAGAGATCTGTGAGATCCAACATTACTTTAAAAAAATAAAATAAAATAAATTATTGGTTTTTCAAAAAGGAAAACAGAGAAGGAAAGAGAAGAAAAACAAAACAGAAAAAATAAACAAATATATATTAGCAAAGTATATGGCAAGCACAGATTTCTTAATTTACCTTTGTTTAGTATAAAATGACTTTAATTTCTACAACCTATAAATTTATCTTAAGCTATAACATTATTTTAACAATTTCAAGAGACATCAGAAAAAGAATAAAAATAATATAACAACTAGCAAAAAGCATACCCGCGTTGCGGGAGTAACACTTCCCCATACGACATCCCCCCACGGCACATCAACCCGCCGTGCTCAACTTCCCACCATGCACAACTTTCCCTCATGTGCAACTTCCCCCATGCGCAACTTCCCCTGTGCACAACTTTCCCCCATGCGCACCATCCCCCCGTGTGCAACTTTCCCCATGAAAGTTATGGGGAGAAGAGCTATGAATTAATAGTTCAGTTAAATGAATAGTTTCAGTTAAATGACTGCCAATTTTTATCATTTTTATCATTTTCTATACATTATTAGGCCATTATTTTATGTGCAATCTTGGCTGAGGTTTTAACCCAAGGCTTTTATATATGATTTTATATATGACCTGTATATGACCTTTGCACTTTATATTGATAATTTCTACGTTTTTATTGTGCTCTTTTCCTTTTGGATATTTATAATTAAGCTGTTTTTTTACTGTTTTGTGCTGGTCTAAGACCGTAATAAAGGTTTATTATTATTATTCCCCATGCGCAACTTTCTCCATGCGCATCATCCCATGCACAACTTCCCCCATGCACAACTTCCACCCATGCGCATCATCCCCCATGCGCATCATCCCCATGCGCATCATCTCCCATGCACAACTTCCCCCTATGCGCAACTTCGTCATGCGCAACTTCACCCCATGCACATCATCCCCCATGCACAACTTTCCCATATACAACTTTTCCCATGCGCATCATCCCCCCATGCGCAACTTCCCCATGTGCAACTTCCCCATGCACATCATCCCCCATGTGCATCATCCCCCATGCACAACTTCCCCCATGCACAACTTTCCCTTATACACAACTTCCCCATGCACAACTTCCACCCATGTGCATCATCCCCCATGCGCATCATCCCCATGTGCATCTTCTCCCATGCACAACTTCCCCCTATGCGCAACTTCCCCATGCGCAACTTCACCCCATGCACATCATCCCCCATGCACAACTTTCCCATATGCAACTTTTCCCATGCGCATCATCCCCCCATGCGCATCATCCCCATGCGCAACTTCCCCATGTGCAACTTCCCCATGCACATCATCCCCCATGTGCAACTACCCCATGCGCAACTTTCCTCATGCACAACTTCCCCAAGCGCAACTTCCCCCATGCGCATCATCCCCCATGCACAACTTTCCCCATGCGCAACTTTCCTCATGCTCAACTTCCTCCATGCTCATCATTCCCCCATGCATATCACCCCCATGCATATCATCCCCCATGCGTATCATCCCCCCATGCGCAACTTCCCCCATGCACAACTTCCCCCATGCGCAACTTCCCCCATGCGCAACTTTCCCCATGCGCAACTTCCCCCATGTGCATCATTCCCCCATGCGCAATTTCCCCCCATGTGCAGCATCCTTGCCAGTGCAACCTCTTCCTCTGAACAACATCCCCCAGTGCACCAGGCAGAGAGCACCCAATTGGCTGGATGTTGGTCAGTCTCCCATGTTAAGTATAGGACAGAAACATGTTGCCCCCTTTTCAGCCCCTGAAGGGTTAAACTTCTCCAGATGGTTCTTGGTGGGAGTTCAGGTGACAGAAGGAACTCCCAGAATTCCATGCTTCAGGCCCAGCAGTTGGGGTGGAATGTTGCTGAGTCAGCAATTCTCAATGCAAAGTAAAGGGAGGAAAACGCGTTGTGCCCCTTTTCACCCCCTTCCGGTTGGAATTTCTGAAAACCGGTTCTTAGTGCACCCCTCAGTCACAGAAGGAACACCCACCCCAAATTTCGCACTTCTAGGCCCAGCGGTTTTGGCAGGGCGGTGATGAGTCAGTGAGTGAGTCAGTGATTCAGTGACTTTTCTCTTTTATATATATAGATAATCTATTCAACTACTCCAGAATTGACTTTACTCATCATCCCCTTTTCACGCAGAAAGTCCATGAATGGTTTCCAATTGTCAATTAATTTTTTTACTGACTTCTCTTAAGAAAAGTTGTAAGTTGGTCCATTTTGGCAAAGTCCAGAATCTTAGGGTACAGTCCAGCACTGGGTTCCCCCATCTCTCACTGGGATGGCCCAAGACAGATGGACCTGCCCCACGACAGATTGACCTGGGCTGCTCTAGCTGGGGCAGTCTACGCAGTTCAGGAGAGGCCTGTTGAGGGCTTGTTCAGCATTTCCGAGGGCATAGCAGAGACTCTATATTTATATTTACTAGTATATACTACTACAATTCCAATAAATAAATACCTGGTGCAGATCTCTGTTCAGAGTTGTTCACAGATAATGCAGCCACAGTCTGTGAGTGTTAGACCTGGATCTTGATTCAGCATCTCTGCTTATGGTGCCACTGGTCCTTGTGATCCATCTGGATCATCGCTTGTTTGGACCACGAAGGAGAGATGATTAAGGGCGTCAGACCTGTGAAAACCGGTCATCAAGTGGACAATGCAATTCAGAAATCCTGGTTAGATGCTGAGAAAATGGAGTGGTTTTCCTTCAAAAGTCCTTCTGCATGCTCAACCAAAACTTCTTTTCTTGTTCTCCCCAGGTTTTATAGAATCTATCATGCGCCACGATGCAGAGCAGTCTTAGATCAAGAAATATGCAGAGTTAGATTTTATGACCGCGCTGACCCCACCAAGCCATGTAAAATCGAATTTTAAAAAGCCTTTCTCGTCTCCTGTACTTACGAGGTCACAAATAAATCAGAGGCTTACACATTTCCTGGATGTCTCCTTCCCAAAGCACAAAAATATACGCAGTATCTTTATTATGGTTGCCCATTGAGGGGCTTCAGACAATGGTTCAGAATTTCCATCCTTACAGTCATTTACAGTCCCTACAATCACAGTTGGGTAAATGGCATCAGTATCCAGGGAACTAGTGATAGCAAGTCTGGGGACTTTAACAGGATTTTCACTTAGTCCATGAAAGTGTGGCATACAGTGAAATCCTGACCCCTTGTTAGCCAGGCAGATGTTCCTGTACCGGCCTGGGGGTGTCACAGAAGTGCCATAAGGCAATTCTGTGACACTCCTCACCCTATGGAATGGAGGACAAAGTGCCTCTACCTTCAAAATCTCACAGAATGATTTGCAAACCAGTTTTCCAGCAAGGGTATTTAGTATTGAGTAAATCAGTGGTGGGCCCAGCCTGCCCCAACAACTGGTTCTCCTGAAGTGGGCGGGGCGTGGCTGGGTCAGGGGGCATGGCCAGGGTCAGGGGGCGGGGTGGGGAGGGCATGCCACCTTAACCCTTAGTTTACAAAAAAAATTGTATCTCTTGTGACGGCATCAATCAGTATTAAGCCCCTGGGTTCTGTGTAATTTATTCCTATGCATTACACTTTGTTATGCTCTCGGGGGAATGTGTGCCACAATTAAGAACATAAAAGCATAAGAAAAGCCTCCACTGGATCACACCAAAGACCCATCTAGTCCAGCTCCTGAATCACACAGCAGCCCACCAGCTCCCTCAGGGAGCACATATGACACTTGCATCCAGGTGCCTAAGTACCAGCAGACACACCACAAGTTTCACTGGTGGTGCTCATTCCACTGGTTGAGAAACACCGATCTACAGTTTAGGACCAGAGGCTGTGGTGTCCCCTCTACAGGCTGAGGTTTGCCTCTAAGCACTACTTAAGGCTGCAATCCTGTCCACACTTTCCTGTAAGTAAGCTTCATTGAATATAATAGGACTTCTGAGAAGTCAAGCAAAGGACTGAGCTCTAGTAACCAGCCTTTGGCTGCAATCCTATTCACTTTCCTGAGAGTAAGCTCCACACACTCTAATCGGACTTACTTCTGAGTAGCCAAGAAGCATAGAGGCAAACCATTAGATTGGGCTCTAATGCTGCACTCCTCTGCACACTTTCCTGGGAGTAAGCTTCATAGATTGAAATGGGATTAACTTTTGAGTAGTCAGGCATAGGATTACAAGCTCTTAGAAACCAGCTTCTTTCCAGGGAGTAAGCTTCACTATTATAATGGAATTTACTTCTGAGTAGACAGATGATTGGGCTTTGAGGCTACAGTCCTATCCTCACAGGGGAGTTAAACCTACTGACTTTAATAGGATTTACTTCAGAGTAGGCAGTGGACTGGGCTCCTGGGGGTGCAGGATGGGAACTGGGGCTATGGGGGGGGGGGCAAGAGGACTACAGTGTGGATAGGATTGCAGCCTGACCCCAATCCTAACCGTGTCTACTCTGATGTAAGTACCATTCAAGTCAATGGGGCTTACTCCCAAAACTGTGTGGTCAGGATTTTAACATTACAGTCCAATCCTATGCAGGCTTACTTAGAAGTAAGTCTCATTCTAGTCAGTGGGGCTTACTCCCAGATAAGTGTGTATAGGATTGCAGCCTCAGAGCCCTGTCCTAACCATGTCTACTCAGAAGTAAGTCCCATTATAGTCAGCGGGCTTACTCTCAGGAAAGTAGACAGGGCTGGAGAAACAGGGCTAGAGGGAGAAATTCAAGCCTCTGCCAGTCTCCTCAGCAGCAAGTCCAATTATAGTCAGTGAGCTTACTCTCAGGAAAGTGTGGATGGGAAATCCTCAAATCCTAATGCTATGCTACTCAGAAGGAAATTCCATGATAGTCAATGGGAATTGCTCCCAGGAAAGTGTGGCTAGGATGGTGGCCACAGGCTGCAGTCCTCTACTATACAGTGTGGCTTACTCCTGAGTAGTACTGGGTAGTACTGAGTAGTTCTCCATGCCTAGTACTGGGCTGCAAAGGCACCAGGGGAGGCAGGCAGGCTTGCTGCTATTACTCACCTAAGGCTTCCATAGCTTTCTATGCTGGCTTTTCTATTCCCGCCCAAAGACCCCTTTGTAAAGCTGTCCATCAAAATGCCTGATTCAAAAAAACAGCATCCCCAGAGAGGCTGCCTCATTTGCATATGAGAAACCCATCATGCTTTGCAAACTGCACAAGGAAATAACATCTGAAAACTTGCTAGAAATAAGGTTTTTAATCCAAATAAGACGTTTAGCAAAGACAGGCTTCCTGAATAGCATCAGACAAAGGTTTGGGGCATGAAGAATTTCCTCACCCTGACTTGAAAGTACTGAGTTTATAGAGATCCAAAGCCCTCCCATCTCAGCAGTGAGTGTCTGAGTGTCTGTGGGACGACTGCAATGCCTTGTCTGAATGATGGTCATGGGGACAGACTGTATTCTAAAATTAAAAATGCCCTTAGAGAGGGGAAGGAGGGGGGAGAGAGCCCCCCTTGAGGGAGGGGAGGTAGGTAGGTTCAGAAGGGGGGGAGGAAGGAGGGGGAGTGGAGCTGAACCTCTGGGAAGACAGACCCAGAGGCCCTTTAAGAGAAATGCAAACACACTTGCATGCAATTCAAAGATGACGCCCCCTCTTTAACAACTGGTTCGCTAATGTCAGCCCCAAATTAACAACCAGTTCTACAGAACCGGTGCGAACCGCCCTCAGCCCACCCGTGGAATAAATGAATTATAATATATCAATGATTTCTGGTCCTATTAGCAGGGTGGACCATCCATTCCCATGCTACATTTCCCCATCATCCGATCTCCCTTTATCTTTCCTGGCTCCAGCCATATCCCTGGACGTTGTAGTGACCAGTAGTTTCTATTCCTTGAGTAATGCTGGCACAGATTTCTGCCTAGGCACCCTCTAATAGATGCCACCTTGAAACTGGAAAAACAGAGTCCAGACAAATCACTTTTCTATGCTGGATTTTTGGTAACTGCAGTGCTTCTCAAATTGTGGGTTGCGACCCACTATGATGCATGCCAAAGCACAGTAGGTCATGCTCCAGGCCCACCTTCCCTCCCTTTTCCATTGGTTTGGCTCCAGGTAGGAGCTGTTCTGGGGCCGCTATGACCTACTGGCCTCTTCCGGCCCAGCAGCCCACCTTGTAGGGCAGGGATGTCCAAACCTTTAGGCAGAAGGGCCACATCATCCCTCTGACACTTTGCTGTTGGCCATAAAAATGATTTTCATTTTAAAATATGAATAAATTTACATATAAGAGTGTATTAGAGACTTTACATGACTTGACTGTGGACCTGATGGAAGGGTCTTGCCATGAGCTGCATCTGGTCTCTGGGCTGAGGTTTGGACACAGTTGTTGTAGGGGATCAACAGATCTTCAATAGCATCTGTATCAGCAGGGGAAGTCGTGGCAGCCTATAGACTTCTATATACAAGGTGATTGAAAAGTAACTCCCTATATTGTAATTATAAGTATTTTAGAATAGGGAGTTACTTTTCAATCACCCTGTACATAAAATAAATGAGTCACTGACTGATTCACTGACTCATTCATCAATGCCCAGCCAAAACCGCCAGGCCTAGAGGCATGAAATTTGGGGAGGGTGTTCCTTCCATGATGGAGGCCCCCATTAAGAACCGGTATTTGGAAATTCCCAAAACCCAAACCACCCAAATAGTGGGTGAAAAGGGGCACAACTCATTTTCTTCCCTATACTTTACATTGAAGAATACCTGACGGAGGGACGCTCTGCCCCAAACCCTGGATCTAGAAGCATGAAATTCAGGTAGCGTATTCCTTCCTTGAGGGGAGCACCCACCAAGAACCGGTTTCTAGATATTTAACCCCTAAGGGGCTGAGAAGGGGTGCAATGCATTTTTGGTATATACTTAACACTGAAGACTGATCGACACCCAGCTCCAAATTATGCAGCTGCCCAGTAGGGGTGCCTACAATTGTGTGGGGTTGATGTATGTTGTGGGGGGATGTTGTTCTGGTAGGAGCATGTTGCACTTGGGGGTTTTGTGCATGGGGGAGATTTTTCTGGGGGGAAATGCCAGGTACAGGTCCCCAGTACAGGTTCCTAGTACAGATCCCCAGTACAGGTCCCCAGTACAGTCCAGAAGGGGTTTGCAGTCCTAGCCACATTTTACTTGGATTGTCTCTAATGGAGCTTATTTCTGTGTAGGCATGCATAGGATTGGCTTCTCAAACTGCAACTAAAGTCACCGTTACTTGGGAGTAAGCCCCACTGACTTTAATGTGGCTTACTTTTGAGCAGTCATGATACATAGGAAGGGCTGCGATCCTCTCCAAGCTTAACCTTGGAGTAAGTCTCATTGATGATAATGGGATTTTCATCTGAGTAGCCATGCTTAGGATTGGGCTTCAGACTGCAACCATAGCCACTTTACTTGAGAATAAGCCCCACTGACTTTAACGGGGCTTACTTCTGAGTAGGCATGATGCATAGGATGGGCTATGATCCTCTCCAAGCTTAACCTTGGACATAGCCTCATAGCCATACATAGGATTGGGTGTATGACTGCAACTGGGGAGTAAGCCTCATTGACTTTAAGGGGGCTTACTTCTCCAGGGGCAGTGGGCAGTAGCCGGAACCGAGACTGAGGCTCCCAGCGGGTGTGCTGCCGGGTGGCTTTTGGCGGTACAAGCAGGTCTCCAGGAGGCGGAGGGCAAGGAGCTTGTGCTGCGGACAAACGCAGGTCTCCAGGGGCAGCACCGGGACCAAGGCTGCTTGTGGCTCCCCCCCCACCTGCCTCCCAGCCGCTGAATGCGCTTGCATCACCTGCCCACCTGCCTGCCTGCCCGGCCTGCAGTGCGCTGAGAGGTCAGAAGGCAGGCAGGCAGGCAGAGGAGCCAGGCGACTCAGCACGAAATTTGAAAATGGCGTTCAACACAAAGCGGTTCTTGCAGTGGTGGCGGCCAGCTTTTCTGGAGGCCACATGCACCCTTGTCCTGGGCTGCATGCAGCCCGAGGGCCGCGTGTTGGACACCTATGTTTTAGTCTAAAATTACTTTAATTTGTACTACTGATGAATTTATCTTAAATGCTCAAAGCAAGTGGTCAATGTGCTCCTCCTTTGCTTCTTCTCCAGAAGGGTCTCCTCTGCCTGGTTACCTTGTGCATCTCTCTGACTGTGTGCCATGGAGCCAGCACTCCTTCTAATTGCATTGATCCTTATTCCCAGAAAAGTATATTTTGGATTATAGTGTTTATTTTACACTACAACCCCATAATGCGCATCATCCCCCATGTGCAACACCCCAAGGTGCATCATTCTCTCATGCACAACATCTCCCATGCACATCACCCTCATGTGCATAACCCCCAAGCTCAAGAACCCCATGTGCAATATTCCCTCATGAGCAATACCCCACACGCACAATACCCCCCATGTGGAACATCGATACAAATCACCCTCATGTGCAACAGCTTCATGGAACTGCAAGTGCAACACCCTGGTGCACAACATCCCCCATGTTGCATCAATCCCCCACACAATATCCCCCATGCACCCTATCCTCCCATGTGCACCATCCCCTGCTAGTGCACCCTTTCACCCAGTGCATCAGACAGTGAGCACCCAATTGGATGGATGTTGATCTGTCAGTCTTCAATGTTAAGTATAGGACAAAAGCATGCTGCATCCCTTTTCACCCCGTTAACGATTAAATTTCTGAACATTGGTAGTTGGTGGGTGATGATGACAAAGAAGGAACAACCCCCCCCCACAAATTTCCAAAACCAATTTCCAAATTCGTTTTGGGTGGGCTTTGATGAGTCAGTCAGTCAGTGACTTTTCAGTTTTATATAGTATATTGATTTGGAGGAAGCATCCAGACACGCACAGTTTGCATCGGCATCCTTCAGTCTTGAAAGACTATGGTATTGTGCTCTGAGTGTCCTCTCCAGAGCACAAGGGTCTGGGTAGATGAATATGGAGGATAGACTGTTACCCAAGCAGCAAATCCCCCCTCTCCACATCACTGAGAGACGGCAGAGTTGATACGATTAGTTCCAGCTGCATTGCAGGAGTTACTAGAAGGTGATTGTACACAGTCACGAACTGCTTCTGGGACTCCGGCTCCGGGTTTTATCTCGCGGTTGTCTCCTGAAGCCTTTCCGACAAATGGGTATAGCCACGGCAGAGGAGGTTGGAGGTGGGAGCTTTCCTTCTCCAGACAACCCACTTTCAGTAGGATTTTGGACAGGTTGAGTCTGGCTCCTCAACAAAGGCCTGTCCGGCATGGGAGTCCCCATTCCAGAAAAGGGATTGTCCATTGGTGGGAGGAAGAATCCAATGCCTAAATTAAATGGAGAGAAAGAGAGGGCCTTGTACCCCTACTGATGGCTCCTCTCAACTACTCTTGGGGTGCAATCCTAACCTAGGCCGGCCAAATTCATGGGTCTCTCCGTTCTTGTGTTGATGTAGGGAGGGAAGCGCATGTCTGTACACTGGCCTAGTCCTCCCCATGGAGAAACTTACAGCACTTTTGTCACACCCCAGACCAGCCCAGAACTTATGCTGGGGTTTAGTCCAGCCTAAATGGAAGTGAGGTTTGCAGCCTTAATCTTGTAAAGCTTTTAGAAGAAGACAGGATGCTATATTTGGCAGGTGACAAAGAGATGAGGGTTGTGCATGCCATTATTTGAGGGTTGCCATATGTCCCAAAAACCTATCAAGCTGGTGGTTTTTGCCTATGGTCAGCTTCAAGTTATATCCAGTTCAGGGCTGTGGGTGGCACAAGTGGCTAAGACACTGTGCCTGTTAACCAGCAGGCCAGGGTTCGAGACCTGGGTCGGCCCCACAAGACAGGGTGAGCTCCTGTCCTTAGCCCAGCTCTGTGACACAGCTGGATCCAATCGTATTGGCTCTGCCTTTCCAGGGGACTAATTCAGTGGCGTGGAGTTTTTGCTGCTAATTTGCTGCTTGGGTAACAGCCTCTCCTCCATAACAATCCAACCCAGGCTTTCGTGCTTCGCATGCAGCATATGCAGTACCGAGAATGATACCATAGTCTCTGAAGACTGACGGAGGCCTGCAGCTTTTCATTGTAGTATCAAGTCAAGTCTAATTAGTGTATAAAAAATCTATGTATAACAAGGTTGCACCTGAATTCTATGTAGTTTTCTTTTTCATAAATAAAATAAAAATAGATTCCAAAAGATAAAGCCAATTTTTGAGTCAAGATATGGTGGTGGTGGTGGTGGTGGGAGGGGGAAGACAGTGACTCCAGACACAACTTGAGTCAAGCCCCAGAGGAATTGGCACCAACACAGCCAATTAAACCAGGACCAGAAGATCATGTTCTGTCTTAGAGGGTCCTTACCACTACATAGCACAGGAATTAATTAAGTCTCTTCAGATCACTAATAATGCATTTCCTTATTTCCCATATTTATTCATCCAGAATGATGAGGAAAGTTTTCTTCCTCCTTCTGCTTGAATAAATATGGGGAGCAGATTCTCCATCAACATTTCCAAGGAGAGCTCCTTGCTGGGGAAGACTTTCTCTTGGATAAGTCTTTGCAGACCACATATCAGAAAGCAGAATGGTGAGTATGGCATCCTTTGCTCTCCAGACTCTACTCAAGGGTTTCTTGGAAGGAGATCAGCTATTTTTATTGTTTTTCTTTTTATGGCACACTGATATCTATGCTCTTCTCTATGGACTTTATTTCTTGTGATGCCACTTTTGAATCCAGATTCTGCAGCTCTATTTCAAGGGCAACTGTCCACTTGAGTCAGAGTCAGATTGTGTAAGAGCAGGAATCCTAAGCATGTCTACCCAAAAGTAAGCCCCATGGTGTTCAATGGTTCTTACTCCCAGGAAAGTGTCTTTAAGATTTCAGCTTAAGATTGCCACAATTATTTTCCACAAAATTGCAACAAGACCTTCAGTCCCATTTGCCAATATGTGAACACAATCCCCCAAAATCAGGATTGTCCCTGTTTTCTGGAACATATGGCAACCTTCACTAACATGTGCTAACTAACTAACTAACACAGACAAGTCCTAACTACACACAATTGCCCTAGAAACCCAGTTACAGTACCTGAACAGTGATTTTCAATTGTTGTGCTCCAAAGTCCCACCGCACAACTTCCAACCTTTCCATGTCAAAAACATTGAACTCAGTGTGTAAAGGTAAATTTGGCAGATTTAAGCATTTTAGTTGCAAGGAGGTTCTCAGCTACACCAATCAAAGGTTTTCTCTCTGCTGTCTGTCCATTGGCCTGTTTAAGCTACCTAAGAGCACAATCCTAACTATGTCTACTCATAGGGTCCTACTGCCAGGAAAGTATCTTAAGGACTGCAGCCGTAGTTCCTCCCTCTTTTGCTATCAATCTGTGTTGGATTCATAACAATGCATACTAAAAAATCCAGGTGTTTACATAGCCAGTTATCAGCAATTGGTAATTTTTTTCTACTTTAGGCTTACTTGGGGCAGAATCTGAACCGAGTTTTGGGCTCACAACACAGACTGTGGCTTTTCCCGATGAAGAACTCTATGGCTATGTGGTTTGCCTCTCAGTATTCTCAGGGCCGGCCCATCAGTGAGACCAACTAAAGTGGTTGCCTGAGGCAGGAGATTGGGGTGGGCAGAGATGCTCATCTCTACCTGCATTTTGGCCCCCAGAGTTCAGCTCCTCTTTCTGGAGTGTCTCCGTTGGATGATCCAAAATTCATCTTCCTTCAGGAATTGATCCAAAATTGGACTGGGCTTCATAATCCAGACAAAACCTCATGAACATTTCCCAGAGATCTCCTTGAATTCCTTGAGTTTTCTTACATTTTTTCTCTTTTGAAAGAAATTGGAATGAAAAGGATGGCAAAGTCAGCTTCCTACAGAAGGAAATGCTCAAAGCAAGTGGTCAATGTGCTCCTCTTTTGCTTCTTCTCCAGAAAGGTCTCCTCTGCCTGGTTGCCTTGTGCATCTCTCTGACTTCGTGCCATGGAAGCTGCTCTATTGTGCCTCTTAAAATTGAGGTAGTAAATGGTAATATGATCAAAGATGCTATTAATTTGGGCAACAAAAGTACTTCTGTGTCTGATAAAAATTAGAAATAGATTCTGTCTGGCAAGTGAAGGTCATGCTGGGAATGCAGTGAGCCCTCCACATCTGAAGGCTTGGCAGCAGAGGTGGGCTGCTGCCGGTTTTCACCGGTTCTATAGAACTGGTTGTTAAATTGGTTCCCATCCTAGCTGGCACTAGGATTGGGACCAATTTGCTTCACCCCCTTATTACGGCTAGGTCCGAGGTGGAGCAGCAGCCAGAAGTTGCTACTCTGTCTCAGAGCTAGCCACAATGGTGCTGTGCAAAAGATGCTGTGCAGAAAGAGTGTATCTCTGCACACCCATTGGGCCTTGCTCCAGAGGCGAGACCAGCTGCTCCACCTCCAGAGCAAGGCCTAATGGCTGCACAGATGCAATGCAAATGTCCAAAGTCTCAAACATGTGCAGTGTGTCCCTCTGTGGGGCCATTTGGCCTCGCTAGGGAGGTGGAGCGGCAAGTGCCGTTCTGCCCCTCTAGCGAGGAGAAATGGCCCCGCAGAGGCACAGACCTCCTCCTTGGAGAGGAGGAAGTCTCCTCTGAAGCTGGTTGGCTTCGGAAGATGCACTGGACACACGCCAATGTTGCTACATGCTCAGTGCTCTTCTGGAACCAGGTGGCTTCATAAGACGCACTGCGCACATGCCAACATTGGTGCATGCGCAGTCTCCTCTGTGAGGCCATTTGGTCTCGCTAGGGAGGCGGAGTGACAAGTGCCACTCTGCTTATCTGGTGAGGCCAAATGGCCCCGCAGTGGTGCAGACCTTCTCCTCTGCAGAGAGGAGGAAATCTGCTCTGAAGACGACAGGCTTCAGAGGACACTGCGCAGGTGCCAAGTGCGTCAGAAGAAGCATTGCACATGCATCAAGGTTGGCGCATCAGCACTGTTCAGTGGTGGCTGCTAACCAGTTGTTAACTGGTTTGTAGCCCACCACTGCTCGGCAGCCATAGTTTTGAGTATTTACTTCTCAAGTAATTGGTGTGGATCCCAAGCCTGATTCCTCTAGATCAGTACCCCAGGTGAGCAGCTAGTTCCCCAAGACCTTCACACTTTAAAACCCCCACCAAGGAGTGAGTCTTAGCAATAGCCAATAAGATTCCTGTGTTCAGACCTGCCATTTCAGGAGGAGGTTTGTTGTATTGAAGGATCTTACACAACTAAAGATGACACTGATGTGGTTGTTTCCTCCTAGGAAAATTAGTGCGTCCAACTCATTGCATTGATTCTCATGATGAAAGCATCCATGCCGTTGGCTCTTCGTGGAATAGAAAGGACTGCAGCAAATGCTACTGTGGTGAATATGGGATGAGGTGCTGTTCCCGGTAAGAAGAAACCAAAGCTGCGACCTTTAAAACTGTTTGAAAGGTTCTCACCAAAGCAATAGGAGAAGATCTCATGATGTGGGGATCAGGGAGGCAGAGGATGCTCTTCATTAAAGGACAAATGTGTGAATGCTCTAGTGCTACGCCAAGTACATGTCCCCAAAACAGATCTCGTTCTGAATATTGGGACACGTTCACACATTTTCAGATCCTACAAGAACTTCAGACTGGGATGTACTGTAAGTTCTTGGCTTATGACCTTTCAAGATGCAAACATTCATACAGAAAAACATCCAGTGGTGGCTCCAGCAGGTTCTACTCTATAGAACTGGCTGTTAACAAGAGATAGGACATATAAAGTTTGAAAATAGCCATTTAAAAGTGGCTGCCCGATGGGCAGAGAACCGGTTCTTAATTTCTTTGAAGCCCATCACTGCAAACATCCCTTGAATTTATATCAATGCATTAATGTCAATGTTGTTGAACTTACAAACATTGTAACTTACGATTGAGGTTCCCGAGGTCTTACTGTTTTGTAAGAAGATTCATCAAGAATAATTACAAAACATTACTTTAATCAAATCAAATCATACCTTCACTGGCATAAAAATAATAGACAACAGGACAATAAATATTCAATTGGATAAAAGCAGATAAAAGTAAGCTGTTGCCTCAGAACCACCAAAGAGAGATCCGTGAGATCCAACATTACTTTAAAAAAAAATTATTGGTTTTTCAAAAAGGAAAACAGAGAAGGAAAAGAGAAGAAAAACAAAGCAGAAAAAATAAACAAATATATATTAGCAAAGTATATGGCAAGCTCAGATTTCTTAATTTACCTTTGTTTAGTATAAAATTACTTTAATTTCTACAACCTATAAATTTATCTTTAGCTATAATATTATTTTAACAATTTCAAGAGACATCAGAAAAATAAAAATAACATAACAACTAGCAAAAAGCGTACCCGCGTTGCAGAAGTAACATTTTCCCCATACGACATCACCCCCCGGCACATCAACCCGCCATGCTCAACTTCCCACCATGCGCAACTTTCCCCCATGCGCATCATCCCCTATGTGCAACTTCCCCCTATGCGCAACTTCCACCCATGCACATCATCCCCCATGCGCATCATCTCCCACTCACAACTTCCCCCATGTGCAACTTCCCCATGTGCAACTTCACCGCATGCGCATCATCCCCCATGCACTTTTCCCTGGTGCAACTTTTCCCATGCACATCATCCCCCATGTGCATCATCCCTCCATGTGCATCATACCCCCATGCGCAACTTCCCCATGTGCATATCCCCCATGTGCAACTACCCCATGCGCAACTTTCCTCATGCTCAACTTCCTCCATGCGCATCATTCCCCCATGCACATCATCCCCACATGCATATCATCCCCCATGCGTATCATCCCCCCATGTGCAACTTCCCCCATGCGCAACTTCCCCCCATGCGCAACTTTCCCCATGCGCAACTTCCCCCATGTGCATCATTCCCCCATGCGCAATTTTCCCCCATGCACAGCATCCTCGCCAGTGCAACCTCTTCCTCTGAACAACATCCCCCAGTGCACCAGGCAGAGAGCACCCATTTGGCTGGATGTTGTTCAGTCTCCCATGTTAAGTATAGGACAGAAACACGTTGCCCCCTTTTCAGCCCCTGAAGGGTTAATTTCTCCAGATGGTTCTTGGTGGGAGTTCAGGTGACAGAAGGAACTCCCAGAATTCCATGCTTCAGGCCCAGCAGTTGGGGCGGAATGTTGATGAGTCAGCAATTCTCAATGCAAAGTATAGGGAGGAAAACGCGTTGCACCCCTTTTCACCCCCTTCCGGTTGGAATTTCCAAAAACTGGTTCTTAGTGCACCCCTCCCTCATGGAAGGAACAGGGTGACCAGATGCCGAACCCAAAATTCCTGAACCCCAAGGCCAAAATTCCTACCCGCTGAAAAAAATTGCCAAAAAATGTATTTTTTTGTTTTGGTTTTTTGGTTTTTTGACTATAACTTTTGATAGGAAGGAGATATATCAAAACTGATTGTTGCATTGGATTCTGCTCTTCAATACAAATCCAATGACATATGGCATGATGGGATACTGTGCACTATCACAAAGTTTCAAAATGAAGCCAAAATGTAGGACACCCGGACAGGAGGCTAAAAATCCGGACAAATCCGAGATTTTCCGGTCATCTGGTCACCCTGGGAAGGAACACCCACCCCAAATTTCACGCTTCTAGCCCCGCCGGTTTTGGCAGGGCGGTGATGAGTCAGTGAGTGAGTCAGTGATTCAGTGACTTTTATATATATATATAGATTATTTATTCATCCACTCCAGAATTGACTTTACTCATCATCCCCTTTTCACGCAGAAAGTCCATGAATGGTTTCCAATTGGCCATAAAGGTTTTTACTGACCTCTCTTAAGAAAGATTGTAAGTTGGTCCATTCTGGCAAAGTCCAGAATCTTTGGGAACACTCCAGCACTTGGGTTCCCCTATTTCTCACTGGGGTGGCCCAAGACAGATGGACCTGCCCCAAGACATATTGACTTGGGCTGCTCTAGCTGGGGCAGCCTAGGCAGTTCAGGAGAGGCCTGTTGAGGGCTTGTTCAGCATTTCCGAGGGCAGAACAGAGACTCTATATTTAGATTTACTAGAATATACTAGTACATTTCCAGTAAATAAATACCTGGTGCTTTTCATGCACTGAGAAGCTTGAACTGAGGAGTGTAATGTCCCTGTTATGGCAGCAAACCTCCCATTGGAAAAAGCTGGCATGGAGTGTCTAATCTCTAGGCTGAATTTCTCAGATCTCTGTTAAGAGTCGTTCCCAGATAACGCAGCCACAGTCTGTGAGTGTTAGGCCTGCATCTTGTTTCAGCGTCTCTGCTTCTGGTGCCACTGGTCCTTGTGATCCATCTGGATCATCGCTTGCTTGGACCACGAAGGAGAGATGATTAAGGGCGTCAGATCTGTGAAAACCGGTCATCAAGTGGACAATGCAATTCAGAAATCCTGGTTAGATGCTGAGAAAATGGAGTGGTTTTCCTTCAAAAGATCTTCTGCATGCTCAACCAAAACTTCTTTTCTCCAGGTTTCTTGCACTGTACAGTGCTCCAGGATGCAAAGTATTCTTCGATGAAGAAATATGCAGAGTTAGATTTCTTGACATCGCTGACCCCACCAAGCCATGTAAACCATTTAAAAAGCCACGAAAGGCTTTTTAAAAAGCCTTTCTAGTCTCCTGTACTTACGAGGTCACAAATAAATCAGAGGCTTACACATTTCCTGGATGTCTCCTTCCCAAAGCACAAAAATATACGCAGTATCTTTATTATGGTTGCCCATTGAGGGGCTTCAGACAATGGTTCAGAATTTCCATCCTTACAGTCATTTACAGTCCCTACAATCACAGTTGGGTAAATGGCATCAGTATCCAGGGAACTAGTGATAGCAAGTCTGGGGACTTTAACAGGATTTTCACTTAGTCCATGAAAGTGTGGCATACAGTGAAATCCTGACCCCTTGTTAGCCAGGTAGATGTTCCTGTACCGGCCTGGGGGTGTCGCAGAAGTGCCATAAGGCAATTCTGTGACACTCCTCACCCTATGGAATGGAGGACAAAGTGCCTCTATCTTCAAAATCTCACAGAATGATTTGCAAACCAGTTTTCCAGCAACAGTAAATATTTAGTACTAGCAGAAAGTGTACCCACGTTGCGGGAGTAACATTTCCCCATACGACATCCCCCCATGGCGCATCAACACCCCATGCAGAACTTCCCCCATGCGCAACTTGCCCCATGTGCAACTTCCCCCCATGCCAACTTCTCCCATGTGCATCATCCCCCCATGCACAACTTTTCCCATGCGCAACTTCCCCCCATGGACATGATCCCCCATGTGCATCATCCCCCCATGCACATCATCCCCCATGCGCATCATCCCATATGCACATCTTTTCCCATGCACAAGATCCCCCATACGCAACTTCCCCCACGCGCAACTTCCCCCTGTGCGCAACTTCCCACTGTGCGCAACTTCCCCTGTGCACAACTACCCCCCGTGCGCATCATCCCCCCGTGCGCAACTTTCCCCCATGTGCTTCTTTTCCCATGTGCAACTTCCCCCCATGCGCAACTTCCCCCATGCGCATCAGTGCCCCATGTCCAACTTCCCCCCATGCGCAGCATCCTCGCCAGTGCAACCTCTTCCTCTGAACAACATTTCCACTGCACCAGGCAGAGAGCACCAAATGGGCTGGATGTTGTTCAGTCTCCCATGTTAAGTATAGGACAGAAACACGTTGCCCCCTTTTCAGCCCCCGAAGGGTTAAATTTCTCCAGATGGTTCTTGGTGGGAGTTCAGGTGACAGAAGGAACTCCCAGAATTCCATGCTTCAGGCCCAGCAGTTGGGGCGGAATATTGCTGAGTCAGCAATTCTCAATGCAAAGTATAGGGAGGAAAATGCGTTGCCCCCCTTTTCACCCCCTTCTGGTTGGAATTTCCAAAAACTGGTTCTTAGTGCACCCCTCCGTCACGGAAGGAACACCCACCCCAAACTTCACGCTACTAGGCCCAGCAGTTTTGGCAGGGCGGTGATGAGTGAGTGAGTGAGTGAGTGAGTGAGTGAGTGAGTCAGTCAGTCAGTCAGTGATTTTTCTCTTTTATATATATAGATTGAGTAAATCAGTGGTGGGCCCAGCCTGCCCCAACAACTGGTTCTCCTGAAGTGGGCGGGGCCAGGCTGGGTCAGGGGGCAGGGGCAGGGCCAGGGTCAGGGGGTGGGGGGAAGGGCACGCCATTTTAACTCTTAGTTTACCCAAAAAATTGTATCACTTGTGACGGCATCAATCAGTATTAAGCCCCTGAGTTCAGTGTAATTTATTCCTATGCATTACACTTTGTTGTGCTCTTAGGGGGAATGTGTGCCACAAATAAGTTGAGTAGATTAACTTTTGAGTAGTCAGGCATAGGATTACAAGCTCTTAGAAACCAGCTTCTTTCCAGGGAGTAAGCTTCACTATTATAATGGAACTTACTTCTGAGTAGACAGATGATTGGGCTTTGAGGCTACAGTCCTATCCTCACAGGGGAGTAAAACCTACTGATTTTAATAGGATTTACTTCAGAGTAGGCAGCAGACTTGGCTCCTGGAGGGGGCAGGATGGGAACTGGGGCTATGGGAGGGGGCAAAAGGACTACAGTGTGGATAGGATTGCAGCCTGACCCCAATCCTAACCGTGTCTACTCTGATGTAAGTACCATTCAAGTCAATGGGGCTTACTCCCAAAACTGTGTGGTCAGGATTTTAACATTACAGTCCAATCCTATGCAGGCTTACTTAGAAGTAAGTCTCATTCTAGTTAGTGGGGCTTACTCCCAGATAAGTGTGTATAGGATTGCAGCCTCAGAGCCCTGTCCTAACCGTGTCTACTCAGACGTAAGTCCCATTATAGTCAGCGGGCTTACTCTCAGGAAAGTAGACAGGGCTGGAGAAACAGGGCTAGAGGGAGAAATTCAAGCCTCTGCCAGTCTCCTCAGCAGCAAGTCCAATTATAGTCAGTGAGCTTACTCTCAGGAAAGTGTGGATGGGAAATCCTCAAATCCTAATGCTATGCTACTCAGAAGGAAATTCCATGATAGTCAATGGGAATTGCTCCCAGGAAAGTGTGGCTAGGATGGTGGCCACAGGCTGCAGTCCTCTACTATACAGTGTGGCTTACTCCTGAGTAGTACTGGGTAGTACTGAGTAGTTCTCCTTGCCTAGTACTGGGCTGCAAAGGCACCAGGGGAGGCAGGCAGGCTTGCTGCTATTACTCACCTAAGGCTTCCATAGCTTTCTATGCTGGCTTTTCTATTCCCGCCCAAAGACCCCTTTGTAAAGCTGTCCATCAAAATGCCTGATTCAAAAAAACAGCATCCCCAGAGAGGCTGCCTCATTTGCATATGAGAAACCCATCATGCTTTGCAAACTGCACAAGGAAATAACATCTGAAAACTTGCTAGAAATAAGGTTTTTAATCCAAATAAGACGTTTAGCAAAGACAGGCTTCCTGAATAGCATCAGACAAAGGTTTGGGGCATGAAGAATTTCCTCACCCTGACTTGAAAGTACTGAGTTTATAGAGATCCAAAGCCCTCCCATCTCAGCAGTGAGTGTCTGAGTGTCTGTGGGACGACTGCAATGCCTTGTCTGAATGATGGTCATGGGGACAGACTGTATTCTAAAATTAAAAATGCCCTTAGAGAGGGGAAGGAGGGGGGAGAGAGCCCCCCTTGAGGGAGGGGAGGTAGGTAGGTTCAGAAGGGGGGGAGGAAGGAGGGGGAGTGGAGCTGAACCTCTGGGAAGACAGACCCAGAGGCCCTTTAAGAGAAATGCAAACACAGTTGCATGCAATTCAAAGATGACGCCCCCTCTTTAACAACTGGTTCGCTAATGTCAGCCCCAAATTAACAACCAGTTCTACAGAACCGGTGCGAACCGCCCTCAGCCCACCCGTGGAATAAATGAATTATAATATATCAATGATTTCTGGTCCTATTAGCAGGGTGGACCATCCATTCCCATGCTACATTTCCCCATCATCCGATCTCCCTTTATCTTTCCTGGCTCCAGCCATATCCCTGGACGTTGTAGTGACCAGTAGTTTCTATTCCTTGAGTAATGCTGGCACAGATTTCTGCCTAGGCACCCTCTAATAGATGCCACCTTGAAACTGGAAAAACAGAGTCCAGACAAATCACTTTTCTATGCTGGATTTTTGGTAACTGCAGTGCTTCTCAAATTGTGGGTTGCGACCCACTATGATGCATGCCAAAGCACAGTAGGTCATGCTCCAGGCCCACCTTTCCTCCCTTTTCCATTGGTTTGGCTCCAGGTAGGAGCTGTTCTGGGGCCGCTATGACCTACTGGCCTCTTCCGGCCCAGCAGCCCACCTTGTAGGGCAGGGATGTCCAAACCTTTAGGCAGAAGGGCCACATCATCCCTCTGACACTTTGCTGTTGGCCATAAAAATGATTTTCATTTTAAAATATGAATAAATTTACATATAAGAGTGTATTAGAGACTTTACATGACTTGACTGTGGACCTGATGGAAGGGTCTTGCCATGAGCTGCATCTGGTCTCTGGGCTGAGGTTTGGACACAGTTGTTGTAGGGGATCAACAGATCTTCAATAGCATCTGTATCAGCAGGGGAAGTCGTGGCAGCCTATAGACTTCTATATACAAGGTGATTGAAAAGTAACTCCCTATATTGTAATTATAAGTATTTTAGAATAGGGAGTTACTTTTCAATCACCCTGTACATAAAATAAATGAGTCACTGACTGATTCACTGACTCATTCATCAATGCCCAGCCAAAACCGCCAGGCCTAGAGGCATGAAATTTGGGGAGGGTGTTCCTTCCATGATGGAGGCCCCCATTAAGAACCGGTATTTGGAAATTCCCAAAACCCAAACCACCCAAATAGTGGGTGAAAAGGGGCACAACTCATTTTCTTCCCTATACTTTACATTGAAGAATACCTGACGGAGGGACGCTCTGCCCCAAACCCTGGATCTAGAAGCATGAAATTCAGGTAGCGTATTCCTTCCTTGAGGGGAGCACCCACCAAGAACCGGTTTCTAGATATTTAACCCCTAAGGGGCTGAGAAGGGGTGCAATGCATTTTTGGTATATACTTAACACTGAAGACTGATCGACACCCAGCTCCAAATTATGCAGCTGCCCAGTAGGGGTGCCTACAATTGTGTGGGGTTGATGTATGTTGTGGGGGGATGTTGTTCTGGTAGGAGCATGTTGCACTTGGGGGTTTTGTGCATGGGGGAGATTTTTCTGGGGGGAAATGCCAGGTACAGGTCCCCAGTACAGGTTCCTAGTACAGATCCCCAGTACAGGTCCCCAGTACAGTCCAGAAGGGGTTTGCAGTCCTAGCCACATTTTACTTGGATTGTCTCTAATGGAGCTTATTTCTGTGTAGGCATGCATAGGATTGGCTTCTCAAACTGCAACTAAAGTCACCGTTACTTGGGAGTAAGCCCCACTGACTTTAATGTGGCTTACTTTTGAGCAGTCATGATACATAGGAAGGGCTGCGATCCTCTCCAAGCTTAACCTTGGAGTAAGTCTCATTGATGATAATGGGATTTTCATCTGAGTAGCCATGCTTAGGATTGGGCTTCAGACTGCAACCATAGCCACTTTACTTGAGAATAAGCCCCACTGACTTTAACGGGGCTTACTTCTGAGTAGGCATGATGCATAGGATGGGCTATGATCCTCTCCAAGCTTAACCTTGGACATAGCCTCATAGCCATACATAAGATTGAGTGTATGACTGCAACTGGGGAGTAAGCCTCATTGACTTTAAGGGGGCTTACTTCTCCAGGGGCAGTGGGCAGTAGCCGGAACCGAGACTGAGGCTCCCGGCGGGTGTGCTGCCGGGTGGCTTTTGGCGGTACAAGCAGGTCTCCAGGAGGCGGAGGGCAAGGAGCTTGTGCTGCGGACAAACGCAGGTCTCCAGGGGCAGCACCAGGACCAAGGCTGCTTGTGGCTCCCCCCCCCCACCTGCCTCCCAGCCGCTGAATGCGCTTGCATCACCTGCCCACCTGCCTGCCTGCCCGGCCTGCAGTGCGCTGAGAGGTCAGAAGGCAGGCAGGCAGGCAGAGGAGCCAGGCGACTCAGCACGAAATTTGAAAATGGCGTTCAACACAAAGCGGTTCTTGCAGTGGTGGCGGCCAGCTTTTCTGGAGGCCACATGCACCCTTGTCCTGGGCTGCATGCGCCCCGAGGGCCGCGTGTTGGACACCTATGTTTTAGTCTAAAATTACTTTAATTTGTACTACTGATGAATTTATCTTAAATGCTCAAAGCAAGTGGTCAATGTGCTCCTCCTTTGCTTCTTCTCCAGAAGGGTCTCCTCTGCCTGGTTACCTTGTGCATCTCTCTGACTGTGTGCCATGGAGCCAGCACTCATTCTAATTGCATTGATCCTTATTCCCAGAAAAGTATATTTTGGATTATAGTGTTTATTTTACACTACAACCCCATAATGCGCATCATCCCCCATGTGCAACACCCCAAGGTGCATCATTCTCTCATGCACAACATCTCCCATGCACATCACCCTCATGTGCATAACCCCCAAGCTCAAGAACCCCATGTGCAATATTCCCTCATGAGCAATACCCCACACGCACAATACCCCCCATGTGGAACATCGATACAAATCACCCTCATGTGCAACAGCTTCATGGAACTGCAAGTGCAACACCCTGGTGCACAACATCCCCCATGTTGCATCAATCCCCCACACAATATCCCCCATGCACCCTATCCTCCCATGTGCACCATCCCCTGCTAGTGCACCCTTTCACCCAGTGCATCAGACAGTGAGCACCCAATTGGATGGATGTTGATCTGTCAGTCTTCAATGTTAAGTATAGGACAAAAGCATGCTGCATCCCTTTTCACCCCGTTAACGATTAAATTTCTGAACATTGGTAGTTGGTGGGTGATGATGACAAAGAAGGAACAACCCCCCCCCCCCCCACAAATTTCCAAAACCAATTTCCAGATTCGTTTTGGGTGGGCTTTGATGAGTCAGTCAGTCAGTGACTTTTCAGTTTTATATAGTATATTGATTTGGAGGAAGCATCCAGACACGCACAGTTTGCATCGGCATCCTTCAGTCTTGAAAGACTATGGTATTGTGCTCTGAGTGTCCTCTCCAGAGCACAAGGGTCTAGGTAGATGAATATGGAGGATAGACTGTTACCCAAGCAGCAAATCCCCCCTCTCCACATCACTGAGAGACGGCAGAGTTGATACGATTAGTTCCAGCTGCATTGCAGGAGTTACTAGAAGGTGATTGTACACAGTCACGAACTGCTTCTGGGACTCCGGCTCCGGGTTTTATCTCGCGGTTGTCTCCTGAAGCCTTTCCGACAAATGTGTATAGCCACGGCAGAGGAGGTTGGAGGTGGGAGCTTTCCTTCTCCAGACAACCCACTTTCAGTAGGATTTTGGACAGGTTGAGTCTGGCTCCTCAACAAAGGCCTGTCCGGCATGGGAGTCCCCATTCCAGAAAAGGGATTGTCCATTGGTGGGAGGAAGAATCCAATGCCTAAATTAAATGGAGAGAAAGAGAGGGCCTTGTACCCCTACTGATGGCTCCTCTCAACTACTCTTGGGGTGCAATCCTAACCTAGGCCGGCCAAATTCATGGGTCTCTCCGTTCTTGTGTTGATGTAGGGAGGGAAGCGCATGTCTGTACACTGGCCTAGTCCTCCCCATGGAGAAACTTACAGCACTTTTGTCACACCCCAGACCAGCCCAGAACTTATGCTGGGGTTTAGTCCAGCCTAAATGGAAGTGAGGTTTGCAGCCTTAATCTTGTAAAGCTTTTAGAAGAAGACAGGATGCTATATTTGGCAGGTGACAAAGAGATGAGGGTTGTGCATGCCATTATTTGAGGGTTGCCATATGTCCCAAAAACCTATCAAGCTGGTGGTTTTTGCCTATGGTCAGCTTCAAGTTATATCCAGTTCAGGGCTGTGGGTGGCACAAGTGGCTAAGACACTGTGCCTGTTAACCAGCAGGCCAGGGTTCGAGACCTGGGTCGGCCCCACAAGACAGGGTGAGCTCCTGTCCTTAGCCCAGCTCTGTGACACAGCTGGATCCAATCGTATTGGCTCTGCCTTTCCAGGGGACTAATTCAGTGGCGTGGAGTTTTTGCTGCTAATTTGCTGCTTGGGTAACAGCCTCTCCTCCATAACAATCCAACCCAGGCTTTCGTGCTTCGCATGCAGCATATGCAGTACCGAGAATGATACCATAGTCTCTGAAGACTGACGGAGGCCTGCTGCTTTTCATTGTGGTATCAAGTCAAGTCTAATTAGTGTACAAAAAAATCTACGTATAACAAGGTTGCACCTGAATTCTATGTAGTTTTCTTTTTCATAAATAAAATAAAAATAGATTCCAAAAGATAAAGCCGATTTTTGAGTCAAGATGTGGTGGTGGTGGTGGTGGTGGGAGGGGGAAGACAGTGACTCCAGACACAACTTGAGTCAAGCCCCAGAGGATTTTCCCAACATTGGCACCAACACAGCCAATTAAACCAGGACCAGAAGATCATGTTCTGTCTTAGAGGGTCCTTACCACTACATAGCACAGGAAGTAATTAAGTCTCTTCAGATCACTAATAATGCATTTCCTTATTTCCCATATTTATTCATCCAGAATGATGAGGAAGGTTTTCTTCCTCCTTATGCTTGAATAAATATGGGGAGCAGATTCTCCATCAACATTTCCAAGGAGAGCTCCTTGCTGGGGAAGACTTTCTCTTGGATAAGTCTTTGCAGACCACATATCAGAAAGCAGAATGGTGAGTATGGCATCCTTTGCTCTCCAGACTCTACTCAAGGGTTTCTTGGAAGGAGATCAGCTATTTTTATTGTTTTTCTTTTTATGGCACACTGATATCTATGCTCTTCTCTATGGACTTTATTTCTTGTGATGCCACTTTTGAATCCAGATTCTGCAGCTCTATTTCAAGGGCAACTGTCCACTTGAGTCAGAGTCAGATTGTGTAAGAGCAGGAATCCTAAGCATGTCTACCCAAAAGTAAGCCCCATGGTGTTCAATGGTTCTTACTCCCAGGAAAGTGTCTTTAAGATTTCAGCTTAAGATTGCCACTATTATTTTCCACAAAATTGCAACAAGACCTTCAGTCCCATTTGCCAATATGTGAACACAATCCCCCAAAATCAGGATTGTCCCTGTTTTCTGGAACATATGGCAACCTTCACTAACATGTGCTAACTAACTAACTAACACAGACAAGTCCTAACTACACACAATTGCCCTAGAAACCCAGTTACAGTACCTGAACAGTGATTTTCAATTGTTGTGCTCCAAAGTCCCACCGCACAACTTCCAACCTTTCCATGTCAAAAACATTGAACTCAGTGTGTAAAGGTAAATTTGGCAGATTTAAGCATTTTAGTTGCAAGGAGGTTCTCAGCTATACCAATCAAAGGTATATCTGTACATTGGCCTGTTTAAGCCACATAAGAGCACAATCCTAACTATGTCTACTCATAGGGTCCTACTGCCAGGAAAGTATCTTAAGGACTGCAGCCGTAGTTCCTCCCTCTTTTGCTATCAATCTGTGTTGGATTCATAACAATGCATACTAAAAAATCCAGGTGTTTACATAGCCAATTATCAGCAATTGGTAATTTTTTTCTACTTTAGGCTTACTTGGGGCAGAATCTGAACAGAGATTTGGGCTCACAACACAGACTGTGGCTTTTCCCGATGAAGAACTCTATGGCTATGTGGTTTGCCTCTCAGTATTCTCAGGGCCGGCCCATCAGTGAGACCAACTAAAGTGGTTGCCTGAGGCAGGAGATTGGGGTGGGCAGAGATGCTCATCTCTACCTGCATTCTGGCCCCCAGAGTTCAGCTCCTCTTTCTGGAGTGTCTCCGTTGGATGATCCAAAATTCATCTTCCTTCAGGAATTGATCCAAAATTGGACTGGGCTTCATAATCCAGACAAAACCTCATGAACATTTCCCAGAGATCTCCTTGAATTCCTTGAGTTTTCTTACATTTTTTCTCTTTTGAAAGAAATTGGAATGAAAAGGATGGCAAAGTCAGCTTCCTACAGAAGGAAATGCTCAAAGCAAGTGGTCAATGTGCTCCTCTTTTGCTTCTTCTCCAGAAAGGTCTCCTCTGCCTGGTTGCCTTGTGCATCTCTCTGACTTCGTGCCATGGAAGCTGCTCTATTGTGCCTCTTAAAATTGAGGTAGTAAATGGTAATATGATCAAAGATGCTATTAATTTGGGCAACAAAAGTACTTCTGTGTCTGATAAAAATTAGAAATAGATTCTGTCTGGCAAGTGAAGGTCATGCTGGGAATGCAGTGAGCCCTCCACATCTGAAGGCTTGGCAGCAGAGGTGGGCTGCTGCCGGTTTTCACCGGTTCTATAGAACTGGTTGTTAAATTGGTTCCCATCCTAGCTGGCACTAGGATTGGGACCAATTTGCTTCACCCCCTTATTACGGCTAGGTCCGAGGTGGAGCAGCAGCCAGAAGTTGCTACTCTGTCTCAGAGCTAGCCACAATGGTGCTGTGCAAAAGATGCTGTGCAGAAAGAGTGTATCTCTGCACACCCATTGGGCCTTGCTCCAGAGGCGAGACCAGCTGCTCCACCTCCAGAGCAAGGCCTAATGGCTGCACAGATGCAATGCAAATGTCCAAAGTCTCAAACATGTGCAGTGTGTCCCTCTGTGGGGCCATTTGGCCTCGCTAGGGAGGTGGAGCGGCAAGTGCCGTTCTGCCCCTCTAGCGAGGAGAAATGGCCCCGCAGAGGCACAGACCTCCTCCTTGGAGAGGAGGAAGTCTCCTCTGAAGCTGGTTGGCTTCGGAAGATGCACTGGACACACGCCAATGTTGCTACATGCTCAGTGCTCTTCTGGAACCAGGTGGCTTCATAAGACGCACTGCGCACATGCCAACATTGGTGCATGCGCAGTCTCCTCTGTGAGGCCATTTGGTCTCGCTAGGGAGGCGGAGTGACAAGTGCCACTCTGCTTATCTGGTGAGGCCAAATGGCCCCGCAGTGGTGCAGACCTTCTCCTCTGCAGAGAGGAGGAAATCTGCTCTGAAGACGACAGGCTTCAGAGGACACTGCGCAGGTGCCAAGTGCGTCAGAAGAAGCATTGCACATGCATCAAGGTTGGCGCATCAGCACTGTTCAGTGGTGGCTGCTAACCAGTTGTTAACTGGTTTGTAGCCCACCACTGCTCGGCAGCCATAGTTTTGAGTATTTACTTCTCAAGTAATTGGTGTGGATCCCAAGCCTGATTCCTCTAGATCAGTACCCCAGGTGAGCAGCTAGTTCCCCAAGACCTTCACACTCTAAAACCCCCACCAAGGAGTGAGTCTTAGCAATAGCCAATAAGATTCCTGTGTTCAGACCTGCCATTTCAGGAGGAGGTTTGTTGTATTGAAGGATCTTACACAACTAAAGATGACACTGATGTGGTTGTTTCCTCCTAGGAAAATTAGTGCGTCCAACTCATTGCATTGATTCTCATGATGAAAGCATCCATGCCGTTGGCTCTTCGTGGAATAGAAAGGACTGCAGCAAATGCTACTGTGGTGAATATGGGATGAGGTGCTGTTCCCGGTAAGAAGAAACCAAAGCTGCGACCTTTAAAACTGTTTGAAAGGTTCTCACCAAAGCAATAGGAGAAGATCTCATGATGTGGGGATCAGGGAGGCAGAGGATGCTCTTCATTAAAGGACAAATGTGTGAATGCTCTAGTGCTACGCCAAGTACATGTCCCCAAAACAGATCTCGTTCTGAATATTGGGACACGTTCACACATTTTCAGATCCTACAAGAACTTCAGACTGGGATGTACTGTAAGTTCTTGGCTTATGACCTTTCAAGATGCAAACATTCATACAGAAAAACATCCAGTGGTGGCTCCAGCAGGTTCTACTCTATAGAACTGGCTGTTAACAAGAGATAGGACATATAAAGTTTGAAAATAGCCATTTAAAAGTGGCTGCCCGATGGGCAGAGAACCGGTTCTTAATTTCTTTGAAGCCCATCACTGCAAACATCCCTTGAATTTATATCAATGCATTAATGTCAATGTTGTTGAACTTACAAACATTGTAACTTACGATTGAGGTTCCCGAGGTCTTACTGTTTTGTAAGAAGATTCATCAAGAATAATTACAAAACATTACTTTAATCAAATCAAATCATACCTTCACTGGCATAAAAATAATAGACAACAGGACAATAAATATTCAATTGGATAAAAGCAGATAAAAGTAAGCTGTTGCCTCAGAACCACCAAAGAGAGATCCGTGAGATCCAACATTACTTTAAAAAAAAATTATTGGTTTTTCAAAAAGGAAAACAGAGAAGGAAAAGAGAAGAAAAACAAAGCAGAAAAAATAAACAAATATATATTAGCAAAGTATATGGCAAGCTCAGATTTCTTAATTTACCTTTGTTTAGTATAAAATTACTTTAATTTCTACAACCTATAAATTTATCTTTAGCTATAATATTATTTTAACAATTTCAAGAGACATCAGAAAAATAAAAATAACATAACAACTAGCAAAAAGCGTACCCGCGTTGCAGAAGTAACATTTTCCCCATACGACATCACCCCCCGGCACATCAACCCGCCATGCTCAACTTCCCACCATGCGCAACTTTCCCCCATGCGCATCATCCCCTATGTGCAACTTCCCCCTATGCGCAACTTCCACCCATGCACATCATCCCCCATGCGCATCATCTCCCACTCACAACTTCCCCCATGCGCAACTTCCCCATGTGCAACTTCACCGCATGCGCATCATCCCCCATGCACTTTTCCCTGGTGCAACTTTTCCCATGCACATCATCCCCCATGTGCATCATCCCTCCATGTGCATCATACCCCCATGCGCAACTTCCCCATGTGCATATCCCCCCATGTGCAACTACCCCATGCGCAACTTTCCTCATGCTCAACTTCCTCCATGCGCATCATTCCCCCATGCACATCATCCCCACATGCATATCATCCCCCATGCGTATCATCCCCCCATGTGCAACTTCCCCCATGCGCAACTTCCCCCCATGCGCAACTTTCCCCATGCGCAACTTCCCCCATGTGCATCATTCCCCCATGCGCAATTTTCCCCCATGCACAGCATCCTCGCCAGTGCAACCTCTTCCTCTGAACAACATCCCCCAGTGCACCAGGCAGAGAGCACCCATTTGGCTGGATGTTGTTCAGTCTCCCATGTTAAGTATAGGACAGAAACACGTTGCCCCCTTTTAAGCCCCTGAAGGGTTAAATTTCTCCAGATGGTTCTTGGTGGGAGTTCAGGTGACAGAAGGAACTCCCAGAATTCCATGCTTCAGGCCCAGCAGTTGGGGCGGAATGTTGCTGAGTCAGCAATTCTCAATGCAAAGTATAGGGAGGAAAACGCGTTGCCCCCCTTTTCACCCCCTTCCGGTTGGAATTTCCAAAAACTGGTTCTTAGTGCACCTCTCCCTCATGGAAGGAACAGGGTGACCAGATGCCGAACCCAAAATTCCTGAACCCCAAGGCCAAAATTCCTACCCGCTGAAAAAAATTGCCAAAAAATGTATTTTTTTGTTTTGGTTTTTTGGTTTTTTGACTATAACTTTTGATAGGAAGGAGATATATCAAAACTGATTGTTGCATTGGATTCTGCTCTTCAATACAAATCCAATGACATATGGCATGATGGGATACTGTGCACTATCACAAAGTTTCAAAATGAAGCCAAAATGTAGGACACCCGGACAGGAGGCTAAAAATCCGGACAAATCCGAGATTTTCCGGTCATCTGGTCAGCCTGGGAAGGAACACCCACCCCAAATTTCACGCTTCTAGCCCCGCCGGTTTTGGCAGGGCGGTGATGAGTCAGTGAGTGAGTGAGTGAGTCAGTGATTCAGTGACTTTTATATATATATATAGATTATTTATTCATCCACTCCAGAATTGACTTTACTCATCATCCCCTTTTCACGCAGAAAGTCCATGAATGGTTTCCAATTGGCCATAAAGGTTTTTACTGACCTCTCTTAAGAAAGATTGTAAGTTGGTCCATTCTGGCAAAGTCCAGAATCTTTGGGAACACTCCAGCACTTGGGTTCCCCTATTTCTCACTGGGGTGGCCCAAGACAGATGGACCTGCCCCAAGACATATTGACTTGGGCTGCTCTAGCTGGGGCAGCCTAGGCAGTTCAGGAGAGGCCTGTTGAGGGCTTGTTCAGCATTTCCGAGGGCAGAACAGAGACTCTATATTTAGATTTACTAGAATATACTAGTACATTTCCAGTAAATAAATACCTGGTGCTTTTCATGCACTGAGAAGCTTGAACTGAGGAGTGTAATGTCCCTGTTATGGCAGCAAACCTCCCATTGGAAAAAGCTGGCATGGAGTGTCTAATCTCTAGGCTGAATTTCTCAGATCTCTGTTAAGAGTCGTTCCCAGATAACGCAGCCACAGTCTGTGAGTGTTAGGCCTGCATCTTGTTTCAGCGTCTCTGCTTCTGGTGCCACTGGTCCTTGTGATCCATCTGGATCATCGCTTGCTTGGACCACGAAGGAGAGATGATTAAGGGCGTCAGATCTGTGAAAACCGGTCATCAAGTGGACAATGCAATTCAGAAATCCTGGTTAGATGCTGAGAAAATGGAGTGGTTTTCCTTCAAAAGATCTTCTGCATGCTCAACCAAAACTTCTTTTCTCCAGGTTTCTTGCACTGTACAGTGCTCCAGGATGCAAAGTATTCTTCGATGAAGAAATATGCAGAGTTAGATTTCTTGACATCGCTGACCCCACCAAGCCATGTAAACCATTTAAAAAGCCACGAAAGGCTTTTTAAAAAGCCTTTCTAGTCTCCTGTACTTACGAGGTCACAAATAAATCAGAGGCTTACACATTTCCTGGATGTCTCCTTCCCAAAGCTCAAAAATATACGCAGTATCTTTATTATGGTTGCCCATTGAGGGGCTTCAGACAATGGTTCAGAATTTCCATCCTTACAGTCATTTACAGTCCCTACAATCACAGTTGGGTAAATGGCATCAGTATCCAGGGAACTAGTGATAGCAAGTCTGGGGACTTTAACAGGATTTTCACTTAGTCCATGAAAGTGTGGCATACAGTGAAATCCTGACCCCTTGTTAGCCAGGTAGATGTTCCTGTACCGGCCTGGGGGTGTCGCAGAAGTGCCATAAGGCAATTCTGTGACACTCCTCACCCTATGGAATGGAGGACAAAGTGCCTCTATCTTCAAAATCTCACAGAATGATTTGCAAACCAGTTTTCCAGCAACAGTAAATATTTAGTACTAGCAGAAAGTGTACCCACGTTGCGGGAGTAACATTTCCCCATACGACATCCCCCCATGGCGCATCAACACCCCATGCAGAACTTCCCCCATGCGCAACTTGCCCCATGTGCAACTTCCCCCCATGCCAACTTCTCCCATGTGCATCATCCCCCCATGCACAACTTTTCCCATGCGCAACTTCCCCCCATGGACATGATCCCCCATGTGCATCATCCCCCCATGCACATCATCCCCCATGCGCATCATCCCATATGCACATCTTTTCCCATGCACAAGATCCCCCATACGCAACTTCCCCCACGCGCAACTTCCCCCTGTGCGCAACTTCCCACTGTGCGCAACTTCCCCTGTGCACAACTTCCCCCCGTGCGCATCATCCCCCCCGTGGGCAACTTTCCCCCATGTGCTTCTTTTCCCATGTGCAACTTCCCCCCATGCGCAACTTCCCCCATGCGCATCAGTGCCCCATGTGCAACTTCCCCCCATGCGCAGCATCCTCGCCAGTGCAACCTCTTCCTCTGAACAACATTTCCACTGCACCAGGCAGAGAGCACCAAATGGGCTGGATGTTGTTCAGTCTCCCATGTTAAGTATAGGACAGAAACACGTTGCCCCCTTTTCAGCCCCTGAAGGGTTAATTTCTCCAGATGGTTCTTGGTGGGAGTTCAGGTGACAGAAGGAACTCCCAGAATTCCATGCTTCAGGCCCAGCAGTTGGGGCGGAATATTGCTGAGTCAGCAATTCTCAATGCAAAGTATAGGGAGGAAAATGCGTTGCCCCCCTTTTCACCCCCTTCTGGTTGGAATTTCCAAAAACTGGTTCTTAGTGCACCCCTCCCTCACGGAAGGAACACCCACCCCAAACTTCACGCTACTAGGCCCAGCAGTTTTGGCAGGGCGGTGATGAGTGAGTGAGTGAGTGAGTGAGTCAGTCAGTCAGTCAGTCAGTCAGTCAGTGATTTTTCTCTTTTATATATATAGATTGAGTAAATCAGTGGTGGGCCCAGCCTGCCCCAACAACTGGTTCTCCTGAAGTGGGCGGGGCCAGGCTGGGTCAGGGGGCAGGGGCAGGGCCAGGGTCAGGGGGTGGGGGGAAGGGCACGCCATTTTAACTCTTAGTTTACCCAAAAAATTGTATCACTTGTGACGGCATCAATCAGTATTAAGCCCCTGAGTTCAGTGTAATTTATTCCTATGCATTACACTTTGTTGTGCTCTTAGGGGGAATGTGTGCCACAAATAAGTTGAGTAGATTAACTTTTGAGTAGTCAGGCATAGGATTACAAGCTCTTAGAAACCAGCTTCTTTCCAGGGAGTAAGCTTCACTATTATAATGGAACTTACTTCTGAGTAGACAGATGATTGGGCTTTGAGGCTACAGTCCTATCCTCACAGGGGAGTAAAACCTACTGATTTTAATAGGATTTACTTCAGAGTAGGCAGCAGACTTGGCTCCTGGAGGGGGCAGGATGGGAACTGGGGCTATGGGAGGGGGCAAAAGGACTACAGTGTGGATAGGATTGCAGCCTGAGCCCAATCCTAACCGTGTCTACTCAGAAGTAAGTACCATTCAAGTCAATGGGGCTTACTCCCAGAACTGTGTGGTCATGATTTTAACCTTATAGTCCAATCCTATGCAGGCTTACTTAGAAGTAAGTCTCATTCTAGTCAGTGGGGCTTACTCCCAGATAAGTGTGTATAGGATTGCAGCCTCAGAGCCCTGTCCTAACCATGTCTACTCAGAAGTAAGTCCCATTATAGTCAGCGGGCTTACTCTCAGGAAAGTAGACAGGGCTGGAGAAACAGGGCTAGAGGGAGAAATTCAAGCCTCTGCCAGTCTCCTCAGCAGCAAGTCCAATTATAGTCAGTGAGCTTACTCTCAGGAAAGTGTGGATGGGAAATCCTCAAATCCTAATGCTATGCTACTCAGAAGGAAATTCCATGATAGTCAATGGGAATTGCTCCCAGGAAAGTGTGGCTAGGATGGTGGCCACAGGCTGCAGTCCTCTACTATACAGTGTGGCTTACTCCTGAGTAGTACTGGGTAGTACTGAGTAGTTCTCCATGCCTAGTACTGGGCTGCAAAGGCACCAGGGGAGGCAGGCAGGCTTGCTGCTATTACTCACCTAAGGCTTCCATAGCTTTCTATGCTGGCTTTTCTATTCCCGCCCAAAGACCCCTTTGTAAAGCTGTCCATCAAAATGCCTGATTCAAAAAAACAGCATCCCCAGAGAGGCTGCCTCATTTGCATATGAGAAACCCATCATGCTTTGCAAACTGCACAAGGAAATAACTTCTGAAAACTTGCTAGAAATAAGGTTTTTAATCCAAATAAGACGTTTAGCAAAGACAGGCTTCCTGAATAGCATCAGAAAAAGGTTTGGGGCATGAAGAATTTCCTCACCCTGACTTGAAAGTACTGAGTTTATAGAGATCCAAAGCCCTCCCATCTCAGCAGTGAGTGTCTGAGTGTCTGTGGGACGACTGCAATGCCTTGTCTGAATGATGGTCATGGGGACAGACTGTATTCTAAAATTAAAAATGCCCTTAGAGAGGGGAAGGAGGGGGGGAGAGAGCCCCCCTTGAGGGAGGGGAGGTAGGTAGGTTCAGAAGGGGGGGAGGAAGGAGGGGGAGTGGAGCTGAACCTCTGGGAAGACAGACCCAGAGGCCCTTTAAGAGAAATGCAAACACACTTGCATGCAATTCAAAGATGACGCCCCCTCTTTAACAACTGGTTCGCTAATGTCAGCCCCAAATTAACAACCAGTTCTACAGAACCGGTGCGAACCGCCCTCAGCCCACCCGTGGAATAAATGAATTATAATATATCAATGATTTCTGGTCCTATTAGCAGGGTGGACCATCCATTCCCATGCTACATTTCCCCATCATCCGATCTCCCTTTATCTTTCCTGGCTCCAGCCATATCCCTGGACGTTGTAGTGACCAGTAGTTTCTATTCCTTGAGTAATGCTGGCACAGATTTCTGCCTAGGCACCCTCTAATAGATGCCACCTTGAAACTGGAAAAATAGAGCCCAGACAAATCACTTTTCTATGCTGGATTTTTGGTAACTGCAGTGCTTCTCAAATTGTGGGTTGCGACCCACTATGATGCATGCCAAAGCACAGTAGATCATGCTCCAGGCCCACCTTCCCTCCCTTTTCCATTGGTTTGGCTCCAGGTAGGAGCTGTTCTGGGGCCGCTATGACCTACTGGCCTCTTCCGGCCCAGCAGCCCACCTTGTAGGGCAGGGATGTCCAAACCTTTAGGCAGAAGGGCCACATCATCCCTCTGACACTTTGCTGTTGGCCATAAAAATGATTTTCATTTTAAAATATGAATAAATTTACATATAAGAGTGTATTAGAGACTTTACATGACTTGACTGTGGACCTGATGGAAGGGTCTTGCCATGAGCTGCATCTGGTCTCTGGGCTGAGGTTTGGACACAGTTGTTGTAGGGGATCAACAGATCTTCAATAGCATCTGTATCAGCAGGGGAAGTCGTGGCAGCCTATAGACTTCTATATACAAGGTGATTGAAAAGTAACTCCCTATATTGTAATTATAAGTATTTTAGAATAGGGAGTTACTTTTCAATCACCCTGTACATAAAATAAATGAGTCACTGACTGATTCACTGACTCATTCATCAATGCCCAGCCAAAACCGCCAGGCCTAGAGGCATGAAATTTGGGGAGGGTGTTCCTTCCATGATGGAGGCCCCCATTAAGAACCGGTATTTGGAAATTCCCAAAACCCAAACCACCCAAATAGTGGGTGAAAAGGGGCACAACTCATTTTCTTCCCTATACTTTACATTGAAGAATACCTGACGGAGGGACGCTCTGCCCCAAACCCTGGATCTAGAAGCATGAAATTCAGGTAGCGTATTCCTTCCTTGAGGGGAGCACCCACCAAGAACCGGTTTCTAGATATTTAACCCCTAAGGGGCTGAGAAGGGGTGCAATGCATTTTTGGTATATACTTAACACTGAAGACTGATTGACACCCAGCTCCAAATTATGCAGCTGCCCAGTAGGGGTGCCTACAATTGTGTGGGGTTGATGTATGTTGTGGGGGGATGTTGTTCTGGTAGGAGCATGTTGCACTTGGGGGTTTTGTGCATGGGGGAGATTTTTCTGGGGGGAAATGCCAGGTACAGGTCCCCAGTACAGGTTCCTAGTACAGATCCCCAGTACAGGTCCCCAGTACAGTCCAGAAGGGGTTTGCAGTCCTAGCCACATTTTACTTGGATTGTCTCTAATGGAGCTTATTTCTGTGTAGGCATGCATAGGATTGGCTTCTCAAACTGCAACTAAAGTCACCGTTACTTGGGAGTAAGCCCCACTGACTTTAATGTGGCTTACTTTTGAGCAGTCATGATACATAGGAAGGGCTGCGATCCTCTCCAAGCTTAACCTTGGAGTAAGTCTCATTGATGATAATGGGATTTTCATCTGAGTAGCCATGCTTAGGATTGGGCTTCAGACTGCAACCATAGCCACTTTACTTGAGAATAAGCCCCACTGACTTTAACGGGGCTTACTTCTGAGTAGGCATGATGCATAGGATGGGCTATGATCCTCTCCAAGCTTAACCTTGGACATAGCCTCATAGCCATACATAGGATTGGGTGTATGACTGCAACTGGGGAGTAAGCCTCATTGACTTTAAGGGGGCTTACTTCTCCAGGGGCAGTGGGCAGTAGCCGGAACCGAGACTGAGGCTCCCGGCGGGTGTGCTGCCGGGTGGCTTTTGGCGGTACAAGCAGGTCTCCAGGAGGCGGAGGGCAAGGAGCTTGTGCTGCGGACAAACGCAGGTCTCCAGGGGCAGCACCGGGACCAAGGCTGCTTGTGGCTCCCCCCCCACCTGCCTCCCAGCCGCTGAATGCGCTTGCATCACCTGCCCACCTGCCTGCCTGCCCGGCCTGCAGTGCGCTGAGAGGTCAGAAGGCAGGCAGGCAGGCAGAGGAGCCAGGCGACTCAGCACGAAATTTGAAAATGGCGTTCAACACAAAGCGGTTCTTGCAGTGGTGGCGGCCAGCTTTTCTGGAGGCCACATGCACCCTTGTCCTGGGCTGCATGCGCCCCGAGGGCCGCGTGTTGGACACCTATGTTTTAGTCTAAAATTACTTTAATTTGTACTACTGATGAATTTATCTTAAATGCTCAAAGCAAGTGGTCAATGTGCTCCTCCTTTGCTTCTTCTCCAGAAGGGTCTCCTCTGCCTGGTTACCTTGTGCATCTCTCTGACTGTGTGCCATGGAGCCAGCACTCCTTCTAATTGCATTGATCCTTATTCCCAGAAAAGTATATTTTGGATTATAGTGTTTATTTTACACTACAACCCCATAATGCGCATCATCCCCCATGTGCAACACCCCAAGGTGCATCATTCTCTCATGCACAACATCTCCCATGCACATCACCCTCATGTGCATAACCCCCAAGCTCAAGAACCCCATGTGCAATATTCCCTCATGAGCAATACCCCACACGCACAATACCCCCCATGTGGAACATCGATACAAATCACCCTCATGTGCAACAGCTTCATGGAACTGCAAGTGCAACACCCTGGTGCACAACATCCCCCATGTTGCATCAATCCCCCACACAATATCCCCCATGCACCCTATCCTCCCATGTGCACCATCCCCTGCTAGTGCACCCTTTCACCCAGTGCATCAGACAGTGAGCACCCAATTGGATGGATGTTGATCTGTCAGTCTTCAATGTTAAGTATAGGACAAAAGCATGCTGCATCCCTTTTCACCCCGTTAACGATTAAATTTCTGAACATTGGTAGTTGGTGGGTGATGATGACAAAGAAGGAACAACCCCCCCCCCCCACAAATTTCCAAAACCAATTTCCAAATTCGTTTTGGGTGGGCTTTGATGAGTCAGTCAGTCAGTGACTTTTCAGTTTTATATAGTATATTGATTTGGAGGAAGCATCCAGACACGCACAGTTTGCATCGGCATCCTTCAGTCTTGAAAGACTATGGTATTGTGCTCTGAGTGTCCTCTCCAGAGCACAAGGGTCTGGGTAGATGAATATGGAGGATAGACTGTTACCCAAGCAGCAAATCCCCCCTCTCCACATCACTGAGAGACGGCAGAGTTGATACGATTAGTTCCAGCTGCATTGCAGGAGTTACTAGAAGGTGATTGTACACAGTCACGAACTGCTTCTGGGACTCCGGCTCCGGGTTTTATCTCGCGGTTGTCTCCTGAAGCCTTTCCGACAAATGGGTATAGCCACGGCAGAGGAGGTTGGAGGTGGGAGCTTTCCTTCTCCAGACAACCCACTTTCAGTAGGATTTTGGACAGGTTGAGTCTGGCTCCTCAACAAAGGCCTGTCCGGCATGGGAGTCCCCATTCCAGAAAAGGGATTGTCCATTGGTGGGAGGAAGAATCCAATGCCTAAATTAAATGGAGAGAAAGAGAGGGCCTTGTACCCCTACTGATGGCTCCTCTCAACTACTCTTGGGGTGCAATCCTAACCTAGGCCGGCCAAATTCATGGGTCTCTCCGTTCTTGTGTTGATGTAGGGAGGGAAGCGCATGTCTGTACACTGGCCTAGTCCTCCCCATGGAGAAACTTACAGCACTTTTGTCACACCCCAGACCAGCCCAGAACTTATGCTGGGGTTTAGTCCAGCCTAAATGGAAGTGAGGTTTGCAGCCTTAATCTTGTAAAGCTTTTAGAAGAAGACAGGATGCTATATTTGGCAGGTGACAAAGAGATGAGGGTTGTGCATGCCATTATTTGAGGGTTGCCATATGTCCCAAAAACCTATCAAGCTGGTGGTTTTTGCCTATGGTCAGCTTCAAGTTATATCCAGTTCAGGGCTGTGGGTGGCACAAGTGGCTAAGACACTGTGCCTGTTAACCAGCAGGCCAGGGTTCGAGACCTGGGTCGGCCCCACAAGACAGGGTGAGCTCCTGTCCTTAGCCCAGCTCTGTGACACAGCTGGATCCAATCGTATTGGCTCTGCCTTTCCAGGGGACTAATTCAGTGGCGTGGAGTTTTTGCTGCTAATTTGCTGCTTGGGTAACAGCCTCTCCTCCATAACAATCCAACCCAGGCTTTCGTGCTTCGCATGCAGCATATGCAGTACCGAGAATGATACCATAGTCTCTGAAGACTGACGGAGGCCTGCTGCTTTTCATTGTGGTATCAAGTCAAGTCTAATTAGTGTACAAAAAAATCTACGTATAACAAGGTTGCACCTGAATTCTATGTAGTTTTCTTTTTCATAAATAAAATAAAAATAGATTCCAAAAGATAAAGCCGATTTTTGAGTCAAGATGTGGTGGTGGTGGTGGTGGTGGGAGGGGGAAGACAGTGACTCCAGACACAACTTGAGTCAAGCCCCAGAGGAATTGGCACCAACACAGCCAATTAAACCAGGACCAGAAGATCATGTTCTGTCTTAGAGGGTCCTTACCACTACATAGCACAGGAATTAATTAAGTCTCTTCAGATCACTAATAATGCATTTCCTTATTTCCCATATTTATTCATCCAGAATGATGAGGAAGGTTTTCTTCCTCCTTCTGCTTGAATAAATATGGGGAGCAGATTCTCCATCAACATTTCCAAGGAGAATCCTTGCTGGGGAAGACTTTCTCTTGGATAAGTCTTTGCAGACCACATATCAGAAAGCAGAATGGTGAGTATGGCATCCTTTGCTCTCCAGACTCTACTCAAGGGTTTCTTGGAAGGAGATCAGCTATTTTTATTGTTTTTCTTTTTATGGCACACTGATATCTATGCTCTTCTCTATGGACTTTATTTCTTGTGATGCCACTTTTGAATCCAGATTCTGCAGCTCTATTTCAAGGGCAACTGTCCACTTGAGTCAGAGTCAGATTGTGTAAGAGCAGGAATCCTAAGCATGTCTACCCAAAAGTAAGCCCCATGGTGTTCAATGGTTCTTACTCCCAGGAAAGTGTCTTTAAGATTTCAGCTTAAGATTGCCACAATTATTTTCCACAAAATTGCAACAAGACCTTCAGTCCCATTTGCCAATATGTGAACACAATCCCCCAAAATCAGGATTGTCCCTGTTTTCTGGAACATATGGCAACCTTCACTAACATGTGCTAACTAACTAACTAACACAGACAAGTCCTAACTACACACAATTGCCCTAGAAACCCAGTTACAGTACCTGAACAGTGATTTTCAATTGTTGTGCTCCAAAGTCCCACCGCACAACTTCCAACCTTTCCATGTCAAAAACATTGAACTCAGTGTGTAAAGGTAAATTTGGCAGATTTAAGCATTTTAGTTGCAAGGAGGTTCTCAGCTACACCAATCAAAGGTTTTCTCTCTGCTGTCTGTCCATTGGCCTGTTTAAGCTACCTAAGAGCACAATCCTAACTATGTCTACTCATAGGGTCCTACTGCCAGGAAAGTATCTTAAGGACTGCAGCCGTAGTTCCTCCCTCTTTTGCTATCAATCTGTGTTGGATTCATAACAATGCATACTAAAAAATCCAGGTGTTTACATAGCCAATTATCAGCAATTGGTAATTTTTTTCTACTTTAGGCTTACTTGGGGCAGAATCTGAACAGAGATTTGGGCTCACAACACAGACTGTGGCTTTTCCCGATGAAGAACTCCATGGCTATGTGGTTTGCCTCTCAGTATTCTCAGGGCCGGCCCATCAGTGAGACCAACTAAAGTGGTTGCCTGAGGCAGGAGACTGGGGTGGGCAGAGATGCTCATCTCTACCTGCATTTTGGCCCCCAGAGTTCAGCTCCTCTTTCTGGAGTGTCTCCGTTGGATGATCCAAAATTCATCTTCCTTCAGGAATTGATCCAAAATTGGACTGGGCTTCATAATCCAGACAAAACCTCATGAACATTTCCCAGAGATCTCCTTGAATTCCTTGAGTTTTCTTACATTTTTTCTCTTTTGAAAGAAATTGGAATGAAAAGGATGGCAAAGTCAGCTTCCTACAGAAGGAAATGCTCAAAGCAAGTGGTCAATGTGCTCCTCTTTTGCTTCTTCTCCAGAAAGGTCTCCTCTGCCTGGTTGCCTTGTGCATCTCTCTGACTTCGTGCCATGGAAGCTGCTCTATTGTGCCTCTTAAAATTGAGGTAGTAAATGGTAATATGATCAAAGATGCTATTAATTTGGGCAACAAAAGTACTTCTGTGTCTGATAAAAATTAGAAATAGATTCTGTCTGGCAAGTGAAGGTCATGCTGGGAATGCAGTGAGCCCTCCACATCTGAAGGCTTGGCAGCAGAGGTGGGCTGCTGCCGGTTTTCACCGGTTCTATAGAACTGGTTGTTAAATTGGTTCCCATCCTAGCTGGCACTAGGATTGGGACCAATTTGCTTCACCCCCTTATTACGGCTAGGTCCGAGGTGGAGCAGCAGCCAGAAGTTGCTACTCTGTCTCAGAGCTAGCCACAATGGTGCTGTGCAAAAGATGCTGTGCAGAAAGAGTGTATCTCTGCACACCCATTGGGCCTTGCTCCAGAGGCGAGACCAGCTGCTCCACCTCCAGAGCAAGGCCTAATGGCTGCACAGATGCAATGCAAATGTCCAAAGTCTCAAACATGTGCAGTGTGTCCCTCTGTGGGGCCATTTGGCCTCGCTAGGGAGGTGGAGCGGCAAGTGCCGTTCTGCCCCTCTAGCGAGGAGAAATGGCCCCGCAGAGGCACAGACCTCCTCCTTGGAGAGGAGGAAGTCTCCTCTGAAGCTGGTTGGCTTCGGAAGATGCACTGGACACACGCCAATGTTGCTACATGCTCAGTGCTCTTCTGGAACCAGGTGGCTTCATAAGACGCACTGCGCACATGCCAACATTGGTGCATGCGCAGTCTCCTCTGTGAGGCCATTTGGTCTCGCTAGGGAGGCGGAGTGACAAGTGCCACTCTGCTTATCTGGTGAGGCCAAATGGCCCCGCAGTGGTGCAGACCTTCTCCTCTGCAGAGAGGAGGAAATCTGCTCTGAAGACGACAGGCTTCAGAGGACACTGCGCAGGTGCCAAGTGCGTCAGAAGAAGCATTGCACATGCATCAAGGTTGGCGCATCAGCACTGTTCAGTGGTGGCTGCTAACCAGTTGTTAACTGGTTTGTAGCCCACCACTGCTCGGCAGCCATAGTTTTGAGTATTTACTTCTCAAGTAATTGGTGTGGATCCCAAGCCTGATTCCTCTAGATCAGTACCCCAGGTGAGCAGCTAGTTCCCCAAGACCTTCACACTTTAAAACCCCCACCAAGGAGTGAGTCTTAGCAATAGCCAATAAGATTCCTGTGTTCAGACCTGCCATTTCAGGAGGAGGTTTGTTGTATTGAAGGATCTTACACAACTAAAGATGACACTGATGTGGTTGTTTCCTCCTAGGAAAATTAGTGCGTCCAACTCATTGCATTGATTCTCATGATGAAAGCATCCATGCCGTTGGCTCTTCGTGGAATAGAAAGGACTGCAGCAAATGCTACTGTGGTGAATATGGGATGAGGTGCTGTTCCCGGTAAGAAGAAACCAAAGCTGCGACCTTTAAAACTGTTTGAAAGGTTCTCACCAAAGCAATAGGAGAAGATCTCATGATGTGGGGATCAGGGAGGCAGAGGATGCTCTTCATTAAAGGACAAATGTGTGAATGCTCTAGTGCTACGCCAAGTACATGTCCCCAAAACAGATCTCGTTCTGAATATTGGGACACGTTCACACATTTTCAGATCCTACAAGAACTTCAGACTGGGATGTACTGTAAGTTCTTGGCTTATGACCTTTCAAGATGCAAACATTCATACAGAAAAACATCCAGTGGTGGCTCCAGCAGGTTCTACTCTATAGAACTGGCTGTTAACAAGAGATAGGACATATAAAGTTTGAAAATAGCCATTTAAAAGTGGCTGCCCGATGGGCAGAGAACCGGTTCTTAATTTCTTTGAAGCCCTTCACTGCAAACATCCCTTGAATTTATATCAATGCATTAATGTCAATGTTGTTGAACTTACAAACATTGTAACTTACGATTGAGGTTCCCGAGGTCTTACTGTTTTGTAAGAAGATTCATCAAGAATAATTACAAAACATTACTTTAATCAAATCAAATCATACCTTCACTGGCATAAAAATAATAGACAACAGGACAATAAATATTCAATTGGATAAAAGCAGATAAAAGTAAGCTGTTGCCTCAGAACCACCAAAGAGAGATCCGTGAGATCCAACATTACTTTAAAAAAAAATTATTGGTTTTTCAAAAAGGAAAACAGAGAAGGAAAAGAGAAGAAAAACAAAGCAGAAAAAATAAACAAATATATATTAGCAAAGTATATGGCAAGCTCAGATTTCTTAATTTACCTTTGTTTAGTATAAAATTACTTTAATTTCTACAACCTATAAATTTATCTTTAGCTATAATATTATTTTAACAATTTCAAGAGACATCAGAAAAATAAAAATAACATAACAACTAGCAAAAAGCGTACCCGCGTTGCAGAAGTAACATTTTCCCCATACGACATCACCCCCCGGCACATCAACCCGCCATGCTCAACTTCCCACCATGCGCAACTTTCCCCCATGCGCATCATCCCCTATGTGCAACTTCCCCCTATGCGCAACTTCCACCCATGCACATCATCCCCCATGCGCATCATCTCCCACTCACATCTTCCCCCATGTGCAACTTCCCCATGTGCAACTTCACCGCATGCGCATCATCCCCCATGCACTTTTCCCTGGTGCAACTTTTCCCATGCACATCATCCCCCATGTGCATCATCCCTCCATGTGCATCATACCCCCATGCGCAACTTCCCCATGTGCATATCCCCCCATGTGCAACTACCCCATGCGCAACTTTCCTCATGCTCAACTTCCTCCATGCGCATCATTCCCCCATGCACATCATCCCCACATGCATATCATCCCCCATGCGTATCATCCCCCCATGTGCAACTTCCCCCATGCGCAACTTCCCCCCATGCGCAACTTTCCCCATGCGCAACTTCCCCCATGTGCATCATTCCCCCATGCGCAATTTTCCCCCATGCACAGCATCCTCGCCAGTGCAACCTCTTCCTCTGAACAACATCCCCCAGTGCACCAGGCAGAGAGCACCCATTTGGCTGGATGTTGTTCAGTCTCCCATGTTAAGTATAGGACAGAAACACGTTGCCCCCTTTTCAGCCCCTGAAGGGTTAATTTCTCCAGATGGTTCTTGGTGGGAGTTCAGGTGACAGAAGGAACTCCCAGAATTCCATGCTTCAGGCCCAGCAGTTGGGGCGGAATGTTGCTGAGTCAGCAATTCTCAATGCAAAGTATAGGGAGGAAAACGTGTTGTGCCCCTTTTCACCCCCTTCCGGTTGGAATTTCCAAAAACTGGTTCTTAGTGCACCCCTCCCTCATGGAAGGAACAGGGTGACCAGATGCCGAACCCAAAATTCCTGAACCCCAAGGCCAAAATTCCTACCCGCTGAAAAAAATTGCCAAAAAATGTATTTTTTTGTTTTGGTTTTTTGGTTTTTTGACTATAACTTTTGATAGGAAGGAGATATATCAAAACTGATTGTTGCATTGGATTCTGCTCTTCAATACAAATCCAATGACATATGGCATGATGGGATACTGTGCACTATCACAAAGTTTCAAAATGAAGCCAAAATGTAGGACACCCGGACAGGAGGCTAAAAATCCGGACAAATCCGAGATTTTCCGGTCATCTGGTCACCCTGGGAAGGAACACCCACCCCAAATTTCACGCTTCTAGCCCCGCCGGTTTTGGCAGGGCGGTGATGAGTCAGTGAGTGAGTCAGTGAGTCAGTGATTCAGTGACTTTTATATATATATATAGATTATTTATTCATCCACTCCAGAATTGACTTTACTCATCATCCCCTTTTCACGCAGAAAGTCCATGAATGGTTTCCAATTGGCCATAAAGGTTTTTACTGACCTCTCTTAAGAAAGATTGTAAGTTGGTCCATTCTGGCAAAGTCCAGAATCTTTGGGAACACTCCAGCACTTGGGTTCCCCTATTTCTCACTGGGGTGGCCCAAGACAGATGGACCTGCCCCAAGACATATTGACTTGGGCTGCTCTAGCTGGGGCAGCCTCGCAGTTCAGGAGAGGCCTGTTGAGGGCTTGTTCAGCATTTCCGAGGGCAGAGCAGAGACTCTATATTTAGATTTACTAGAATATACTAGTACATTTCCAGTAAATAAATACCTGGTGCTTTTCATGCACTGAGAAGCTTGAACTGAGGAGTGTAATGTCCCTGTTATGGCAGCAAACCTCCCATTGGAAAAAGCTGGCATGGAGTGTCTAATCTCTAGGCTGAATTTCTCAGATCTCTGTTAAGAGTCGTTCCCAGATAACGCAGCCACAGTCTGTGAGTGTTAGGCCTGCATCTTGATTCAGCGTCTCTGCTTCTGGTGCCACTGGTCCTTGTGATCCATCTGGATCATCGCTTGCTTGGACCACGAAGGAGAGATGATTAAGGGCATCAGATCTGTGAAAACCGGTCATCAAGTGGACAATGCAATTCAGAAATCCTGGTTAGATGCTGAGAAAATGGAGTGGTTTTCCTTCAAAAGATCTTCTGCATGCTCAACCAAAACTTCTTTTCTCCAGGTTTCTTGCACTGTACAGTGCTCCAGGATGCAAAGTATTCTTCGATGAAGAAATATGCAGAGTTAGATTTCTTGACATCGCTGACCCCACCAAGCCATGTAAACCATTTAAAAAGCCACGAAAGGCTTTTTAAAAAGCCTTTCTAGTCTCCTGTACTTACGAGGTCACAAATAAATCAGAGGCTTACACATTTCCTGGATGTCTCCTTCCCAAAGCACAAAAATATACGCAGTATCTTTATTATGGTTGCCCATTGAGGGGCTTCAGACAATGGTTCAGAATTTCCATCCTTACAGTCATTTACAGTCCCTACAATCACAGTTGGGTAAATGGCATCAGTATCCAGGGAACTAGTGATAGCAAGTCTGGGGACTTTAACAGGATTTTCACTTAGTCCATGAAAGTGTGGCATACAGTGAAATCCTGACCCCTTGTTAGCCAGGTAGATGTTCCTGTACCGGCCTGGGGGTGTCGCAGAAGTGCCATAAGGCAATTCTGTGACACTCCTCACCCTATGGAATGGAGGACAAAGTGCCTCTATCTTCAAAATCTCACAGAATGATTTGCAAACCAGTTTTCCAGCAACAGTAAATATTTAGTACTAGCAGAAAGTGTACCCACGTTGCGGGAGTAACATTTCCCCATATGACATCCCCCCATGGCGCATCAACACCCCATGCAGAACTTCCCCCATGCGCAACTTGCCCCATGTGCAACTTCCCCCCATGCCAACTTCTCCCATGTGCATCATCCCCCCATGCACAACTTTTCCCATGCGCAACTTCCCCCCATGGACATGATCCCCCATGTGCATCATCCCCCCATGCACATCATCCCCCATGCGCATCATCCCATATGCACATCTTTTCCCATGCACAAGATCCCCCATACGCAACTTCCCCCACGCGCAACTTCCCCCTGTGCGCAACTTCCCACTGTGCGCAACTTCCCCTGTGCACAACTTCCCCCCGTGCGCATCATCCCCCCGTGCGCAACTTTCCCCCATGTGCTTCTTTTCCCATGTGCAACTTCCCCCCATGCGCAACTTCCCCCATGCGCATCAGTGCCCCATGTGCAACTTCCCCCCATGCGCAGCATCCTCGCCAGTGCAACCTCTTCCTCTGAACAACATTTCCACTGCACCAGGCAGAGAGCACCAAATGGGCTGGATGTTGTTCAGTCTCCCATGTTAAGTATAGGACAGAAACACGTTGCCCCCTTTTCAGCCCCTGAAGGGTTAATTTCTCCAGATGGTTCTTGGTGGGAGTTCAGGTGACAGAAGGAACTCCCAGAATTCCATGCTTCAGGCCCAGCAGTTGGGGCGGAATATTGCTGAGTCAGCAATTCTCAATGCAAAGTATAGGGAGGAAAATGCGTTGCCCCCCTTTTCACCCCCTTCTGGTTGGAATTTCCAAAAACTGGTTCTTAGTGCACCCCTCCGTCACGGAAGGAACACCCACCCCAAACTTCACGCTACTAGGCCCAGCAGTTTTGGCAGGGCGGTGATGAGTGAGTGAGTGAGTGAGTGAGTCAGTGAGTGAGTGAGTGAGTCAGTCAGTCAGTCAGTGATTTTTCTCTTTTATATATATAGATTGAGTAAATCAGTGGTGGGCCCAGCCTGCCCCAACAACTGGTTCTCCTGAAGTGGGCGGGGCCAGGCTGGGTCAGGGGGCAGGGGCAGGGCCAGGGTCAGGGGGTGGGGGGAAGGGCACGCCATTTTAACTCTTAGTTTACCCAAAAAATTGTATCACTTGTGACGGCATCAATCAGTATTAAGCCCCTGAGTTCAGTGTAATTTATTCCTATGCATTACACTTTGTTGTGCTCTTAGGGGGAATGTGTGCCACAAATAAGTTGAGTAGATTAACTTTTGAGTAGTCAGGCATAGGATTACAAGCTCTTAGAAACCAGCTTCTTTCCAGGGAGTAAGCTTCACTATTATAATGGAACTTACTTCTGAGTAGACAGATGATTGGGCTTTGAGGCTACAGTCCTATCCTCACAGGGGAGTAAAACCTACTGATTTTAATAGGATTTACTTCAGAGTAGGCAGCAGACTTGGCTCCTGGAGGGGGCAGGATGGGAACTGGGGCTATGGGAGGGGGCAAAAGGACTACAGTGTGGATAGGATTGCAGCCTGAGCCCAATCCTAACCGTGTCTACTCAGAAGTAAGTACCATTCAAGTCAATGGGGCTTACTCCCAGAACTGTGTGGTCAGGATTTTAACCTTATAGTCCAATCCTATGCAGGCTTACTCAGAAGTAAGTCTCATTCTAGTCAGTGGGGCTTACTCCCAGATAAGTGTGTATAGGATTGCAGTCTCAGAGCCCAGTCCTAACTGTGTCTACTCAGAAGTAAGTCCCATTATAGTCAGCGAGCTTACTCTCAGGAAAGTAGACAGGGCTGGAGAAACAGGGCTAGAGGGAGAAATTCAAGCCTCTGCCAGTCTCCTCAGCAGCAAGTCCCATTATAGTCAGTGAGCTTACTCTCAGGAAAGAGTGGATGGGAAATCCTCAAATCCTAATGCTATGCTACTCAGAAGGAAATTCCATGATAGTCAATGGGAATTGCTCCCAGGAAAGTGTGGCTAGGATGGTGGCCACAGGCTGCAGTCCTCTACTATACAGTGTGGCTTACTCCTGAGTAGTACTGGGTAGTACTGAGTAGTTCTCCATGCCTAGTACTGGGCTGCAAAGGCACCAGGGGAGGCAGGCAGGCTTGCTGCTATTACTCACCTAAGGCTTCCATAGCTTTCTATGCTGGCTTTTCTATTCCCGCCCAAAGACCCCTTTGTAAAGCTGTCCATCAAAATGCCTGATTCAAAAAAACAGCATCCCCAGAGAGGCTGCCTCATTTGCATATGAGAAACCCATCATGCTTTGCAAACTGCACAAGGAAATAACATCTGAAAACTTGCTAGAAATAAGGTTTTTAATCCAAATAAGACGTTTAGCAAAGACAGGCTTCCTGAATAGCATCAGACAAAGGTTTGGGGCATGAAGAATTTCCTCACCCTGACTTGAAAGTACTGAGTTTATAGTGATCCAAAGCCCTCCCATCTCAGCAGTGAGTGTCTGAGTGTCTGTGGGACGACTGCAATGCCTTGTCTGAATGATGGTCATGGGGACAGACTGTATTCTAAAATTAAAAATGCCCTTAGAGAGGGGAAGGAGGGGGGAGAGAGCCCCCCTTGAGGGAGGGGAGGTAGGTAGGTTCAGAAGGGGGGGAGGAAGGAGGGGGAGTGGAGCTGAACCTCTGGGAAGACAGACCCAGAGGCCCTTTAAGAGAAATGCAAACACACTTGCATGCAATTCAAAGATGACGCCCCCTCTTTAACAACTGGTTCGCTAATGTCAGCCCCAAATTAACAACCAGTTCTACAGAACCGGTGCGAACCGCCCTCAGCCCACCCGTGGAATAAATGAATTATAATATATCAATGATTTCTGGTCCTATTAGCAGGGTGGACCATCCATTCCCATGCTACATTTCCCCATCATCCGATCTCCCTTTATCTTTCCTGGCTCCAGCCATATCCCTGGACGTTGTAGTGACCAGTAGTTTCTATTCCTTGAGTAATGCTGGCACAGATTTCTGCCTAGGCACCCTCTAATAGATGCCACCTTGAAACTGGAAAAACAGAGTCCAGACAAATCACTTTTCTATGCTGGATTTTTGGTAACTGCAGTGCTTCTCAAATTGTGGGTTGCGACCCACTATGATGCATGCCAAAGCACAGTAGGTCATGCTCCAGGCCCACCTTCCCTCCCTTTTCCATTGGTTTGGCTCCAGGTAGGAGCTGTTCTGGGGCCGCTATGACCTACTGGCCTCTTCCGGCCCAGCAGCCCACCTTGTAGGGCAGGGATGTCCAAACCTTTAGGCAGAAGGGCCACATCATCCCTCTGACACTTTGCTGTTGGCCATAAAAATGATTTTCATTTTAAAATATGAATAAATTTACATATAAGAGTGTATTAGAGACTTTACATGACTTGACTGTGGACCTGATGGAAGGGTCTTGCCATGAGCTGCATCTGGTCTCTGGGCTGAGGTTTGGACACAGTTGTTGTAGGGGATCAACAGATCTTCAATAGCATCTGTATCAGCAGGGGAAGTCGTGGCAGCCTATAGACTTCTATATACAAGGTGACTGAAAAGTAACTCCCTATATTGTAATTATAAGTATTTTAGAATAGGGAGTTACTTTTCAATCACCCTGTACATAAAATAAATGAGTCACTGACTGATTCACTGACTCATTCATCAATGCCCAGCCAAAACCGCCAGGCCTAGAGGCATGAAATTTGGGGAGGGTGTTCCTTCCATGATGGAGGCCCCCATTAAGAACTGGTTTTTGGAAATTCCCAAAACCCAAACCACCCAAATAGTGGGTGAAAAGGGGCACAACTCATTTTCTTCCCTATACTTTACATTGAAGAATACCTGACGGAGGGACGCTCTGCCCCAAACCCTGGATCTAGAAGCATGAAATTCAGGTAGCGTATTCCTTCCTTGAGGGGAGCACCCACCAAGAACCGGTTTCTAGATATTTAACCCCTAAGGGGCTGAGAAGGGGTGCAATGCATTTTTGGTATATACTTAACACTGAAGACTGATCGACACCCAGCTCCAAATTATGCAGCTGCCCAGTAGGGGTGCCTACAATTGTGTGGGGTTGATGTATGTTGTGGGGGGATGTTGTTCTGGTAGGAGCATGTTGCACTTGGGGGATTTTGTGCATGGGGGAATGTTGCACATGAGAGGATGATGCAAAGAGGGAATGTTGCGTAGGGGAGACGATGCACATGCGGGTATTGCACATGGGGGATAGTGCACATGGGAGTATTGCGCACGGGAGGATGATGTGCATGGATGGGTTTGCGCATGGAGGGGATGTTGATCATGGAGGGGACCATGCATGAGGGATGTTGTGCATGGGGATTGTGATGACTCAGAGCATCCTCAACCTGGATTCTCTGAGAGAGGGAGGATGTCTCCCCTAGAATGGCTCAGTGAGGAGGATGTCCCTTGCACTCTGCAGGGAGAATCCCTGCAACATTTAGTGTCCCCCCCCCCTTTTGGCTACAGCCCTGATCCTTTGTAATGCAAAAGAGAATTGGTTATGGCCCCTTTGCATTGACCTGACCGGATTAGACCAGACTGTCTGTAGAGTGGAGTGAACAGTCAGGAAGAAAAAACCTAAATTGAGGACATCCACTTGAAGGATACGATGCTGCAAAAACCTGAATAAGTCTGTGAAAAATGTGGGGAAGGGGGAGGCTGCTGGCTCAGAGGGGGCAAACACCTATATTGGCCTCCCTATCTATGGCCCTGTGCCTCCTACACTCCATCCTGCTGCAGTTGGGAAGAAAAGAGACAACACCTGCCTGCATGTGTCAGAAGGGGCAGTGAACTCTCTGACTGACCTCTCCACCTGTCTCCTCTCAGAGACCTTTGCAGGCGCTGTGACTTGGACCCTTTGACTCTCCTCTCCCTTTCTCTTCCTCCTGATCCTGGTGTGATAAGGAGATCTGCAATTGGTCCCTGTCCCAAAAGGGCTCACAATCTAAAATGCAAAAGAACACCAGCAGAAGCCACTAGAACAGACATTGCTGGGGGTGTATAGGGCCAGTTACTCTCCCCGTCATATAAACCCACTTGAAATAGTGCCTCTAGCCCTCTTGCTGGCAATCAGCAAAAACATAAAGGTAAGACAGTGCTGCGACTTGGCCCAAAAATGATCAAAAGGAGGCTGAAGTGGTGTTGTGTTGCATCCTGCCAAGCCTCGTATTGTGTCACTCCACCCCAGTCACCCCTATGTAGAGATGCCCCATCCATGAGTCTGCTTGTCTGGCCTCTTCTTTAGAAGACTTATGCAATGAGTGGACACTGTTGACCTTTACTACGGGCAGCCAGGGGCATGGCTGGATAGGGGCATAAAGTCATGTGAAAATGCAGCATGCTGGTATCGGGCAGTGGCTGCACCTATTCTGTCATCTTGGCCTGACTTCACTGTCATCAGAAGCCCCCTTTGAGTCACTGACAGTTGGATCTTGGAATTGGGAATCTAGGAAAGCCCAAACCCAGGAAAGTTTGGCTAGTCCTCTTGTACAGTAGTACTGATTGTAATTATTACCATATTTACACAAAACCAACACTTGCACTGTATGTCTTCCAAACATTACTAGTAACAATTTAATCTCCAAAACTGAGGTGTGCGTTAGATTTGATGGTGCATTATATTTGAGAAAATACAGGCATTGTTATTATAAGTATAGGTCAGTATTGAATTTAACAGTTTATGATATTGTAAGTAAAATGTAGAATAAACCCATTGTATAAAGTAGTGCAATTAGGTAAAAATCATAAGTCCATTGCCATTTTATTATTCATATAACTCATTGTTATATGCAGTAAAATTAAATTTTGTGCCTGCTTTGCAGCGGCACATTACAATCGCCATTAAACATTTTTTAAAATGCTTTTAAAATCTCAAGGCTTTTAAAATTAATTAGATTCTATGGCCCATTAGATCTGAGTAAATATGGTGTTTATTCAATTTATATCCTGCCTTTCTTCCGAAAAGGACACGGCAGTAATGCATGGTGATTTTAAGTGGTCCAAAGACATTTGCTGTGTCTTTATGGCTCCATAGATAAAACCTTGTACCACGAGCTTCTTTGATCTATGACACTGTGGAACTCTGCACAGTTGTGGGGGGCATGTGCATGTGCCCTTCTCATCTGACCAGGGAATGCTTCCCCAACCTACTGCAAAGGTGTGTGTGCACCTGCAGATGAGCCACACACACGCCATTCATGGCTTGCCTTGCCAGTCATGAAGGGGTTGGAGAATGGGGGAAGGGGGTGGGCTGGCAGGTATGCTTGCACCCGGTGTTGCACACAGACCCGTGGTACAAGACACTTCATGCTATATAGACAGTATGGCACTGCATGAACATAATTTTGGTTCTCCTAGAAGAAAAGGACAAAAGGTGTACATAGAGGCTCAAGTGATTGATTTATCTTGGTGACCATGGCTGACCCATCTTGGTGACCATCTTATCTTGGTGGCCCATCCCAGAGATGGGATGTGTTTTGAATCAGGCATACATGGCATTGTGTATCCAGCATCCATTTTCAGCCTCTGTATGATTCTTCTTAAGATCATGGGCGGCCATTTCTAAGACAAGAACAAAGGAAAAAAATACATGAACTGCTTTGCAGAAGCAAATCAGTGACATCATCAACATCATCACTGTATCTAAAGTATCATATGAAGATTTTATTATGGATGATGGCTACAATCCTAAGAGCAATTTCCTTGGAGAAATCCCCACTGAACTCAGTGGAAATTTGGAGTACCCATGAATAGGGTTGCACTGTATGTCTTCCAAACATTACTAGTAACAAATGTTCTTACAGTACTGGAAGGCCTCAACTTACAAACAAGTTCTGTTCTGGAACCTCGTTCATAAGTTGCAATGTCCATACATCCGACACCATTGACGTCAACGGAGGGCGATGTTCATATGTATGGAAGTTCACATCTTGAAAGGTTGTAAGTGCTTTCAGGATCTGAAAATGTGTGAACATGTCCCAAGTATTCAGAACGAGATCTGTACTTGAGACATGTTCTTGGCATAGCACTAGAGCATTCACACATTTGTCCTTTAATGAAGAGCATTCTTTGCTTCCCAGATCTCACCCCCCCCCCCAAAATGAGATCTGCTATTGCTTTGGTGAGAACCTTTCAAACAGTTTAAGAGATTCAGCAGCAGTTTAGGATTCTTCTTACCGGTCACAGCATTCCATGCCTCTGGCACTACAGGAGCATCTCATGCATTGCTGTGTATTCCAGGTAGATCCAATGGCATGGCTGCTCCCATCATAAGGATCAATGCAATGAGTTGGAGGCACTATATTTCCTAGGAGGAAACAACTCTGTCCATTTCATCTTCAGTGGTGTAAGATCCTTCAATACAACAAACCTGCTCCTGAAATGGCAGGTCTGAACACAGGAATCTTATTGACTATTGCTAAGACTCACTCCTAGGTGGGGGTTTTAAAGTGTGAAGGTCTTGAGGATTAGCTGCTCACCTGGGATTCTGATCTAGAGGAATCAGGCTTGGGATCCACACCAAATACTTGGGAAGGAAATACTCAAATCTATGGATACCGAGCCTTCAGATGTGGAAGGCTCACTGCATTCCCAGCGTGGCTATACAACCTTTGCCTGACAGTGCATATTTTCTAATAAAGTATTTATCAGACACATAAGATTTTTTTACCCACATGAATAGCATCTTTGATCATATTACCATCTACTATCTGTGCTTCAAAAGGTGAACGAGTGCAAGCTCCATGGCATATAATCGGACGGACGCACCAGGCAACCAGCCAGTGGAGGCCTTTCTGGAGAAGAAGCAAAAGAGGAGCACATTGACCACTTGCTTTGAGCATTTCCTTCTGTAGGAAGCTGACTTTGCCATCCTTTACAGTCCAATTTCTTTCAAAAGAGAAAAAATGTAAGAAAACTCAAGGAATTCAAGGAGATCTCTGGGAAATGTTCATGAGGTTTTGTCTGGATTATGAAGCCCAGTCCAATTTTGGATCAATTCCTGAAGGAAGATGAATTTTGGATCATCCAACGGAGACACTCCAGAAAGAGGAGCTGAACTTTGGGGGCCAAAATGCAGGTAGAGATGAGCATCTCTGCCCACCCCAATCTCCTGCCTCAGGCAACCACTTTAGTTGGTCTCACTGATGGGCCGGCCCTGAGAATACTGAGAGGCAAACCACATAGCCATAGAGTTCTTCATCGGGAAAAGCCACAGTCTGTGTTGTGAGCCCAAATCTCTGTTCAGATTCTGCCCCAAGTAAACCTAAAGTGAAAAAATCCACCAATTAATTGACTATGCAAACACCTGGATTTCTGTGTATGTATCGTTAATAATCCAACACCGATTGATAGCACAAAAGGGAGAAACCCTATGGCTGCAATCCTTAAGATATTTTCCTGAGAGTAAGATCCTATGAATAGACATAGGATGGTGCTCTTATGTGGCTTAAACAGGCCAATGGACAGATAGTAGAGAGAAAACCCAATACCTTTGATCTGCCTAATTTATCTTTGCACAATTGAGTTCAATGTTTTTCACACTGATGTGCTCTGAAAAGTTGGAAGGTGTGCTGTGGGACTGAACACAGCAACTGAAAATCATTGACCAGATCCTTGGCTCTGTTTTTAGGACAACTGTAGTAAGGCGTTGTCTGTCTGTCTTACTCAAGCCGACAGTTAACCTTGAAGCAGAGCTGCAGTATCTAGATCCAAAAGTGGCATCATAAGAAATAAAGTCCATCACGAAGAGCATATATATCAATGTGCCATAAAAGAAAAACAATGAAAATTGCTGATCTCCTTCAAAAAGTCATTGCGTAGAGTCTGGAGAGGAAAGGATGCCATACTCACCATTCTGCTTTCTGATATGTGGTCTGCAAAGACTTATCTGAGAGGGCACTTATCTTTGGGGGCACTTTGGGTGCCCTTCAGGAAGAAAGGCAGAGTATAAATCAAATCTAATCAATCAATAAAATCAGCACTTTCCTTATCTTCTAATTGCTGGCTGCCTCTCTACAACAGTGAGAAAAGCTGTTTTTAAACATTATTTAAGGGTCACACATTTTTTTAAAAATTGCTTTTATTTTACACATTTTAGTATCAGCAGGAGTACCAGAATCAAATCTCTGTGGATAACGGTTTGACCTTATTCCATTAGAAGTAGTGGAGTAGAAAGAACCAGAAGTGGGTCTTTAAATCTATTTTTCCACTGTTTTAGCCACTTTGAAATGTGAGTTCTTAAATGGGTGTACTCAGAATTAAGGCTTCTCTCATTCATATCGTTCTCCCCATCCAACATCTAATATTCCAGGATTCTCATTTAGTAGCATCTGCGTTATTGCAGTATAGAGTTGACCTGTTACCACCATGACTTGAGCTGGATAAACTTGAAGCTGACCATAGGCAAATACTACCAGCTTGATAGGCATCTAGGAATCCTGAATTTTGGAATTTGCTGTCGGATCCACTGGTTCTGCAAGTGTTGTTGTGGGGTTGCTCCAGGTACCTCAGGGGATCAGAAAACTTTTGTTACATATTACAGAACTCACAAAGCAAACTGTTGGATAAGTGAAGACTATTTCTATTATCTGTAGCACTCAATTCGTAAAAATCCAGTGCTATAATGGCAATTACCCGAGAAACTTTGCATGCTGCAATGAGGCTCCCTCCAAAACAGAGTGCTTTGCACCCCCTCTGGCTATGCCACTGCCCTAGACCATGAGCGAACAGACGTTTATGCAACAAGAGTCACACAGTATGGCTCACTAGACCTTTGCCATACCCAGAGGATAATGACGGTGTAGCGAAGGATGCAACCTGCCATGGGCGACAGTGCACCAGGGTCTCCACTGACACTCCTCTGGTGGCCCCCAGTTGGCCCCTCCTGCGCTCCTCCTCGGGCGTACTCTGGGGCAGCCATTTTTTAATTGCGCATTACTCTGGGTATTCTCAGTGCTGTTAAAAGTGACATGGGCCTGGAGTAAGCCCTTCTCTGCCTCGTGGCCAGTCAGAGCACTACTAGCAGCTTCAGCACCTCCAACTGGCCAGGAGGCGGGGGGGGGGGGGAGCTTACCTGTGGATTTATATGTATATGTATAAATATGTCATCTAGTCCAACCCCCTGCTTGTAGCAGGAGAGATCTCTGCAAAGGACTAGATTTTTGCACTAATATATTTATACGCACACACACATAAAATTGTTTTCTCACCCTCCATGAGCGGTGTGTGTATGTTATCCTCAATCTGGGGTCCTCTACCAGAGGCCTGGGAGTTTGAGGGTTCTGCGCAGTATCTTAGCTGTTCCTAGCAATGTGCTTTTCTGGATTGAGTGTTCTGATGTCCTTCCTGGGATCTGTTGCAGCCATTTTTCCAGCTTGGATGTCACAGCCCCTAGTTCTCCAATCACTGTTGGGATCACCTTCACCTTCACTTGCCACATCTTTTCTAATTCCTCCTTCAAACCCTGATACTTTCCCACCTTTTCATGCTCTTTTTTCCTGATGTTGCTGTCGTTTGGTATCGCTACGTCTATCACCAGGGCTGTCTTCTGGGCCTTCTCTACCACCACAGTGTCTGGCTGGTTAGCCAGTACCTTCTTCTCTGTCTGGATATGGACGTCCCACAGGACCTTAGCCCTGTCATTCTCCACAACCTTCTGAGGAGTCTCTCATGTGGTCTTGGGAGGGGTTAGTCCATAGGCTGAACAGATGTTCCTATACACAATGCTGGCTACTTGGTTGTGCCGTTCAATGTATGCTATTCCTGCCTGCATCTTACACCCTGTCACAATGTGTTGGACTGTCTTGGTGGTTTCTCTGCACAGCCTGCACTTTGGGTCTTCTCTTGTGTGGTCAATCCCTGCTTGCTTCTATGGATCTGGTCCTTAGTGCGTGTTCTTGTGCTGCCATGATGAGGGCTTCAGTGCTATCTTTGAAGCCAGCTCTTTCTACTGATAGGATTTCCCAATATCAGTGACTTCGGTTATCTGGTGATGGTACATCCCATGCAGGGTCTTATCTTGCCAGGACACTTCCTCAGTTGATCTTCCTTCCATATTTGCTGTTGCTGTTGTTGCTGGAGACATTCTCTCATCAGCTCATCTTTGGATGCCATCTCAGTGATGTATTCCTGGATATTCTGAATTTCATCCAGGATAGTAGTATACATACAGTGGTGCCTCACATAAATAGCTTAATTTGTTCCGGAGGCATGCTCTTTAAGTGAAACGCTCTTTAAGTGAAGCAGATTTTCTCATAGGAAATAATGGAAACTCTGTCCATTGGTTCCACAATCCCCAAAATATTCATATAAAAATATTAACTGGATGTAAAAATGATGACAAAACACTGGAATTCAATTCAAAACATGCATTCAATGTGCATGATCCTATGAAATCTACTTAGGCTAAATCCTAAAGACACTTTCCTGGGTGTAAACCTCATTTAACACAATGGGGCTTACTTCTGGGTAGACATGGTTAGGAGGCTGCAATCAAAGACACTTTCCTAGGAGGCTTACCTGTACTGTTGCTGGAGGTTCAAGGTGGCCAGTGGCAACACTTGGGGACAGTTAGGGGCAGCTGCCTTTGGCACCCCCAGGCAATTGCCCCCAAGTTGGGGGCAGTTAGAGGCAGCAGAGCTGGCCGGATCTAAAGATCCTCTGCGTGGAGCATCAGGGCTGCATAGCATGTGTGCCCATAGCATGCTTGTTTGTTAAGTGAAGTGGAACTTGTTACGTGAAGCAAGATTTCTTGGAAATTTATACTTGTTATGTGAAATGCTTGTTATGTGTATATACCACTGTATATTATTTATGGTTAAATTTAAAACTATTGCAAATAATTATAAGAAGGATACCGGCTTCCTGCTCAGAAGGAAAAGGAGGACATTTAAGACTTTTTCCAGGACTCAAAGCAAAAAAAGAGCACATACCATTTGTAGGACACCCATGAAAAATGTAGGATGTTTACAAAATGGAAAAAAAATGTAATGACATTTACAGAATTTCAAAAGGTAAAAGTACCGGTACTCATCTGCATATGAGGTCCAAAAAGTAATAGGAATGAAGCTCCTATGCTCAAGAAGGGCTCTGTGAAGGGATAATCTGGCTAAGGTCACCTGCTTCTGGTGCCAAATGTTAGAACAGTGATCATTTGCATTTCAGACCAGTGGTGGGCTGAGCCTCCCCAAGATCTGGTTCGCCAGAAGTTGGGAGGGGTGGGGGCAGGGCGGGGCTAGGGGCGGACCAGAACCCTGGCATTTGGAGGAGACAACCAGAAGGGTCTCCAGTTGGAGGAGACACACTACGCATGCGCCGACCCCGGGGAATGGCGCATGCGCAGTGCTTCTCCTTCAGTTGGAGGAGACACACTATGCACGCGCCAACCCTAGGGGTCGGCGCGTGCGCAGTTTGTCTCCTCCAACTGGAGGAGAGTACTGTGCATGCGCCGAGGCCAGTTGGAGGAGACACAGTCATCTCCTCCTGCTGGAGGAGGCGCGCGCCCTATGCATCTTCTCCAGGAGGAGGAGACATGGGGGGGGGAAGATTGTGGCTGGTGCGAATGGGTCCGCCCTCTTTTTCAGTTGGAGTGCGTACTTCAGTTGGAGTGCGTACTCCAACAGTACGCACGCGCCGACCCCCGGGGTTGGCGCATGTGTAGTGCTTCTCCTTCAGTTGGAGGAGACACACTATGCACGCGCCAACCCTGGGGGTCGGCGCATGCGCAGTGTGTCTCCTCCAACTGGAGGAGATGTACTGTGCATGCGCCGAGGCCAGTTGGAGGAGACACAGTCATCTCCTCCTGCTGGAGGAGGCGTGCGCCCTATGCGTCTTCTCCAGGAGGAGGAGACATGGGGGGGAAGATTGCGGCTGGCGCGAATTGGTCCACCCTCTTTTTTCTTTCCCTGCCGCTGGCGGTTCACCAGCGGCAGGGAAAAGGGAAGATCCGGTTCAGTCGAGTAGGCCTGAACCGGCATCTGCCCACCCCTGTTTCAGACCTATTTAGACATCCTTTTTTTGTGACACCCTATGCAAGTATTAAGAAAAATGCAAGTTTGAAACATTAGTACTTGAAAAAAATTTGTGCAAAATTGGGTAAAAGTGCATCACAAATTTTCGAAATGGTGAGGAACACTTATGGAGAAACAGCACTCTCAACTTCAAACTTGTTCTTCATGGATCCTGATTGTTTTCTATGTTTAAATCCTGAATCACAATTTTGTAACCTGGTGATTGCTGTTTCCTCTGCTATTACTCTGATAGTGAGCTATTGATCATGGTTGATAACATTCCTCTGGAGGCACTCACTGCCTCAATAGGTCAGTCTAGGCATATCACAGGTGAAAGTTCCTATTGCCCTGGGAGGGCAGATAGGGCCCAGGGTTAGGATTCAGGGGGTGCTGCTACCCCTTTCCCATGCTCATCTGTCCTCTCCTCCCCCTGTGGCTCAGCATTCTGTTTATCCTACCCTGTCCTCTTAACCTCCTGCCCTTGCCCTCTGTCTCCTCCTGAGGAACTGGGCTTTCCCAGTCTGATTCATGTAGTCCTATGATGCAAGGAGCCTAGGAGGTGGGAAGATGTTTGCTTCTCATTCAAATGAGAAAGAAGCAGCTTGGATCATTTATTGGTTGGAGGAAGCTGGTGGTGGTAGGCTTGGGGTGAAAGGTTCCCTAAATCCACCATCTCCTCCCATCCCACACATCATTTGGCTGCATGGATGGGCCAAGTCTAGTTTCAAGATACCAAAAAAACTTCCATGAATTTGTTAGGTCTGAATCCCAGTGGTGGGATTCAAATAAATTAACAACAGGTTCTATGTCCCATTAGTAACCGGTTCTCCAAACCAGGCACTCATTAGCAAAGGGTTCTATAGAACCTGTGAGAACCCCCTGAAGCCCACCACTGTACCCCATTAAAAATACACCCTGTGCTGGCTTTAGGAGCCATGGGACCCATTGGAAACATTTTTTGGGGGGATAGGACCCCAGGCTCCCAGCCAAGGCCTGGACAATCTTAGGCATATCAGTAAATTTAGTTATAGACTTGCTAACTCTCTGGTGGAATGGAAAGCAATCAAAATGTGTGCTTAAAAAGTTTGTGTGACATGTCTGCGTATGTGCATGTGTGTGTTTTGGGGGGAGTCCTGACACTGGCTCTGTTCTGAACTATGCCAGGATTCACCAAAACCAAATAACTGTAAAATCACAATTCAATAACCTTACTTGTGAGCTGTCAAATTGATCCAGCTTTTCTCTTCCCAGGAGGTCTCATCTTCTAGATGTTCCCACCACTGTCCACAGCAAGTCCCTATTCAGAATATCTTGTCCTGTGCTTCTTCCAAAGGTCACCACCAATATATCTTGACCCTTGACCAGAAGATCCTGTGGTGGCTTGAAAGGTTTCTTATCGTCACACATCTCTGGAGGTAATTAAGGCTCTAATTCTAATTATGTCTATAGAAAGCAACTTCTGACTTCATCCAAAGCCTGCATTTCCTTATTTCACTTTTTTCCCCAGAATGGGGAATTCCCTCCACCCCTATAGTTTGCATATATATATAGGGAGAAGATTCTCCAGCAATATTCCTTGCTGGTGAAGCCTATTCGCACTGAAAAGTTTTTGCCAACCCCATATCAGAAAAAAGAATGGTAAGTGGAAATCTTTGCTCAGCCAACTCTTGTCATAGTTTGAATTAGATCAGTGATTTTCAGTATTTTCCTTCTCATGGTACATTGTCCTCTACGATCTTCATAATGATTTGTCTTCTGGTTTTCTAGCTTCTAGGAGACTCTTCTGGGTTTTGAGGCTTTTTTAAGAGCAGTTGTATGCAGAACCAGTGGAGGAAGATGGACAGACAGTTCATTACCACAGACAGTTGCCTTAGAACTAGAGGCACATCATCTGGTCAGTAATATTCAACTGCTGGCTCCCAACTCCCATGAAGACCTTATGGGGCACACAAATGTGCTCCCAACACACACCCACAGACCTTATGGGGCACACAAATTTGCGTGGGCGCACAACTGAAAATTGCTAAACTAGCTCCCAAATCCAGAGCGACTACGGGAGCACGTAAGAGACTTTACGTGCACCCGTAGTTACTGCACCACCTAGTGAAAACCTATGGGAAACTCATATTGGAATCCAGAGTAAATTGTTCTTACACTGGAGCAAGGACTCCCCGTAGTTACTCTGGATTGCACCCTAGGTTGTATAAAAATCATGGAAAGGTAAATCAGGTGGATTTAAGCATTCTAGTTGCCAGAACATTCTGAGTGATACAGATTAAAGCAGTGATGGAATTCAAATAAATTAACAACAGGTTCTATGTCCCATTAGTAACTGGTTCTCAGAACAAGGTGCTCATTAGCAAAGGGTTCTATAGACCTGTGAGAACACCCTGAAGCCCACCTTTGGATTAAAGGTTTTAAGTATTCTCAGCTGTCTCTCTGCTGACCTATTCAAACTGCCACAATCTCTCTCTCTCTCTCGTTCCATAAGTCAGTTCAGGATTCCTAACAGAACAGAAACAAACAGAAATCTAGATGTTTGCAAAGAAAATTAATCAGTAGATTTTTTTTCTCTTGTGGATTTCCTTGGGACCAAATCTGAACAGAGTTTGGGGTTCGCAACACAGATTGTGGCTCTTTCCAATGAATAACTATGGCTATGTGATTTTCCAATCAGCCTTTTTACTCTTTTGAAAGGAATCAGTATGTAAAGGATTTCAAACACTTACTGGGGGTTTTGCCTCTTTTCCAGAAAGGCCTCCTCTGCCTGGGCGCTTTGTGCATCTTCCTGACCACATGCCACGGAGCCTGTAGTCAATATCCCTTTGAAGCGCAGATAAGAAATGGTATTGTTATCAAAGATATTATTATAGTAGGCAAATCATCCATTTGTATCTAATTAATGTAAAACATGGGTTGCTCAGTGGTTAATGTTTTTGTACGTGTGAACCTGAAGGATCAGTGGTTCGAGTCCGGAGTGCTGGAGTGACCTCCCATTACTCTCCCAGTTCCTTCCAAACTAGCAGTTTGAAAGCAAGTAGATAAATAGATAACCATTTTAGTGGGAAGGTAACAGAATTATGTGCACTTTAGCATTTAGTAATGCTGGCCACATGACCTTGGAGGTATCTTTTGGAGAACTCTGGCTCTTTGATCTTGTAACGGTAAATCACGACTAGGAGGGTAACAAGTGGGGGAAACATTTACCTTATAAATGTAAGGCCTCACGTCTGGTTCCTATTGAGCTGCCATTGTATGCACAAACATTGTGCTCAATGTGGCTGGACCCAGCCAGAAAACAACCTGATGTGACTTGCATCAGTGGCACATGACAAACAAACTCTTTCCAAGTCTGATGGTGCTTCCCTTCAATGCACTGTGGACATAGACACCACTGATCTTCTCCCTCTGGTAAAAGCCAGCGGGAACCAGATCAATGGCTTCTATCATCACAGTAGTATCACATTAGTATTAGAATAGTATCAATGGTGACAATGAGGCAATATATTCTTTTTTCTATTCTTTGAAGAGCAACTGTTTTTGGGGTGCAGATGGTCACAAAGATGCACCAAGTATTTTATCGATTTATTTGTATCCACAGTTACAGAGACAATCCCACCACTTTATTTGGCACATACCAATTACATGAAAACCTGTACTGGACTTGTTTTCCCCCAGAATCTTAACTAGCACATAAAGCATGTTATTAGCTTCTCTTTTCCCTAAAATCATTTGCTTTCTGTGAAATTACATCGCCAAAATAACGATAGAAATGGTCTACAAATGAATTCAAAAATATTTTCCTTCTGTCAAATTAATGCAATTGTTTGATGTACCATAATTATATTCCAATAAAAGTCTGAATTTGAATTTGTTATTTATGGATTCAACAATGATCCATTTCTTTCCACTGATAGAGCTTAGTGCAGGTTCATTAGCAAGATACATACATACATACATACATACATACATACATACATACATACATACATACATACATAGAATCATAGAGTTGGAAAGGAACCAGTGGATCATCTAGTCCAGTGGTTCTCAATCTTCCTAATGCCATGACCCCTTTATAAGTTCCTCATGTTATGGGGACCCCCAACCATAAAATTATTTTCGTTGCTTCTTTATAACTGTAATTTTGCTACTGTTATGAATCGTAATGTAAATATCCCATATGCAGGATGCATTTTCATGGTTACAAATGAAATGTGTGTTCTATCCACACACTGAACACAATGGGATTTATTTCATAGTAGGCATGCATAGGATTGGGCCCTGAGGCTGCAATCCTATCCACATTTGCATGGGAGTAAAGGCCCCCCTGACTATAATGGGATTTATTTCAGAGTACGCATGCATAGGAGTGGGCCCTGAGGCCGTCAGTCAGCCCCAGTGTGCATGCAGCTATAGCTGGAGGTCTGGCAAGCCTGACCTGGCCCCCTGCACCAGGGGTCTTTAGGTGACCCCCAGGAAAGCTCTAGTCGACCCCCAATGGGGTCCCGACCCCCACTTTGAGAAACACTGATTTAGTCCAACCCCATGCCAGTAGCAGGAAATCCTCATCTTGTGGGGATCCCAGTTTTGAACCCTGGCCTGCTGGTTAAGAGGCACAGTGTCTTAACCACTTGCACCACCAGAGGCTCACATACACACTCTGTTCTCCGTACTACAGTATATGCGCACCCTGATTAGATGAGACCTGCAATTTTCGTGAGCTGGTTTGTTTACTGATGAATTTGGCTTTAGTAAAGATGGAACTGACAGAGGCATTTCCTCCTAGGTAGAATAGTAACTCCAGATCACTGCACTGATCCTTTTGACGGGAGCAGACATCCTGTTGGATCTACATGGAATACACAGCAGTGCATGCGATGCTCCTGTCAAACCAGTGGGATGGAATGCTGTACCCGGTAAGTTTTGCCAATTAATCCTAGCAGTACTTCCGAGAAGAGAGTAGTACATGGGGGAACAGAAGGAAGGGGGAGAGGATACAGTGTACGCTGCCCAGTGATGGGCTTCAAAAAATTTAAGAACCGGTTCTCTGCCCATCTGGCAGCCACTTTTAAATGGCTATTTTTAAACTTTATCTGTCCTATCTCTTGCTAAGAACCGGTTCTATAGAGTAGGTGTGAACCTGCTAGAGCCCACCACTGACGCTGCCATTGCTGAACACAGTCCCTCCTGGATCTGGCCTGGGCCTTGGCAGAGGGCAAGACCCATTCCAAATACTTTGAAACAAATTTTCAGGTCCCGCAAGAGTCATCAGGCTGGGTTGTATTGTAAGAATATTCACTATGACTAATGTTTGGAACACATACTGTGTAGTAGAATCTCCCTATGATGTTTTTCATTTGATGATGATGATGATGATACTGGTTTTCCACAGAAAGATTCACCAAAAGGTTTACAGAATTTTTTTTTGCATTATCTTAGGTACGGTGTTCCAGGCTGTCCAAGACCTTAATCCAGAAGAAACATTCAAACAGAGGCTGCAAACGGCTGCTGGATCCTCAACGTCATGTGCAACGGTGTCAAAACACATCCTGAATGTGCCATCCTTTGTCACCCAAATAAACCAGTCACTTATGCCTCTCCATACAACTTTCATTCTTTTCATCCAGGAGGAGGAGATGTCTGTGATATCCAAAGGGACATCTGTATTTTGGACAATATGAAAGGGCTTGAGCCTCTCTCCATGATCCCCTTGGCCTTGGGACAACTGCTCTTAGCAAATTCATTAATGTCCTTTAATTAAACTTTTGAAAACAGGCTTCATCAGATCATGTAGAGCTGAGATTTTCGGCCACTGTGCATTGACTCTGCAGCTCTTTTATGAATAGTGCAACTGGGGGATTTGAACATCATCCTGCAACGCACCTTGTCAGTGGTTTAAAAACTGGTGTGTGCATTGACAATTTTAGTGTCTCTCAGTGTGCTGTGAGATGAAACAGCTGAAAATCACTGAAGTAGAGAGTAGCCCTACACATGATTACAGGGAAAACCCTGAATCCCACCAGATGCAAAGGGTGTGTATAGGACTCCATGCACTCCAAAAACCCACACAAATGTATCTTGTGGGGGCCAATAAACTATCCCCTGACTTGTTGTGGCTGTTGCTTTTCATCAGCTTCACCTCATCAACATAAAATCTTAATTCAAATAGAGGAACAAGCTATGCAGAGAGAGAGAGAGAGAGAGAGAGAGAGAGAGAGAGAGAGAGTCAACATGGCTTCCGTAACGGTCAGTTCAGGGTGACCATATGTTCTCTTTTTCCAGGACGTGCCCAGGATTTTAGCCTTGTGCCCAGAAAATAATCTTCATTTTCTCCTTTTCTTTGTGAGCGGGAAGCATGCAGCCTTCTTCTAATTCATAAATTATATGTAACAAATTATATATAATAGTTTGAAATGTAATATAAAGCAATTTACCAGGATTTACTCAAATCTAATGTGCCATTGAACCTAATGAGCATCTTGATTTTAAAAGGCTTGTGATTTTAAAATGTTTTCTCATGATGATAATGTGCATCTGAAAGCGGATGTAAAACAAATTCACAGCATTAAACAATGTGTTATATGGCAATAATAATAATAATAATAATAATAATAATAATAATAATAATAATAATAATAATATGAAAATGGGTTTATGTTATATTTTTATCTAATTGCACTACTTTATACAGCAGTGGGTTTATACTACATTTTTAATTACAATAGAATAAACAATTAAACTAAATACTGACATGAGGCGCAATCCAGAGTAACTACGGGGAGTCCTTGCTCCGGTGTAAGAACAATTTACACTGGATTGCAATATGAATTTCCCATAGGTTTTCACTAGGTGTGCCATAACTACGTCAACGTAAATGTCTCTTACATGCTCCCGTAGTTACTCTGGATTGTAGGGCTATACTAATCAAAATACTGTATTTACTTGAATCCAATGAGCCATTGAATCTAATGCACAACCCAAATTTGGAGACTAACCCTGCAATCCAGAGTAACTACGGGAGCACGTAAGAGACATTATGTGTACCCGTAGTTACTGCATCACCTAGTGAAAACCTATGGGAAATTCATATTGCAATCCAGAGCAAATTGTTCTTACACCGGAGCAAGGACTCCCCATAGTTACTCTGGATTGCGCCCTAAGAGCACAATCCTAACCATATCTACTCAAAAGTAAGCCCCTTTGTGTTCAATTGATCTTACTCCCAGGAAAGTGTCTTTAGGATTGCAGCCTAAATTTGGCTGAAAGAGGTGAATGTTAGATTTGAGTAAATATGGTAGTTTTAGATTGCAATCCTAAGCACACTTTCCTGGGAGTAAAACCCATTGAACAGAATAAGGCTTACATCTGAATAGACATGGTTAGGATTGTGCTCTTACTCATGAATCCTGAAAGCACAACCCATGTTTCTGGGCCTCTTTGTGATAAAAAGTCTGTAATGCGATCAGATCAGCCTTGCAGAGGTCTTGTCAAACCTGCAATTCCAGCTCCTGTTTCCTGGATTCCCAGTTCCTTAGCATGTCAAAGTGGGCTTCAGGTGATGTTGAAATGGGGTCAGGTTGGTAGGACCCAGTTGTCACCACCCCATGCTACGTTTTCACAGCACCCAACCCATTCTATCCTTCCTTTTTCCAGTCACGCCTTGTCCACTGTAGACGTCAAGAGTGTCCAACCCTTGCATAATCCTTCCAAAGAAAGCCTCGAGGACAAGGCTGCAGTGATGGGGAAGCCCATCCCTGATGTGAACCTTAAAGCCCTACAACATTGCCCCAGCCTCCCTTTTGTGATCTTTGGAGCTGTTTTGGGTTCAGCCATTGCACTCTGACAATGTTCTTGCCATTGGGATTGCTAGAAACAGCCTAAAGAGAGGTAGACTTTCTACACTGAAACAAATATGAGAGCCCAGAAGTTTGGGAGACATAAAAAACTTTCTGTCTGTCTGTTTTCAACTAAACGTTCACAAAGCGGTTTACAAAGAAAATGAAAAAAATAATAATAACTAATTAATAGCTAATGGGCCCCTGTCCCAAAAGGGCTCACAATCTAAAATGCAAAAAAGAACACTGGCAAAAGCCACTAGAACAGGAGAAAGACCCATTGAACACAATGAGGCTTACTTCTGAGTATTAAGCAGGCCTCTGTCAGTCTTGGAAGACTATGGGATCGTGCTCAGCACTGCCTACGCTGCATGCGAAGCACAAAAGCCTGGGTTGGATTGTTATGGAGGATAGGCTGTTACCCAAGCAGCACATCCCCCCTCTCCACGTCACTGAATGAGTCCAATGGAAAGGCAGAGCCAATACGATTGGATCCAGCTGGCATCGCAGAGCTGGGCTCAGGACAGGAGCTCACCCTGTCTTGTGGGGCCGACCCAGGTCTTGAACCCTGGCCTGCTGGTTAACAGGCACAGCGCTTTAACCGCTTGTGTCACCCACAGCCACTTCTGAGTATACATTGTTAGAAAATTGTACTCATACTTACATCTTTACACCACCTCCAAATGTTTGGAACCCTGTCAAAGGTAGGTGCTTCCTCTGCCCTAGGTTAGGGCTGCCATGTGTCCCGATAAACAGGAACAATCCTGATTTGGGGGGCATCCTGTTCACATACTGGCAAGTGGGTCACAGAGTCCCGGTTTTTTGGACGAGAGTTATGGCAACTTCAGTGCTTCTAGGTGCACTTCCATGCTTTCTACTCAAAAAGGTTGTATCTAAAATGTGGCAACTGGACAGACAGAGTCAAAACCAAAGAATATTGCTCAGTTTGCATTCTTGATCTTTCACCCCATAACCGTCAGAACCCCATCAAGCCTTACTTGCGCTCAACTTACACATTAGTCGTAGCCTAGTTTTGGTTTTTGGTTTTTTTTTTTCATTTTTACAGCATTAATAGTAGCTGAGGTTGTAGGGGAAAAGATCAAGCTCATGACCAGAGTGTGGGAGAAGAAGGATTATTTCCTCTTATGCCTGTTGTCATGAGAGGGAAGCTCTTTAGAATAACGTGGAAGAGAGCATTGGAGTGTTGCGTGCAAAATTCAGACTGGAACTGCAATGGGGAGAAAAGGTTAAAGTGCCTTTTCCCCTCACCATGGACCTGACCCTACTCCTTCCGCTGGGCTGTTATTTTGGTTGTGCAGGTCAGGCTGATGGGGTCAAAGAGGGTGGCATGTGATGTCCTTTGAACCAGGGAGTTGGCAAAAATTTGGCTGCAGGATGAGGAAGGCCCTTTGGGTGCAATTACAATCAAGAACTCAAAGACGAAGAGTTAAGTGCAACGGCTTGAATGTCCTCCCTCCAGCACATCCTATCCACACCAATGGGGTTTGTCTTGCTTTGGGGTTTGAAGCATTGAAAAAATTATTTTAAAAGCAAATATTGTATCACAGACACAATTATCCTCCATTATAATCACCTCTAGCCTGTCTGTGAGGCTGAATCAAGCAACCTGGCCTATTTGTGGGTTCTGATAAGTATGGTACCCTGAGCTCTCCTGAGCCCCCATCTCTGAACGATGCCCCCCTTTAATCGTGGTACTATAAATGAACCAATAAGGGCAGGCTTAAGGCCAGTTGGACCAGTGCTCCCAGTTGGATCCTCCCTCGCTGCTAGGATAATCAAGACTTGTCAAATCCTCATTACATTTGTTTGTTTGTAAGCTTACCTGCTTGTAACTTAATATATAAAGGATGCTACCCTAAAGACACTTTTCAGGGAGTAAGACCAATTGAATACAATGTGGCTTGCTTTTGAGTAGACATGGTTGGGATTGTGCTATAAAAGAGTTTAGATCCATTTGGCTGCAAACTGAAACACACTTTTCTTGAGCACAGTGGAGCTTACTTTCGAGTAGACATGGTTAGCGTTCTGATGCTGGTCTATCAATTCTCATGCTTTTTTCAGCACAAATGTGGATAGTTTTCCATTCAACCAAACAGATGGAAAGTCTATAATAAAAAGTATTTATTTGTTTTTGCCTTTCCCCTGCCAAAGGAAATGCCCAAGGCAGCTTACAAAGCTTTTATACTTTTTTCCTCACAACAACCCTGTGCGGTAGGTAAGGCTGAGAGTGAGTGACTGGCTCAAGATCACCCAGGAAGCCTTATAGCCGGGGAAGGATTTGAACCTGGATCTTCCAGCTCTCTCTAACTCCCTAGCCGTGACACTTGGCTCTTATTAGTATATCTCTAACAGCCCAATCCTGTACAGGTCTACTCCAGGAGTACACGCAACTGTCTACAATGGGGCTTACTCCCAGGAAAGTGTGCACAGGATTGCAGTTTCAAATTTTCAGACCCTGACTGTGACCCTGGGCTCAGCAAAACTGTTTTGTTCCTACACCTGGAATGGTCCGAAGTGGGGAGGCTCCCATTGGAATTGCTCTTAGTTATTGCTCCCCACTAACCATGCTGCTGGCAAATTCCATCCGTGGCTCCTTTACTCACCCCCCCCCCACCATCCTTGGCTCTGCCTGACCAGCTGGGCATCCATCCAGTGAGTAGATCAGGACGAAATCACTGCATGGCCGCTTGAGCCGCAAGTCAAGTGTTTTGCTCCCAAATCTCTCCAGGAGCAGAAGCAATTCTCCACTCAGCCACTTCCAACTAAGTTCTAGCTCAGAAAATCTGGAACAAGAAAACCTCATGCTTGGCTCTTCACCATCCCCAGAATATTATTTAATCGTTCCAGTCTGTTCTGATCAACAAGCGGATCAGATCAACAAGTGTTCTGATCAACAAGCTGATAAGATCTTGCCAAGCACTCAAGCAACAGAGTCAGAAGTCAATAGTTTCTTCTTGGGAAATATTTCTCTGGCACATGAGATCACCCAGGAGCAGAGCCAGGGAGGGTCTCCTTGGAAGCAGAGCCAGGGAGGGTCTCCTTGGAAGCAGAGCCAGGGAGGGTCTCCTGGGTTTGGGCTCTTCCCATTCTCATTTGAATAACTGAGCTTACTCACTCTCACAGATCACCACCAGAAAAGCCCCCTTGTTCTCTTGGGGAGCCACGTCTTCCAAAGAAAGGTTTGCCGTCTTGCCAAATGACAGTGGTAAGCAGAATGCCCTTTCATTCCTTTAGAAATCAGCAGGTCAGGCAATCAAGAAAATGGCTGTCCTTGGAAAGCTGTTCTATGTTGTGGTGCGAGGCGACAAACCCCGGAGGAAGAGCTTGCTGAGGACATGATGTAGCTCGACTTAGAGTCAATAAGAAGAAGAAGTCGAGCTACATCATGTCCTCAGCAAGCTCTTCCTCCGGGGTTTGTCGCCTCGCACCACAACAACCCACAACAACCTTCTTATTGACTCTCAGTGCAATCAGTATCATGGGATGGTGTGAGTTAAGAAAATCCACATTTTGTTCCATAGGCTTTTGTGTTTTCATTTTCTGGTTATTTAGCCAAAACCTTTGATAGGATACAGGTATTTCAATGCATTGCTTAAAGCAAAACATCGTTGATTATTGTATATATAGTCTTAGTGGGGTGTGACTTTTGGGGGGGGGATATCATGCTGAGCTCCTGCAAATCAAAACATTCCTCTCAACCATTTACTCAGAAGTAAGTCCCATTGTGTTCAATGAGACTTAGGGTTAAATCCAGAGCAGTTACGGGTCCACACAGTTACGTCAGCCTCTAGTGTTATCTTATGGAAAGTCATCTTAACTGCTCTGGAGCAAAGGGCTTAATTTCACTTTAGGATATAGGCCTTACTCCCTGGAAAGCGGCCTGAATACCCCATTTCAAGATGGTGGCACCCTGTGCTAGATGTCCTGGGTACCCAGCTTTTCATGATCTCCCTGACATGAAGTCACAACATGAAGGGGGTCCCAATCCCTCCCCATTTTGAGAACCAGTAGTATAGATGTTACAGTGTTACCTGATTTCAATTACTTAACAAGGATCTGAGAAAGCGGAGTGAGGTTCAAAAACTTTATTCAGCTGAATGGCCAAAATGGTTGAGCAACTCGGCTCTGGACACTTTGGCCATGAGCAAGGTCTACATTCCAACTTTTATAGTTCTGGTCATCAAAGCACAGCAAGAGGCGGGGCTGCTACATAGTTCCTGAGCATAGCTTCTAACTTTCGTTTCTCTGACTTAAAGTCCTGAGCATAGCTTTTAACTTTCGTTCCTCTTAACTTCTGCTACAGAAGTAATTTTGGAAAATTTCCACTGAAACAGGAACTCACTTCGCAGTTGCGGTTAAACTTCAGAGGCCCTCAACCCACTATCTGTTTGTGGGTAAGCTTCAAAGAGCTTTGCAGTGAACGCCAGCACAGGGTCTGATGAATATATTTCTGCGAAAGGTCCAAGCATTAATCCATACATATCAATGCCTATAAAATGAATGCTTTGATCATATCTCACATTTCCCCCCTGAAATTTTCACAATTACTGTAAAGTTGCATAGCTCTCTGGGTTAACTTTCAGTAACTCATAATGTCCCTTGACTACTATTAATTGTACATCATTAATTTGAGACCTTACAAAAGACATCAATCGGTTTAGTATACAGGGTCCCAATGTTAAAAGCAACAGTAGAATAACTATTGGTCCTGTCAAGGTAGAAAGCAGGGTGGTATACCAGGGGGACCGATTAAACGAAGACTTAAACTATCCTTGCTGGCTTTCTTTTTCCTTTTTCTGGTTTTTTAAGCCTTCTCTGAGTTGTTTCATGGAGTCCTGAACAACCCCAGAGAAGTCAGCATAGAAACAGCATCCTTCTTTAAGGGCTACGCACAGGCCTCCTTCCTGGAGAAACGACAGATCAAGTCCCCTTCTGTTCTGCAGCACCACCTCTGATAAAGATGTCCGTGATTTCTGCAAGTGGGAGATTGAAATCTCAATTCGCTGTAAATTCTTATTAATTGCTTGCCTTAATTGGCCGTATTGCACCAATTAATTTGCGATAGCTGCTAGAGTGGTACCTGCTCCAACGGCTCCTAATCCAGCCAAAAGAGCAAGTGTGAGGGTGGAGACTGGTTCTCTCCTTCGTCTTATGGGCCCTTCTGACAGGTAAGAATCATACATTTTATTATCGGAATGCACATAGATTCTGGGAAGTACTTGCACTAAAATGCAAAATCCTTTAGTTTTTAACAGGTCACTATATGCACATGCAGTCAGTCCTGTGTTATAGGCCCACCAATAATTTTTTGGAGGTATATAATACAGAGATCTGTTTACTACGGGATGGGTTTCATCGCCACTGGGGCATGTAGGGTGGATTGCAACACCTTTATAGTAAATAGACTTCCTCCATCACGTCCCGTGTCCACATATAGTCGGATTCCCCAAGTAACTCCTAGACTCCATTGTTTATACTTTCTTTTCTCGGTTGTGAAGGATATTTTGACAGGGTTGCATGGTCTTAAAGAACCAACTCTGTATTTGCTATAAACACAACCTGGGCTTATCTTCACCCTGTGTATGTTAATCAGGTCATTCTTAACTGATGGAGTCCACCATATGTGGCCAGTTGACACACAATCCCAAGATGCACAGAAATACTGGTTGGGTCCCCCACATTTTTGCTTATATGCCTTTTCTTTTGTACCCTGGACAGACATAGAAATACTTGTGTGCTCTAATATACTCAGCGGGATATTCAGAACTAGGGAATATGACTCCTAGGTCCACACTGAGCTCGGGGAACCACTGATCTGGAGGTGTCACTTTAGTAATTCTGCTTACAACATCTAAATGTGAATCAAGCACCACCCAAGTCACACTCAGAGGCTGATGAACATTCCCTAATACTGATAATATGCATAACCAAAGAATCACAATACTTCTCTTCGGTGAGGGACCCATGGAAGATTCTACGCCGAGTGCTCCTGGTCTACGCTGACATGGGTCTACTCACCCTGCTGTCTTCTGGAAAGGTGGCACGCGTGTTGGGCAGCTCAGCAGTCACGCGCCATGCTTTCCTTGGAGATCTTCAATTTTAATCCATTTGTTTCAGAAACCTTCCACTGGGTTGGCTCTGGCACTTTTTTCTTTTACTAAAATTAATCTAGGCCTTTAATACAAAGTCTTTTGGAACTATTTTATGCACTGGATCTATTATTTTAAATGGAAAGGTGGTATGCAAATATTTTCTGATATCAACCAGTGCCTTTCTTTTAATTTTGTACTGACTGTGGGGGTTTCTCTTACAAACCTTTTTTCATTCTTTGCATCCAAGACGAAGGTGGGGGACACACAATAGAATGAATGGAGACAGGGGTTTTGGGGTCATACACTGACCATTCTTTTAATTCCCTGCTTTATTTTCCCCTTGTGAAGCCCATCATTCATCTTAGGGCATTCGATTCCTGGTTATGATGGGAGTATATTTACATATTGCCAGAACCTGGGCTGCTGCTTTCCTTTCAGCCAAGACTGAAACACTTGCTTGAATATTGTTAATTATTATTGTAAGAATACACAGTAGCCTGGCTTTATTTTGCTTAACACTGGAGAGGGATTCTGTGCTTTCCAGATCCTTTAATTCTCTGCTTAAAATCTCAGAGGGACTTTTGCAACTACACCCTCCTCACCCTTTCTTAGAGAGAGAGACTTTCCAGTATCACACAACACAGCAGACATTCCCATCAGGGGAGCTGGAGCTTTTAGGGTACACACAACGTGCTCCTTCTCACCAGGGGTCGTAAGGTGTGTCTTTTCTCTCAGGTGAAGTTAACCTTGCTTGCAATTTATAAAGGAGGTCTTGTAGTTTGCTTGTTGTTGTATTATTTAATATTTAGAAATTTTGCTTGTAGTCTTTCAATTCATTTCTTTTTTGGCTATTAAGGGATATTAATGTTATGCTTGGCTAGCATTGACCTTCGCTTCTTCGCCTAGTGCCGCATTTAAAATCTTGGGAAACCAACTGCTTCTGGCTGAGCCTCTGCCCCAGTTTTTCAGCAAATATTAAGATGGGCTTCAGGCCAGATTACTCCGAGGAATGGGCCAAAGACCTCGATGCTTTGGGGCTTGAGCGACACATGCTGTTTTGTTTTAAGCTTTGCACCTGAGATGAGGGTCCTTTACGTGGACAGTGTAAACCTCAGGTATTTTAACATTCTGTTGCTAGCCTTTGTCTTACTTACCCCTTATAGCCATACTATTTAATGTATTTTTAAAGTCAGCAGCCTGCTGGCATTTTCTCTAGCTTTTTTTTAGTTACTAATACATTATTAATATGCTGAAACACTAACTCAAAGGATGTTTTTTATCAAACTGATTGTTACATTCCTTGTCTTTACTCCTTATCTTTTTGCTGCTTATTTTAACAATATATTTTGAATCTATCTATATCGCTTTTAGATTTAGGTTTAACTCGTTTATATTGTCTGCTTCATTTTAAATTTAACATACTATTTTTAGAGTTTTATAATTTACTTTGACTTTAACACACCTGCTGTATCCTAAGATATAGCACAGCTTCTATGTCACATAATACATAAAAAATACATATTAAATAGATATAACTATCTGATCTACGCCTCCTCCATCATTCTTCCGGTTCTTCTCCAACCCATATCTCAATTTCTCCCTGGTTTTGCTTCATCTTTCCCTCAAGCTTACCTGTGCTAAATAAAACAATTAATTCATTACTTAAAGGTTTTTTTTTTAGTATTACATTTAGCACTTTATAAGTACACTTACCCTCATTTTGTCTTATGAGAGTGGTTGTTCCTTTTTTTATTTTTATTTAATAATATTTTTTTCATTCCCATTCACAATTAATGATATTTTATAATTGTTTTTGAACCTTGTAATTTTTAAGAAATTAGTAAAAGGTTAAACAAAATTAAGCAGAACAGGGTAACACCACTTATTCTTTTACTAAAAACTTCGTTTAGAACATTTTGATGTTATTAATTAGCTAACTCTTTAATTTATAAGAGCGCTTTTAGCTTTTAACTAATTAAATAATTTTAACTTCATTCTAGATTTTACTAAATTATATAAATTACTAAATTCACCACATACATTTTATGTTATATTGAAGGTCTGCTCATCCAAGGACTTATTCTTTTATGAGAAAGTTGATCAGGCTCCCTCAAATGTCCATGGTTCGGCCCACCTTCAAATGTAACTTATTTATTTATTTATTTATTTATTTATTTATTTATTTTTAAAGGAAAATACCCAATTAAAACACATAGTCAAGCAGTATCCTACAATTTTAAGTCCTTTCAAGAACAACTCTTGGTACTGCTTCAATACTGTTTTTCCTTGTTCTGTAGCATGATCCCAATTAGGATCTGGGGCAGGAATACAAGTTGGAACTTTGATCACATAATTCTTATATTGTTTCCTTTCCTTTTGGCTTCCTTGTGCCTGTTCTCAGTAGCTTATACGCAGCTTCTCAGCTGAGCCTACTGCAGAATTGTGCTCTGTACTTTTTTATTTTTTATTTTATCTTTCTGGTGCACCTGCAACCTCCTTCCTTTTTTTGTTTTAAAAGGGTGTTTCTTACTGCTTATAGTGTGCCACCCCCCTGAACTAAATACTTTTCGTGGGCATCAATACTTACTCCATCGGTGAGCCTTTTGGACTCGTTTTAGATTTCTTTGGTTTAACTTTAACAGCAACTACGAACACTTTTCTGGGTGGTCTATCTATTTCACTTGAATCTAATGTCCCTTATTTAGGTCCTCCCCGGCCTCTTTGCCATACACTGGAGGACTTTTTTTTGGAACAAGACCCACCCATGACAAACAATACAACAGGCAAGAACACAAAAGGAAGGGGAAACAGACCAAACAGTGAAGGGGTCTGTTCAGTTCACAGTTAGGGAGAATCAATCGCGCCCCCCTTGGTGACCAGTCTCCTTGAGGAGATATGAAAATGCACCAAGAAGGTCACGCAGATGCTGGCTGAGAAGAAGCTTTACTCTCCACCTGCAGAAGTCTCCTTCTTTCGGTGTCTCAGATTCCTTACATGTTCATTCACACACACAACCTCCCAGTTACCTGGGGTCACAGGACCACTGGCTATGGTCTATAGCCGCACTGGCTGTAGCCGTCCTGAACCCCTGGGGTGGCTGACCAAGCTCACCCTCTCTCTTTCCCCGGGGCCCCTTATACTATACCTAGTCCGGATGTCTGGAGCGCTCTTTCTGGTCTCAGTCCATTTTGTCCCAAGTCGGGGAACGTCCGCTCACCTGGGTCTTAACGGCCTTCTCCCAGGACTCCCAGTACAAGCAGACCGGTGGCGCCAAAGTCGTGTGCGAAGGACACCAGGACGCAGGTGATGCGGAGGCTCTCCTGGTAGGGAGACAAAAACGCCACAAATACCTCCCTCAGGATCCGAGTCACGGCACCAGGAAAAATGTTACCTGATTTCAATTACTTAACAAGGATCTGAGAAAGCGGAGTGAGGTTCAAAAACTTTATTCAGCTGAATGGCCAAAATGGTTGAGCAACTCTGCTCTGGACACTTTGGCCATGAGCAAGGTCTACATTCCAACTTTTATAGTTATGGCCATCAAAGCACAGCAAGAGGCGGGGCTGCTACATAGTTCCTGAGCATAGCTTCTAACTTCCATTTCTCTGACTTAAAGTCTTGAGCACAGCTTTTAACTTTCGTTCCTCTTAACTTTTGCTACACAAGTAATTTTGAAAATTTCCCCTAAAACGGGAACTCACTTCGCAGTTGCGGTTAAACTTCAGAGGCCCTCAACCCACTATCCGTTTGTGGGTAAGCTTCAAAGAGCTTTGCAGTGAACGCCAGCACAGGGTCTGATGAATATATTTCTGCTAAAGGTCCAAGCATTAATCGATACATATCAATGCCTATAAAATGAATGCTTTGATCATATCTCACAACAGTACTTCTTTTTTAAGCCCATTTTTAAGGTTCTTCAATGGTTTTTTTTAATTCTGAAATGTAACAAAACCATGTGTTCTGGTGTAGACAACTTGTGTTAGGCTACAATCCTAAAGACACTTTCCTGGGAGTAAGACCCATTGAACACAATGGGGCTTACTTTTGAGTAGACATGGTTAGGATTGTGCTCTATGTTGATGTCCAACTTATCTTTTCATTTTGCACACCAACACAATACAAAGGCCTGCATCCCTACAAAAGTACAAAAGCCAAGAAAAAGCTATGTTGTCCCCTATATGTAAGAATTTATCACCACCTCCCTGGCTTAGATGTCCTGCATTCAATGAACTCTAAAAGCCCTGAACGGCCCCATATGATCTGATGTGGTCCCTCAACCAGTAAGGTTTTCCCAGACCCTCCAAGCAAGTATTAAATTAAAAAATATACTGTATCTGAAAGCAGAAACCCATTTTATTTCAAAATGTTTGAAACAAACATTTCCAACATTTCCATTTGGGTTTCTCCAAAGAGAAACATTTCTTCCCACCCCACTCCACCCCCAACATCTATAGCTTTGTAATAATTTATTTGCATGATCCAGAATAGAATATTCTCTAAGTCATGCCAACTGATGCCAGAAGACCAGAGAACAGAAGCGGGCAAAAGGACCCTGCAATGAATTGGGTATGATCTTCTTTGCCCCTTCTTAGAAAGACAGAGCAGCCAGCCCTTAGTTCTCCCCTTTGTGATGCAAAAGGAGATTGCTGATGGCCCCTTTGCCAGGACCTGACCAGATTGGACCAGACTATAGGGTGGGGTGAACACTCAGGGAACAAAAACCAAAATTGAGGACATCCATTTGAAGGACAAGAGACTGTTAAAAACCAGGATAGGTCTGTGAAAAAATGCTACGAGGGGGAGACTGCTGGCTCAGAGGGGGCAAACACCTATACTGCCCTCCCTATCTATGGCCCTGTGCCTCCCACACTTCACCATCCTGCTACCAGGCCCATTTTCTGCCCACCGCTCTTTGCCCCATTAATACTCTTCCCTGCTGTCCCCTTCTGTACCTTCTGTACGTTCCCCCTCCTTAGATTCTGCACTGGCCTGGAAAAGCAGTCAATCTTCCCACTACCCAATCCCCGCAGAGTCTCAGGGTGGCACAGAATTGTTGGCGCATTTCTGTGACCCAACCTAACTTCCCCACTGTGGCACACACGTCGCTTATGGCACTTTTCTGACTCTTTCAGGTTGGCCTAAGGCCTGGATTTGCACCAAACGAACTGCAATCTTGCATTCCACTCTGAGACATGCTGTGGTCTCCTGGTGCTGGATGGAACATTCTGGAAGGCCAGTCATTAGAGACATAATGTTCTTTTAAGAAGGCAGCACTTCATGCAGTAATGAAGTCTGGTTCAGCATTATTCAGTGGTTCAATAGCTCCCCAACTACTATTTGAGGCAGGTGCCGCTGTGCTTGGATGCATCTAGATGAATCTGGCCAAAGTCGGGCCTTTTATGACATGTTCTTTGCATTAGCAGTTCAACTTGCATGACGTTCATGCATCATCCATGGGTACTTTCTGGGATATTTCCAGAAAAGTGAGATCAGGTGAGTTTCTTGTGGAGTTGTACAAGTTGTGCTGACCTCCCCACTCCACCATGGAAAGATATGCCAGATGAGTTATGCTGCCCTAAATTGGTTAGGATGGCACCCTCAATCTACTTTTCCAGAACCCTATTTTCTATTTCAGAACAGAACCCTAACGGATAACAAAGGACAACCTGCATTTTAAAAATAAAAATAGGTCTATTATGAGTATAAATAAACATCTCCCGTGAAACAATATGTTCAGAATGGTCCTGTCACTGCTTTTACCAACAGGAAGAGGAATATAGGAAAGTGCTGGAAGTTGGGTCTCACTGGGTTTGAAATCACCGTTATTCTGCCTCCGTGCCAGGAAGGGAACAGCGGCAGCATCGCTGCATCTTCACAGGAAAACTCCCAGTCAGAACCAGATCTGCTGGTTCTGAGGAACACGATGGACTTAAGCAGGTTGGCTGATGAGGTGGACTGAATCCAATCCTGCATCTTTTCAGGACTGGTGGAAGAGGTCAGGCTTAACATGGGACTTTAGCCAGAGCCTATCCTACTCAGTCATAAAGCCTCACAAACAGGCTTTGACCAGGAGATTCCTTTGCCGTTTGGGGCAGTGGAGAGCAGGTCAGCAAGAAGGGTTGGCTCTGCATGAGCAGCAGGGTCCTGTGAGTAGCATGAATAAGCTAAGGGTGCAAGACTCAGGCTACAAAACCTTAGCTGCCTCCATGCTGGGAACTTTTCTTGCCAAGCTCTCCACCCAACTGGAACCCTACCCTCCATCACAAGATCTATTCTCCCCCCTTTGAAGATCAGAGACCCTGAAAAGGGCCATCATCTGGGATGGAATTTAGCAGTCCTTGTCCGTATTTACCTCGGGTACATCTGCCATTCCACCTTGTGTATCCTTTGGCGAGAAAAGCAAAGTACAATTCCAATAAATAAATACCTGGTGCAGATCTCAGGTCTCTGTTCAGAGTCGTTCTCAGATAATGCAGCCACAGTCTGTCAATGTTAGGCCTGCATCTTGGTCCAGCATCTCTGCTTCTGTTGCCACTGGTCCTTGTGATCTGGATCATTGCTTGCTGTGGACCACGAAGGAGAGATGATTAAGGGCATCAGCTCTGTGAAAACCAGTCATCAAGTGGACAATGCAATTCAGTAATCCTGGTTAGATGCTGAGAAAATGGAGTTGTTTTCCTTCAAAAGACCTTCAGCATGTTCACCCAAAACTTCTTTTCTTGTTCTCCCCAGGTATGGTGGAGCCGCATATATCGAAGGATGCAAAAGAGTTTACTTTCCAGATACATGCACTACTAGGTTCTACCACACTGAGGACCCCAAAAAGCCATGTTATTAAATTTTAAATTTTAAAAAGCCTTTCTCATCTCCTGTATATAAGAGATCACAAATAAATCAGAGGCTTACACATTTCCAGGATGTCTCCTTCCTGAAACTTGGCATCCATCAGTCTTGAAAGACTATGGTGTTGTGCTCGACGCTGCATGCGAAGCACGAAAGCCTGGGTAGATTGATATGGAGGATAGGTTGTTACCCAAGCAGCAAATCCCCCCCCTCTCCATGCCCGGAAATACTCCAATGGAACGACAGAGCTGATACGATTGGTTCCAGCTGCAACGCAGAGCTGGGCTAAGGACAAGAGCTCAACCTGTCTTGTGGGGCCGACCCAGGTCTTGAACCCTGGCCTTCTGGTTTACAGGCACAGTGTCTTAACCACTTGTGTGAAGCACAAAAAATATATCTTTATTTTGATTGCCCACTGAGGGGCTTCAGACAGGCTGCCAGAATAATTCAGAATTACCACCCTGACAGTCATTTACAGTCCCTACAATTACAGTTGATAAAATGGGATCAATATCCAGGAAATTAGTGATAGCAAGCCTGGGGACTTTAATAGGATTTTCACATATAGCACAATCACATATAGCACAATTTATTGCACAAGTGAATTCAACCACTTCAAAATGTCAAAAATCAAGCTATGCCATACTTAAATTTTTCCATTTTAGAGGAGTTAACCTGGTAATTCTAGCTTTACAGATTTTTTTCAGGGAGGGTAATATCACAAATACTATATGGTATTGAGATCAGGGGTATAAATCTGAATAATTTATACAATCTTGAAGTTGCCCAGAATAAGTTTTTGAGCCCTATTCTGGCAGTTCCCCCATGCACTCCAGCAGCATTTCTTAGAACAGAGCTAGGCATGGTATCTATAAATGCCAGGGCAGCTTCATATATACGTTCTTATTATAAGAGGGTGATGGACATGCCTGATAACCGACTCCCCAAATTTTGTCTGGTAGAGCAGTGGAAGAGAGTTGGTTGGGCTAAATCAGTGCAAATTCTATAAAATCCAAATCCCTCTCTACAGCAGGCCTCCGTCAGTCTTGGAAGACTAGGGTATCGTGCTCAGCGCTGCATACACTGCATGCGAAGCACAAAAGCCTGGGTTGGAGTGTTATGGAGGATAGGCTGTTACCCAAGCAGCAAATCCCCCCTCTCCACCTCACTGAATTAGTCCAATGGAAAGGCAGAGCCAATATGATTGGATCCAGCTGGTGTAGCAGAGCTGGGCTAAGGATAGGAGCTCACCCTGTCTTGTGGGTCCGACACGGGTCTCGAACCCTGGCCTGCTGGTTAACAAGCACAGCGTCTTGCGCCAACAGGCACTTGCACCACCCACAGCCCATTCCCTCTCTACAGACATTTTTGTTTTTTCTAGAATCAAAGAAATACTGAGGGATTGGATTTATAAATTAGTTAATGATCTGGATTTAGCCTCATTAAAATCTTCAGACTTCTCTCGGTTGTATTATCTTTTGAAAATAAGTCCTTCCAGAGCGCAATATCTACGTACACTCACTTTTGCCACCCTGAGAAAGGCATTCACAGAACAGCGCTTTCAAACTATGCCAACTGCTGTCTTCGATGGCAGATATATTTCCATTCCTAGGCACCTAAGACTTGTGGGGCACGTGAGATAGAGAACACAGTGGTGCCTCACATAAAGAGCTTAATTCGTTCCAGAGGCATGCTCTTTAAGTGAAACACTCTTTAAGTGAAGCAGATTTTTCCATAGGAAATAATGGAAACTCAGACAATTGGTTCCACAACCCCCAAAATATTCATATTAAAAATATTAATTTGATGTAAAAATGATGACAAAACACTGGAATTCAATTCAAAACATGCATTTGATGTGCAGGATCCTATGAAGTCTACTTAGGCTGCAATCCTAAAGACACTTTCCTGGGAGTAAGCCCCATTTAACACAATGGGGCTTACTTCTGAGTAGATGTAGTTAGGAGACTGCAGTCAAAGACACTTTCCTGGGAGACTTACCTGGGCTGCTGCTGGAGGTTCAAGGTGGGGGCAGTTAGGGGCAGCTGCCTCTGGCACCTCCAGGCAACTGCCCCCAATTTGGGGGCAGTTAGAGGCAGCAGCCCTTTTAAAGAACCTCTGCACAGAGCCACAGGGCTGCATGGCACACGTGCCCATAGTGCGCTTGCTTGTTAAGTGAAACAGAACTTGTTATGTGAAGCAAGATTTCTTTGAAATTTTTGTGCATTATGTGAAACGCTTGTTAAGTGAGGTGCTTGTTAAGCGAGGTAACGCTTTAATGTACACTACCTGCTCTACTGCCAGCTTTATCAAAACCCCAGGGAAAGACTTTTGGAGCATATCTTGCCTACTCTTCAAGGGGAGATCCCCCAAATGTAAGTGCAGGCTACTTTCAGACTGTGATTCGTCTGTATCCTATAGAACAGCACTGTTTGATAAAGCTGCTAGAACTATTTGTGCCAATTTTTTGTGAGTCGTTGCGGTAGACTGTAAAGGAGATTCCTTAACATGAAGGGGTGCATGTGTTTGTGTACAATTTTAACTCTATTCTGTATTTTGAACTCTGCTTTTATTCTGAATTCAATTTTGGACTCTGTATTTTAAATGTCACCTTAACTACTCCAGTGCAAAGGGCTTAATTTGACTTTAGCATATGGACCTTGCTCCAGGAAAGTGTGGCAGACAGTGCAATCCTAACCCCTTGTTAGGCAGGCACAAGTTCCAGTACCGGCCTGGGGGTGTCACAAAAATGCCATATGTCAATTCTGCACCACTCCTGACCATATGGAATGGAAGACGGAGTGCCTCTGCCTTTAAGCATTGTATAGATAAGGGGATTTAGGCAGGTTTCATTCAATAGAGAAGGGTTTAAAAAGCAGCACTTGCCTCAATTCCCTCTTCTATGCAATGCTTAGAGGGTAGAGGCACTCTGTCCTCCTTTCTATATGGTCACTCTGCTCCTCGGGGGTTAGGCTCGTGCTCGAACATGTGTTACCCTCTCCACGCTACTGCAGGGACAAGAAGAGAGATGGGAAAAAGCCCTCTTCCCAGTCATTGTCAACTTTTTGTTCTTGGCGCAAGTGGTTCGTGGCGCAAGTGGTTAAGACACTCTCCCTACAATCCAGAGTAACTGCGGGAGCACGTAAGAGACTTTATGTGTACCCATAGTTGCTGCACAACCTAGTGAAAACCTATGGGAAATTCATATTGCAATCCAGAGCAAATTGTTCTTACACCGGAGCAAGGACTCCACGTAGTTACTCTGGATTGCACCCTCTGCCTGTTAACCAGCGGGCCAGAGTTCAAGACTTGGGACCTATAAGACCGAGATTCAAGAAAGCAGAGATTCCAGTCACAAAGTTTTCTTCTGAGATACAATTATCTCTTGGCTTCTGAAATGCAATCAGTGAAACAACACAGAATTACTTGCAAGACCAAAATTCAACCAGAAAGGGGTGAAAAGAGGCGCATCATGTTGAGCATGGAGGGGACCATGTGCATGGGGGATGTTGCACATGAAGAGATGGTGCACAATGGGGGGGATGGTGAACAGGGGGTATTTTACTCCCGCAGCGCATACATTTCGCAAGTAAATCATAAAAACATAAGAAGAGCCTCCACTGGATCAGGCCAAAGGCCCATTTAGTCCAGCTTCCTATATCACATAGTGGCCCACCACATGCCCTAAGGAGCACATATGACACCTGCATCCAGGTGCCCTCCTCCCCCCGCATCTGGCGTCTGTCCACTTCTAAACACCTCTCATGGCTTGTAACCCATAATGGTGTGTAAATCAATATTCAACTGGTCCAGGTGAAGTAACTGTTGTAGTGAATGAGATGCCCTCCATTTGGAGGACCAAGAACCTCTGTTTATCCCTGGAAAATCTCTAATCTCAAGCAATAATTGGTTCTTGATCAGCTGGTGGCACCTCTTTAAATGATCAAGCTTGTTCCCCCTGCTATCATATCAACTCTGGCAGGTTGTGTTTTCTTCATTTGCCAGTATGTGAACACAATCCCCCCAAATCGGGATTGTCTCTGTTTCTCAGGCTAAGGGAGGAAGAAAGATCTGTATGTGCCAACCTATAAGTCTGATCTTATAGACTGATCTTCTCCTTGATCAATCTTTGCTCCAACACTATTCACCAGGAGTTCATTTGCTGAGAATTTCTGAGTCTCATAAAGCTTGAGACTCAGAAGTTGGTAGTCATAAAGGAAGCCCTTTGCAGAAACCCTTTCCCCTAAAAACCCTTTTCTTCAGTTGCAAATCCACCGCGACTGACAACTCTGATCAGGGCTGGTCCAAGACCTTCTGATGCCTATTAATCAACATTACTCAATCAATATATATTAATAATATTGCCTCTCCCATTAATAATATTGCTTCTTCTTTGGAACCATTCCAGGGTTAGGAACGGCCATTCCAGGGGGTTGGTGATAATGACAGCATTTTTGCATGGAACGGTAATAAAGGGTTGTGGTAGCGGACATTTAATTATTTATTTGTTTGTTTACTGAGTGTATTTATACCCCACCATTCTCCACTGTGGACCCAGGGCGGCTACAACAAATAAAAAAGATATAATACATAACATGATAAAAGCATAAATATACAAAAATTTGAAAACATTTAAAATTAAAAACAATAATTAAAAACATACCAGCCTCAATTAAAAGCCCTGGTCAACAAAAAAGTTTACCAGGTAAACAAAAAGTTTACCAGGTAAACAAAAAAGTTTACCAAAAGAGTCTGCCAGAAGAATTCATGGGTCTTTCCATTCCTGTGGTGATGTAGGGGGGAAGCACATGTCTGTGCACTAGCCGAGTCCTCCCCCAAGAGTGGTGCAGAAGAATCTTACAGCACTTTTGTGACACCCCCAGACCAGCATGGAACTTATGCCGGGGATTTGTCCAGCCTAACTGGGGATTAGGATTGCAGTCTTAACCTTTCAATGGTTTTAGAAGGAGACAGGATGATATATTTGGGCAGGTGACAGAGAGATGAGGGTTGTGCATGCCATTATTTGAGGGTTGCCATATGTCCCAAAAACCTAACAAGCTGGTGGTTATTGCCTATGGTCAGCCTCAAGTTATATCCAGCTCAGGTCATAGGGGTAACAGGTCAAGTCAAATTAGTGTATAACAAAATCTACATATAACAAGGTTGCACCTGTATTCTATTTAGTTTTCTTTTTCATAAATAAAATAAAAATAAACTCCAAAAGATCAGGAAAGTGTCCATTTTTGAGTCAAGATGTGGTGGTGGTGATGGGGAGATGGTGACTCCAGACACAACTCGAGTCAAGCCCCAAAGGATTTTCCCAACTTTGGCACCAACACAACCAATTGACCCTGGACCAGAAGATCATGTTCTGGCTTAGAAGATCATGTTCTTACCACCACACAATGCTGGACATAATTAGGTCTCTTCAGGTCACTAATTATGCATTTCCTTATTTCCCATATTTATTCATCCAGAATGATGAGGAGGGTTTTCTTCCTCCTTCTGCTTGAATAAATATGGGGAGCAGATTCTCCATCAACATTTCCAAGGAGAATCCTTGCTGGGGAAGACTTTCTCTTGGATAAGTCTTTGCAGACCACGTATCAGAAAGGAGAATGGTGAGTATGGCATCCTTTGCTCTCCAGACTTTACTGAATGGTTTCTTTGAAGGAGATCAGCTATTTTCATTGTTTTTCTTTTTATGGCCCACTGATATCTTTGCTGTTCTCCATGGACTAAGAAGGACGCAGCCAAACTGGAGCAAGTCCAGAGAAGAGTGACAAGAATGATCAGTGGGATGGAAGGGAAGCCCTACGAGGAAAGGTTGGGGGAACTTGGGATGTTCAGCCTGGAGAAGAGGAGGCTGAGGGGAGACATGATTGCCCTCTTCAGATCCCTGAAGGGCTGTCACAGGGAGGAAGGGGCTCATTTGTTCTTAGCTGCCTTGGAATTCAGAACTAGAACTAATGGGTACAAACTACAAGAAAGGAGATTCCAGTTGCATATCCGGAAAAAATTCCTGACAGTGAGGGCGGATCGGCAGTGGAAAAGATTGCCAAGAGAGGTGGTGGACGCTCCCTCACTGGGGATCTTCAAGCAGAGGCTTCATGAGCACCTGTTGGAGATGCTCTAGAACAGGGGTGTCCAACCTTTTAGCTTCCCTGGGCCACACTGGAGGAAGACGAGTTGGTTTGGGCTGCACATAAACACTAACAACCTTTTTTAAAATGTAGGACAAAATGTAGGAGTCCTATATTTAGTCCTACATTTTAAAACCTTGGAGTAAGTCTCATTGATTTTAACGGGGCTTACTTCTGAGTAGGCATGATGCATAGGATGGGCAGCGATCTTCACTAAGCTAAACCTTGGAGTAAGTCTCAATGATTATCATGGGGTTTTCTGCTGAGTAGCCATGCATAGGATTGGGCTCTCAGACTGCAACTTGGGAGTAAGCCTCCTTGACTTTAGTGGGGCTTACTTCTGAGGAGGTATGATGCATAGGAGGGGCTGTGATCCTCTCCAAGCTTAACCTTGGAGAGATGCTGCAATCCTGAACAAAGTTTCCTGTAAGACCCATTGGGTACAATGTTTAAGCCACATAAGAGCACAATTCTAACTCTACTCATAGGGTCTTACTCCCAGGAAAATATCTTAAGGCTTTTTTCAACTTTAGATTTTTTTCCACTTTAGGTTTACTTGGGGCAGGATTTGAACAGAAATCTGGGCTCATAGCACAGATTGTGGCTTTTCCCAATGAATAACACTATGGCTATATGGGCAGAGATGCTCATCTCTACCTGCATTCTGGCCACTTGTGTCCAGCTCCCTTTTTCTGGAGTGTCTCTGTTGGATGATCCAATATTGATCATCCTTCATGAATTGATCCAAAATTGGTCTGGGCTTCAAAATCAAAACAAAACCTCATGAACATTTCCCAGAGATCTCCTTGAATTCCTTGATTTTCTTACATTTTTTCTTTTTTTTTAAATAAAAATTGATATGTGAAGATGGCAAAGCCCGCTTCTTACAGAAGGAAATGCTCAAAGCAAGTAGTCAATATGCTCCTCTTTTGTTTCTTCTCCAGAAAGGCCTCCTCTGCCTGGTTGCCTTGTGCGTCTCTCTGACTATTTTTCTTGGAGCCAGCATTATAGATGGTAATATGATCAAATATGCTATTAATGTGGCAACTAAAATACTTCTGTGTCTGATAAATATTAGAAAATAGACTCTATCAAGCAAAGGTCATGCTGGGAATTCAGTGAGCCCTCCACATCTGAAGACTTGGCAGCCATAGATTGTAGTATTTTCTTCCCAAGTATTTGGTGTGGATCCCAAGCCTGATTCCTCCAGATCAGAATCCCAGGTGAGCAGCTAATCCTCAAGACCTTCACACTTTATACCCCCACCAAGGAGTGAGTCTTAGCAGTAGTCAGTAAGATTCCTGTGTTGAGACCTGTCATTTCAGGAGGAGGTTTGTTGTACTGAAGGGTCTTACACCACTGAAGATGACACTGACTGGATTGTTTCCTCCTAGGAGAAACAGTGCCTCCAACTGATTGCTTTGATCCTGAAGATGGGAGAAGCCATGCCATTGGAACTTCATGGAAGATACCAAAGCAATGCATGACGTGCAGATGTTATGCCTTTGGGACAACCTGCATTGAATCGTAAGAAGCCCAAACTACTACTGAATCTCTTAGACTGTTTGAAAGGTTCTCACCAAAGCAATGGGAGATGATCGCATTATGTGGGGGATCCGGGAAGCAAAGCATGCTCTTATTCAAGGACAAATGTGTGAATGCTAGTGCTATGCCAAGTATATATCCCCAGTACAGATCTCTTTCTGTATACTTGGGACATGTTCACTCATTTTCAGATCCTGCAAGAACTTCACCCTAGTAAGGCCATCAGGTTCAGCTTGTAGTACCATAATCCACTGCATTGGTGTTGTACTTTGCAAAGATATTTTAATGTAATTAATTTAATTTTTAATCGATTTAATTTTTTATTCAGTTTAGATTACAACCCTAACCTTGTCTACTCAAAAGTAAGTCCCAATATGTTCAATAGCTCTTACTCCCAGGAAAGCGTATTTAGGATTACAGTGTTAATTTTTAATTTTTATGGCGTTTAATTTTATGATTTAATTTTTATGGGGACATTGTGGTGAGTAATTACCATATATACTCGCGTATAAGCCTAGTTTTTTGGTCCCCCCCAAAATGAGCCCAAAAACCCACCTTGGCTTTTTACTCGTAAAAAATGTAAGAAAAATGGCGGGTGCAACCTCCAGTGAGCGCCCTCAGAGGCTCTGCAGCCTCTCCCGCTGCGGCGCTGGCTCTCCGGGCTGCGGAGGAGGCGCGTGTCAGCAAGACATGGAGCCCACTGCAGCCAAACCCCTCCTCAGACTCAGGTACTTCTTTGTGGGCCTTACTTCTGAATAGACATGCCCAAGATTGGCCCTTGAGGCTACAAGGCCAGCCACACTTTCCTGCTGTTGCTGCATTGTATGTAAGGTAGTATTGCTAGGCAAGTAATATTGCTACATCTCCACTGCAGTGACAACGTTGCACTTGGGCTTTTTAAAAGCAATTTACAACATTAGAGAAACTCTGCTTTGAACATAAAATCCTGTTATTTTTATTAGCCACGACTGTTGATGTTGATTCTGAACATCATTTTCCAAAAGTGCATTGTCATCCCCTTCCTGGATGGAAACCCTTATAAAGTGGTTGCCTCCACATTACTGTGTATTTCTCCTTCCCTGAGCATGAAAAGGACATCTCCCATTTTTGCACCCATACTCAGAGTTTGGAGGAAGCATCCAATGCCCAAATTACATGGGGAGAAAGATGGGGCCTCACACCCCTGCTGATGGCTCCTCTCAACTACACTTGGAGTACAATCCTAACCTAGGCTGGCATAACTCATGGGTCTTCCCATTCTCTTGGTGATGTAGGGAGGCAAGCATATATCTGTGCACTGGCCTAGACCTGCCCCAGGAGAATCTTATAGCACTTTTGTGACACCCCCAGATCAGCACAGACCTTATGCTGAGGCTTAGGCCAGTCTAACTAGAGATTAGGATTGTAGCCTTATGGCGTCACGAGCGGGGTGTGGAGGGCACGGCCTGCATCGGGTTACGTGCCTAGGGGAGTGATGCGCACTGGGGGTTGTGGGATCCCCAAAAAGCAACTTCATGATGGTGCACACTATCACCTTGAGTCATATGTCATTGGATTTGTCTTGAAGAGCAGACTCCAAAGCAACAATCCATTTTGAGACAGCCAGTTATGGCCATAAAACAAAAAAGCCCCAGAAGCCCAAAATTTTCCATATCACAGCTCTCACATGAGTAGGATAATGAGCCATAGAAAAGGACAGGCTGAGAGTAAGCCAAGTACACCGGAAGTGTCCTGATCCAAGAGCTATAGTCCCCACCAATCACCCCATGAGGAAGTTTCCTAATAAAAAGCTCCCCTTTGCATTGTTTACTTGTAAGTAACCAGACATGCTTTGGCTGGTCTGGAAGTCCATAGTGCTTAAATTAACCACTTCCTGGGAGTAAGACCCTTTGAACACAGTGGAGTTAACTTTTGTGTAGACATGATTATGCTGTATATGTATTAAATTTTATGTAATAATTTGTGTAATAATTTAAATGAAAAATTTAAATAATTTAAATGTAAAATTCAGTAGTATAGTGAACTAAAAACTGAACTGGGTATCGAAAATCTTAGTGAATTTTTTTTAGTGGAGGGGGCTTTGAGGTTACTTACGTGATTAATTTTAAAGTATTTACAATTATTTATTTGTTTTAATTTGCTTGATGATGTCACTTCCTGCTATGACATCACTTTTAGTGGATCCTGGACAGGGTGTCCTTCTACAAATTGGACGGCTTCTACATGGATGCCCATGTATTAAGTGTTTCAGATCTGTGAAAATCAGCCCTTTGCGAGTCACTAATTGGGCAATGCAACTCAGGAATCCTGGTTAGATGCTGAAAAAATGGAATTGTTTTCAAAAGACCTTAAGCTCAGCCAAAACTTATTTTCTTGTTCTCACCAGGTATGAAGAAACCGAATATAAGGAAGGATGCGATACCTTTTACGATTTAGAAACTTGCACTATTAAGTTCGTCCATAATGATGACCCTACAAAGCCATGTTAATCTAAATTTGAAAAAGCCTTTCTCATCTGTATATAAGAGATCACAAATAAATCAGAGGCTTTCACATTTCCAGGATGTCTCCTTCCTGAAGCACAAATATATATATATATATATCTTTATTTTTATTGCCCATTAAGAGGCTTCAGACAGAATTACCATCCTGAGAGTCATTTACATTCCCTACAATTACAGGTGAGTAAACAGCATCAATATCCAGAGAACTAGTGATAGCAAGCCTGGGGACTTGAATAGGATTTTCACATAGAGCACAATCCTTACCATGTCTTCCCAGAAGTAAATCCCATTGTGATCAATGGATCTTAGTGATGAGATTCAAAGAAATTAAGAACCGGTTCTCTGCCCATCTGGCACTCACTTTTAAATGGCTATTTTTAAACTTTATATGTCCTATCTCTCGTTAACAACCGGTTCTATAGAGTAGGTGCGAACCTGCTGGAGCCCATCACTGATCTTACTCCCAGGAAAGTGTCTTTAGGATTGCAGCCTTAATCCATGAAAGTGTGGCATACTGTGCAATCCCAAACCTTTGATAGGTGGGCACAAGTTCCTGTACCATCCTGTGGGTGTCACAAAAGTGCCATAAAGCCATTCTGCACCACTCCTGACCATATGGAATGGAAGACAGAGTGCCTGTACCTTTAAGCATTGTATAGAAGAGGGAATTTAGGCAGGTTTAGTTCAATATAGAAGACTTTAAAAAGCAGCAATTGCCTTGAGAGTGAAGCTAATATGGGTGCCGCTATTCAGCTCTTAGCCCCTTGGCAGTCTTTTTTATCAGCTGGAGTGATCTCTGGTATCTTAGGAGTGAGATCTGGAGGTAGGGGCAGGTGGAATATGTCAGGATCAGGACCAAGGCAATTCCTGGATACGGGCATTGTTCTCTTGCCTTTCCTATGGGAGATTCTACAGAAGGCCATTTGGTTGAAGTGGACTCGCTTTTCCTCCCTCCCACCTGAGAGACGACTGAAGGATAATTATGAATGGAACTCACGGATATAAGGAATGATATCAGCAAGCAGTCTTCAAACACAAAGGTTTGTTTTGAAAATGATTAAAGCAGGCCTCCGTCACTCTTGGAAGACTATGGTATCGTGCTTGGCGCTGCGTACGCTGCATGTGAAGCACGAAAGCCTGGGTTGGATTGTTATGGAGGATAGGCTGTTACCCAAGCAGCAAATCCCCCCTCTCCACGCCACTGAATTAGTCCAGTGGAAAGCAGAGCCAATACGATTGGTTCCAGCTGCATCACAGAGCTGGGCTAAGGACAGGAGCTCACCCTGTCTTGTGGGGCTGACCCAGGTCTCGAACCCTGGCCTGCTGGTTAACAGGCACAGCGCCTTAACCACTTAAAACCCTTAGAATTCCAACTGGGTCTAATCAACCCAACTGGAAGTTTGTGTTGTGTTTTTTACTGGAATTTATTTTATGCATTTTAGATTGTGAGCCCTTTTGGGACAGGGACCCATTAGCTTTTAATTAGCTATTATTATTTTTCAATTTTTTTTTTAAACTGCTTTGTGAACTTTTTAGTTGAAAAGCGGTATAGAAATACTGTAGATAAATACTGTAGATAAATACAAATCCGAAAGCATGAAAGTTTTGAATTTACTGTTTTAATGTAAATTCCAGTTTATACATATTATACCAGGTCGGGTCAATTTGACCCATATTGCCTTTCACTGGTGTCTTCTGTTTCTTCTCTTTCTTACATGAAAACTTCAGGGCAATAAAACCCAATGCTGAGACCATCCTTTTGTTTGTTGTGGAAAATCTTCAGGGCAATAAAACCCATGCTGAGAACCTCTAAATCTTTTTGTTTGTTGTGGGAAACCTGTCCTGCCATTGAAAGGCAAAATGGGTCTAATTGACCCAACCTGGGATAATATTTATAAATTGGAAAACTGTAAATTCAAAACTTTTATGCTTTTGGATTTGTAACTGTTTCATTAGCAGTAAAAAAAACTCAGAAAGTCTTGTCAAGTAATAATAATAAAGTCCAGTAAAAAACACAACACAAACTTCCAACCGGGTCTAACTGACCCAACCTGTGATAATATGTATAAATTAGAATTTACAGAAAAACGATAAATTCAAAACTTTCATAATTTTGCATTTTTAACTGTCTCATCAGCAGTGAAAAACTCAGAAAGTCTTGTCAAGTAATAATAATAAATTCCAGTAAAAAACACAACACAAACTTCCAACTGGGTCTAATTCACCCGTGCGGTATGATGTGGAAAAAAAATCCTAGGATTCTAAAGGTTTTTAAGAACTTTTCTCGGCTGCTGGAGAAGATCTTGTTTTATGGCCAAGAGCATTTTCAGCTATGGGAGGGGTGTGTGTTCCTGTCCAGCTGTTCTGGCTTCGGGAATGAAGAATGAAGAATCAGAATGAAAGAGAAGAAACTAATTTACTTTTTAATAACAAAAGGAATCGGCTCTGTGTGATGATTAGGATGTTTTGGCTGTTTATGTTCGGATTATAAGATTTTTAAAAATGTTATATTTTTGTGGCGTGTATGTGGGTATGTGGAAAACGGCAGCGGAACAGAACAATGCAATTAAAGCTGGAGGGATCGGTTTGGATTTTAATTAGAGTGAAGATTATAATTAGAAGTGATTATCTTTTTTCCTGTTTTTTATTAACTATAAACTATAAATGAATCAACAAGTTGACAACAGGCTGATGAGGTGTGGTGGAAGTGACTAGATAAGATTCACCATTTTGGAAGAAGAAGAAAAAAAATAAAGTGTGAGTGTGTTTTTCTCCCCTTTTTATTTATTCGTAATTTTTGTTGTATTAATTGGATTTAAAAAAAGATTGTATTTTAACGTGGATGGAAAGTTTATATTATTATTGGCATCCTTCAGTCTCGAAAGACTATGGTATCGTGCTCTGATTGGAGGTCCTGAAACAACATCTAGTGTGACTAAAGAGGCCAATTGGAGAGTGTCCATCCCTTCCACACTGAGGACAAATAAATTCCGTCCCCTGCCCAGGCCCAGGTTTCGCTGCTTTCGGGTCTGTCTCTTTGCTTCAGCCTGCCGAACAAGTGTCTCTTCCAGTTGGAGAAGGCCATGCTGGGTCTTTTGCCTCCACGCTGAACGATTGGAGGTCAAGGTTTCCCAGCTGTTGATGTCCATTCCCAAGGCCTTTAGATCCCTCTTGCAGATGTCCTTGTATAGCAGCTGTGGTCTCCTTCTTGGGCGCTTTCCCTGCACTAATTCTCCGTATAGGAGATCTTTTGGAATCCGACCATCAGCCATTCTCACGACATGCCCAAGCCAGCATAGACGCCGCTGTTTCAGAAGTGTGAACATGCTAGAGATTCCGGCACGTTCCAATACTGTGTCATTTGAGACTTTGTCATGCCAGGTGATTCCAAGAATACGTCGGAGACAGCGCATATGGAAGGTGTTCAGCTTCCTCTCCTGCCATGCATAAAGGGTCCAAGACTCACTGCAGTACAAGAGTGTGCTCAGGACGCAAGCTCTATAGACCTGGATCTTTGTATGTTCCGTCAGCTTCTTATTAAGCCATACTCTCTTTGTAAGCCTGGAGAATGTAGTAGCCGCTTTACCAATGCGTTTATTCAGCTCAGAGTCTAGGGAGAGAGTGTCAGAGATAGTTGAGCCAAGGTACACAAAGTCATGGACAACCTCCAGTTCATGTTCAGAGATTGTGATACAGGGAGGTGGATCCACACCCTGCCCCATGACTTGTGTTTTCTTCAGGCTGATTGTTAGTCCAAAGTCTTGGCAGGCTTTGCTAGAACGGTCCATAAGTCGTTGAAGGTCTTCGGCAGAGTGAGCAGTAACAGCAGCGTCATCGGCGAAGAGGAACTCACGCAAGCATTTCAGCTGGACTTTGGACTTTGCTCTTAGTCTGGAGGGATTGTAGAGTTTTCCATCGGATCTGGTCCGGAGATAGATTCCCTCTGTTGCGTTTCCAAAAGCATGCTTCAGCATGACTGCAAAAAAGATCCCAAATAAAGTTGGTGCGAGGACGCAGCCCTGCTTCACTCCACTTCGGATGTGAAAGGAGTCTGATGTTAAGCCCTCAAAAACTACAGTGCCCTTCATGTCCTCGTGAAAGGACCTGATGATGTTGAGGAGCTGAGGTGGGCATCCAATCTTGGGGAGGATTTTAAAAAGGCCATCCCTACTAACCAAATCAAAAGCCTTTGTAAGGTCTGTGAAGGCTACAAAGAGTGGCTGTCTTTGTTCCCTACATTTCTTTTGCAACTGTCGAAGGGAAAATACCATATCAGTGGTGGACCTGTTGGCTGGAAATCCACACTGTGATTCAGGATAGATTCTCTCTGCAAGCACCTGAAGCCTCTTCAGTATGACACGGGCAAGCAGCTTCCCTACAACACTAAGAAGAGAGATGCCACGGTAGTTGTTGCAGTCACCCCTGTCGCCTTTGTTCTTGTACAGTGTGACAATATTAGCATCCTTCATGTCCTGTGGTACTCCACCTTCCCTCCAACAGAGGCAGAATATCTTGTACAGTTCAGTGGAAATGGTCCCTCTACAGCACCTCAGGACTTCAGCAGGGATGTTATCTTTCCCGGGTGCCTTGCCAAAAGCAAGGGAATCCAGGGCTTCGTTTAGTTCTTCTAAAGTTGGTTCACTGTCAAGCTCCTCGAAGACAGGCAGGCACTCAATGTTGTTTAATGCTTCTTCAGTTACTACATTTTCTCTGGAGTATAGCTCAGAGTAGTGCTGCACCCAGCGTGCCATCTGTTGTGCTCGGTCCTGGATGACCTCACCTGTAGCGGACTTAAGCGGGGCAGATTTCCTCACTGTTGGACCTAAGGCCTGCTTGATGCCATCATACATCCCCTTGATGTTGCCTGTGTCAGCTGCTACCTGGATCTGAGAGCAAAGCTGCAGCCAATAATTGTTAGCACATCTCCTGGCAATCTGTTGGACTTTGCTACGGGCGACTCGCAGGGCTTGAAGGTTGCGCTCACTAGAACAGGCTTTATATGCAGTTAGAGCTCTCCTCTTTTCCTCAAGGGCTGGTGTCAGCTCCTCCAAGTGGGCTTCAAACCAATCTGCTGTCTTTCTAACCTGCTTACCAAAAACTGACAAGGCGGTAGTATAAACAACATTCTTGAAATGTTCCCACCGTTCAGAAGCGTTTGCTTCAGCCGGGCCTGGGAGAATTTCCTCAAGTGCATGGTCAAATTCCAACACTTTTTCCAGACTGCGGGTCTTGCTGATGTTAATTCGTGGTCCTCCTTCCTTCTTGGAGTGATGCAGCCTCTTTGCTTGCAGTTTTACTCTGCTGCACACCAAGGAGTGGTCAGTGTCGCAATCAGCACTCTGATAGCTACGTGTGATCTTAATGTTGGGAAGGCTGGAGCGCCTGGTGAGGATCAAGTCAAGCTGATGCCAATGCTTCGATCTAGGGTGTTGCCAAGACACTCTGTGTTGAGGCTTTGTGTTAAAGAATGTGTTGCTAATGCAAAAATCATGGTAGCAGCAAAACTCTAGCAGGTGTTGGCCATTTTCATTCATCTTCCCGATGCCAAAACGACCTAGACAAGCGGGCCAAGAACTATGGTCAGATCCAACTCTTGCATTAAAATCACCAAGGATAAACAATGGTTCTTTCTCAGGGATTTTCTTGATAGTGGCAGCCAGATCATCATAGAATTTGTCTTTGGATTCTGCTGAAGATGATAGTGTTGGTGCATATGCACTAATAAGAGTGACCAGCCCTACTGATGTCTGTAGCTGCAGAGACAGAATTCTTTCACCTCCTCCAGTAGGTGGGATAATGGATCCAAGTAGGGTGTTTCTAACTGCAAAGCCAACTCCATATTCCCTAGTCTCACTTGATGGCTTTCCCTGCCAGAAGAATGAGGAATTTCTCTCCTTCATAGATCCTGAGTCTGGCAGCCTTGTCTCTTGAAGGGCAACTATGTCCATCTGCAGTCTGCTCAGCTCCATATCAATGACAGCTGTCTTACGTACATCATCCAATTCTCACAAGTCGTCAGAAAAGCCGGGGGTCATTGTCCGAACGTTCCAGGTGCCCAACTTAAGGGCTGAAGTTTTCTTATGTTTGTTGCATGGTGCTGAGTTGTCGATCTGCTTGTCGGTTTTCACCCTAAACCCCACGCACCCAGTGAGGTTAACAGACCGTGGCAAGGCAGCATCCTACCGGCTGGGGGCTGCCCAGCTTAAGGCGGGCGATAGCTGCCCAATGAGGCACGATGACCTCTCCCACCGTCGGAAGTAGCCCCTGGCGTCAAGCTCTTCGCCAATCGAGCAACGACCTATAACCGGTAACTGCCACTTCCCGTGTTGTTTCCACGCTGTATGCGAGGCTGGAGTTCCTCTCCAGAGCACGAAGGCCTGGGTAGGTTTTTATGGGGGATAGGCTGTTACCCAAGCAGAGAATCCCCCCTCTCCACGCCACTGAAATAGTCCAATGGAAAGGCAGAGCCAATACGATTGGTTCCAGCTGCGTCGCAGGAGTTACCAGAACATGACTGTAACACAGTCACAAACTGCTTTCGGGACTCCGGCTCCGGATTTTTCCTCGAGGTTTTCTCCTGAAGCCTTTCCTGAAGCCTTGTATAGCCACAAGGCAGCGGAGGTTTAGTGGGAGTTTTCCTTCTCCTAGGTAGGTTTGATAAGGACTCACTCTCATGATTTACACAGTCACATGATTGATCCTCACATCACACTCAGTCTCATGCTCCACTACCAGAGGCAATGCAGATCTCCCCTCCCGTACAAGCAACCAGCAGGGTAAGACCAGTGCACTGCTCCAATTCCAAACAAAGGCTGCAAACATTGAGGCATACCAGAGACCTCCCCCCATTCAAAAGAGAAGGAAAAAGAAAGGAAAAAAAAAAGGAAAACCAGCACCATGAGTCCCAGAGAGCCCCTCCTCTCTCACAGGAAGGAAACTCTATAGACTCTAGAAACAACAGGGACCTCCCCCCACTCAAAAGAAAGAAGGAAAACCAGCACCATGAGTCCCAGAGCGCCCTTCCTCTCTCACAGGAAGGAAACGCTAGAACAACAGGGACCTCCCCCCAGTCAAAAGAGAAAAGGAAGAAAGAGAAAAACCAGTACCATGAGTCGCAGAGAGCCCCTCCTCTCTCACAGGAAGGAAACTCTAGAAACAGCAGGGACCTCCCCCCACTCAAAAGAGAGAAGGAAAAAAAGAGGAAAACCAACACCATGAGTCGCAGAGAGCCCCTCCTCTCTCACAGGAAGGAAACTCTTGAAACAACAGGGACCTCCCCCCACTCAAAAGAGAGAAGGAAAACCAGAACCATGAGTCCCAGACACCCACACCTCTCTCACAGGAAGGGAACTCTAGGAACAACAGGGACCTCCCCCCTCACTATAAGCACAATTTTTTCCGCATCTCTTTTGCCACTAGAATGTCACACCCTTTTGCCTTCAGGAGAAAGGTAAGGCTGCATCTCTCAGGAACCAGATTTCATTAACAAGTCTCTGCTTGCTCTAGCCAAGGTCTCCTGCTTCTCTCTCTCCTGCAGAAGCAAACAACAGCACTTCCATGTCCAGTGTCCAGAACAACCTGCTGTTCAATTGGTCTGAAGATGGTTCCACAAGGTTTTTATACCACAAAAAGAGTTAGCAAACACACCCAGACATAGGTTGAACTTGAGTCGGCCCCACAGGCATGGAGACAACTGCCAAGTTAGGAGGGCCCTGACTTGAGTTTTTCCCACATACACGACTCGTGAGTTGCTGAGTCAGCAACAAACATGAATTTCTCAACCCAAGTTCGAGCTGAGTTCCCAATCCTGTGTTTTATAACTAGTTAGTAGTGGTGAATGGAAATAATTGTTATTCTAATAGAGCCTCAACTTAAGGAATGAAAGGGAGCCCTTTCAATGCAAAATTCATTTTCTCACTATCTTAAACCGAAAAACTGTAATACACATCTGTGACCCAGCAACAGTAAAGTTTAAAATGTTTTCCAGATCAATGAAAACTGGTTATTTTTAAAATAAGTTTTTTTTCAAAGTTGTTTGGATACATTGATTTATAAGTTTTAGTTTTGCAGTTTATTTTAGTTGTGAAAAGAATGATGGCGGTTGGCAGCTGTATTTAATTTATGGCCCTGCTGGTTAGGCAGGATTAGAGAGGTTAAGTAAGAGGGGAGGCTGGGTTGGTTTTATTATGGAATTGGTTTTGTTCCCTTTGTTATTATTTTGTTTGGTTTTGTTTGAGATAGAATGAGTGTTGGTGATTGAATATAATAAGCCTTATAGAACTGATGAGTATAAAGAGGATTGGAGGGGATTTGAGAGTTAATTGATATTTAATGAATTAAATGGGTGTAATTTCTTAGAGCTTTTCTCTCTTATAATAATCTTTTAAATAATTTTGGTTGCCATGAGGGGTGTATTTTTTGGGGACCTCCTGACCAAATGTCAATCTTTTCAGATAAGACAGGAGGAATTCCTCCCAAGAGTAATTATTTGATTGGTCACAGGGAGGGTGGATTGCCAAATTCTCGTGCCTAAATGGTTATATGGCAAGTTACTGACTTTTTATGTAATTAATGATTAAATTAAGGAAGGGGAAAGCTCTGTAAGAGATAATATACATGGTGTTAGAGTTTATGGGTCTAGAGTTTTTATAATGAGATTGAATGAGTATTTGAATGAATTTGATTAATTGATTATTATGATTTAATGGCAATGTTTTAATTATAGAAATATGAAGATAAATGGTATAGAGTCAATCCTTATGTGTCAATCCCATGTATTCCTGCCATAACTGTTTTTTTCAGTTCCCTTTACCTGTACAGTATTTTTAATCTAAAATTAATAAAAATTGTATTACAAAAAAAGAAAAAAGCAGCACTTGCCTCCATTCCCACTTCTATGCAATGCTTAAAGGTAGAGGCACTCTGTCCTCCTGTCTATATGGTTGCTCTGCTCCTGGGGGCTTAGGCCAGTGCACAAACATGTGTTAGCCTCTCCATGCTACTGCAGGGACAGGAAGACAGATGGAGAAAAGCCTTGTGCAGATCCTTTTCCCAGTCATTGTCAACTTTTGTTCCTGGGCGGTGGTGGTACAAGTGGTTAAGACACTCTGCCGGTTAACCTGCAGGACAGAGTTCAAGACCTGGGTCCTATAAGACTGGCTAAGCCAGAGTCTAAGCTAAGTCACAAAGTTTTCTTCTCTTGGCTTCTGAAATGCAATCAGCGAAACTGCACAGAATGACTTTCCAAGCCTATATTGTAATTTAGAAGTATTTTAAAATAGGGAGTGACTGTTCAATCACTCTGTATATAAAATTAAAGAGTCACTTAACTGACTCACTGACATGGGCTGCAATCCTAAAGACACTTTCCTGGGAGTAAGATGTATTGAGCACAACAGATCTTACTTTTGAGTAGACATGGTTAGGACTGAGCTCTTATTATCAACACCCAGCCAAAACTGCCATGCCTAGAAGCATGAAATTTAGGGTGTTCCTTCCGTGATGGAGGCACCCACTAAGAACCGGTTTTTGGAAATTCCAACCAGAAGGGGATGAAAAGGGGCACAACTTGTTTTCCTCCCTATACTTTTACATTGAAGAGTACCTAACTGAGGGACGCTCGGCCCCAACCCCTGGCTCTAGAAGCATGAAACTCAGGGAGCCACAGGTGGGCTGCAGCCGGTTCCCACTGGTTCCACAGAACCAGTTGTTAATTTGGGAACGCCCTTAGCGAACCAGTAGCTAAGAGGGGGCCGTCATCTTTGAACTGCATGCAAGTGTGTTTGAATTTCTCTTAAAGGGTCTCTGGGTCTGTCTTCCCAGAGCTGAAGCTCCACTCCCTCCTCCTTCCTCCCCTTCTGAAGGGGACTCTCTCTCCCCCATTCCCATCCCTAGGTTAGTTCTTAACTTTAAAATACAAACAGTCTGTTCCCATGACCATCATTCAGACAAGGCATTGCAGTCATTCCACAGCACATCAGACACTCACTGCTGAGATGGGAGAGTATTTGGATCACTATATAAATGTCTCAAAGCTCAATACTTTCAAGTGAGGGCGAAGAGCTTCTTAATGCCCCAGAGCTTTGGGGGATGCTATTCAGGTAGTTCTGTCCTTGCTAAACATCTTATTTTGTTTAAAAACCTTATTTTAGCAAGTTTTCAGAAGTTATTTCCTCGTGCAGTTCGCAAAGCATGATGGGTTTCTCATATGCAAATGAGGCAGGGGATGGTGTTTTGTGGGTATTTTGGATCAGGCACTTTGATAGACAGCTTTACATAGGAGTCCTTGGGCAGAAATAGAGAAGCCAAAGCTGCTGAGAAAGGTCTGGGAGCCTTAGAGTAGATGAGTAGGAGCAGCATCTGAGTGTTGTGAAGATGAGCTCCTCCAGGGCTTTTGGTGGGGGCCATGCCTGCCTGCCTCCCTTCCCTGGTGCCTTTGCAGCCCAGTACTAGAGATGGAGAACTACTCAGTACTACCCAGTACTACTCAGGAGTAAGCCACACTGTATAGTAGAGGACTGCAGCATGTGGCCACAAACCTAGCCACACTTTCCTGAGAGCAATTCCCATTGAATATCATGGGATTTCCTTCTGAGTAGCAGAGAATTAGGATTTGAGGCTACTTTCCCATCCACACTTTCCTGAGAATAAGCCCACTGACTATAATGGAACTTACTTCTGAGGAGATTGGCAGAGGCTCCAGCCCTGTTCCTCCAGCCCTGTCTACTTTCCTGAGAGTAAGCCCACTGTCTATAATGGGACTTTCTTCTGAATAGACATGGCTAGGACTGGGCTGTGGGCTGCAATCCTATCCACACTTATCTGGGAGTAAGCCCCACTGACTAGAATGAGACTTACTTCTAAGTAAGCCTGCATAGGATTGGACTGTAAGGCTAAAATCCTGACCACACAGTCCTGGGAGTAAGCCCCATTGACTTGAATGGGACTTACTTCTGAGTAGACACGGTTAGGATTGGGCTCAGGCTGCAATCCTATCCACACTGTACTCCTCCCCCCCCCCCCCGAGATCTCTCCACCCCATCCTACCCCTCTGAGAAATCTCTCCACCTGAGATTGTGGGGAGGCAGTATGGGGGGCACCTGAAGAAATAGCCCCAGTTCCCATCCTGCCCCCCAGGAGCCCAGTCCACTGCCTACTCTGAAGTAAATCCTATTAAAGTCAGTCGGTTTTACTCCCCTGAGAGGATAGGAATGTAGCCTCAAAGCCCAATCATCTGTCTACTCAGAAGTAAGTTGCATTATAATAGTGAATCACTGCAGGGAGTGTATTCCTTTCTTGAGGGAAGAACACCAGGAACTGATTTCTAGAAATTTAACCCCTAAGAAGCTGAAAAGGGGTGCAATGCATTTTTGGCCTATACTTGACATTGAAGACTGATCAACGCCCAGCCCCAAACTTTGCACCTGCCTGGTAGGGATGTCCACGGTTATGTGGGTTTGATGTATGTGGTGTGATGTTGCACCAGCAGGAGCATGTTTGCACATGGGTGGAATGAGGCATGGGCATGGAAAGGAACAATATATGGGGTGTTGGTCTTCATTCTGCCGCCTTTTGTGCTTGGTGTCTTGGGACTGTGAGCCCACAGAGACCAAGTGCATCAGCCACAAATGTTCAAATAAGTTTCTGTGGACCAGCTCATGTGGTAGCCTCCACTCCCTTCCCTTTGCACTGATGCCCTGGACTTATAAAAGTGGCTGCTGGTCATAATGGTCATAATGGCGCTTGTGGATATTCCAGGTTCAGAAGCAGCAGCGGAGTAGCTAATGATCACGTTGCCTGCTGCAAAACTCAAAATGTTGCCCCTGAAGTGTTGTCCCCCCCCCCAGGTATTTTTTAAAAGGAAATTGGGGAAAAACCTGCCTCCTCTTCCTCCTCAGCAGCTCACCACCCATTTGCTCTGCTAGTGGCATAGCTAAAGCACCTCTTTGCTATCTGGATTTTGTTGCCTCCACATCCCCTCACCCCCCACCCCAAAATTGAATTATGTATTAAAAAGAAAATTGTGCCCCTTATTGGTTAGGAAAACTGTGCTGGGGCAAAGAGGAATGGATATTCTTTCCCTGCTAAATATATGATGAGCACCACTTAGAAGTGCCTGTATATCCAGTGAACGTGGTAACTATTTTAGGATAGTTGTACAGTCATGTACAGAATAGATGTACTGAGAGGTGATTCATATTAATGGCTCCTTATTTGCTAGGTTGAGTCTAAATAGCCTTGGGGACAAGGCTGCAGCAATGGGGACAAGGTCCTCCCTCCAGCACGTCCTATGCACACCAATGGGGTTTGTCTTGCTTTGGGGCTGGAAGCACTGAAATGCACAAGTGCACACTGTATTGTCTGCGGATCATTGCAACATTGACTGCTGAACAATCCTCTGAGCATGATGCTTTCCTGTCACTTGAATTGTGAGGCCGACCAGGACCAAATCCCGCATATCTTCAAGGGTACTCGAAGATACGCCAAGGATTTCAGGATTGGAGGTCTCTCGGTGTTTGCAGATTCTGGCACACCATACATTATGCTGACAGGGAATTTCTCCTCCAGGTGAACTCGTGGATCCAGGAGGCTGTGTGGACATTTACAAGAAAATCAAGCATGACTATGGCACTGGGTGGAATACTGATTATTGCATGAGATGCAGCTGTACCAAGACAAGGCTAAAATGTTGTACCAGGTAGGCAGGTCTCAGAAAACTGGCATTTTATTTATTTATTTATTTATTTATTTATTTATTTATTTATTTATTTATTTATTTATTTATTTATTTATATTCTGTCTTCTTTAAGGGTGCAATTCTAAGAAATTTCGGCAGGTCTAACTCACCTGTCCTGTTTTTCACTGATAGTGAGGCTGTTAGTTCTGCCCTGGAGAGGGGCAGAAGTGTCTTACTGCACTTTTGTTACACCCCCAAGTTAGCACAGTACTTAAGCCAGGGGTGGCCTAAGGTTAGGAGGATAGTATTGCAGCCTAAGGGAAAAAGCCCGCTCTAGCTATTCTAGCCACTCAGAGCCATTACTGGTAGGCCATGTGTGTCCCCATCTCACATCGATGTGAGTCAGTGCAGGTGCCTTGTCAACTGTAAAAAAATCTTTTGTTTTGTTTTTAAGAGTGAATTTTGCAGATGTGAAAGTGTGCTCAAAAGAAGTTAAGCAGGCCTCCGTCAGTCTTGGAAGACTATGGTATGGTGCTCGGCGCTGCATATGCTGCATGCAAAGCACGAAAGCCTGGGTTAGATTGTTATGGAGGATAGGCTGTTACCCAAGTAGCAAATCCCCCTCTCCACGCCACTGAATTAGTCCAATGGAAAGGCAGAGCCAATATGATTGGATCCAGCTGGCGTCTGAGCTGGGCTAAGGACAGGAGCTCACCCTGTCTTGTGGGGCCGACCCGGATCTCGAACTCTGGCCTGCTGGTTAACAGGCACAGAAGTACAAACTTGAAAAATGCTGCTCTCAAGACAACGGTCGAGGATGCTCAATGAATGATCCAGAAGAAATGTGCAAACAGAGGATGCAAAAGGACGCTTGATCCTGCAAGGCTTGTGCTGAATAAATCAGTCACTCAGTAAACCTTTAGTCTTTTTCTTCTAGGAGGACCAAAATCTTCAAAAGGACATATTTATTTGGATGGTATGAAAAGGGGAAGGGCTTTTTAGAACCTGTCTGCGTGATCCTCATGGCTTCTGAAAGACTGTTCCTGATAGAAAAATTCACTTCAGATGTGCTGGGACAGGATTAGCCCAGAAACCAGGACCATTTTCCAGTCTTAAGGAAAAATTATCTGAAGAAAGGCTGAAAAATTCCTGTTAGAAGAAACTGAGCTTAGGCTCCGACATTGTGACCATATACGTGGTTACTCTCTCAATTATTTGTTTGTTTATATATTTGTCAATTATATATTTGTCAATTATATATTATCTCAATTATTTATTTGTCAATATATTTTTTATGCAGATAACAATTTTTAATACAACAAAATAAAATAGAATTAAAACTATATAAAATCTATTTTATTTAGTTATATTTTATAACTGGCGAAAACCGTGCCCACGATATGGGAGCCATCCCCCACTGTGCATCAATCCCCCACTCAAATCAACCCCCATGCGCTTTCACCCCCATGTGCAACATCCCCCATGTTCATCCACCCCATGTGCATCATCCTCCCTAGGTATATCAACCCCCCATGCTCATCAACCTCCAAAGTGGAACAATCCCCCATGTGCAAAATCGCCCCATGTGCAACATCCCCTCATGCGCAACATCCCCTATGCGCAACAACCCCCATGTGCAACATGCCCTACACACATATCTCCCCATGCACACCTTCTCCCCATGCGCATCAAACCCCCATGCGCATCAACATCCCCCATGAGCATCAACCCCAATGTACATCACCCCCATGTGCATCATCTCCCCATGTGCATCTCCCCATGCGCAACCCCACCCCCCCCATGCACAGCATTCCGCCAGTGCACCAGGCACTGAGTACCAAATTGGCTGGATGTTGGTCAGTCTTCCATGTTAAGTATAGAACAAAAACACGCTGCACCCCTTTTCACCCCTTTAAGGGTTAAATTTTTCCATATTCGTTCTTGCTGGGTGTTCATGTGACATAAGGAACACCCTCCATGAATTTCATGCTTCTAGGTCCAGAGGTTGGGTCTGAGCATCCTTCAGTCACTGATTCCTCAATGCAAAGTATAGGGAGGAAAACGCATTGTGCCCAATTTCACCCCCTTCTGGTTGGAATTTCCAAAAACTGGTTCTTAGTGACTCCCTCCCTCATGGAAGGAACATCCACCCCAAATTTCATGCTTCTAGGTCCAGCGGTTTGGCTGGGTGTTGATGAGTCAGTCAGTTGGCCGGGCATTGATGAATCAGTTGGCTGCACTCAAAGGGTTTCAGTAAATGGTTCTGTGTCAGACTGGAGGTCAGTTTCAAGTGGGGTGCCCCAGGGCTCTGTCTTGGGCCTGGTTCTCTTTAACATTTTCATTAATGACTTGGAGGAAGGGATAAGGGGGAGCCTGATCAAATTTGCAGATGACACCAAGCTGGGAGGAGTAGCAAACACAACAGAAGAAGGAGAAACCTCCAGGAGGATCTGGATAAACTAGAATACTGGGATCAGTGGTGGGCACCAGCAGGTTCGCACCTACTCTATAGAACCGGTTCTTAACAAGAGATAGTACATATAAAGTTTAAAAATAGCCATTTAAAAGTGGCTGCCAGATGGACAGAAAACCGGTTCTTAATTTCTTTGAAGCCCATCACTGACTGGGATGTAACAGAATGAATTTCAACAGGGAGAAGTGCAGGTTCTGCACTTAGGAAATAAAAACCAAAAACACAGGTATAAAATGGGGGATACTTGGCTTGGCAGCACAACATGTGAGTGGGATCCTGGAGTAGCCATGGATCACAAGCTGAGCATGAGTCACAGTGTGATGTGTCTGCAAAGAAGGCAAATGCCATTTGAGGCTGCATTAAGAGGACTGGAGCTTCCGAGTCGCGAGAAGTTCTAGTTCCTCTTTATTCTGCATTGGTCAGACCTCACCTGGAGTACTGTGTTCAGTTCTGGGCACCTCACTTTAAGAAAGATGCAGCCAAACTGGAGCAAGTCCAGAGGAGAGCGACAAGAATGATCAGTGGGATGGAAGGGAAGCCCTACGAGGAAAGGTTGGGGGAACTTGGGATGTTCAGCCTGGAGAAGAGGAGGCTGAGGGGAGACCTGATTGCCCTCTTCAGATCCCTGAAGGGCTGCCATATGGAGGAAGGGGCCAATTTGTTCATAGCTGCTTCTGAAAGCAGAACTAGAACCAATGGGTACAAACTGCAAGAGAGGAGATTCCGGCTGGAAATCCGGAAAAATTTCCTGACGGTTCAGGCGGTTGGGCAGTGGAAGAGATTGCAAGGGAGGTGGTGGACTCTCCCTCACTGGGGATCTTCAAGCAGAGGCTCGACGAGCACCTGTCGGGGATGCTCTAGGGAGATTTCCTGCTGCAGGCAGGGGGTTGGACTAGATGACCTACTAGGTCCCTTCCAATTCTATGATTCTATGATTCTAACTGGGGATTAGGAATGCAGCCTTAACCTCTTAATGCTTTTAGAAGTAGACAGGATGCTATATTTGGCAGGTGACAAAGAGATGAGGGTTGTGCATGCCATTATTTGAGGGTTGCTATATGTCCCAAAAAACTATCAAGCTGGTGGTTTTTGCCTATGGTCAGCTTCAAGTTATATCCCGCTCAGATCCTTGTGGTAACAGGTCAAGTCAAATTAGTGTATAAAAAAATCTATGTATAACAAGGTTGCACCTGAATTCTATGTAGTTTTCTTTTTCATAAATAAAATAAAAATAAATTCCAAACAATAATTCCCATTTTTGAGTCAAGATGTGGTGGGGAGGAAGATGATGAATCCAGACACAACTCGAGTCAAGCACCAAAGGATTTTTCCAACACTGGCACCAACACAACCAATTGACCCTGGACCAGAAGATCATGTTCTGACTTAGAAGATCATGTTCTTATCACCACACAACGCTGGACGTAATTAAGTCTCTTCAGATTACTAATTATGCATGTCATTATTTCCCATACTTATTCATCCAGAATGATGAGGAAGGTTTTCTTCCTCCTTCTGCTTGAATAAATATGGGGAGCAGATTCTCCATCAACATTTCCAAGGAGAGCTCCTTGCTGGTGAAGACTTTCTCTCGGATAAGTCTTTGCAGACCACGTATCAGAAAGGAGAATGGTGAGTATGGCATCCTTTACTCTCCAGACTCTACTCAATGAATAAGATCAGCAATTTTTATTGTTTTTATTTATGGCACATTGATATCTATGCTCTTCTATATGGACTTTATTTCTTGTGATGCCACCTTTGGATCCAGATTCTGCAGCTCTATTTCAAGGGCAACTGTCCACTTGAGTCAGAGTCTAAGGTTGCCACAATTCTTTTCCACAAAATTGGGACAAGACCTTCTGTCCCATTTGCCAATACAGTGGCGTCTCACGTAAAGAATGCCTCACGTAAAGTATGTTTCACATAAGAAACAAAAATTTCTCTAGGATTCTGCTTCACGTAACAAACTGTGCTTCACGTAAAGAACACGTTCGTTGGCAGTTGGGGCAGATGCGCTGGCCGGCAGCCTGTTTAAAAAAGCGTCAGGGCTGGCTAGCGCACCTGCCTATAGTGAAAGCAACACTTCCGCGCTGTTCCTCCTGTGGCTGGGTGTCCGCTTGGCAGAGGGAGGGAAGAGCAGTGGAGAAGAGGGAAGCAGCTCAGGGGTGGCCAGAAGGGAGCAGGGCAGAGAGCGGCTCAGGATGGAGAGAAGGAGAAAGTGGGGAGACACTTTGAAGGTGTCTTGGATTGCAGCCTCCTCACCATGTCTACCCAGAAGTAAGCCCCATTATGTTAAATGGGGCTTACTCCCAGGAAAGTGTCTTTAGGACTGAAGCCTAAGTAGATTTCATAAGATCATGCACATTAAATGCATGTTTTGAATTCAGTTCCAGTGTTCTGTCATCATTTTTACATCCAGTTAATATTTTTATATGAATATTTTGGGGGTGGTGGAACCAATCGTCTGAGTTTCCATTATTTCCTATGGGAAAATCCGCTTCACGTAAAGAATGTTTCACATAACAAACATGCCTCCAGAATGAATTAAATTTGTTACGCGAGGCATCACTGTATGTGAACACAATCCCCCCAATCAGGATTGTCCCTGTTTTCCGGAACGTATGGCAACCTTCACTAACACAGACAGACAACCAGTGGTGGGCTCCAGCAGGTTCTCTCCAGTAGGTTCTACTCTATAGAACCGGTTCTTAACAAGAGATAGGACATATAAAGTTTAAAAATAGCCATTTAAAAGTGGCTGCCAGATGGGCACAGAACCGGTTCTTAATTTCTTTGAATCCCATCACTGCAGACAACTCCTTACTACACACAATTGCTACAGTACCTGATCAGTGATTTTCAATTGTTGTGCTCCAAAGTCCCACCGCACAACTTCCAACCTTTCCATGTCAAAAACATTGAACTCAGTGTGTAAAGGTAAATTTGGCAGATTTAAGCATTTTAGTTGCAAGGAGGTTCTCAGCTACACCGATCAAAGGTTTTCTCTCTGCTGACTGTCCATTGGCCTGTTTAAGCCACATAAGAGCACAATCCTAACTATATAGTCTACTCATAGGGTCTTACTCCCAGGAAAATATCATAAGGATTGCAGCCATAGTTCCTCCCTCTTGTGCTATCAATCAGTTTTTGATTCCTCACAATGCATACACAGAAAGCCAGGTGTTTACATAGCCAATTACCGGTAATTGGTAATTTTTTTTCCACTTTAGGCTTACTTGGGGCAGAATCTGAACCGAGTTTTGGGCTCACAACACAGACTGTGGCTTTTCCCGATGAAGAACTCTATGGCTATGTGGTTTGCCTCTCAGTATTCTCAGGGCCGGCCCATCAGTGAGACCAACTGTAGTGGTTGCCTGAGGGAGGAGATTGGGGTGGGCAGAGATGCTCATCTCTACCTGCATTCTGGCCACCAGAGTTCAGCTCCTCTTTCTGGAGTGTCTCCGTTGGATGATCCAAAATTCATCTTCCTTCATCAATTGATCCAAAATTGGACTGGGCTTCAAAATCCAGACAAAACCTCATGAACATTTCCCAGAGATCTCCTTGAATTCCTTGAGTTTCCTTACATTTTTCCTCTTTTGAAAGAAATTGGAATGAAAAGGATGGCAAAGTCAGCTTCCTACAGAAGGAAATGCTCAAAGCAAGTGGTCAATGTGCTCCTCTTTTGCTTCTTCTCCAGAAAGGTCTCCTCTGCCTGGCTGCCTTGGGCATCTCTCTGACTACGTGCCATGGAGCCAGCATAATAAATGGTAATATGATCAAAGATGTTATTAATGTGGGCCAAAAATACTTCTGTGTCTGATAAATATTAGAAAATAGACTCCGTCAAGCGAAGGTGATGCTGGGAATGCAGTGAGCCCTCCAAATCTGAAGGCAGCCATAGATTGTAGTATTTTCTTCCCAAGTATTTGGTGTGGATCCCAAGCCTGATTCCTCTAGATCAGAATCCCAGGTGAGCAGCTAATCCTCAAGACCTTCACACTTTATACCCCCACCAAGGAGTGAGTCTTAGCAATAGTCAATAAGATTCCTGTGTTGAGACCTGCCATTTCAGGTGGAGGTTTGTTGTATTGAAGGATCTTGCACCATTGAAGATGAAACTGACTCAATTGTTTCCTCCTAGGAAAAACAGTGATTCTCCCTGGTTGCAGAGATCTGTATGATGGGAGCATCCATGCCCGTGGATCTTCGTGGAAAATACCAAAGCATTGCATTACATGCAGTTGTAGATACTATGGGACAGTCTGCGTTGACTCGTAAGAAGCCCAAACTACTCCTGGTTCTATTAAACTCTTTAAAAGATTCTCACCAAAGCAATAGGAGAAGATCTGATTAAGTGGGGGATCAGGGAAGCAAAGGATGCTCTTCATTAAAGGACAAGTGTGTGAATGCTCTAGTGCTATGCCAAGTACATGTCTTACAGATCTCGTTCTGAATACTTGGGACAAGTTCACACATTCTCAGATCCTGCAAGAACTTCAGCCTAGTAAGACCATCAGGTTCAGCTTGTAGTACCATAATCCATTGCACTGGTGTTGAACCTTCTGAGTGTGTGCAAAGTACTTTGCAATGATAAATTTAATTTATTTATTTATTATGATTTAGTTTAATTTTAAACCGATTTAGTTTTTTATACAATTTAGAGCACAATCCTATACTTTTCTACTCAGAAGTAAGTACCATTATGTTCAATAGATCTTACTCCCAGGAAAGTGTGTTTAGGATTACAGTGTTAATTTTTTTAATTTTTATGGGGTTTAATTTTATGATTTAATTTTTATGTGGCCATTGCAGTGAGTAATTAGTATTGTTAGGCAACTAATACTGCTACATCTAAGCTGCAGTGACAACGTTACACTTGGGCTCTTTAAAAGCAATTTACATTAGAGAAACTCTGCTTTGAACATAAAATCCTGTTATTTTTATTAGTTATGTCTGTTGATGTTGATCCTGAACTATCTGGCTGTCTTCTAAGACCGATGAGATTACATACAAGTAGGCAAACAAGTCATGGGAAAGGACAGGGTGGGAGGAAGCCAAGGACACCAGAAGAGTCCTGATCCAAGAAATACAGCCCCACAAACCACCCCAAGAGGAAGTTCCCTCTTAAAAAGCTCCCCTTTGCATTGTTTACCTGTGAGTAACCAGATGTGATTTGGCTGCTCTGGAAGGTGCAAGGGGGTGCAGTGCAGTACATAGTGCTTAAATTAACCAAATGAAATATACGTAGTGGTTAATTTAAACTCTATGGCTGCAATCCTAAAGACATTTCCTGGGAGTAAGACCTTTTGAACACAGTGGGGTTTACTTTTGAGTAGACGTGATTATGAGGTATATGTATTAAATTTTATGTAAATAGTTTAAAAGTAAAGTTCAGTAATTTAGTGAACTTAAAAACTGAAGTGGGTATTGAAAATGTTAGTGAATATTTTTTTTTGAGTGGAGGGGGCTTTGTGGTTATTTACTTGATAAACTTTAAAGTATTTACAATTATTTATTTGTAAAGCTAGGTGGGTCATAAATGCAACTGCTTCAGTGTTTGTACCATGCGGTGATGGTGTCCGCTTGCTGTGGATTGGAGTTTCATCCAATCAGCAATGGACGTGATATGGGGAAACCTGGGCAGCCTGTCATAGGGGCCTGTCACCAGGACGTTGCCTTTCCCGCTAAGGTGGTACCTTTTAATCTACTTGCATTTACCTACTTTCGAACGTCTAGGTTGGTAGGAGCTGGGCTAAGGAAAGGAGTTCACCCTGACTTGTAGGATCCAGGTCTCGAACCCTGGTCTGCTGATTAACAGGCACAGTGTCTTAACTACTTGTGCCACCACCGCCCTTACGATTATTTATTTGTTTTAATTTGCTTGATGATGTCACTTCCAGCCATGACATCACTTTTAGTGGATCCTGGACAGGTTGTCCCTCTACAAAGTGAGTCCCAAGCTAGCCGGTTTGAGAACCACTGCAATAAGTTGTTAGAAAGGTGGCACCCTTGCGAGGGTGAACAAAATTTCTAAAAATCATGGGTTTGGGGAAGAATCCCATCATATAAGCATAATTTGCAGCAGAATGCCGTGAAACAAACCGCTTTGAAATATATTTATTCTATCAAAACGTTGGCCATAAAACAAACAAAGGCGGGGCAATGGCACATAACCCCGCCCACCGTCCAGGTTGTTGTCCCGCCTACTGCATGGGGGTGACGCGCTGACCTCCTGCACCGGGTGACGCGAATTAAGGGCTTCAGCCGTCTGCAAGTCATCAGTTGGACAACGCAATTCAGAAATCCTGGTTAGATGCTGAAATAATGGAGTTGTTTTCAAAAGACCTTCATAATGCTCAGCCAGAACTTCTTTTCTTGCTCTCCCCAGATATGGTGGAAAACAATTTAAGGAAGGATGCAAAACAGTTCACGATTCAGAAACCTGCACTGTTACGTTCGTGCAGGAAGATGACCCCACAAAGCCCTGTTAACGGAAATTTGAAAAAGCCTTTCTCATCTCCCGTACATACGACATCACAAATAAATCAGAGGCTTGCACATTTCTGGGATGTCTCCTTCCTGAAGCACAAAAAATATATCTTTATTTTGATTGCCCATTGAGGGGTTTCAGACAATATTTCAGAATTACCATCCTCACAGTCATTTACAGTCCTTACAATTGCAGGTGAGTAAACAGCATCCGTCAGTCTTGAAAGACTATGGTATGGTGCTCGGCGCTGCATATGCTGCATGCAAAGCACGAAAGCCTGGGTTAGATTGTTATGGAGGATAGGCTGTTACCCAAGCAGCAAATCCCCCCTCTCCACGCCACTGAATTAGTCCAATGGAAAGGCAGAGCCAATACGATTGGATCCAGCTGGCGTCGCAGAGCTGGGCTAAGGACAGGAGCTCACCCTGTCTTGTGGGGCCAACCCGGGTCTCGAACCCTGGCCTGCTGGTTAACAGGCATAGTGTCTTAGCCACTTGCGCCACCCACAGCATCAATATCCAGGAAATGAGTCATAGCAAGCCTGGGGACTTGAACAGGATTTTCACATATAGCACAATCCTTACTATGTCTACCTAGGAGTAAGCCCCATTGTGATCAATGGATCTTACTCCCAGGAAAGTGTCTTTAGGATTGCAGCTGTAGTCCATGAAAGTGTGGTGTACAGTGCAATCCCAAACCCTTGTTAGGTGGGCACAAGTTCCTGTACCAGCCTGGAGGTGTCGCAAAAGTGCCATCAGGCAATTCTGTGCCACTCCTGACCGTATAGAATGGAGGACATAGTGCCTCTACCTTTCAGCATTGTATAGAAGATGGAATTTAGGAAGGTTTATTTCAATATAGAAGGGTTTAAAAAGCAGCACTTGCCTCAATTCCCTCTTGTATGCAATGCTTAAAGGTAGAGGCACTCTGTCCTCCATTCTGTAGGGTCACTCTGCTCCTGGGGTACTGCAGGGACAGGAAGACAGATGGGGAAAAGCCTTGTGCAGGCCTCTTCCCAGTCATTGTCAACTTTTGTTCCTGGGCGGTGGTGGCGCAAGTGGTTAAGACACTCCGCCTGTTAACCAGCAGGACAGAGTTCAAGACCTGGGTCCTATAAGGCAGGCTAAGCCAGAGATTCCCGAAACCAGAGATTCCCGTCACAAAGTTTTCTTCGGTTGGCTTCTGAAATGCAATCAGCGAAACCGCATAAAATGCCCACACAGGCCATAAGCCCGGTGTCGCTCTTTCTCTCGCCTGGGCTGCAACACACAGCTCCTCCCAGCCAGGCCGGGACCACGTGGCCTGCGCGGGTCACATGGTGGGCATGTGTGGGTGGGCAGTGTCGCTATGGTTGGAGCTACCCCTCTCCTGGCCTGGGCAGGGACCACGTGACCTCATGTGACATGTGGGAGGGGCGGTGGGCAACGCTGCAGGCCCACATGGGTCTTGTGGGGGGGGGGCCCTGCTGCTAGGGGGATAATTCTTGGAATATTTCCCATCCCACTACCGGCCCTTTCTCCTTAAAGCACCAGGGCTTTGTTCGGGGTGTTACTCCTACTTCCCTGGGAGTAAAACCCATGGAACACAATGGGCTTACTTTTGTCAGTCAGTGGACCTGATTGGTTTCTTTTGTTTCTTTCTCCTCAGTAGGTATCAGCAGGGATTTTTGTCATAGCCCCCTTTTACCATCTTCGAATTAACAGTGCAGGATGTGTGCCTCCCAGCGTCAAGCTGAACGCAGGTCCCGTAGGGTGGCTTGCTCTGTGGCCTCTTTGGGGGTCCTTGTCTGGGACAACCATGGACCACAGACTCCCAGGGGGGCCAGGGGAGAGGCCAGGGCTAGCACTGGTTCTGGAGCACCTCTACCAAGGGAGAGCTCTGACAGCCTGGGCATTGGCTCTGCTCTGATGCGACCTGATGCGGGTCCTCGTAGGAGAGCTCACCTCACTGGTTGAGAAGCAGGTGTCGGCAGCCCTCCGGAGCGGTAGAAGGCAGCCCTGACAGGCCCTTGGGCCACCTGGGGTCCTGGTTGGGGCTCCACAGATCAACATGCCGGCTGAGACTCCACCACTGCCTGCTGCCAGTCAACAGATGGGAGAGCCTACTGGACAAACTGGACTAACCAGGACGGCGATGAGTCAAGCATCATCTGGTGAGTGCCCCTCTCCAGGACCTAACATGGCAAGGGAGGTGTGGGGGGCCAATCAGAGCGGGGGACCAAGTCAGGCAATGGATACATGACCCCCACCATCCTCTGCTCAGAGTGCTTCACAGGCAAAGCCTGTGCAGGGAGCCTCACCTACACCTTGCAGGGAATGCCTTTCAGCTGACTGTAAGCCAAATTCGACACCATGTCAAGCATGCCGGGCTTGCAACTGCCAACTAGGAAATCCCATTCAGGGGGATACACCCCCAACCCTGTGGCAGCCGCAGTGTCGGGGATGGATGGAATGGGGGGCTGCTCCTCCTTCGGGGTTGTATGCCCCATCCTACGCCCCCCTTGGGTGGCACTTGGCACCAGCAGTAAAGGAAAAGATATGGAAGGGAGAGTATGTGGACATCTTTTCCCTACTGCTCAGGGATCTGGAGCCCAAGGCAGGTGAATGCCCTCAGGCTCTGCAAGGCACTAAAAAGCAGAAGGTTGATAGGAACCGGCAAAACCGGGTCTGCGGCTACGCAGCTTATGCCAGAGTAGTTTTACAGAAGGAACCAAACAAGGGCATGACGTGATTTAAATATTTCAGTACCATCAATATTGACCCACGGGGGCTCTGGTTGGGCACAGTATGATGACCAGTTTTGCATGAGAGCCAGTGAGGATCCCCAGCTCTCCTGGTGCATCAAGGACCAGGAGATATGGAGCCAACAGGTGTGGCAAATAGGGATGAAGATGGCTGGGCCCCTCGTGGCCATATCTTGACAAAGTCAGAGGGCACTAGGCCTTTTGGTCTGGCAGCAAAGCAGCAGGTTCAACTCCCTGGCATTTGCTTGACGTTCAATACACATGGCAGCTGCCACAAGCAGGATTGCACAGATCAGCACTCGTGCAGCAGCTGTGGGGGCCATCATGCCACCAAGTTCTGTGGCAATCCCAAAGCAGGCAAGAGCAGGAAACGCCGGATCCCATGGCAAAAAAGAAACGGTGGGCAAGGTGGGGGCACCGACAGTGGGACAGGCCAGGCCTCTGCCCCACAAGGGGCCAAGTCCAGTTAAGCTACCTATCTTGGCCTTGCTGCTTAGCGATTACCTGGATCGCTCTGTAGCAAAACTGCATTGGACCAGGTTCTGCGACCAGAACCAAACCAGGTTTGGGCCAGGTTCTGCGAGTGTTTTAGGATTCCTTCCCCCTACCCCTCATCCCTCAGTAATTAGGACATGAAATAGTAGTAAGGGCTAAGCTTGCTCAGGAAGTGGCCCAGGGCAGGGTGTTGAGGGACCCCCCCCCCCCGCCAGACCTCATTGTTTCTCCTCTGGGAGTGGTACCCATGAAGGCTCTGGGGGAATTTAATCCACCATTTGTCTTTTCCATGCAGGGCATCAGTTAATGATGGCATCCCTGAGGACCTCTACTCTGTACAATGCACTTCCTTTGGCCAGGCCATTCGCAAAGCTGTGGCCCTGGCGCCCTTATGGCAAAATGTGATATTGAATCGGCTTTTTGGCTGCTCCCAATACACGGGGATGATTTCTGCCTCCTCAGCATTCACTTTGAAGAACAGTTTTACCTTGACACCTGCCTCCCCATGGGATGCTCATTGAGCTGTGCGCTTTCCGAACGATTCAGCACAATGCTGGAATGGGCGGTAGGCGGAGGTGCGGGCTTAACTCCACTATCTTGATGATTTTTTATGGGCTGGCCCAGAAGGGTCCAGCCACTGTGAGTCCTCCCGCTTGACTCGGGAGGTTGGGGTTCCCAAGCTTCCCAAACGGAAGGCGTAGCGTTTTGTCTGATCTTTTTGGGTATAGAACTAGATACATCCCAGGCCTATTGCTGCCTCCCAGCAGCAGAGTTGGAGGCTCTGGTTATGCACCTTGACACTTCTAGTGGTGGCCTCAGGGAGGGCTCTTCTCAGGCGGCTGTGCAAGGCTATGTCGGAGCTCTGTCGTCCGCATCACAGGATACGCATTTCGGCCGCCATGCAGGCTGACATTGAAGTGTGGCTCCAGTTTCTACAGGATTTCTATGGCATCTCCTACTGGAGGGCTGAACTCCTTCTTGAGGGCGACCTGCAGGTGCACTCTGATGCAGCCATGGATTTTGGCTCTTTTTCGGTGGTTGCTGGTGCGCAGCAGCCTGACCAGACTCCTGGGTCAGGCAAGGCCTCACGGCCGACCTCACTTTTTTGGAGCTTTTTCCTATCATAGTAGCAGTTCACATATGGGCCTTCAGGGATGCAACAGTGCGCTTCTGGTGTGACAACCAGGCAGTGGTGGCAGTTGTTAATTCACTTACTTCCAGGTCGGCCAGGGTTATGACCAGTGGTGGGCTCCAGCAGGTTCGCACCTACTCTATAGAACCGGTTGTTAATGAGAGATAGGACATATAAAGTTTAAAAATAACCATTTAAAAGTGGCTGCCAGATGGGCAGAGAACCGGTTCTTAATTTCTTTGAATCCCATCACTGGTTATGACCCTGGTGCAGTGCTTCGTATGTCAGTGCCTTCTCATTAAGAGTGCCTGCTCTTTTCGCTAGGCACATTAGGGGGTTGACAAGTCTATTGTGGATTCAATTTCTCAATTCCAGGAGGAACACTTTTGGGAGCTCACCCTGGGTGCAGCGCAATTCCTGGACCCCATGCCCAGTTGTCTCGGGAAGCTTGGCGTGATAAGGTAAAACAAGCAATCTTTGCATCCTTGGCCCCTGCCATGCCCATAAGGTGAGCGAGCTAACTGCTTTTCGGGAATCGGCCAAACTCCCCAATCGGCCAAACTGGGACATGCTCAAGTCCCAGCTGAGCATCTCCTGCTTTTTCTAATGCACCTAACGGACCCAGGTGGGGCACCCAATTCATTCCCTAGTTTCATGTCAGCCAAGCGTTTATCTCAAAGGCAGCAGGATTCACAGAATTCACGCAAGATTTCAGGGTCAGGAAAATGCTGGAGGGGCTGGCCAGAATAGCCTGCCCTTCACCTGACGGGTGGAGGCTCATAACAACGACCACGTCGACTGGAATGGTGCAGGCCTTCTGTACGCAGTGCACACCACTTCTGTACGCAGTGCACACCAGTGCACACCAGACACTGAGTTCCTGCTATTCAGGGCAGGCCTCCTTATGGCTTTTTTGGGGGACTTCCATCCCAGCGAGTTTCTATCCAGTAGCAAACACAACTGGTCAGGTCAGGCAAAAAGCAGACTTACGCTGGGTGACAGGAGGAATTACACTTATTCTTCAGTGGTCTAAAATAAATCAGAGGGGGTTACTGCAGACTATTCACCTCCAGGAGGTTCCTAATAGCACCATATGCCGCATGGGGGTGCTGAGAGAATACCTTGACACCCCAAGCCTGGGGCCCAGTCCTCTATTTCAGCATGCCGATGGGACCCCACTTACACTCTTTCAGTTTAGGGTGGTATTTAAGCGCTGCTTGGAAAAGTAGGTCTTGACCCCAAGGAGTTTGGCCACCATTCGCTGAGCATAGGGGCAGCATCCATGGTGGTTTCACTGGGCCTTTCGGGTGACACTATTCAGCGCATTGGGCATTGGCGATCTTCGGCATATAGGAGGTACATCCGCTAGCCAGGCACCGGAAGGTGCGGGGGTGGAATGCAGTAGTCTAACTCTCTTTCTGTGTCTCGGAGGCTGGGGCGCCCCCACCCGAATCCTCATTTGCAGACATTCCATTGCCTTCTGGGCCAGCAAGCGGGCTGCCGCCAGCAGATGGGGGACATGGCTGGGCTTGGGCCCATCCATCCATATAGACTGGCTAGGATGGCGAGGCATGCAATTGGGCCAGCTCCTGCCAGCGCTAACAGAATATCTCTGCACCAACCCAGCCTTGGACGTGCTGATCGTGCACCTGGGAGAGAATGACCTTTGCAAAATGTCAGACGTCAACTTCCGCACGGGTGCGTGCCAGGACCTTCTCACGGTGCATGGATGGCTGCCTGATTGCGTCATCTCATGGTTGGAGTTCCTGCAAAGGAGGGTGTAGAAAGGGGCACACAGCCCTCCCAAAATTGGAAAGAAAAGGAAGGAGATTTCCGCTAAAGTGGGAACTTTTGTCCGGGGTCGAGGGCGTATAGTGGTTTCACTGCTTGGTGTCTTGGGACTGTGAGCCCACAGAGACCAAGTGCATCAGCCACAAATGTTCAAATAAGTTTCCATGGACCAGCACATGTAGTAGCCTCCACTCCCTTCCCTTTGCACTGATGCCCTGGGGCTCCATCCATAGAGCAGATCACGGTGAAATCAGCATCTGGCCAATGGAGTGATATCTCCAGACCCTGTTTGGTGGTGCAAGGGGTGCTCCACTCAGCCATTTCCCTTGGAGAGCAAAATACATTTCCGTCTAAGGGCACTCTCAGCATATCAGATGCAAGCAAACATTCTGGTTGGATCACCACCATCATGTCTCCAGGAACGTAGAACTTTATCTCTGTCTGGTATCAGCGTGTTCTGTTCAACAGGCTGTTCTGAGGCTGATAAGACGAGGCTATTCCTTGCCCTCTCTGACTGCACTTATAAAAGTGGCTGCTGGTCATAATGGTCATAATGGCGCTTGTGGATATTCCAGGTTCAGAAGCAGCAGCGGAGTAGCTAATGATCACGTTGCCTGCTGCAAAACTCAAAATGTTGCCCCTGAAGTGTTGTCCCCCCCAGGTATTTTTTAAAAGGAAATTGGGGAAAAACCTGCCTCCTCTTCCTCCTCAGCAGCTCACCACCCATTTGCTCTGCTAGTGGCATAGCTAAAGCACCTCTTTGCTACCTGGATTTTGTTGCCTCCACATCCCCTCACCCCCCACCCCAAAATTGAATTATGTATTAAAATGAAAATTGTGTCCCTTATTGGTTAGGAAAACTGTGCTGGGGCAAAGAGGAATGGATATTCTTTCCCTGCTAAATATATGATGAGCACCACTTAGAAGTGCCTGTATATCCAGTGAACATGGTAACTATTTTAGGATAGTTGTACAAGCATGTACAGAATAGATGTACTGAGAGGTGATTCATATTAATGGCTCCTTATTAGCTAGGTTGAGTCTAAATCAGTGGTGGGCACTTACCGGTACGGGCCTACGAGCCCGTACCGGATCTTCCAGTTTCCCTGCCGCTAGCGAACCGCCAGCGACAGGGAAATGCAAAACATAGCGGACCGGTATTGTCCGCCATGTTTTGCACCCACCGCGCCTGCCTAGAAAAGGGCAGGCCGCTTCTAGGCAGGCTCTGCACAAGCGCCGACATCGGCGCTCGTGCAGAGCCTGCCTAGAGGCGGCCTGCCAACCTCTGGGCAGGCCCTGCATGAGTGCCGGTGTCGGCGCTTGCGCAGAGCCTGCCTAGAAGTGGCCTGCCAGCTTCTAGGCAGGTTCTGCGCAAGCGCCGACAGCTACGCTTGCGGAGAGCCTGCCTAGAATCTGGCAGGCCAGCTTCTAAGCAGGCACTGTGCAGGCGCCAACGTCGCCCCGCCCCCCGCCCCTCCCTAGTCCCGCCCCTCGCCCCGCGCACACCCCCTGACCCTGGCTGGCCCCTCCCACTTCCGGCGTACCAGATCTTGGGATGGGGCCAGCCCATCTCTGGTCTAAATAGCCTCGGGGACAAGGCTGCAGCAATGGGGAAGCCCATTCCTAATGTGAACTGGGGCACTGGGGGCAACACAACACTGGGGGCAACACAACATTGCCCAAGCCTCCCTTTTGTGACTTTTGGAGCTGTTTTTGGTTCAGCCACTGCATTCTGACAATGTTTTTGCCACTGTGGGAGTTAAGGTAAGAGTTAAGTGCAACGGCTTGAATGTCCTCCCTCCAGCACGTCCTATCCACACCAGTGGGGTTTGTCTTGCTTTGGGGCTGGAAGCATTGAAAAAATTATTTTAAAAGCAAATATTGTATCACAGACACAATTATCCTCCATTATAATCACCTCTAGCCTGTCTGTGAGGCTGAATCAAGCAACCTGGCCTATTTGTGGGTTCTGATAAGTATGGTACCCTGAGCTCTCCTGAGCCCCCATCTCTGAACGATGCCCCCTTTAAACGTGGTACTATAAATGAACCAATAAGGGCAGGCTTAAGCCAGTTGGACCAGTGCTCCCAATTGGATCCTCCCTCGCTGCTAGGATAATCAAGACTTGTCAAATCCTCATTACATTTGTTTGTTTGTAAGCTTACCTGCTTGTAACTTAATATATAAAGGATGCTACCCTAAAGACACTTTTCAGGGAGTAAGACCAATTGAATACAATGTGGCTTGCTTTTGAGTAGACATGGTTGGGATTGTGCTATAAAAGAGTTTAGATCCATTTGGTTGCAAACTGAAACATACTTTTCTTGAGCACAGTGGAGCTTACTTTCGAGTAGACATGGTTAGCGTTCTGATGCTGGTCTATCAATTCTCATGCTTTTTTCGGCACAAATGTGGATAGTTTTCCATTCAACCAAACAGATGGAAAGTCTATAATAAAAAGTATTTATTTGTTTTTGCCTTTCCCATGCCAAAGCAAATGCCCAAGGCAGCTTACAAAGCTTTTATACTTTTTTCCTCACAACAACCCTGTGCGGTAGGTAAGGCTGAGAGTGAGTGACTGGCTCAAGATCAGCCAGGAAGCCTTATAGCCGAGGAAGGATTTGAACCTGGATCTTCCAGCTCTCTCTAACTCCCTAGCCGTGACACTTGGCTCTTATTAGTATATCTCTAACAGCCCAGTCCTGTACAGGTCTACTCCAGGAGTACACGCGAGTGACTGGCTGAAGATCAGCCAGGAAGCCTTATAGCCGAGGAAGGATTTGAACCTGGATCTTCCAGCTCTCTCTAACTCCCTAGCCGTGACACTTGGCTCTTATTAGTATATCTCTAACAGCCCAATCCTGTACAATGGGGCTTACTCCCAGGAAAGTGTGCACAGGATTGCAGTTTCAAATTTTCAGACCCTGACTGTGACCCTGGGTTCAGCAAAACTGTTTTGTTCCTACACCTGGAATGGTCCGAAGTGGGGAGGCTCCCATTGGAATTGCTCTTAGTTATTGCTCCCCACTAACCATGCTACTGGCAAATTCCATCCGTGGCTCCTTTACTCACCCCCCCCCCCACCATCCTTGGCTCTGCCTGACCAGCTGGGCATCCATCCAGTGAGTAGATCAGGACGAAATCACTGCATGGCCACTTGAGCCGCAAGTCAAGTGTTTTGCTCCCAAATCTCTCCAGGAGCAGAAGCAATTCTCCACTCAGCCACTTCCAACTAAGTTCTAGCTCAGAAAATCTGGAACAAGAAAACCTCATGCTTGGCTCTTCACCATCCCCAGAATATTATTTAATCGTTCCAGTCTGTTCTGATCAACAAGCGGATCAGATCAACAAGTGTTCTGATCAACAAGCTGATAAGATCTTGCCAAGCACTCAAGCAACAGAGTCAGAAGTCAATAGTTTCTTCTTGGGAAATACTTCTCTGGCACATGAGATCACCCAGGAGCAGAGCCAGGGAGGGTCTCCTTGGAAGCAGAGCCAGGGAGGGTCTCCTGGGTTTGGCCTCTCCCCATTCTCGTTTGAAACAGCAGCATGAAATAGAACTCTGCCACTCCCAATTAGTTTTTTAATTTTGTTTATTAGCCTAATCCTTTTAAATTGTTTTAGAAATGGTCCCTTGTTATCCCTGAGATACAAGTATTTTTGCTGCATTATCCTTGAGATTTTTCTCAGACGGAGTCTCAACCGCCATTACCCCGAGGAATGTTAGTGGGAGTTTGAAGTTCTGCTTGCCCTTTTTCTTCTCTGTCCTTTTACTTCCCTTCAAATGGGGAGGAAACGTCTGCTTTCGCCTGGAAGTCAAGACCCTGGAACATTCCTTCCAACCCAACAGTCCAGGCTTGATGTTTTTTTTCAGCCTCCTAAAAATCAACTTTATGCAACTTCCCCTGTGAGCCCAGATGATTTACTGGGAGAGCCAAGATACTCTCCCTCTTCATATCCTACCAGAGCCCTGGTTGTTGACAACAGGAGGGCATGTACAGATGTTAGACATGGGTCAACTGACCATTATGGAAATGGAAATGTTACATTATGGAAATGTTAATGCAGCGATCGAGTGCGTTTCAATTGCTAATGCAGCAATCCCGTTTAATTGCCCTGGTTGTTTACCACATCACAATCTCTTAGAGGATATTAGAACTCTCCTAAAGGAGAAGTGTCCTGATCCTCTGAAATCCCACTCCACTCAATCTAAAGTAAACCTCGCTCCTTAATCTCTTGAGCTCCAGACAACTACCTCCGAAGAATTTACTTTCCTGCCTTCTGGTAATACTTCCACCAAGTTGATTTATGTCCCAAAGAGTGTTGTCATCTCATTTTACCCCGCTCTGGATATTTTTTTGACTGGGCTGCACTTAGATTAAGATTAAGAACTATCAGGCCCACCTATTGAGGACTGACCCACGCAAGATTAATTTGCGCAGAATTGAGCCACTATCCATGTTCCAACCAGTGGTGGGATTCAAATAAATTAACAGGTTCTATGTCCTAATAACCTAAATTAACAACAGGTTCTATGTCCCATTAGTATCCGGCATCAGAACCAGGAGCTCATTAGCAAAGGTTTCCATAGAACCTGTGAGAACCCACTGAAGCCCACCACTGGTTCTGACATCAGAAGAGTGTCCTTCATTTGTATTCATATCATGTGCCAAGAGTGTTATTTCCTCATTCACATGAACTTAATGAAGCAGGAATCACTCTTCACCGTTTCTTTAAAAACCTGACCATTACAGGACTGATCCCGACTTCTTCCAAGAACATTTCTAAATCCCCCAATGAGCCTGCTTCACTCTGCAATAACTCTTCAAAGAGGATCTCTAACTCTTCTTCACCTCCCCAAGATTTACCAATAACACCAAATCTACCCAGCCATCTGCTGGCCCCAAACCTGGATTCCAATGGCCACAGTAAAGTTTCTCCTACATCCGGCTCTCCTTCCTTTTCAGAGTCCTTGGGCCCCGAGGATTCCAAACACCTTCCTCCGCTTACCATCCCAAGCGATAACTCTGTATACTATGATGGGAATTTATCTAATCTGTACCCACCTTTTTGTCCCTCTGGTTTACTTTTATCGCCTTTTAGTGTAATGGACAAAAATTCCCAATATGGTGTCGCTACCCTTTTGGATGTACAGACCCAGCCAGTAACCTCTTTATCCTTGGACCTTATGAGAATGGTGAACAACTGGTTAGATCCCCCCCCCCGTCAGAAATTCCCCCACCTTCCCTTCATAGAAGTTGTAATTCTGTCATTTCCTCCAAGCTGTTGGATAATCTTTGCAAGACTCGGATCCCTTTAACTTTTGGTTGACCAAGGATGTGGAACCCACCAAATCGGAAATTATTTTTGTCTTTTTTAAGGGAATCTATTATTTTCATTTGACAACAACCTATGACTTTTTTTACTGCTAATCAGCTAGTTATAAATCCAAAAGCAGGAATTTTCTGAATGTACAGTTTTCCTGTAAATTCAAATTTGTCCACCTAATCCCGGTGTGGTGGATTCCACCACAATTGTTCTTCACTGGTTATTCATAATTTGCTAGCTATAATTATATAATTATATAATTAGGCTTGGCGCATGCGTGCTGAGTCTCCTGAGGAGGAGCTTCAGGAGACTCAGCGTGCTTGTGTCCAGTTGGACGCAAGCACACTGGATCTCCTGAAGCTCGGCTTCAGGAGACGCGGCGGCTACTAGCGAACCGGTCACCTCAGTTCTGGCAGCCGCGGCTGTTTCTGGTTCGCTAGCGTCCGCCGTGTGGGAAGATCTGGTTCGGGCAAATAGGCCCAAACTGGCATCTGCCAACCTGTGCTTACAACTCTAGGATTCAATGACCCCTCTCATAGATTTCTCTCTGTCCTGAGCTGCCACCCCATCCCCTGCTGAGCTTTTGTTTCATGTTCAAAAGAGCCCATCATCTCTATATCTTCTGTCCTGCTTGGAAAACAGGAGCATTTGCACGTCATTGGTAACTCATTGGCAAGCAATTGCAAGGTTGCAATTACAAGTCAACCCACATTTTTATGCTATGTATTTCTGCTGGATCATTCCCAGTTGCTCCCAGTTGCCAAAAACCAGAGATAATTCTTGCTCCAAGGGAGGAGTGGATTCCCTGGATCAACAGGTTAGAACTTACAGTTGTAAGAGGATGACCAAAAGATGGCCAATGACTATTTTGTACAACATGGTGGATGTGTCTGCTCTCAATGCCTACGTTATCTGGATGCCTGTAGAGCCAAGCTGGAATGAAGGCAAACAATACAAAAGGAAGACATTCCTTACACAACTTGGGAGAGCACTGGCTGGATTTTCTGAAGTACTTAAAGGCCTGAAGTTCCTCAAACTTCTACTTCAGAAGAACAACCACCAAGAAAGATCTTGCTGCAAGATCTGCCCTTCCAAAAATACAGGAAAACAAAAACAGTGTGCTCTGTGTGCAGAACACATGTATGTCAAGAACATCTGAAAGTGGTGTGTCTGAGGTGTGTTTGAGGTGTAGGTGTGGAAAGTGAAAAATTTTGTTGGAAGTTCGATATTACAGTGATACAACCTGCATACTCACTACTTTACATAAAGTAGTAAAGTTAGTAAATGTTACTAGTAAATGTTTTAGTAAATTAGTAAATGTCAGTAAATTAGTAAATGTTACTAAAATTAGTAAATGATCTGGGAGAAAGGAAGGGGCGGTTGAGGACATGGGAGAGGGGGGTACATAAACAGAGAAAAAGTGGGAACGAGTTAGTTGGGTGGGAAGCCGGAGGAGCGTTCAGGACTGTCAGGAGGAAGATAGGAGCTCCTGGAAAAGAAAGAGACTTTGTGATGGGTTGGCGAGGCTCCTTGAGTGTAGAGTTGACTTACCTGCGCAAGTGTTATGGATTGGAACTGATACCTCTAAGAGAAAAGAGTTAAGTTAATGCAACCGCCAAGCTTTGTGCCCATCTGAGTAAAGCTATCTCTGATCCTACCTACCTGTTATGTCCTTCCTTCACTATGTACAGTGTAGAAGAAGAAGAAGATGATGATGATACCCGGGTATCCCTTCCTGTGGGAAAACATGTCACCAGCAGAGACAGAACAGACACAGGAGGTGGACGGGAGCATGACACCTTTATATCTCTTCACAACTGTTGTTGTAGTAGTTGTACCCTGTGTTTACTGCTCTCTGTTTTGCCTGATGGAGATGCCTGGTGTTTGATGGGGTTGTTCGGTGGTGTCCTGAGATCCCCCTTGGAGCCAGGCTATTCACCAATGCCCACCAATGTCTCCAGGTGCCCACCACCAGCCAGGTGCCCAACAATGTCTCCAGCCCTCTCCGTAATGGTGTGGCAGATGCTTACTGCTTGATGGTGCCCGATGACCGCCAGGGATGCAAATCTGCCTGCTAATGTTTAATGTTGCCAACTCTTGGTTGCCCCCTTTGTGCTTGTGCAATTGTGCCTGATGGTGCCCAATTCTAATCTAAGTGGTGACATTTGGGCTGCCCAGTGCCTAATTGAAATGTATCATTTCTTATTTTCCTTCCTTGCCATACCATATTCTATTGGACCCGTGTCCTGTTGTATTCTTTCCTTAGACACCAGCTTGTTTTCCCAGTTATTTATTCATTTATTTGTATGCCAATAAATGTTATAAGAAGGAATTAGTGTTCCAGCCTCCAACACAGTGTCAGAAGGATGATGTGGCCCTCCTGCCAGAAGGTTTGGACACCCCTCCTTTAGAACTTGTGAGATGTAGGAGAATACAGGGTGACAGTGGAGTAATCAGCAAGTGTATATTTTCGTTTCCAATTATTTTAGGACATCGCTGAGTTTTCACTAGTTGGGATTCACTAGTTGGGAGTCTCTAGTTGGGATTCACTAGTTGGGATACACTAGAACACTGGAGGAACCAGGTGAGGATAGATAAAATGTGAAAATAATTCCTGAGGCTGACGGAGAGTCTCCGGAGGAATTATTTTCATACTTTATCCATCCAAGACCGTGTTGGGTCAGCATATCTTGAACCCCAAGATATGAATATTCTGAAGCCACTTCTGCCTCAATTCTGATCAGATGCTGCTCATTCCCATGAATCATTGAGGTGGAAAGAATCCAAAAGTTCATTTAATCCAGCCCCACACAGCACATGCAGCCAACAACGACAACTAACCAGTTACAGCAACAACCTCTGTCTTCATCCCCATCTGCAATCCCATGAACCCTCCCTACAAAGGAAGCCCATTTTCATCCTTGCATGACGCGGTTTGCAGAGCGGATCAACCACTAAGTACTTCTTGAAATGCATAGTTGGCTCCAATAACTTTATAGGGCTCTTTGTTAACCAGCCCTTGATAATTAATGAGAACATTCTGATTTTTCCTGATCCGCATGAATTTCTAATTAGGATTCGACTCTGGCATAGGGTTGCCAAGTCTGCAGAAAAACATGGACTATCCTGATATTGGGGGATGGAGTTCACATCCTGGCAAACAGGACATAGGGTCCTGTCCCAATTTTGTGGAAGAGAATTATGGCAATCCTACTCTGGCTGGACCCTAAAAGGTCTTCCTGCACAGGGTGATCATATGATCGGAAATTCCTGAATTTGTCCGGATTTTTGGCCTCCTTTCCGGATGTCCTCCACTTTGGCTTCATTTTGGAACGTCACAATGGTGTGCTGTACCCCATCATGCCACATGTCATTGGATTTGTATTGAAGAGCAGAATCCAGTGCAAAAATCAGTTTTGAAATATCTCCTTCCTATCAAAATGTATGGCCAAAGAACTAAAAAACAAAAATATGCATTGAGCTTTATGGGAAAGAAAAACTCCCCATATTGTGGCTTTAATCATATTAGATGATCCTGCCATAGTCTACCAGAAAGGACAGGCTGAGAGGAATCCAAGGACACCACAATCATCCTGATCCAATGAAGAGAGCCTTCAAAATCACCCCAAAAGTTGGCCCCTGATAATTGCTTGGATCTCTATGGGTACTGAAAAGGAGCCATATTGTGCCTTTACTCACAAGGAGGCAAACTTGCCTTAGATATTTTGGGCAGACTGAGAGAAATCTGGTCCTGAGCCAGTAAATGAAGCCCCTACCAGGCACCTCACAAGGAATCCCTTCTTCCAAACTCCACTGCCTTAAACCCTTTTGAAAGTGAGACTGCACAGCCGCTTTTACTCATGAGTAAGCAAGCATTTGAGAGTTTTCAGCATATGAACATTTTCAGATTTTATTTTGTCATGTCCTACATTTTTCTTGGATGTCCTACATTTTGGGGGGCCCTCTCCTATTTTTCTTTATGGCATACTGTCATCCCGAGAGTCTGCTCTGAGCCACTTACGTGTGCGTTGTTGGTGAAAACATATTTGGAAAGAGGTTTTCAATTCAAAAAGATGTATTATAATGTTGAAAGTAAGTAATTGGTGCCTCACATAAAGAACTGAATTCGTTCCAGAGGCATGCTCTTTCAGTGAAATGCTATTTAAGTGAAGCAGATTTTTCCATAGGAAATAATGGAAACTCAGACGATTGGTTCCACAACCCCCAAAATAGTCATATAAAAATTTTACTGGATGTAAAAATGAAGACAAAACACTGTAATTGAATTCAAAACATGAATTCAATGTGCATGATCCTATGAAGTTTATTAGGCTGCAATCTTAAACACACTTTACTGGGAGTAAGCCACATTTAACATAATGGTGCTTACTTCTGGGTAGACATGGTTAAGAGGCTGCAATCAAAGACACTTTCCTAGGAGCAAACTCCATTTAACATAATGGGGCTTATTTCTGAGTAGACATAATTAGGTGACTGCAATCAAAGACACTTTCCTGGGAGGCTTACCTGGGTTGCTGCTGGAGGTTCAAGGTCGTCGGTGGGGGCACTTGGGGCAGTTAGGGGCAGCTGCCTTGGGCACCTCCAGGCAACTGCCCCCAAGTTGGGGGCAGTTAGAGGCAGCAGTGCTGGCTGGCAGCCCTTTTCAAGAGCCTCCATGCGGAGTGTCAGGGCTGCATAGCACACGTGCCCATAGCATCCTTGCTTGTTAATTGAAGCGGAACTTGTTATGTGAAGCACAATTTCTCAGAAATTTTTGCTTGTTATGTGAAACGCTTGTTAAGCGAGGCACTTGTTAAGCGAGATACCACTGTACAAGAAAGCAATATGAGTTTTTTAGCCTTTGTTGTAGCTTGTCCTCCATTTTATTGGGTGTCCTACATTTTTTTAACTCGTCAGGAATTTTGCTTGGATGTCAGGAATTTGGGGGGAATGTGTCCTGTTTTTGGGATTGGGGCATTGGGTCACCCTGTTCCTGCAGAGACCCCTCTTTTCTGCAGCAGCAGCCTATCCTTTCTTGCCTGCTTTGCCTACTGAAGCGGCAGGACTGGGAGGTTCTTGTCCTGGTCTTGGCCTCACCCTTCCTGTTTCTGAAGGTCAGCAGCGCGTCCTCCACAGACATTCGCAAGGGACACTAGAAAAAAGGCTAGAAAGGAGGACATGTCCTGCGAAAAGAGGAACATATTGACACCTCACCAACACCCACCTCTCAATCAGCCCACAATCCACACAGATCATGGATTTGTGCACAAATTGGCACCCCGCTAATGGAAGTTCATCAGCACCTGCATAGACCTGGTGGTAGGACTCATGAGCATGGCTTACAAGCTGCAGCTATGGGGCTGCAGTGGGGACAGAGCATTGGGCCCCGTGTCGTGGTCATAATTCATATTCCTGAGATGTGATGAGGCCTGTGATTTCAGGAGCTGGTGTTTAATTCAAGGATTTGGCACTTCCAAAATGCAACTGACAATGATGTTTCTTCCTAGGAAAAGTAGTAGCTTGTAAAGATTTTTTTGGGGGGGGGGAAAGAGCATCCCGTTTTCTCTGCATGGGATCAGCCGTGTCACCATTGCACCTATAATTTTGGCAGATTGTTTTGCTGCGAGAGGTGAGGAGAAGCTCCACATTGCCAGTGAACCTCTATCTCCAAAGCACTAACAGAAACCCTCATCCTGTGGAGGGCCAGGGAAGGGAGTGCTTGTAGAGGAGGCAAATATAGGCGCCCCCCTCGGTACCCACTCAAATTGATGTGTCTCACCAGGACAGATCACAGAAACAAATACAGTGGTACCTCTCATAACAAGTGCCTCACATAACAAGTGTTTCACATAACAAGTTTAAATTTCCAAGAAATCTTGCTTCCCATAATAAGTTCCGCATCACTTAACAAGCGAGCTCTATAGCCCTGACGCTCCATGCGGAGGCTCTTTAAAAGGGCTGCTGGCCAGTGCTGCTGCCTCTAACTGCCCCCAAGTGCCCCCACCGGCCGTCCTGAACTTCCACCAGCAGCCCAGGTAAGCCTCCCAGGAAAGTGTCTTTGATTGCAGCCTCCTAACCATGTCTACCCAGAAGTAAGCTTCATTGTGTTAAATGGGGTTTATTCTCAGGAAAGAATTAGGATCTTTAGGATTACAGCCTAAGTAGACTTCCATTCCACTGTTTTGTCATCATTTTTACATCCAGTTAATATTTTTATGAATATTTTGGGGTGTTGTGGAACGAATCGTCTGAGTTTCCATTATTTCCTATGGGAAAATCCACTTCACTTAAAGAGTGTTTCACTTAAAGAGCATGCCTCCGGAACGAATTAAGCACTTTATGTGAGGCACCACTGTAGGTCCAAAAGAAAGCAGGAGAGCACAATCCAAACCAGGGGTGACGCGACCATGCACGTCAGACGTTGCGGGGGCTGAGCACACCACTGCTGGGATGCGCACCCCTTCCCGGGACTGCAATGATGCGAACTTTGGCACCTGTGCAGTACTTTTCTGTCATTCGGTATTGTGCCAGGTACTCTTCTGAAGCCACTTGGAACTGCACAGGTGCCAAAGTTTGCTCCTGCGCAGTCTCTTCTGAAGCCGAGTAGCTTCAGAAGAGTACTGTGCAGGTGCTAATGGCTTCAGAAGAGACTTCCTCCCCTCTAAAGATGAGCAGCCTGCTCCTCCTAAAGCGGAGGAATTTTGCAGCTATGTCTTTCCGAGGTGGAAACTGCGCATGGTTATGCGCATGGCGGAAATAGGGTGGAGAGCTCCCCCCCGAGATAGGCATATTTGATGCCAGTGCATATGCTGGATCAGGGGTGTCCAAACCCTGTCCCGGGTGCCAGATGCGGCCCTTGGAGACCCTGAATGCAGCCCCTGACAAGGCCCCTCTATCCTGTCCTTGGGCAAACCCAATAATCCACTCTACCCCATTTTTAGATGGAAATTTATTCACATTTGAAATGTAAATTAGTTTTTGGGTGGTGTAGAACAGCATATGGAACAGCAGCATTAAACTGAACTCTGCCACTCCCAATTAGTTTTGTTATTTGGTTTATTAGCCAAAATGTTTGGATATCCCTGCTCAAGATTTTATGAGATGTACTGGGTGACAGTGGAGTAACTAGCAAGTGCAAATTTTAATTTCTAATACCTTCTTGGACATCCCAGAGTTTTCACTAGTTGGGATTCAGTAGTTGGGTTCACTAGAACCCTGGAGGAACCAGGTTAGGATAGATAAAATGTGAAAATAATTCCTGAGGCTGATGGAGCGTCTCCTGAGGAATTATTTCTCCATCCAACACCATGTCAGGTCAGCATATCTTGAACCCCTCCAAGAATTCATTGCTTATGAAGAGAAACAAGTTGGAAGGAACCTTGAAGAAGCACAACCCCCACTTTCACGCTCCCAACTGCTTTCTGGAGTCCCCTCCAAACAAAGAATGGTCCATTGCCCCTCCATTGCTGTGTTTAGGGGGCATGTCCCTGGCTAAATTGTTCTTGATAGACCTACTCAGCTGTGATGACTTTTCAGTGCTCATTGGGTTGTGGCGAGACCATTGATTGATGAGAACATTCTGAAAAAACTGCTGCATCAACTCTGATCAGATGCTGCTCGTTGCCTTTGAATTACTGAGGTGGAAGGAATCCAAAAGTTCATTTAATCCAGCCCCACACAGCACATGCAGCCAACAACGACAGCAACCTAGTTACAGCAACAACCTCTGTGGTCATCCCCATCTGCGATCCCATGCACCCTCCCTACAAAGGGAGCTCATTTTCATCCTTGCATGCCCAGGTTTGCAGAGCAGATCGACCACTGGGTTCCTCTTGAAATGCATAGTTGGCTCCATTGACTTTATGGGGTTCATTGTTAACCAGCCCTTGATAATTAATGAGAACATTCTGATTTTTCCTGATCCGCATGAATTTCTAATGAGGATTAGACTCTGGCATAGGGTTGCCAAGTCTGCAGAAAAACATGGACTAACCAGATTATCTGGGATTGTGTTCACATACCGGCAAATGGGCCTGAGGGTCCTGTCCCGATTTTGTGGAAAAGAATTATGGCAACCCTACTCTGGCAGGGACCTAAAACATCTTCCTACATAGGGAGATCCTATTATTGGAAATTCCCGGATCTTTCCTGATTTATAGTCTCCTTTTTGGGTGTCTTCCATTTGGGCTTCATTTTTGAACTTCAGAATGGAGTGCTGTACCCCATCTTGTCATATGCTGTTGGATTTGTATCGAAGAGCAGAATCCAGTGCAAGAATGAGTTTTGAAATAAAGTAGTGCCTTTGGATAACAAGCACCTCCTGTAGAGTATGTCCCACATAACAAACAAAAATTTCTCTAGGATTCTGCTTCACGTAACAAAGTGGGCTTCACCTAACAAACACACTTGATGGCAGTTGGGGCAGACGCGCTGGTCGACAGCCCTTTTAAAAGCATCAGGACTGCCTTGCGCCTGCCCATAGCAAAAGCAACACCTCCACACTGTTCCTCCTGTGGCCAGGCGTCCGCTGGGCAGAGAGAGAGAAGAGCAGTGGAGAAGAGGGAAGCAGCTCAGGGCTGGCCAGAAGGGAGCAGGGGAGAGAGCGGCTCAGATGAAGAGGAGGAAAACGTGGGGAGACATGTGGAAAGTGTCTTGGATCGCAGAAGAAAGTGTCTTGGATTGCCACCTCCTAACCCTGTCTACCCAGAAGTAAGCCCCACTGTGTTAAATGGGTCTTACTCCCAGGAAAGTTTCTTTAGGACTGCAGCCTAAGTAGACTTCATAGGATCCTGCACACTGAATGCATGTTTGGAATTCAATTCCAGTGTTTTATCATCATTTTTACATCCAGTTAATATTTTATATGAATATTTTTGGGGTTCTGGAACCAAATGTCTGAGTTTCCATTATTTCCAATGGGAAAATCCGCTTCATGTAAAGAACGTTGCATGTGAAAAACATGCCTCCAGAAAGAATTAAATTTTCTTACATGAGGCACCACTTTCTTTCAAAGGTTACGGCAAAAGAACAGAAAAACAAAAATATGCATTAAGCTCTATGGCAAGGAAAAGTTCCCCACATCATGGTTTTATTCATGAGTAGGTGAATGTGCCACAGGCTGCAATCCTGAAGACACTTGCCTTGGAGTAAGACCCATTGAACACAGTGGGGCTTACTTTTGAGTAGATATGGTTAGGATTGTGCTCATAGTCTGCCATAAAGGCCAAGCTGAGAGGAATCCAAGGACATGAGAATGGTTCTGATCCAATGAAAGGAGCCTCCAAAATCACCCCAAAAGGAGCCCCCTGATAATTGCATTGATCTCTATGGGGACTGAAAGGGCGCCATATTGCACCTTTACTCACAAGTAGGCAAACTTGCCTTAGATATTTTGGGCAGGCTGATAGAAATCTGGTCCTGATCCAATAAATGAAGCCCCTTCCAGGCACCTCACAAGAAAACCTTTCCTCCAAGCTCCACTGCATTAAACCCTTTTGAAAGTGAGACTGCACAGCCGCTTTTACTCACAAGTAAGCAACCATTTGAAAGTTTTCAGCATATGAGCGTTTTCAGATTTTATTTTATCATGCTATGTTTTTCTTGGATGTCCTACATTTTGGGGGTCCTTGTCCTCTTTTTGGTCATGGCATATGGTCAGCCTGGGCGTGAGGATCATCTGTGTTTTGAGCCACTTACACGTGCACTGTTGGTGAAAACAGGTCTTGCAAAGAGGTTTTCAATTGAAAAAGAAGTAATATAGTCTTGAAATTAAGTTTAGCCTTTATTTTAATATATGTCCTCCATTTTATTGGGTGTCCTACATTTTCTTAAATATGTCGGGATTTTTGCTTGGATGTCCGGGATTTGGGGGGAATGTATCCTGTTTTTGGGGTTTGTGCATCTGTTCACCCTGTTCCTGCAGAGACCCCTCTTTTCTGCAGCAGCAGCCTTTCCTTTCTTGCATGCCTTGCCTACTCAAGCGGCAGGACTGGGAGGTTCTTGTCCTGGTCTTGGCCTCACCCTTCCTATTTCTGAAGGTCAGCAGTGCGTCCCCCACAGACATTCGCAAGGGACACTCGCTGACCTTCAAAGCTGCTCCTCACCTGCAAGAGTTGGCCAAATGCATCTGGAAAAAGTGGGGATGGTGAGTAGCACCCTGTGAATTGGGGCCACCATCCCCGTCCCTAAATCCCTGAAGGGCTGTCGTGTGGAGGATGGAGCGGACTTGTCCTCTCTTGCTCCAGAGGAGAGGAAAAGGCTGCAATGAAGATGAGGGAGAACTTCATTAAGTGGTAGGAAGAACTTCCCAAGTTCATGTCACCTCCTATTGAGGATGATTCAGGAAACTGTCAAGTGGGCAATCAGAATCACACCCTGCAAGTCACAATGTTTGCATTTGAGATTGTGAGTCCTTTTGGGACAGGGAACATAAGCTATTAATTAGCTATTATTTTCTCTTTTTTCACAGCTTTGTGAACTTTTTAGTTGAAGAGTTCAATACACATATTAGTTGAATATACATATCTTAGGCAGGCAGGCAGGCAAGCAGGCAGGCAGGCAGGCAGGCAGACAGACAGACAGACAGACAGACAGACAGACAGATAGATAGATAGATAGATAGATAGATAGATAGATAGATAGATAGATAGATAGATAGATAGATAGATAGATAGATAGATAGATAGATAGATAGATAGGGGAAAAAGAGAGAGAGCGATGTGAGGATCAAGGCATTCAAAGTTATATTGCCCTCGGAGAGTGCAATCCTAACCAATTTAGGGTGGCATAACATACCTGGCATATATTCCGGTCTGTGCCCCTCTGGCTATCCATACCATCACTCCGGCTAGTCCAAAGCCCTATCTTTTAATTTTCCCCATTGGTTCCCCCAGAATGGTGAGCTGGGCTTTCTTCTCCCTCCGCCATCCATTTCTTTCAGCCACATCATGTCATCCTCTTGGCCCGTCATCCAGTCCAGGACTTCCCAACAATCTACAAACAGAAATCCAGGGGTTGCAAAGACCATTAATTGGCAGATTTCCCCCTCAGATTTCACTGGGGAAGGACTAGAGTAGCCTTTGGAACCCAAATCACAGACTGTGGCTGTTCCCTATGAAAGAATCTGGGATAATGGACAATTCTTGGGTTTGTCTCAGTGTTTTCAGAGCCGGCTCATCCATATGGCCAACTGAAGTGGCCACCTTAGGCAGCAGATTGGTGTGGGAGAGGTGCCCTTACTTGTGTATCCTACCAGCCTCCTCCTATTTCCACTGCCTGACTTGTCTGTATATGATCACCTCAAGGGCATTGCTATGGGGTGCGCACTTCACCAGGTGATGCACCTGGGGGTTGGGGGGTGATGCGCACTTGGGGGCTTTGGCATGTGAAAAAAATCTAAAAATCAAAAAGAGCTGAATCCAACCCAAATTTTGAAATAGTTATTGCCAAATAAGTAAAAAGGAAAAATATGCATAGGGAAAAGTGAAAGTAATCCATATTGCGGCTTTACTTGTGAGTAAGCAAATGTGCCATAGTCCATCAGAAAGGGAAGGCTGAGAGCAATCCAAGGACACCAGGACGGTCCTGATCCAATGAACACAGCCCCAGAAAGAGGTTCCCTCCTCCTTGCATTAAACCCCACTGAAGGTGAAACTACACAGACGCTAACCAGCTTGCAAAGAATGAACTATATGTAATAAATTATATATACTTATTTTAAATGTAATGATAATATTATTGTTTAAAATAATGAAGCACATGAAAGCAATATACATGAGGGTTTTGAGCTTTTATTTTGTTATAAAGACTTTTCTTGGGTGTCCTAGATTGGGGGACATTTTAGGGGCTGAGGTTATTCACTTTTTTACTTTAATGTACAGAGGTGCCTCACATAAAGAGCTGAATTTGTTCCGGGAAGTGGATTTTCCCATAGGAAATAATGGAAACTCAGACGATTGGTTCCACAACCCCCAAAATATTCATATAAAAATATTAACTGGATGTAAAAATGATGACAAAACACTGGAATTGAATTCAAAACATGCATTAAATGTTCAGGATCTTATGAAGTCTGCTTAGGCTGCAATCCTGAAGACACTTTCCTGGGAGTAAGCCCCATTTAACACAATGGAACTTACTTCTGGGTAGGCGTGGTTAGGAGGCTGCAATCAAAGACACTTTCCAAGTGTCTCCCCACTTTCTCCTTCTCTCCATCCTGCCTCTCTCCCCCCTGCTCCCTTCTGGCTAGCCCTGAGCTGCTTCCCTCTTCTCCACCGCTCTTCTCTCCCTCTGCCCAGGGGACGCCCAGCCACAGGAGGAACAGCGCAGTACTCTTGCTTTCGCTATGGGCAGGCATGCTAGGCAGCCTTGATGCTTTTTAAAAGAGCTGCCAGCCAGCATGTCTGTGCCATGTGTTCGTTAAGTGAAGCACAGTATGTTACATGAAGCAGAATCCTAGCGAAATTTTTGCTTGTTATGTGGAACATACTTTACAGGAGGCACTTGTTATCTGAAGGCACTACTGTATTTCAAAACTCATTCTTGCACTGGATTCTGCTCTTCAGTGTAAATCCAACAACATATGACATTGTGGGGTACAGCACACCATTGTGAAGTTCCAAAATGAACCTAAAATGGAGGACAATGGAGCCAAAACAGAGGACACCAGGACAGGAGGCTATAAATCCGGACAGATCCAGGAATTTCTGGTCACCCTGTGCAGGAACAGCTTGTAGGGTCCCTGGCAGAGTAGGATTTCCATCATTCTCTTCCACAAAATCAGGACAAGACCCTCTGTCCCATTTGCCAGGATGTGAACACAATCCCCCAAATCGGGATAGAAAATGTTTTTCTGCACATTCGGCAACCCTTTGCCAGAGTCTAATCCTCATTAGAAATTCATGCAGAGAAGGAAAAATCAGAACGTTCTCATTAGTCATCAAAGGCTGGTTAACAAAGAGCCCCATAAAGTCACTGGAGCCAACTAGGCATTTCAAGAGGACCTTAGTGGAGGATCTACTCTGCAAACCTCCCCACACAACTGTGGTGTTGAGCACCCCTTGTAGGGAATGTACCTGGGATTCCAATCGGGGATGACAACAGAGGGTGTGGATGTAACGGGGACGTTGTGGTTGTTGGCTGCATATGCTGTGTGGGACTAGATTAAATGAACATTCAGATTCTTTCCACCTCAGTGATTCAATGGAAATGAGCAGCATCAGCTGAAAATGAATGTTCTCATCAATCAATGGTCTCAGCAGAACAAAACGAGCCCTGAAAAGGCATCACAGCTGAGTAGCTCAACCAAGAATATTTTAGCCATGGACATGCCCCCTAAACCCCAGCAATGGAGAGGCAATGGACCATCGTTTGTTGGGGGGGGGGACTCCAGAATGCAGTTGGGGATTGTGAAAGGGGGGGCATGAAGTATGAAGTCTACTTAGGCTGCAATCTTAAACACACTTTAATGGGAGTAAGCCCCATTTAACATAATGGGGCTAACTTCTGGGTAGACATGGTTAAGAGGATGCAATCAAAGACACTTTCCTGGGAGTAACTCCCATTGAGCACAATGGGGCTTACTTCTGAGTAGACATAGTTAGGAGACTGCAATCAAAGATACTTTCCTGGGAGGCTTACCTGGGCTGCTGCTGGAGATTCAAGGTGGTCGGTGGGGGCACTTGGGGGCAGTTAGAGGCACCAGTGCTGGCTGGCAGCCCTTTTAAAGAGCCTCCGTCTGGAGCGTCAGGGCTGCATTGCACACTTGCCCATAGTGCGCTTGCTTGTTAAGTGAAGCGGAACTTGTTACGTGAAGCAAGATTTCTTGGAAATTTTTGCTTGTTATGTGAAATGCTTGTTAAGCAAAGCGCTTGTTAAGCGAGGTACCATGGTATTTACAATAATTTATTTGTTTTAGTTGACTTGATGATGTCACTTCCAGACATGACTTCACTTCTGGTGAATCCTAGAGAGGTTCTCCCTCTAAAAAGTGGGTCCCAACCTAGAAGGATGGAAAACCTCTGCAAAAAGTTGTTAGAAAGTTTCTTTGGGAGCTTTTGTCACCCTTACGGGGTTGACACATCTGGTGACCAAAATAGATAAAATCCTGGTTTTCAGGAATATTCCCATCATGTTATATACCGTTGGATGTGCAATTTACCTTAGAATTTAATGGAACAAAACAATTTATTATGTCAAAATATGTGGCCAAAAATAAAAGGAGGTGGGGCAATGGCACATAACTACACCCAACACCAAGGTGTTCCGCCACCCAGCACATGGGGGTGACACGCTGGCCTCCCACAACAGTTGATGTGAACCTTAGTGATGCCTCTGGATCACTTTATTAATAGTCCTGAGACATCAATCCTTAGGGTCATTAGCCACGAGCAGTTAAAAATCGGAGCACATCCTATTACATTAGTAGAATTAGCAATAGTGAGATCACCAAATGAGCATAACACGCTTGGGAAAAGGACAGGTGACCATAAAGGCTTATGGGGGAAATGCCTTCCTGTTGGGAGAAATGTTTGATGGAAGCGGCCAACACTTCTCTTTTGTGTCTGTTCCAGGTAGGCCTCCTCAGCCTGCTTCTCCTATGCATCTCCCTGACTCATTCTGCCGTAAATCCCTGCCGTCTTGGAACAGAACACATCGAAAAAGTGGAAAAAAATGGTAATACTGATTGAATATTCCTTATCCCGGCCACTTGGAATTGAAAATCCCACATATTTCTTTTTTAAAGGGAGTTATGCCCTGCCTTTCCATGCTTAGTGGCTTACCAAATTCTTATGCTTTTGTCCTCACAACAACCCAGTGAGGTAGGTGAGGCAGTGAAGGTCACACTGGCGCAGACATCCAGGAAACCTTATGGCCAAGGAGGGATTTGAAACTGGATCTTCCAGGTCTCAGTCCAACTCCTGGCTCTCAATTATGGGAATTGGTTGCATTAACTGAGGAAATTCCTCTTCATCAGAAAGAGAAAATCTGTACACTAGAAGCCATAATCATCACTGGCATCCTTCAGTCTCGAAAGACTATGGGGTGGCCATAATTCCCATCCACAAAATTGGGACAGGATTCTCCGTCCCATTTGCCAGTAAGTGAACACAGTCCCCCCAAATTGGGATTGTCCCTCTTTTTGGGGAGATTTGGGAACCTTAGCTGGAAGCTGTTTGTGTCTTTTGTGTGTGATTCCTTCAGATTAGGACCCGGGTGGGGAGGAATGATTAGACACCCAACAGCTCCATACTTTAATCCTATTCCCCAGAAGGAAAACCAATCAAGAAAATGCAGAAAAATGTACGACAATACAAAAGAAAAGCTAAAACACACACACACACACACACACACACACACACACACGTGTGTGTGTGTAGCGTTTAATTTAAACATGATACTACTTATTATTAAATAAAAACTATTGCCTACGATTCATTAATTATGAATTACATGATTCCTACAAGGAAAAGGAGAACTATGAAGAATTTTTTTCCAGGACACAAGGCTAGAAAGGAGTTCAAGTCCTGGAAAAAATACTGACACCCTCTCCGCCCCCATCTCTCAAGCAGCCCACAGTCCACATGGATCACAGACTGGTGTATAAATGGGTGCTCTGCTGATGGAAGCACAACACTCCCTCATAGACATGGTGGTAGGACTCATGAGCATGGCTTACAAGCTGGAGTTGTGGGGCTGCAGTGGGGACATAGGATTGGGCCCCGTGCTATGGTAATAATTCAAATCTGACAAATCTGATCTCCTTTTTTGATGGGGTTACGAGCTTACTGGACATGGCAATGCTGTGGATGTCATTTATCTTGACTTCAGCAAAGCATTTGACAAGGTCCCACATGACATTATAATTGGGAAACTGGAAAAATATGGGCTAGACGGATCTGCAACTGCCTCGATGGCCGCACTCAAAGGGTTTTAGTAAATGGTTCTGTGTCAACCTGGAGGTCGGTTTCAAGTGGGGTACCCCAAGGCTCTGTCTTGGGCGCGGTTCTCTTTAACATTTTCATCAATGACTTGGAGGAAGGGATACAGGGGAGCTGATCAAATTTGCGGATGACACCAAGCTGGGAGGAGTAGCAAACACAACAGAAGAAGGAGAAACCTCCAGGAGGATCTGGATAAACTGGAATCCTGGGCTGGAACAAATAGAATGAACTTCAGCAGGGAGAAGTGCAGGTTCTGCACTTGGGCAATAAAAACCAAAAACACAGGTATAAAGTGGGGGATACTTGGCTTGGCAGCACAACATGTGAGTGGGATCTTGGAGTAGCCATGGATCACAAGCTGAACATGAGTCACAGTGTGATGTGTCTGCAAAGAAGGCAAATGCCATTTTAGGCTGCATTAAGAGTTCTGGAGCTTCCAAGTCGCAAGAAGTTCTCGTTCCTCTTTATTCTGCATTGGTGAGACCTCACCTTGAGTCCTGTGTTCAGTTCTGGGCTCCTCACTTGAAGAAAGATGCAGCCAAACTGGAGCAAGTCCAGAGGAGAGCAGCCAGAATGATCAGTGGGATGGAAGGGAAGCCCTACCAGGAAAGGTTGGGGGAACTTGGGATGCTCAGCCTGGAGAAGAGGAGGCTGAGGGGAGACATGATTGCCCTCTTCAGATACCTGAAGGGCTGTTATAGGGAGGAAGGGGCTCATTTGTTCATAGCTGCCTCTGAAAGCAGAACCAGAACCAATGGGTACAAATGGCAAGAAAGGAGATTCTGGTTGGATATCCGGAAAAAATTCCTGACGGTGGGGGCAGTTCGGCAGTGGAACAGATTGTCCCTCACTGGGGATCTTCAAGCAGAGGCTCCACAAGCACCTGTCGGGGATGCTCTAGGGGGATTTCCTGCTGCAGGCAGGGGGTTGGACTAGATGACCTCCTAGGTCCCTTCCAACTCTTTGATTCTATGATTCTATATTCCGGAGATGAGATGAGGCCTGTGACTTCAGGAGCTGGTGTTTGATTCAAGGATTTGGCACTTCCAAAATGCAGCTGACAGAGATGTTTCTTCCTAGGAGATGTAGTGGCTTGTAAAGATATTCCGAGTGGAAAAGTGTATCCGACTGATACTAGGTGGAAGATAGCAGAGTGTCGGTACTGCGAGTGTGATTTTCGTTCGGCCGTCTGCTGCTACATGTAAGTAGAAGCCCCACATTGCAAAAGGAACTCTATCTCTAGATCACTAACAGAAACTCTCATCCTGTGGAGGGCCAGGGAAGGGAGGGTTTGTATAAGAGGCAAGTATAGGAGGAGCACTGAGCCCCCCTCGGTACCCACTCAAATGGATGTGTCTCATCAGGACAGACCAAGGAAACCAATAGGTCCAAAAGAAAGGACAGCACAATCCTGACCGACAGTGCACGTCATCCAGTGCGGGGTTGAGTGCCTCCCATCCCAGGATGTGCATCCATTCCCAGCACTGCAGAGGTGCAAACTTTGGCACCTGCGCATTACACTTCTGAAGCCCGTAGGTAAAGCACTGGTGGCAACGTTTGCACCTGCACAGTCTCTGCTGAAGCTTACCAGCAGGTGCAACTGGCTTCATAAGAGACTTCCTCCACTCTAAAGAGGAGGAAGCGGAGGAATTAAAACGGAGGGTTTCCACGCTTCTGTATGGCCATTCAGGCTTCTTTCAGAGTCAGGGCAGCAGCTCCCAACTGCTGCACCATCTCCAAAGCAAGGCCAAAAGGCCAGGCAGAGGATCAGACTGCATGTCCAGGCTTCTGTGTGCCTCAGCCAGTCATTCAAGCCTGCTCCAAGGTGTAGCAGCAGCTTCTGGCCACTGTTCCATATCGGAGCAGGCCCACATGGGCACACTGAGGAGCGGACGCAACGGAGGGATTTCAAACTCCTCCAGCAGGTCGTCCTGCAGTGAAGCATCACCCGGTGTCGCCTGCAACAGCTGCACTACCCTGATGACACCACTGATCCTAACCATGTCTACTCAGAAGTAAGCCCCATTGTGTTCAGTGAGTCTTACTCTGAGGAAAGTATCTTTAGGATCACAGCAAAAGTCTCCATATTTCTCATTTCATGTTTGTTGTTGTTGAGAAGCTTTACCTAGAGCTTTTCAATTTAAAAAATTCAAGAAGCAGTTTATAGAGAAAATAATATGGTTCTGCTTTTGTCTTGTTTTAGAACCGAAGATCCAAAGTGTAGAGATAAAGTGCCACCTAACTTATTAATACCAGAGAAGTTTAGGAACTATGGTTAGGATCAGCTCGGAGCAGAAAGAAAAGGCAACAACTGTTCTGCTTTAAAAAAGAGTTATATTTTTGAATAAAAGGGTGCCAGGCCACAAAACAACATCAAGCCTTGCACACCCCATACATTCTTCCTACAATATCTTCTGTTGATTTAACAACCCTCATTTCTTGATCTTCCTGAAGAATGTGCAACAGCAACACTTCTCCAGACTTTTACCTAATATTGCTTATTATACCTCCTGGAAATCTCTTTGTTCCCTCTTCTATTGATATTGATGTTAATAATCTAACTGCATAATATGTAACAGAATCGTAACAAATTCTTGTGGATTTATATGGGTACCTAAAGGAATAAACGAATCAATGCATTAAAAATGAATGAGTGTGAATTCTAAGGTTTGTTTTTGATACAAAAATACAAATTCCATTCCATACCAGAATGATCCAGAAGATCCATCCAAAGGATGGTGTATCTTTGATGCCAGGTGCCTCAGTGGCAAAACACATCGAGCACAATCCTAACCATGTCTACTCAGATGTAAGCCCCATTGTGTCCAATGGGTCTTACTCCCAGGAAAGTGTCTTTAGGATTGCAGCCATCCTCTCTTTTTCAACTACAGACACCTAATAAAAGAGTCACTTGAGCCTCTTTGCCTTTCTTCTTTTTCGGACAGAGATTTCCAGTCATTTTCATCTCACGACACAAACACAAGATGCCGAAATTGTTCATTCTTGACACTGAAAATCAATATTCTGGGAGGACCAAAATGATTTCTATGGTTTCCAAGAAGGAAATATTCATTTGAAAGATAGGAAGTGGGGAAAGACCTTCTAGACCTCTTGGCCTTGGGGTAACTCCTGTTGGAAAATCAGGGTATTCCTTTCAGGGCCTTTATATAAACTTTTAAAACATTGCTGGGTATGAAAGTGCAGGGACAGCCTGGGACTGGGGTTGTTACAGGAATCGGGACCCAAGGATGGCGCAAGAACAGAAAAATAGTTGCAAAGAGTAGAGTTTTATTCCAAGTTTTACTCCAAGTCAGGTATGGTCTGCAGGAACCAACCTGGGCTTTTGGTGACCCAGAAAGAAATGCAGGCCCAAAACAAAGGCCAAGAGGGGTTTTATACCCCAAAGAGCATCATACTAGATAGTTGACAGCAGGTTTTCAGCAGTTCAGAGTTCAGGCAATACTACATCACTCCTGACATTTGATTTGCCCATCCATCAATAATTATATAACTGTCTCGGGGTACTTCACACCCCTCTGAAACCCAAATCAGGCCCATCTTTCAGCAGACACCCAGGCGTCTTCCCTGCCCCATATCTCTTCTTCTTTCTGGGTACAAGGACATTTTCCCAAGTTTGACCATTACTCCCCAGTTGTTTCCCAGCAGAAACGTTACAAGTCATCAGCATTCCAATGCAAGGGAGCAATTTGACCCAGGACTGCCAATTGTTTACCGCTTGGTCCGGAGGAAGCTAACTTTTTGCAGGCTCAGAGTCCTGACATTTCCTTGGTTCACGACATCTATCCAGCCTTACTACTTTTGAGCAGGAAAATATTAATAAAGATTGGGAAATTGTTAATTTGTCCATATGGTTCAGGGTGATCATATTTTTCCAAGGCAGCTCCTTTACTTTTTGCCTTTTTTCTGGAAAAAATTATGTATAATATTTTTGAATTTAATAACAAGCAATATAGTGTTTAAATCAAGCACATGAAAATAACACATATGAGTGCTTTTAGCTGTTATTTTTGTCATGTGCTACATTCTTCTTGAGTGTCCTACATTTTCGGGGGGCCTGTCCTCTTTTCCAGTTATGACACATGGTCACGCTGCCTGGATTTAATCCTGGCTTAAATCCACTCATCTCCAACTCACTTCCTCTGCTTCACTCCCTTCTACATTTTCAAAACTGTGCAGGAACAGACTGGTAGAAGGCGGCCCAGAAGGGACAAGGGAGCCTTGCCAGGGGACGGTGCGTGGCTACTGCTGGGCATGAGTTGGCACCACGCAAGAGGCTTCACTCTGCCGCCTTCAGTGCTGGGAGAATTGGGTCCACCCTTGACTAGGAGCCTAAGTAGGTCAAGCCCTGACTGTGAGCCTCGGGGCCCAAGGGTGCCTTTCCTTCCAGCAGGATTCCAGCATTCCCAACAGTTTCTGCTCAGTAATTTCCAGAGCAAGGGAAGGGCATTTGCTGAGTTCCACTTGCTTCAGATCAGAACCATCCTGGTGGCCTTGCATTCATTTTTGCCAGAACTGAACATGAGATAAACCATGTTTTCTTACTCACAAGTAAACACAAACATGTAGCTTACTTTTGCTTTCCTTTGGGTTCCATGCATTAATCAGCTGAGGGTGTTTTGTGGGGGTGATCATCTTCCCCCGAGAAGAAATATGGTGGAGAGCATATGCATTTGGTGCCTGTGCATGTGCTGGATCAGGCGTGTCCAAACCCTCGGAGACCCTGAATGCAGCCCCTGTCAAGGCTCCTCTATCCTCTCTGTGGGCAAACTAAATAATCCACTCTAATCCTTTCTTAGATGTAAATTTATTCACATTTGAAATGTAAATTGGTTTTCCAGCTTTCAACAGAGTGTTGAAAGATGATGTGGCCCTCATGCCAAAAGATTTGGACACCTCTGCTCTAGACCATACATTTATGATCACTCATCATATGAGATGTATCTGAAAGAGGGTGACAGTGGAGTAAAAAGCAAGTGTATATTTTAATTTCCAATAACTTTTGGGATATCCCAGAGTTTTCACTAGTTGGGATTCACTAGTTGGGATTCACTAGAACCCTGGAGGAACCAGGTTAGGATAGATAAAATGAGAAAATAATTTCTTGGTCTGACGAAGAGTCTTCCGAGGAATTATTTTCATATTTTCTCCATCCAAGACCATGTCAGGTGAGCATATCTTGAACCCCACCAAGATTTCATTGCTTATTAAGACAAACCACTTGGAAGTAACCTTAAAGGGGATGCACCACCTTCACTTTCACTCTCCCCAGAGTCCCCTCCGAAAAAAGATGGTCCATTCCCCTCCATGGCTAAATTGTTCTTGGTCGACCTAGTCAGCAGTGATGCCTTTTCAGGGCTGACAGGTATGTGGTGTGACCATTGATTGATGAGAACATTCTGGAACCACTTCTGCCTCAATTCTGATCAGATGCTGCTTATTGCCGTTGTATCACTGGGGTGGAAGGAATCTGAAATTTCACTTAATCCAGCCCCACACAGCACATGAACCCATCAACTATAACAACCCAGATACAGCAACAACACCTCTTGTCATCCCCATCTGCAATCCCATGCACCCTCCCTACAAGGGGTACTCAATATGACTGTTTTGTGTTGAGGTTTGCTGAGCAGATCGACCAATAAGTTCCTCTTGAAATGCTTTATGGAGCTCTGTTAACCAGACCTTGATGATGAATGAGAACATTCAGATTTTTCCTGATCCGCATGAATTTATAATGATGTTTAGTCTCTGGCATAGGGTTTCCATATGTGCAGAAAACATGGACTATCCTGATATTGGGGAATGGTGTTCACATCCTGGCAAATGGGACTGTCCCGGTTTTCTGGAATAGAATTATGGCAATCCTACTCTGGCAGGGACCCTACAAACACTTCCTGTACAGGGTGACCAGAAATTCCCAGATCTATCCAGATGTATAGCCTCCTTTCTGGGTGTCCTCCATTTTGTCTACATTGTCCTCCATTTTGGCTACATTTTGGAACTTCACAATAGTGTGCTGTACCCCATCATATCATATGTCGTTGGATTCGTATTGAAGAGAAGAATCCAATGCAAAAATCAGTTTTGAAATATCTCCTTCCTATCCAAAAGTATGGCCAAAGAACTAAAAAACAAAAATATGCATTGAGCTTTATGGGAAAGAAAAACTCTCCCTATTGCGGCTTTACTCAGGAGTATATGAACGTGCCATAGTCTGCCAGGAAGGAAAGGCTGAGAGGAATCCAAGGATACCACAGTGGTCCAGCTACAATGAAGAGAGCCTCCAAAATCAACCCAAAAGGAGGCCCCTGATAATTGCATGGATCTCTGTGGGTACTGAAAGGGGGCCATATTGCGCCTTTACTCACAAGTAGGCAAACGTGCCTTAAATGTTTTGGGCAGGCTGAGAGAAATCTGGTCCTGATCCAAATAAAGGAAGCTCCTACCAGGCACCTCACAAGGAAACCCGTCTTCCGAGCTCCCCTGCACTGAACCCTTTTGAAAGTGTGACTGCATAGCCACTTTTACTCATGAGTAAGCAAGCATTTCAGAGTTATCAGCATTTCAGCGTTTTCAGATTTTGTCATGTCCTACATTCTGGGGGGTTTTATCCTCTTTTAGGTTATTGCATATGGTCACCCTGTGAGTCTACTTTGAGCCACTTATGTATTGGTGAAAATAGGTCTTGCAAAGAGGTTTTCAGTTGAAAAAGAAGTAATATAGTGTTGAAATTAAGTACAGAAAAGCAATATTGGTTTTTTACCCTTTGTTTTAACTTGTCCTCCATTTTATTGGGTGTCCAATTTTTTTTAACATGTTAGGGATTTGCTTGGTTGTCAGGGATTTGGAGGGACCATGTAATCTTTTTGGGGTTTGTGCATCTGTTCACCCTGTTCCTGCAGAGACCCCTCTTTTCTGCAGCAGCAGCCTGTCCTTTCTTGCCTGCTTTGCCTTCTCAAGCGGCAGGACTGGGAGGTTCTTGTCCTGGTCTTGGCCTCACCCTTCCTATTTCTGAAGGTCAGCAGTGCGTCCCCCACAGACATTCGCAAGGGACACTCGCTGACCTTCAAAGCTGCTCCTCACCTGCAAGAGTTGGCCAAATCCATCTGGAAAAAGTGGGGATGGTGAGTAGCACCCTGTGAATTGGGGCCACCATCCCCGTCCCTAAATCCCTGAAGGGCTGTCATGTGGAGGATGGAGCGGACTTGTCCTCTCTTGCTCCAGAGGAGAGGAAAAGGCTGCAATGACGATGAGGGAGAACTTCATTAAGTGGTAGGAAGAACTTCCCAAGTTCATGTCACCTCCTATTGAGGATGATTCAGGAAACTGTAAAGTGGGCAATCAGAATCACTTTCTACAAATCACAATTTTTGCATTTTTGATTTGCATTTAAGAGCCCTTCGGGACAGGGACCCATTTGTTATCAGTATATAAATATTTTGGATAGACAGAAATGGAGAGAGAGAGAGAGAGAGAGAGAGAGAGAGAGAGAGAGAGAGAGAGAGAGAGAGGTGAGGATCATGGCCTCCAAGATGTATATGTTCCCTGGACAGAGAATATCCAATGGCAAATATGGACTGCCCTTAATTCCTCAAACCTTCTTTCTCTTAGAGCTTCCTTACTTGACTCCCTGGAGCCTATAACCACCTTTGAAGAAATTACAACCAACTTGAGATCTCTCTTACCCTACAATCCAGAGTAACTACGGGAGCACATAAGAGACCTTACGTGTACCCGTAGTTACTGCATGACCTAGTGAAAACCTATGGGAAATTCATATTGCAATCCAGAGCAAATTGTTCTTACACCGGAGCAAAGACTCCCCATAGTTACTCTGGATTGCACCCTTAGTCACTTCAAAACCCTTGTTATCTGAATCTTCTCTTGCAAATGACTGGTATGATAGAGACTGCCTCAACTACAAGCGCCTTCTGAGCAGAGCCTTCATGAAACTAGTAACCAAGTATTCAACTGCTAACTTTTTCAACATACATTAAAAGAAGAAGAGCCTACAAAAATCTCCTAAAAACTAAAAAGAGCTTTTCTATTCAAGAATCCTGGCAGGCCTTGGCTTCTGCCATGTCTATGAAAAACCCTTCTAAATTCTGGTCCATAGTATCCAGAGGCATGAACTTTCGATATGGAAATATGGGAAATTAAATCGTAGCCAGCAAATGGCAAGCCCATTTTTCGGCCATCTTTTCGGAAGGTGATAGCTCTCCATCATTAACTCTAGACTATGAACTTGCTGCACCTTCTTTGGATCTCTTGCCTGCTTGGGACCCAGTTTCACCTGAAGAAATTAAAGCCCTAATTTCCTCAGCCCCAGATAAAAAGGCCCCTGGTCCTGATATGATTCCTTACGAACTATATAAACAAAACTTGGACTGGTGGTGCCCTATTCTTGCCAAACTATTTTCTCATATTAATTCCAAGGGTGAATTTCTTTCGAGCTGGAAAGAAAGTACTGTGGTTCCCATTTATAAGAAAGGCTCTAAATCTGATCCTAAAAACTATAGGCCTGTCTCTTTGCTTTGTGTTATAGCTAAGCTTTATACGAAATATTTACTAACCCTACAATTCAGAGTAACTAAGGGAGCACGTAAGAGACATTACATGCACCCGTAATTACTGCACCACCCAGTGAAAACCTTTGGGAAATTCATATTGCAATCCAGAGCAAATTGTTCTTACACCAGAGCAGGGACTCCCCGTAGTTACTCTGGATTGCGCCCAAAGTAAGCTTGAGACTTGGGCCAAATTCCACTATAGCAGAAGAACGAGCTGGCTTTCAACAAGAGAAATCAATGTTAGACCATTGTTTTATTATACACCACCTAATTCAGAAATATATGCAAACTGGTGATAGGAAATCATATACTGCTTTTATTGATCTTACCTCGGCTTTCGATCTAGTAAACAGGGAACTCCTCTGGCATAAGCTGGCTGACACAAATATTGATAGGAGATTGCTATTTCTTACCCGAACTCTTCATACTGGTACCAGTTTAAGAGTCAGATTTGACGAAACACGATTACTATCTGAAAGCATCCCTACCCACAGAGGGGTTCGCCAAGGCTGCCTTTTAGCTCCCTTTCTATTCAACTTTTACATAAACAACGTAGTGAAAACCCTTCAGGGCCCTGAATTTTCCCCCCCAGCTATTGGGTTGAGGAAACTATCAGTCTTACTTTACGCCGATGACAGGCAGCCCAATCCAGAGCAACTAATCTGTCCACATAAGAGCCCTTAGGTTGCCCTATCTAACACTAGGTTGGAGCAACTGCAAGATGCTCCAGCCCAGTTACTCTGAAGGAGGCTTAGGGCAGAGCAAGGCAAGATAGGGTGCCCTAAGAGAGGTGGACCTGCTCTGCCCTAAGTGGGGCAGCCTAAGCAGCTCAGGAGAGGCAAGTTGAGGGCATGTTTAGCATTGCCGAGGGCAGAGCAGTTACTCTGAATCCAGAGCCTGTTTCCAAGGCAGAAATGCCCTCTTCCAGCCCTCAGAGTTATACCACCTCAGGAGCAGGTATAGTAATGAGTAGACCCATAGGGGTCCATGATAAGGCCCGCGTAAGAATGGCAGTGCTGACCAAAAATCTGAGTTCTTGGCCAGCCTAGCTGCAACCCCTTCCTCTCAACCTCAGGATATGGAACAAACTAGGGCTGCCCACAAACCTCAGGATACAGCAGGCCACTCCAAGAAGCCCCTTGTATTCACTGTAGAATGTACTGGCATCTCATCAGGGACTCCTTATAAGGCAGGCACCCAGTGGCGTCACCAGACTGGTGCGGCTGGTGTGGGCTGCATTCGGGATGCGCTCCGTATGGGGTGATGTGCCGGAGGAGTTTGACTGTCCTTTGGCAGGCCCCGGGCGTCAGCACCCCCATTCAGGCCTGCTCCAAGGCGGAGCAGCAGCCAGAAGCTGCCACTTGTCTGAGGAGCTGGCCTGAACGGCCATCTGAGGTGCACTGCGCAGAAACACACTGAGCATGCCGAACAGCTTCAGAGGAGACTTCCTTAGAGCAGAGAAAGTCCGGGCCTCTGCACAGCCATTCGGCCTCACTCAGGAGGCGGAGCGGCAGCCGAATGGCTTCAGAAAGAGTACTGCACAGGCACCATCTCTGATGCCTGCACAGTCTCCCCCGAAGCCAAAAGGCTTCAGAAAAGTACTGCACAGGTGTCAGAGATGGTGCCTGCGCAGTACTCTTTCTGAAGCCAGTTGGCTTCAGAAACAACTGTGCAGGCGCCAACTTTGGTGACTGTGCAGTCCAGGTGAGGGGGGGGGCGCGCATCCCAGGGATGATGCACAGACTTCCGCACCAGGTGATGTGCAGAGTCATGTCACCACTGTAGGCACCACAGCTGTTCCTTGTTCAGTGTGATCTGAGGGGTGTCTCCTCAGGAGCAAGTCTTCCCCTTGTGTCAATTACTTAGCATGCTCTGGAGCAGTTAAGGCAGCCCAGGCTTCCTGACTCTCTGGATTCAGCATAACTTTCTGCTCTGGATACAGAATAGTTAGGAGAGTGCAGTTAGGTCAGAGCAGGCTGAATTTGCTCTGGATTGCAGCCATAGCCTTATTTTCTATTACCTCAATTGGTCTACGCAGACTTCTACACAGATTAAACTCCTTCTGTGCTCAAGAGAAGCTCATTATTAATTATGGCAAATCTAAGGTTCTGGTTTTTGGCAGGAACAGAAAGAAACACAAATGGTCTATCGGTGACTATCGGATTGAACAAGTAAATACCTTTAAATATTTGGGAGTCACATTTAATGCAAATCTTTCTTGGTCCCCCCACTAGAGCTACACGAAACTTAAAGTTGAACAATCTATTCAGATGCTAATCCGTTTTCTGAGAACTAAGGGTGGAAATTTGGTGGCCCCAACGCTTGAGATTTTTGCTAAGGAAATCATCCCTCAATTGCTATATGGAGCTCAAATATGGGGCTACTCTCAACTCTTGTTTTGAAGCTATTCAAAAGAACTTACTTTTGCTTTCCTTTGGGTTCCATGCATTAATCAGCTGAGGGTGTTTTGTGGGGTGTGATCATGTTGCCCCAGAGAAGAAATAGGGTGGAGACCCTGTTTCCCGCCACCCCCTCCCCCAAGATAGTGGAGAACTTCTTGAGCTTCTTGCTCTTCTGGAGATGTTCTGGAGATAAATGGCCAAGTTTGATTAACCTTTCAAATCCTACCTTTCTTGTCACTGATCACTGCTGGAGTCCAATTGAACCTGAACTAGTATGGTGCTTAGAATGAATAAATGTTGCATCAAGTTTTAGTAGAACTATTTTATACTAATTTTCATTGTGAAATATTGTGAAATTATGAATTTTGATTATAATTTTAGCTTGCAAAATATTGAATAACCAGTGAAGAGCAACGTGGGTCCGATGGACTGTGCCAGTATTCAGTGCTATAATTTAAATTTACAGACAAAATATACATTCAAAACATTCATGCTTTTGGATTTTTAACTGCCTAATTAGCAGTAAAAATAGTCACAACTTCTTATCAAATAATAATAATAAATTTCATTAAAAAACACAACACAAACTTCCGACTGGGTAACAGTGACACAGATAGGATTCTAGGGGTTAAAGTTCCAGGAACATTCACGGCTGAATCTCTGTTCTGGGTAGACTCACAGTCAGGTGTGGACCTGTCCTTGCTCCTCACGCCTTTCCTCTCTCCTCCTTTCATGCCATTCCCAGGTAGTTATCCCTCTTCACTTGCATTTGGTGCCTCTGCATGTGCTGGATCAGGGGAGTCCAAACCCTGTCCTGGGTGCCAGATGCGGCCCTCGGAGACCCTTAAGGTAGCCCTGACAAGGCTCCTCTATCCTGTCCTTGGGCAAACCCAATAATTCATTCTAATCCATTCTTAGATGTAAATTTATTCTTATTTGAAATGCAAATATGTTTTCCAGCCTCCAACACAGTGTCTGAAAGATGATGTGGCCCTAGCATCATAGAATCATAGATCTAGTAGGTCATCTTGTCCAATCCCTGCAGCAGGAAATCCTCATGCCTAACCCTCATGCCAAAAGATTTGGACACCTCTTTTCTAGAGCATACATCTCTGATCATTCATCATATGTGATGTATCAGACTATAGGGTTACAGTGGATTACTAGCAAGTGTATATTTTTATTTCCAATACCTTTTAGGCTATCCCAGAGTTTTCACTAGTTGGGATTCACTAGAACTCTGGATAAACCAGGTTAGGATAGATAAAATCGGAAAATAATTCCTGAGGCTGACGGTATCCTCCCGAGAAATTATTTTCACATTTTATCCATCCAAGACCATGTCAAGTCAGCATATCTTGAACCCCACCAAGAGGTCATTGCTTATTAAGAGGATCAAGTAGGAAGGAACTATGAAGGTGATTGAATCCAATGCACAACCTGAATGTTGAAGGTAAAGCAACCTCCCCTCTCTTTCACAATCCCCAACTGCATCCCAGAGTCCCCTCCAAACAAACAATGGTCCATGGCCCCTCCATTCCTGAGATTAGGAAGCATGTCCATTGCTAAAATGTTTTTGATTGACCTACTCAGCTGTGATGCCTTTGCAGGGCTCACTGGTATGTGGCGTGACCATTGATTGATGAGAACATTCTGGAACCACTTCTGCCTCAATTCTGATCAGATGCTGCTCACTGCCATTGAATCATTGAGGTGGAAAGAATCTGAAAGCTCATTTAATCCAGCCCCACACAGCACATGCAGCCAACAACGATAACAAACCAGTTACAACAACCTCTCTTGTCATCCCCATCTGCAATTCCATGCACCCTCCCTACAAGGGGTACTCAATATGACTGTTTTGTGATGAGGTCTGAAGAGCAGATCGACCACTATCAGCCCAATCCAGAGCAACTAATCTGTCCACATAAGAGCCCTTAGGTTGCCCTATCTAACACAGGTTGGAGCAACTGCAAGATGCTCCAGCCCAGTTACTCTGAAGGAGGCTTAGGGCAGAGCAAGGCAAGATAGGGTGCCCTAAGAGAGGTGGACCTGCTCTGCCCTAACTGGGGCACCCTAGGCAGCTCAGGAGAGGCAAGTTGAGGGCATGTTGAGCATTGCCTAGGGCAGAGCAGTTACTCTGAATCCAGAGCCTGTTTCCAAGGCAGAAATGCCCTCTTCCAGCCCTCAGAGTTATACCACCTCAGGAGCAGGTATAGTAATGAGTAGACCCATAGGGTTCCATGATAAGGCCCGAGTAAGAATGGCAGTGCTGACCAAAAATCTGAGTTCTTGGCCATCCTAGCTGCAACCCCTTCCTCTCAACCTCAGGATATGGAACAAACTAGGGCTGCCCACTAACCTCAGGATACAGCAGGCCACTCCAAGAAGCCCCTTGTATTCACTGGGGAATGTACTGGCATCTCATCAGGGACTCCTTATAAGGCAGGCACCCAGTGGCGTCACCAGACTGGTGCGGCTGGTGTGGACTGCATTGGGGATGCGCTCCGTATGGGGTGATGTGCCGGAGGAGTTTGACTGTCCTTTGGCAGGCCCCGGGCGTCAGCACCCCCATTCAGGCCTGCTCCAAGGCGGAGCAGCAGCCAGAAGCTGCCACTTGTCTGAGGAGCTGGCCTGAATGGCCATCTGAGATGCACTGCGCAGAAACACACTGAGCATGCCGAACAGCTTCAGAGAAGACTTCCTTAGAGCAGAGAAAGTCCGCGCCTCTGCACAGCCATTCGGCCTCACTCAGGAGGCGGAGCGGCAGCCGAATGGCTTCAGAAAGAGTACTGCACAGGCACCAACTCTGACACCTGCACAGTCTCCCCCAAAGCCAAAAGGCTTCAGAAAAGTACTGCGCAGGTGTTAGAGATGGTGCCTGCGCAGTACTCTTTCTGAAGCCAGTTGGCTTCAGAAACAACTGCGCAGGCGCCAACTTTGGTGACTGTGCAGTCCAGGGGGGGGGGCATCCCAGGGATGACGCACAGACTTCTGCACCAGGTGATGTGCAGAGTCATGACACCACTGTAGGCACTGCAGCTGTTCCTTGTTCAGTGTGATCTGAGGGGTGTCTCCTCAGGAGCAAGTCTTCCCCTTGTGTCAATTACTTAGCGTGCTCTGGAGCAGTTAGGGCAGCCCAGGCTTCCTGACTCTCTGGATTCAGCATAACTTTCTGCTCTGGATACAGAATAGTTAGGAGAGTGCAGTTAGGTCAGAGCAGGCTGAATTTGCTCTGGATTGCAGCCTAAGTTCCTCTTGAAATGCATAGTTGGCTCCAATGACTTTATGGGGCTCTTTGTTATCCAGCCCTTGATGATTAATGAGGACATTCTGATTTTTCCTGATCCGCATGAATTTATAATGATGATTAGTCTCTGGCATAGGGTTTCCATATGTGCAGAAAAACATGAACTTTCCTGATATTGGGGGATGGTGTCCACATACTGGCAAATGGGACTGAGGGTCCTGTCCCGATTTTCTGGAAGAGAATTATGGCAATCCTGCCCTGGCAGGGACCCTAAAAGGTCTTCCTGTTCAGGGTGATCATGTTATCAGAAATTCCTGAATCTGCCCAGATTTTTAGCCTCCTTTCTGGGTATTCTCCATTTTGGCTACATTTTGGAACTTCACAATGGTGTGCTGCACCCCATCATGTCATATGTCGTTGAAATTGTATTGAAGACAGGAATCCAGTGCAAGAATGAGTTTTGAAATACAGTAATGCCTTCACATAACAAACGCCTCACGTAAAGTAACAAACCCAACAAACTACGTAACAAACTAAAATTTCTATAGAATTCCGCTTCACGTAACAAACACACTTGTTGGCAGTTGGAGCAGATGTGCTGGCCGGAAGTCCTTCTAAAAAGCGTCAGGGCTGCCTAGCGCACCTGTCCATAGCAAAAGGAACATCTCCAGACTGTTCCTCCTGTGGTCGGGCGTCCGCTGGGCAGAGGAAGAGAAGCGCAGTGGAGAAGAGGGAAGCAGCTCAGGGTATTATTATTTAAGTTGCGGTAAAAATAATTATTTTGTATAGTGTTGTTTTGAAAAAAGGGAATCATAGAAGGGGCTGAACAAGTGAGAACTTAGAACTCACCAACAGGGTCGAAAAGGGGAGGATTCAGAATCCTTACCTAACCCCTCATGAAGGGGTTAAATTTTCAGGCTATTGGGGTGTGGGGGGAGAGACAAAAAAAAACAAATAAAAGAAAACAAATTAAAAGAGATTAGTGTGCACACCTGTGGAATATGATACCAATAGAAAATGGAAAGGAAGGTTAAGATCCTGTCCTTAAATGTCAATGGATTGGCCTCTGATTTAAAGCGTTATTGATTAAATAAGTTGATAAAAGATAAAGGAATTGATATTTTATGTTTACAGGAACATAAAGGGAAAAACATACTCATAAAGGGAAAAAAGATTTAAGACCATTAATAATTAACCCAAACTGGAAAATACAATTTGAATCAAGAGGAACAAATAAGGCAAGGGAAATGGCCATTCTCATTCATGCTAGATTAAATATAAATATTTTAGAACAATATAAGGATAGAGATGGTAGATTTATTTTTTTGAAATTCAGTATGAATGGGAAAAAATTCACTTTAGTAAATGTATATGCACCCAACCAGGGCAAAACGGGTTTTCTGACTCAGGTTTTTCAAAAAACGCAATCATTCTATGAGGGTAACCTGGTGATTGTAGGAGATTTTAACAATGATATTATGGGCGCAATCCAGAGTAACTACGGGGAGTCCTTGCTCCGGTGTAAGAAAAATTTGCTCTGAATTGCAAAAACCCAGAGGTTTTTACTAGGAGGTGCAGTAACTACGGGTGCACGTAATGTCTCTTACGTGCTCCCATATTTACTCTGGAATGTAGGGTATGTTAAATAAGAAATTGAAATTAAATAGATGGAGACTGAAGGAAGTATATAATCTCCTACAGAAAGAAAAAACCCCCACTTATTTTCCAAATAGACCTAGAACAGTGGTTCTCAAACTTCCTAATGCCTTGACCCCTTAATACAGTTCCTCATGTTGTGGGGACCCCCAACCATAAAATTATTTTAGTTGCTACTTCATAATTGTAATTTTGCTACTGTTATGAATAGTAATGCAAATATCTGATATGCAGGGTGTATTTTCATTGTTCAAAATTGAACATAATTAAAGCCTAGCAATTAATCATAAAAACAATACGTAATGATAGATAGATAGATAGATAGATAGATAGATAGATAGATAGATAGATAGATAGATAGATAGATAGATAGATAGATAGATGTGGCATAGCTAAGAGGGGGTGACTGGAAGGAAGGAAGGAAGGAAGGAAGGAAGGAAGGAAGGAAGGAAAGAAAGAAAGAAAGAAAGAAAGAAAGAAAGAAAGAAAGAAAGAAAGAAAGAAAGAAAGAAAGAAAGAAAGAAAGAAAAAGAAAGAAAGAAAGAAAGAGAGGGAGGGAGGGAGGGAGGGAGGGAGGAATGGGAAGGTAAATACCTGGGTGAGAAGAGGCCTCCATAGAATTGGGATCTCAGGCAGCAGAGCCAGCCACTGTTTCCTGGGAGTAAGTCCAATTCACTATCATGGGACTAACTTCTGAGTAGACATGCAGAGAACTGGGCTCTAAGGCTACAATCCTCCCCACCTCCAAGGCTCCACATTGTCTCACAGCTGCTCAGAGGCTCCTTCTGAGCTGCTTCTCAGCGGCTTCTTCCAGCCACAGAGGCTCCAGCGTTACTGCCAAGTCTTTCCACCTGGTCCTCTGCACCAGGATTCTTTAGGCGACCCCAAAGGGGTCCCAACCCCCACTTTGAGAAATGCTGACCTAGAAGATTCACCTTTATTGATCATGTTCTGGTGAAAGATGTGAATGTTATGACTGTAAACAAAGTGGAAATGGGCAATTTGGTTATCGGATCAGGCACCAACAGTAATTGAGATTACTTTAAAGGAAGAGATGAGAGACAGAAGGTGGAGATTCAATGACAGAATATTTCTTCAACAAAAAGATAGAGAAGATCTAAGTAGAGAGATAAGATTATACTTTTTAGAGAATAAGGTTTCTGTGGAAGAACATATATTATGGGATGCAGCTAAAGCTGTTTTAGGGGAATTTGAGTTAATAAAGAGATCTATTTCAGAAGGAACATGAATATGAAAAGAGAACAAAAATTGAAGGAGATAGTAGAGACCCAGATAAAATTACAAAGAAAATTTGAGGAAAAAACTCAGGAGAATTTAATCAGGTTAAAAGAAGAACTGCAAGATCTGGATAACTTTTCTCTATGGAAAAAAGACATTTTAGTGAAAAACCAGTATCAAAGGATAAGTATTAATACAATGAAGAGATTGGCAAATTATTTAAAAAAAGAAAGAGAAGACAAATGATAGATTGTATGAAAGATGGAGAGGGAATTAAGAGATATAACAATAAACAAATAAGGGAGATCTTTGAAAAAATTTTACAGGAAATTGATTAAAGCTGAGGATGGAATACAGTTTGATGAAATTATGGCTAATAAAATTGGGCAACAGGAATTGAAAAAAATTAAATGGAGAAATAACACAATAAGAAATAATGGAAGTTATAAAAAAATTAAAAAACAGAAAATCTCCTGGTTTAGATGGATTTGGGGCCGAATTTTATAAAACGGTGGGAGAAGAAATAGTTCCGGAAATGAAAGATCTCTTTAACAAAATATTAAAGGGAGGGATAGCTCCAAACTCTTGGAGAAAGTCTGAAATTTTAACAGTTTTGAAACCCTCTAGAGACTCCGTGGAGCCTAATTCGTACCGTCCGATAAATTTGGCTAACCAAGATTACAAGATCTTTGCAAAAGTGTTAGCAAACAGACTGGAAAAGATACTTCCGAGATTAATAGGAGAGGATCAATATGGATTTATAAAGGGGAGATACATTGGTCATCCTATAAGAAATGTGATCAATACCATTTACCAAGGAAGTAGCAATGGAAAATATGCTCTTCTGAAATTGGATGTATACAAAACATTTGATATGCTAAATCGTAAATATTTCAGGTGTTAAAAAAGATTTTGAAGGTCCTAATTTTGAAGGTCCTTTTATGATAGCTCTAAAAGAAATTTATAGGGAGGGGAAAGCAGTAATTAAAGTTAACTATAATCATACAAATGAAATATTAATACAGAGAGGGGTGAAACAAGGATGACTTTTATCTCCAATGCTATTTGCTTTAGCAATGGAATCTCTGGCAGATGGAATTAGAAATAGTAGCAGAATCTGAGGGCATAAAGTAGATAAAGAAGAAATAAAATTAAATCTTTATGCAGATGATATATTACTGTTATTAGAGAATCCTCAGGAAGCTTTAGGAGAACCACTTATTGTATTAGAAGATTTTAAAATGTGTTCAGGACTGGGGGTAAATATAAAAAAATCAGAGATTATGGGCACAATCCAGAGTAACTACGGAGAGTCCTTGCTCCGGTATAAGAACAATTTGCTCTGGATTGCCATATGAATTTCCCATAGGTTTTCACTAGATAGTGCAGTAACTATGGGTACATGTAATGTCTCTTACGTGCTCCCGTAGTTACTCTGGATTGTAGGGTATGTTTAAAAGAATAGAGTTAAAGCAACAGAATGAAATAGATAAGATGACAGGGATGAAACTAGGAGTTAAGGAATAAAATATCTGGGAATAATAATAACAAAAAATGTATCAAATCTTAAAGAAAGAAACTATGCAACAGTATGGAAAAAGATACAACAGAACTTAAAGCAATGGGAAAATAAGCATCTCAGTATATTAGGAAAAATAAGAGTGGTTAAAGTGCTTATAATTCCTAAAATGCTAAACCTATTCCAAACACTTCCAGAGGGAATCTCAAAGAAACAGCCTGAGGCATGGGATGCGGAAATAAGAAATGGGGTATTTGGGAAAAGAGGGTCAGGACAATAAAGAAAGTGGTATATTCACCTCAGGAAGATCTGGGATGGGGTGTCCCACTTTTAGAAAGTTATGATGAAGCTTTTCAAAGAAGAATGTTATTGGAAATGGAAGGAAAAGGGGTAGATAAATGGGTGAGATGGGAAGATGCGGTAAATAAGGGAGCAGGAAAATTTGGAATATTTATGCCAAATCGCAAAAAGGAAATTAAGAATACAATAGGCCCAAGACACAAAAAACTGAAAATATGGGAAAAGTATAATCTTAAATGGATACCGAACCCTTCCAAAGGGGCACCACTTGAATCTCTAAGTGAAGAATTCATAAATGTGGATAGAGAGTTTTGGGATAAGTTAAAGGAAAAAGGTTTCTTTATGGTTAAAAATTTATTTACTGTTCAGGGGAACCTGATTCAAATACAAGATCTACTGAGGGAAGTGGGAAAGAAACATTGGTTGAAATTAATGTCTTTATATAATATATTGAAATATAAAAAAATGTCATTGACTAGCAAATAAGGAGGAGACAGAATTAGAAAAAATATACGGTAATAAACAAGCCAACAACAAGGGGTTGACAAAAAATTTACTTTTTAATGAATAAATATCATGTAACACTGCTTATATAAAATCAATGGGAAAAGGAATTGGAAATATCAAAGCAGGAAATAGATAAAATAATAATAGGAATCAGGAAAATCAAAATAGAATAGTGTAGAGAATTAGAAATGAAACTGGTATTAAAATGGTATACAACCCCCCTGCAACTATCCCATATATTAAAGGGACGTAATCCAAATTGTTGGCCTTGTGGAAGAACAAAAGGATATTATATACATCTTTGGTGCGAGTGCCAGAAGGTGAAAGACTACTGGCAGCAAATATTAGAAGAAGTGGAGGAAATATGTAACTTTAAAACAGAAAACTCAAGAAAAATGATTTTTATGGGGATCTTGGGTAATAATACATTACCCAAAAATGAACAGGATCTGTTAAAAGCAATAATATTGGCTGCACATGCAGTAATTGTTAAGAGATGGAGAGATGTAACGAAATGGAACATGGAAACATGGAATTTTTATTCATATCAGTGGATTCTATCAGATATTGTCACAATTTTGGGTCAAGAAAAAACTTGGGAGGTAAAAAAATTAGAGATAAACAAGAAATGGTATAGATATATTAGTTGGGTAAAAGAAAGAGGGGCCAATAATGAGATTTTTGTTAAAATACATAAGGTGTGCTCATGGCTAAAGTTATAATTGGAAGGTCCCTTTCTTTTCATGGAGGGGGGTGGAATATGGGGGGAAACAGAAAGAAATGTTTATAAGATTTACATGAGGATATGTGAAAGATGCTATATATGTGTTAAAATGTTAAAAAAAGATATGTAAACAATTAACTATCAAATAAAAAAACTTTAAAAAAAGAAAGGCAAAGAGGCTCAAATGACTTTTATTTAGGTGTCTGTAGTTGAAAAAAGGGGATGTGTGTTGCCTCCGGGGCACATGGCATGAAGGATCCACCATCCTTTGGATGGATCGTCTGGATCATTCTGGTATGGAATGGAAATTGTATTTTTGTATCGAATACAAACCTTATAATTCACACTTATTCATTTTTAATGCATTGATTCGTTTATTCCTTTAGGTACCCATAGACATCCACAGTTCGTTATGTTTCTGTTACATATTATGTAGTTAGTTGTATTAATATCTCTATAAGAGGGAACAAAGGGATTTCAAAAGGCTAGTATAATTAGGGATAAGTATAATTATATAAGGATAGTATAATTAGCCATACTAGATAAAAGTCTGCTGTAGTCTGGAGAAGTGTTGCTGTTGCACATTCTTCAGGAAGTTGAAGAAATGAGGGTCCTTAAATCAACAAAAGGGATTGAAGGAAGAATGTATGGGGTGTGCAAGGCTTGATGTTGTTCTGTGGCCTGACACTCTTTTATTCAAAAAAGTAAAATCTCTTTTTTAAAGTGGTCCAGTTGTTGCCTTTGCTTTGTGCTCCGAGCCGATCCTAAGCAAAGCCCCAACCATTCTATTTTTCAAGAAGATCATAGAATCATAAAGTAGGTCATCTACTCCAACCTCCTTCCCGCCGCAGGTAATCTTCTCGTAGATACTCTTCATTTATACACTTTTCATCTTCAATTCTAAAACAGGACAAAAGCAGAAACATATTATTTTCTCTATGAACTGCCTCTTCAATTTTTTAAATTGTAAAGCTGTAGATGAATCTTCTCAACAACAACAAACAGGAAATGAGATATATGGTGACTTCTGCTGCAATCTTAAAGATACTTTCCTCAGAGTAAGACCCACTGAACACAATGCGGCTTCCTTTTCATTAAACATGCTTAGGGTTTGCTCTCCAGCTTTCTTTTGGACCTATTTTTTCTGTGGTCTGCCCTGGTGAGACACATCAATTTGAGTGGATAGTCCCCCTTGGTGGGGGGTCCTCAGCGCTCCTCCTATATTTGCAGACACCTCTATATATACAAACTCTCGCTTCCCTGGCCCTCCACACGATGAGAATTTCTGTCAGTGCTTTGGAGATAGAGATCCTTTTGCAATGTGGGGCTTCTGCATACCTTAGGCAGCATCTCACTTCGGAAGGAGCACAACGGCACACTACACACTTTCCTATCTCCCACTTAGTATTGACGGGATATTCTTCTTTACTCACAGGATCTTCACAAGCTACTACTTTTCCTAGGAAGAAACATCTCTGTCAGTTGCATTTTGTATGTGCCAAATCCTTGAATTAAACACCAGCTCCTGAAATCACAGTCTCATCTCATCTCAGGAATATGAATTATGACTATGACATGGGGCCCAATCCTATGTCCCCACTGCAGCCCCATAGCTGCAGCTTGGAAGCCATGCTCATAGGCCATACCACCACATCTGTGCTGGGGGTGATGACCATCCATCAGCGGACTACTCATTTATGCACCAGTCCGTGATCCATGTGGACTGTGGGCTGGTTGAGACACGGGTGTCATTATTTCCTCTTTTCCCATGACTTGTCCTCCTTTCTAGCCTTGTGACTTGGAAAAAATTCTTCATTGTCCTCCTTAGACTTCTTATAATTATTGAATTGAATGCAATAGTTTTTATTTAATAGTTAGCAATATAGTGTTTAAATTAAGCATATCAAAGCTTTTGACACGTGCATATTTAAGCTTTTATTCTGTAATGTCCTGCATTTTCTTGAGTGTCCTACATTTTGGAGGGTCTTGTCTTCTTTTTTGTTTATGGCATATGGTCAGTTCATGTGGGCCGCATAGGATTGCGCTTCCTTTTGGGGAAGAGGAGTAAAGTGTAGAGCTGTTGGGTGTCTAGCCATTCCCCCCCCCCCCCCCCAGGTCCTAATCTGAAGGAATCACACACAGAAGACACAAACAGCTTCCAGCTAAGGTTCCCAAATGTCCCCCAAAAGAGGGACAATCCCTATTTGGGGGGACTGTGTTCACTTACTGGCAAATGGGACAAAGAATCCTGTCCCAATTTTGTGGATGGGAATTATGGCCACCCTACTTCTACTGTACAGATTTTCTCTTTCTTATGAAGAGGAATTTCCTCAATTAATGCAACCAATTCCCATAATTGAGAGCCAGGAGTTGGATTGAGACCTGGAAGATCTAGTTTCAAATCCCTCCTTGGCCATAAGGTTTCCTGGATGTCTATGAGCCGTGTGACCTTCACCGCCTCACAACCTCACAGGGTTGTTGTGAAAACAAAAGCATAAGAACTTTGTAAGCTACCTTGGACATTAAGCATGGGAAAGGCAAGGCATAAAACCCTTTAAAAAACGAAATGTGTGGGATTTTCAATTCCAAGTGGCCAGGATAAGGAATATTCAATCTGTATTACCATTTTCATTTACCAAGTGTTGGTTCACATAAAGATTACAGGCTCTTATGTATCTTGAGTTGCACAGGACAACCAGGCTGAGGAGGCCTACCTGGAAAAGACACAAAAGAGAGGTGTTGGATGCTGCCGTCAAACTTTTCTCCCAATAGGAAGGCATTTCCCCCATAAGCCTTTATGGTCACCTGTGCTTTTCCCAAGCGTGTTATGCTCATATGGTGATCTCACTATTGGTAATTCTAGTAACGTAATAGGATGTGTTCTGATTTTTAACTGCTTGTGGCTGCAATCCTGAAGTGCAGTTAGTCTAGCCCATCTTCACTGGGCTGGCCTAATTCCAAGATAGGCCAGTTTAGCTCCAGTAGAGAAAGCTTGGTCTGGCATCCGTCCACTAGGCTGGCATTTCTAAGCACCAGAGCATTGGCAACTGTTGTGCCTCCCGTAACAGTCAAGTAACAGGATGCATTTCTAGGACACTCTGTTGAGCATCAAGAGGGGATCCAGGAATGAAACCCCCCTGGAGACAAACTATCATTGCACTCCTTTGCAAAACCAGAGAAAGAAGGCAGCAAAGTCCAGGGAATCAATGACTTCTCAGAAATGTTTGCATTTTAGTGAATGGGTGTAATGACCATAAGGATTGATATCTCAGGATCATTAATAAAGTGATCCATAGGTGACACTAGGGTTGGCGTCACCTGGTGCTGGAGGCCAGCGTGTCACCCCCATGAGGTGGGTGGAGAACACCTGGATGTTGGGTGTAGTGATGTGCCATTGCCCCACCTCCTTTTTTTTGGCCACATGTTTTGACATAATAAGTTGGTTTGTTCCATTAAATTCTAAGGTAAATTGCATATCCAACCCTCTATAACATGATGGGATTTTTCCTAAAAACCATGATTTTAGCCATCTTGGTCACTAGATGTGTCAACCCCGTAAGGGTGACAAAAGCTCCCAAAGAAACTTTCTAACAACTTATTGCAGAGGTTCTCAAACCTTCGAGGTTGGGACCCACTTTTTAAAGGGAGAATTTATCCAGGATCCACCAGAAGTGAAGTCATGGCTGGAAGTGACATCATCAAGAAAATTAAAACAAAGAAATAATTGTAAATACATGAAAGTATATCAAGTGAATATTTGCAACCCCTAAAATGCCCCCCCATTTAAGACACCCAGGAAGAGAATCTATAACAAACCTCAAAACATAAGCTCAACAAGCTCAAAACCCTCATGTATATTGCTTTTATATGCTTCATTTAAACACTAATATTTTTATTACACTTAAAATAAATACATATAATTTATAATTTCCAAGCAGGCTATCGGGTGTGCTATTTCACCTTCAATGGGGTTCAATGCAAGGAGGAGAGAACTTCTCTCTGGGGCTGTGTTAATTGGATCAGGACCTTCCTGATGTCCTTGGATTGCTCTCAGCCTTCCCTTTCTATAGCACATTTGCCTACTCACGAGTAAAGTCACAACATGGATTACTTTCACTTTTCCCTATGCATATTTTCCATTTTACTTATTTGGCAATAAATATTTCAAAATTTTTAAATTGGATTAAGCTCTTCAAGATGACTCCACTGACTCAATGGGGGAGTGCGCAACATGATGAGTGCGCATCATTTTTTTTGGGTGCCACAGCCTCCAATTGCTCATCAAACCCCCCCCCCCCCCCGGTGCATCACCTGGTATTTCGCAATAACTATTTCAAAATTTTTGCGTTGGATTAAGCTCTTCAAGATGACTCAGTTGATGTCTTACTGGATGGGGAAGTGTGCACCATAGTGAAGTTCATTTTTTGGGGGGGTGCCACAGACCGCCTGGTACAGGCCGCACCCCATAGCAATGCCCTTGAGGTGACCATATAGAGACAAGTAAGGCAGTGGAAATAGGAAGAGGCTGATAGGAAACACATGTATGGGCACCTCTCCCACACCAATCTGCTGCCTAAGGTGGCCACTTCAGTTGGCCATATGGATGAGCCGGCTCTAAAAACACTGAGACAAACCCAAGAATTGTCCATTATCCCAGAATCTTTCATAGGGAACAGCCCCAGTCTGTGATTTGGGTTCCAAAGGCTACTCTAGTCCTTCCCCAGTGAAATCTGAGGGGAAAATCTGCCAATTAATGGTCTTTGCAACCCCTGGATTTCTGTTTGTAGATCGTTGGGAAGTCCTGGACTGAATGACGAGCCGAGAGGATGACAGGATGTGGCTATCTATCTATCTATCTATCTATCTATCTATCTATCTATCTATCTATCTATCTATCTATCTATCTGTCTGTCTGTCTGTCTGTCTGTCTGTCTGTCTCTCTCTCTCTCTCTCTCTCTCTCTCTGTCCCAAAAGGGATCACAACCTAAAATGCAAAAAGAATTCAAGCAGAAGCCACTAAAACAGACAATGCTGGAGTTTGTTGGGCCAGTTAATCTCCCCCTGCTAAATAAACAAGGGATACCCACTTGAAAAAGGGTCTCTTGCGAGTTATCCCAGTCTTCCTACCACTTAATGAAGTTCTCCCTCATCTTCATTGCAGCCTTTTCCTTTCCTCTGGAGCAAGAGAGGACAAGTCCACTCCATCCTCCACACGCCAGCCCTTCAGGGATTTAGGGACGGGGATGGTGGCCCCAATTCACAGGGTGCTACTCACCAGCACCAGCACCACTTTTTCCAGATGCATTTGGCCAACTCTTGCAGGTGAGGAGCAGCTTTGAAGGTCAGCGAGTGTCCCTTGCGAATGTCTGTGGGGGACGCACTGCTGGCCTTCAGAAATAGGAAGGGTGAGGCCAAGACCAGGAAAAGAACCTCCCAGTCCTGCTGCTTGAGAAGGCAAAGCAGGCAAGAAAGGACAGGCTGCTGCTGCAGAAAAGAGGGGTCTCTGCAGGAACAGGGTGAACAGATGCACAAATCCCAAAAAGGGGACAAGGTCCACCCAAATCCCTGACATCCAAGAAAAATGCCTGACATGTTAAAAAAAAATTGGACACCGAATAAAAAGGAGGACAAGTTAAAACAAAGATTAAAAACACTCGTATTGCTTTCCTGTACTTAATGTCAACACTATATTCTTTTTCAATTGAAAACCTCTTTGCAAGACCTGTTTTTACCAACAATGCACATGTAAGTGGCTCAAAGCAGACTCTCAGGGTGACGATATGCCATAACAAAGAGAGGACAAGGCCCCCAAAATGTAGGACGTCAAGAAACTGTAGGACATGACAAAATAAAATATGAAATTGCTCATATGTTGAAAACTCTCAAATGCTTGCTTACTCATGAGTAAAAGCAGCTGTGCAGTCTCACTTTCAAAAGAGTTCAATGCAGTGGAGCTTGGAAGAAGGGTTTCCTTGTGACGTGCTTGGTAGGGGCTTCATTTATTGGTTCAGGACCAGATTTTTCTCAGCCTGCCCAAAATAGTTAACAGCCAAATCCAGAGCAACTGATCTGTCCACATAAGAGGCCTTAGGGTGCCCTATCTATCACTAGGGTGGAGCAACTGCAAGATGCTCCAGCCCAGTTACTCTGAAGGAGGCTTAGGGCAGAGCAAGGCAAGATAGGGTGCCCTAAGAGAGGTGGACCTGCTCTGCCCTCACTGGGGCAGCCTAAGCAGCTCAGGAGAGGCAAGTTGAGGGCATGTTGAGCATTGCCTGGGCAGAGCAGTTACTCTGTATCCAGAGCCTGTTTCCAAGGCAGAAATGCCCTCTTCCAGCCCTCAGAGTTATACCACCTCAGGAGCAGGTATAGTAATGAGTAGACCCATAGGGGTCCATGATAAGGCCCGAGTAAGAATGGCAGTGTTGACCAAAAATCTGAGTTCTTGGCCAGCCTAGCTGCAATCCCTGCCCCTCAACCTTAGGATATGGCACAACTATGGCAGCCCACTAACCTCAGGATACAGCAGGCCACTCCAAGAAGCCCTTTGTATTCACTGTAGAATGTACTGGCATCTCATCAGGGACTCCTTATAAGGTAGGCACCCAGTGGCGTCACCACACTGGTGCAGCCAGACTGGTGCAGGTCGCATTGGGTGACATGCTCTGTATTGTGTGATGTGCCAGAGGAGTTTGACAGTGTCAGCGCGCCCATTCAGGCCTTCTCCAAGGCGGAGCAGCAGCCAGAAACTGCCACTCTTCCTCGGAGCTGGCCCGAATGGCCAGCCGAGGTGCACTGCACAGAAACACACTGAGCATGCTGAACAGTTTTAGAGGAGAGCGGAGAAAGTCCACGCCTCTGCACGGCCATTCGGCCGCACTCAGGAGGCAGAGCGGCAGCCAAATGGCTTCAGAAAAGTACTGCACAGGCATCAGAGTTGGTGCCTGCACAGTACTCTTTCTGAAACTTTGGCAACTGCATAGTCCAGGTAGGGGGTGCGCACGTCCAAGGGGTGATACACAGACTTCCGCACCTGATGATGCACAGAGTTTTGTCACCACTGTAGGCACCACAGCTGTTCCCTGTTCAGTGTGATCTTAGGGGTGTCTCCTCAGGAGCAAGTCCTCCCCATGTGTCAATTACTTAGCATGCTCTGGAGCAGTTAGGGCAGCCCAGGCTTCCTGACTCTCTGGATGCAGCATAACTTTCTGCTCTGGATACAGAGTAATTAGGAGAGAGCATTTGGGGCAGAGCAGGCTGAACTTGCTCTGGATTTGGCCCTAAGGCAAGTTTGCCTACTTGTGAGTAAAGGCGCAATATGGCTCCCTTTCATTTCTCATACACATCCATCCAATTATCAGGGGCCTACTTTTGGGGTGATTTTGGAGGCTCTCTTCATTTGATCTGGACCATTGTGGTGTCCTTGGATTCCTCTCAACCTGTCCTTTTTGGCAGACTATGGCACGTTTGTCTACTCATGAGTAAAGCCACAATATGGGAAAGTTTTCTTTCCCATAAAGCTCAATGCATATTTTTCCCCAGTTCTTTGGCCATACATACTGATAGGACGGAGATATTTCGAAACTGATTTTTGCACTGGATTCTGCTCTTCAATACAAATCCAATGACATATGACATGATGGGGTACAGCACACCATTGTGAAGTTCCAAAATGAAGCCAAAATGGAGGACACCCAGACAGGAGTTTCAAAATCTGGACAGATCTGGGAATTTCCGATCATATGATCAACCCTGTGCAGGAAGACCTTTTAGGGTCCCTGCCAGAGTAGGATTGCCATAATTCTCTTCAACAAAACCAGGACTGGACCCTCTGTCCCGTTTGCCAGGATGTGAACACAATCTCCCCAAAATAGGGATAGAAAATGTTTTTCTGCACATATGGAAACCCTATGCCAGAGTCTAATCATTATTAGAAATGCATGCGGATAAGGAAAAATCAGAATGTTCTCATTAATCAAGGGCTGGTTAACAAAGAGCCCCATGAAGTTATTGGAGCCAACTATGCATTTCAAGAGGAACTAGTGGTTGATCTGCTTTGCAAACCTTGCCACACAACAGTGATACTGAGTACCGCTTGTAGGGAGGGTGCATGGGATTGCAGATGGGGATGACCACAGAGGATGTTGCTGTAAAGGGGATGTTGCAGTAGTCGGCTGCATGTGCTATGTGGGGCTCGTTTAAATGAACTTTCAGATTTCTTCCACCTCAGTGTTTCAATGGGAGTGAGCAGCATCTAATCACAACTGATGCAGAACTATTTTCAGAATGTTCTCATCAATTAACGGTCTCACCAGAAAAGAATCAGCCCAGCAAAGTCATCACAGCTGAGTAGGTCAAGGAAGAACATTTTAGCCATGGACATGCCCCATAAACCACAGCAATGGAGGGGCAATGGACCGTCATTTGTTTGGGGGGATGCGGTTGGGAATTGAATGCAGAATGCAGTTGGGGATTGTGAATTGGGTGGGGGGTTGCTTCACCTTCAATGTTCAGCTTGTGCATTGGATTCAATCACCTTCCAACTTGATTCTCCTAATAAGCAATGAATTCATGGTGAGATTTAAGATATGCTGACCTGACATGGTCTTGGATGGATAAAATGTGAAAATAATTCCTCGGGAGACTCTCCGTCAGCCTCAGGAATTATTTTCCCATTTTATCTATCCTAACCTGGTTCCTCCAGGATCCTAGTGAATCCCAACTAGTGAAAACTCTGGGATATCCTAAAAGGTATTGGGAATGAAAATATACACTTGCTAGTTACTCCGCTGTCACCCTGTATTCTCCTACATCTCATATGATCTAAAGCAGGGGTGTCCTAACCTTTTGGCAGGAGGGCCACATCATCTCTCTGACGCTGTGTGTGAGGCTGGAAAACTAATGTACAGTTCAAATGTGAATAAATTTACATCTAAGAATGGGTTAGTGGTGGGCTCCAGCAAGTTCACACCTACTCTATAGAACCGGCTGTTAACGAGAGATAGGACATATAAAGTTTAAAAATAGCCATTTAAAAGTGGTTGCCAGATGGGCATAGAACTGGTTGTTAATTTCTTTAATTAACATCACTTGTTTGAGTGGATTATTGGGTTTTCCCGAGGACAGGCTAAAGGAGCCCTGTGAGGGGCTGCATTCAGGGTCTCCGAGGGCTGCATCTGGCACACGGGACTGGGCATGGACACCCCTGATCCAGCACATGCACAGGAACCAAATGCAAGTGAAGAAGGAGAACTCCCAGGAATGGCATGAAAGGAGGAGAGAGGAAAGGTGTGAGGAGCAAGGACAGGTCCACACCTGACTGTGAATCTACCCAGAACAGAGATTCAAGCCTCAATGTAACTGTAATTTTAAGCCCTAGAATAGTATATGTTTCACTTTGTCCCAGTCAGAAGTTTGTGTTGTTTTTAAAATGAAATCTATTATTATTATTATTATTATTATTATTATTATTATTATTATTATTATTATTATTATTATTATTATTATTATTTGATAAGAAACAGTGATATTGAGCACCCCTTGTAGGGAATGTACTTGGGATTTCAGTTGGAGATAAAAACAGAGTGTGTTGTTGTAATGGGGATGTTGCGGTTGTTGGCTGCACGTGCTGTGTAGGGCTGGATTAAATGAACACTCAGATTCTTTCCACCTCCATGATTCAATGGGAATGAGCAGCATCTGATCAGAATCGAGGCAGAAGTGGTTCCAGAATGTTCTCATCAATCAATGCTCATACCACATACCAGTGAGCCCTGCAAAGGCATCACAGCTATATAGATCAACCAACAACACTATAGCCGTGGACATGCCACCTAACCACAGCAATGGTGTGGCAATGGACCATCGTTTGTTTGAGGGGGGAATCCAGAATGCAGTTGGGGATTGTGAAAGGGGAGCATTGCTTTACCTTCAGCGTTCAAGTTCTGCACTGAATTCAATCACCTTCAAGGTTTGATTTGAATGGCATTTCTAAGTGTTGAAATTAAGTACAGAAAAGCAATGCAAGTGATTTTAGCCTTTGTTTTAACTTGTCCTCCTTTTTATTGGGTGTCCTACAATTTTTTAGCATGTCAGGAATTTTGCTTGGATGTCAGGGATTTGGGGGGACCGTGTCCCCTTTTTGGGACTGGGGCCTCTGGTCACCCTGTTCCTGCCGAGCAACCCTCTTTTCTGCAGCAGCAGCCTGTCCTTTCTTGCCTGCTTTGCCTTCTCAAGCGGCACGACTGGGAGGTTCTTGTCCTGGTCTTGGCCTCACCCTTCCTATTTCTGAAGGTCAGCAGTGCGTCCCCCACAGACATTCGCAAGGGACACTCGCTGACCTTCAAAGCTGCCCCTCACCTGCAAGAGTTGGCCAAATGCATCTGGAAAAAATGGGGATGGTGAGTAGCACCCTGTGAATTGGGGCCACCATTCCCATCCCTAAATCCCTGAAGGGCTGGCGTGTGGAAGATGGAGTGGATTTGTTCTCTCTTGCTCCAGAGGAGAGGAAAAGGCTGCAACGAAGATGAGGGAGAACTTCATTAAGTGGTAGGAAGAACTTCCCAAGTTCATGTCGCCTCCTATTGAGGATGATTCAGGAAACTGTCAAGTGGGCAATCAGAATCACACCCTGCAAGTCACAACTTTTGCATTTGAGATTGTGAGGCCTTTTGGGACAGAGACCCATTAGCTATTAATTATTTTTTTCTTTCTTTGTATACAGCTTTGTGAACTTTTTATTTGAAAATCAGTATATAAATATTTTGGATAGATGGATATGGGGAGAGAGAGAGAGAGAGAGAGAGAGAGAGAGAGAGAGAGAGAGAGAGAGAGAGATGTGATTATTGTGGTCTCCAAGAAGTACGTGTCCCTTTGAGACTGCAATCCTAACCAATTTAGGATGGCATAATGAACCTGGCATATATTCTGGTCTGTGCTCCTGTGCCCCTACCATCTCTCTATCGCTCTGACTGTCCATACCATCTCTCAGGCTAGTCCAAAGCCTTTGGAACAGGTACCCATTAGCTATTAATTCGGTTTTTTTTTCTTTTTTGTATACAGCTTTGTGAACTTTTTAGCTGAAAATCAGTATATAAATATTTTGGATAGATATATTTGGGGATGTGGAGAGAGAGAGAGAGAGAAGAGAGAGAGAGAGAGAGAGAGAGAGAAAGAGATGTGAGGATCGTGGTCTCCAAGAAGTATGTGTCCCTCAGAGACTGCAATCCTAACCAATTTAGGATGGCATAACGTATCTGGCATATATTCCTCAGGGTCTGTGCCCCTCTGACTGTCCATACCATCTCTAAGGCTAATCCAAAGCTTGTGTCTTTTAATTTTCTCCACTGGTTCCCCCAGAATGGTGAGCTGGGCTTTCTTCTCCCTCCGCCATCCATTTCTTTCAGCCACATCATGTCATCCTCTCAGCTCGTCATTCAGTCCAGGACTTCCCAACGATGTACAAACAGAAATCCAGGGGTTGCAAAGACCATTAATTGGCAGATTTCCCCCTCAGATTTCACTGGGGAAGGACTAGAGTAGCCTTTAGAACCCAAATCACTGACTGGGGCTGTTCCCTATGAAAGATTCTGGGATAATGGACAATTCTTGGGTTTGTCTCAGTGTTTTCAGAGCCGGCTCATCTATATGGCTAACTGAAGTGGCCACCTTAGGAAGCAGATTGGTATGGGAGAGGGGCCCATACTTGAGTTTCCTACCAGCCTCCTCCTATTTTCACTGCCTGACTTGTCTGTATATGATCACTTCAAGGGCATTCCTATGGGGTGTGGACAGCACCAGGTGATGCACCCAGGGACCTGAAAAAATAAAAAATCAAAAAGAGCTGAATGCAACGCAAAACTTTTGAATTAGTTATTGCCAAATACCAGGTGATGCGCCGGGGGGGGGGGGTGATGCACACTGGGTGGCTGTGGCACCCAAAATAATTGAGTTCACAATGGTGCGCACTAGCCTATCAAATAATACATCTGTCGATTCATCTTGAAGACCTTTAATCAAATTCAAAACTTGCATTCAATGTACATTATTCTATAAAGTCTAGTTAGGCTGCAATACTAAAGACTCAATCCTAAAGACAGAATCGTAAAGACTCAACCCTAAAGACACTTTGGAGGCTGCAATCCTAAAGACACAATCAGAAAAACTCAATCCTTAAGACACTTGTGGGTAGGTAATACTAAAAACACAAATCGTAATGATGCAATCCTAAGGACTCAAACCCAAAGACACTTAGGAGGCTGCAATCCTAAAGACTCAATCCTAAAGATTCAATCTTAAAGATACTTAGGAAGCTGTAATCCTAAAGACACAATTCTAAAGACACTTAGGAGGCTGCAGTCCTAAAGACTCAATCCTAAAGATTCAATCTTAAAGATACTTAGGAAGCTGTAATCCTAAAGACACAATTCTAAAGACACTTAGGAGGCTGCAATCCTAAAGACTCAATCCTAAAGACACAATCCTAAAGACTCAATTCTAAAGACACTTAGGAGGCTGCAATCCTAAAGACTCAATCCTAAAGACACAATCCTAAAAACACAATTCCAAAGACACAGGAGGCTGAAATCCTAAAGAATCAATCCTAAAGACACAATCCTAACGGCTTTTTCTTGGGAGTAAGCCCCATTTAACACAATGGGGCTTATTTCTGAGGAGAGACTGGTGCTTACCTTGGCTGGGGTTGGGTCAGGTAAGGTCAGGTCCGGCCTTTTGGGGGTGGGTGGGAAGGTGCTTGGAGGCACTGGGGGGAAGTATGTGCTGCGTGTGCCACATCTGGTAGCGCCTATGGCTCTCTCTAGTTCAGGGAATCGGAGATGCGCAGTGGGAGCTCTCCGCTAAATGGTGCTGAAATTCCCATTAAGGGAAGAATGCATTGAGTAGACCCATTGTTTCCTGAATGGGGGATTTCAGCACTATTTAGAGGACAAATGGAGCGTCTCTCCAAAACAAGCACTTGCTGGCTTGCCTTTTAACGTTTAAAGGGCAGCTGGTAAGAACTCGTTATACGAATCTGCCTTGTTATGCATCACAGAGGCCCCCCATAACAGAGTGTTCCTTAAGTGGAACACTCGTTATGCAGGGCACTCACTAATCGAGGTACCACTGTACATACATTTCTTTGTTTTAATTTTCTTGATGATGTCACTTCCAGCCATGACTTCACTTCTGGTGGATCCTGGAGAGATTCTCCCTCTAAAAAGTGGGTCCCAACCTAGAAGGTTTGAGAACCACTGCAAGAAGTTGTTAGAAAGTTTTTTTGAGAGCCTTATGGGGTTGACACATCTAGTGACCAAAATGGCTAAAATCCTGGTTTTTAGGAATAATCCCATCATGTTATATACCACTGGATGTGCGTTTACCTTAGTATTTAATGGAACAAATCAATTTATTATGTCAAAATGTGTGGCTAAAAACAAATGGAGCGGCAATGGCACATAATCACACCCAACATCCATATGTTGCCCCACCCACTGCATGGGGGTGACACCCTGGCCTCCCGCACCAGGTGACGTGAACCCTAGTGATGTCTCTGGATCACTGTATTAATGATCCTGAGACATCAAGCCTTATGGTCATTAAGCCTATTCACTGCCATTAATGGGGATAAACCTCATTCACTATAATGCAAATGTTTCTGAGATGTCATGGAATCCCTTGACTTTCTGATTTTTTTCTTGTTTTCTGTGGAGGTTTCATTCCTGGATCCCTGTAGATGCTCATAACACCATTATATAAAAGTGGTTAAAATAAGAATGCATCCAGTTACATTACTAGAATTACCTATAGTGAGATCACCAATCAGAGCATAACACGCTTGGGAAAGGTGATCCTTATGGGGGAAATGCCTTCCTATTGGGAGAAATGTTTGATGGAAGCAGCCAACACTTTTGTGTCTTTTCCAGGTAAGCCTCCTCAGCCTGGTTGCCCTATGCATCTCCCTGACTTATTCTGCCCCAAATCCCTGCAGTTATGGAGTGGAATCCGTGTCCTTTTTTAAAGAAAATGGTAATCCGGATTGGATATTCCTTATCCCAGGCACTTGGGATTGAAAATATATGTTTCTTTCTTAAAGGGACTCATGCTTCGCCCTTCCCATGCTAAATGTCTAAGGTGACTTACCAAGTTCTTTTAATTTTGTCCTCACAACAACCAGAGGCGTGTAGTGTGGGATGTGATCTGCCATAGGTGACAGGGCACCTGGAGTACCAGGGGGCACCATTGACACTCCTCTACAGGCCCTCAGTTGCCCCCTCCCACACTCCTCCTTGGGCTCACGCCGGGTCAACTATTTGTGAATTGTACATTGTTCTAGGTGTTCTCAGAGCTGTTAAAAGTGATGGGGGCCTGGAGTAAGTTCCTCCCCTGCCTCGTGGCCAGTCAGAGCACTCGTAGCAGCAGCAGCAGCAGCAGCAGCTACCACTTCTAGGAACTTTCTAACTTGCCTGGAGTAGGGAGGAGCTTACTCCTGGCCTACATCACTTTTAATAGCTATGGGCAATGTCTGGGTCAGAATCATGTGTGTAGAACTCAATGGCCTTATTATATGTGTAAATATGTGTATGTATGTGTGTGTGTGTAGATGTGTGTGTGTGTGTGTGTGTGTGTGTGTGTGTGTGTGTGTAAATGTATTAGTTCAAAACTTTAGAACTTTGCAGAGCACTCTCCTGCTGCAAGAAGGAGGTTGGACTAGATGACCTCCTGGATGCCATTCTAATTTTGTCCTCACAACAACCAGAGGCATGTAGTGTGGGATGTGATCTGCCATAGGTGACAGGGCGCCTGGAGTACCAGGGGGCACCATTGACACTCCTCTATGGGTCCCCAGTTGCTCTCTACCACACTCCTCCTTGGGCTATTTGTGAATTCTGCATTGTTCTAGGTGTTCTCAGAGCTGTTAAAAGTGATGAGGGCCCAGAGTAAGTTCCTCTCTGCCTCATGGCCAGTCAGAGCGCTCGTAGCAGCAGCAGTAGCAGCAGCAGCAGCAGCAGCTTACTCCTGGCCTACATCATTTTAAATAGCTCAGAGCAATGTCTGGGTCAGAATCATGTGTGTAGAACTCAATGGCCTTATTATATGTGTAAATATGTTTATGTATATTTGTATGTGTGTGTGTATATATATGTGTGTGTGTGTGTGTGTGTGTGTGTGTGTGTGTGTGTGTGTGTATGTGTATGTGTCTTGTGTGTATGTAAATGTATTAGTTCAAAACTCTAGAACTTTGCAGAGCACTCTCCTGCTGCAAGAAGGGGGTTGGTCTAGATGACCTCCTGGATGCCATTCTAACTGATCACGGACTGCTGCGTAAATGGGCGATCCGCTGATGGAAACTCATCAACACCAGCATAGTACTGGTGGTAGGACTCATGAACATGGCTTACAAGCTGCAGCTGTGGGGCTGCAGTGGGGACATACGGTTGAGCCCTATGTCATGTTAATAGTTGATATTCCCGAGATATGAGGCCTGTGATTTCAGGAGCTGGTGTTTAATTCAAGGCTTTGGCACTTTCAAAATGATACTGACAGATGTTTCTTCCTAGGAAAAGTAGTAGCTTGTAATGATCCACATACTGGAAAAAAGTATCCCGTTCCTACTAAATGGCAGTCAACAAAGTGTGAGCGCTGCAGGTGTGATGGTAGAGGAAGGACATGCTGCATCAGGTAAGCAGAAGCCCCAAATTGCCAATGGATCTCTATCGCCAAAGCACTAATAGAAACTCTCACCTGTGGAGGGCCAGGGAAGGGAGTGTTTGTACAGGCAGCAAATATAGGAGGAGCACTGAGCCCCCCTCGGTACCAGTGATGGGATTCAAAGAAATTAACAACCGGTTCTCTGCCCATCTGGCAGCCACTTTGAAATGGCTATTTTTAAACTTTATATGTCCTATCTCTTGTTAATAACCGGTTCTATAGAGTAGTTGTGAACCTGCTGGAGCCCACCACTGCTTGGTACCCACTCAAATTGATGTGTCTCACCAGGACAGACCACAGAAACAAATACAGTAGGTCCAAAAGAAAGCAGGAGAGGACAATACTAACTGACAGTGCGGGTCATCCAGTGTGGGGTTGAGCGTGTCCCGCCCAGGATGTGCTTCCCTTCCCAGCACGTGCAAACTTTGGCTCCTGCACAGTAGTCTTCTGAAGCCGGTCAGTACTGCGCAGGTGACAAAGTTCGCTTACTAGCTTCAGAAAAGTACTGTGCAGGTACGACTGGCTTCAGAAGAGACTTCCTCCATGCTAAAGATGAGCAGCCTCCTCCTCCTTAATGCAGAGGAATACCACGCCTCCGTCTGGCCGTTTGGGATTCTTTTGGAGGTGGACCAGAAGCTCCCGACTGCTGCACCATCTCCGAAGCAAGGCCAAATGGCCAGGCAGAGGATCAGGGTACATGTCCAGGCTTCTGCACATGCACAGTGGGAGCCTCCCACTGTGCATCATTGTGGCTCAGCCAGCCATTCGAGCTTGCGCGCAGGTGTAGCAGCAGCTGCTGGCCACTGCTCCATCTCAGAGCAGGCCTAAATGGGGGCACTGAAGTGCAGACGCAATGGAGGGGTTTGAAACTCTTATGGCACAGCGTCCTGCAGTGGCGCATCACAAGGTGTGGCCTGCACCAGCTGCAGTGCTCTGACGACACCATGTCTACGTGAAAGTTAACCCCATTGTGTTCAGTGGGTTTTATTCTGAGGGAAGTGTCTTTAGGATTGAAGCAAAAGTCACCATATATCCTGTTTAATGTTTCTTGTTGTTGAGAAGATTTATCTACAGCTTTTCAATTTAAAAAATTCAAGAAGCAGTTTATAGAGAAAATAATATCGTTCTGCTTTTGTTTGTTTTAGAATCGAAGATCCAAAGTGTAAAATGCCAGTTTGGAAATGAGCAAAAATAGAATTCTTGGGGCTTTGCTTAGGTTCGGCTCAGAGCGCAAAGGAAAGGCAACAACTGTACAGCTTTAAAAAAGAGATTTTACTTTTTTTAATAAAAGGGCCACAAAACAACAGGAAGCCTTGCACACCCCATACATTCTTCCTTCAATCCCTTTGGTTGATTTAAGGACCCTCATTTCTTCATCTTCCTGAAGAATGTGCAACATCAACACTTCTCCAGACTACAGTAGCCTTTTATCAAGTATTGCTAATTGTACCCCCTGGAAATCCCTTTTTTCCCCTCTTATATTGATGTTAATACAGCTAACTACATAATATGGAACACAAACATAATGAATTCATGTGGATTTGTAGAGGTACCTAAGGGAATAAACGAGTCAAAATGAATTAGTGTGAATTCTAAGGTTTGTTTTTGATACAAAAATACAATTTAAGTTCATATCAGAACAATCCAGAAGATGCGTCCAAAGGATGGTGGATCCTTCATGCCAGGTGCCCCACTGGCAACACACATCCTCTCTTTTTCAACTACAGACACCTAGTAAAAGAGTCACTTGAGCCTCTTTGCCTTTCTTCTTTTTAGGACAGAGATTTTCAATCATTTTCATCTCATGGCACACAAGATGCCGAAATTGTTCATTCTTGACACTGAAAATCACTGCATGATTTCTATGGTTTCCAAGAAGGAAATCTTTATTTGGAAGGTAGGAAATGGGGAAAGACCTTCTAGACCAGGGGAAAAATCCTGTTGAAAAATTCAGGGCCTTTATATAAAATTGTAAAACATTACTGGGGATGAATGTGCAGGGATAGCCTGGGAACAGGGTGACCATATTTCCTCTTTTTCTAGGACATCTCCTTTATTTTTTGCCTTCTGTTCTGGAAAAAAATTACAAATAATATTTTTAAATTTAATAATAAGCAATATAATATTTAAATCAATCCCATGAAAACAATATGCATGAGTGTTTTTAGCTATTATTTTTGTCATGTGCTACATTCTTCTTGAGTGTCCTACACTTTTCGGGGGCACAGCCCTCTTTTCCAGTTACAAGGTAACTCTGCCTGGATTTAATCCTGGCTTAAATCCACCCATCTCCAACTCACTTCCTCTGCTTCACTCCCTTCTGCATTTTAAAAATTGTGCAGGAACAGACTGGTAGAAGGCGGCCCAGATGGGACAAGGGAGCCTTGCCAGGGGAAGGTGCGTGGCCACTGCTGGGCATGAGTTGGCACCACGCAAGAGGCTTAACTCTGTCGCCTTCAGTGCTGGAAGAATTGGGTCAACCCTTGACTAGAAGCCTAAATAGGTCAAGCCCTGACCGTGAGCCTCGGGGCCCAAAGGTGCCTTCCTTTCCAGCAGGATTCCAGTATTCCCAGCAGTTTTTTGCTCAGTAATTTCCAGAGCAAGGGAAGAGCATTTGCTGAGTTCCACTTGCTTCAGGTCAGAATCATCCTAGTGGCCTTGCATTCCTCCTTGCCAGACCTGAGCATAAGATAAACCATTTTCCTTACTCACAAGTGAGCACAAATATGTAGCTTACTTTTGCTTTCCATCAAGTTCAAAACATTCAGCAGCTGAGGGTGTTTTTGTGGGGGTGATCACATTGCCCCATAGAAGAAATAGGGTGGAGAGCCTGAATAGAGAGATAAGCTGTGGAGCAATTCGTGCACTTCTTTCACTCCTGGAGATGTGGAGATAAGTGGCCCAGTAGTGATTAAAGTTCCAGGAACATTCACAGCTGAATTTCTGTTCTGGGTAGACTCACAGTCAGGTGTGGACCTGTCCTTGCTCCACACAACTTTCCTCTCTCCTACTTTCATGCAATTCCCAGGAGTTGTCCTTCACTTGCATTTGGTGCCTGTGCATGTGCTGGATCGGATCAGGGGTGTCCAAATCCTGTCCCGGGTTCCAGATGCGGCCCTGGGAGACCAATACCATGCCAGTTCAGCATATCTTGATACCCACAAAGACTCCATTGCTTATTAAGAAAATAAAGTTGGAAGGAACCTTGAAGGTGATGCACAATCCCTCCTTCACTCTTCCCAGCTGCTTTCTGGAGTCTCCTCAAACAATCTATCTATCTACAGTATTTATATACCACTTTTCAACTGAAAAGTTCACAAAGCCATTTACAAGAAAATGAAAAAATTAATAGCTAATTAATAGCTAATGGGTCCCTGTCCCAAAAGGGCTCACAATCTAAAATGCAAAAAGAACACCAGCAGAAGCCACTAGAACAGACACTGCTGGAGTGTGGAGGGCCAGTTACTCTCCCCCTGCTAAATAAAAGAGGAACACTCATTTTAAATGAAAGAGGACCACAAACGATGGTCCATTGCCCCTCCTTTGCTGTGATTAGGGGGATGTCCATGGCTAAAATGTTATTGGTAGACCTACTCAGCTGTGATGCCTTTGAAGTGCTCACTGGTATGTGGCCTGACTATTGATTGATGAGAACATTCTGAAGCCACTTCTGCATCAGTTCTGATCAGATGCTGCCCATTCCCATTGAATCATTGAGGTGGAAGGAATCTGAAGGTTCATTTAATCCACACAGCACATGCAGCCAACAACCACAACAACCCAGTTACAACAAGACCCCCCTGTGGTCATCCCTAACTACAGTCCCAGCCACCCTCCCTACAAAGGGAGCTCATTTTCACCCTTCCATGGCGAGGTTTGTAGAGCAGATTGTCCACTAAGTTCCTCTTGAAATACATAGTTGAGGCCCTTGATGATTAATGAGAACATTCTGATTTCTCCTTATCTGCATGAATATCTAATGATGATTGGACTGTGGCGGAGGGTCGCCATATGTCCCTTAAAATAAGGAAAATCTCAATTTGGGGGGATTGTGTTCACATACTGGCAAATGAGAGAGAGGGTCCGGTTCCAATTTTGTGGAAAACAATTGTGGCAATCCTATTATGGCTGGGACCCTACAAGCACTTCCTGCAAAGCAACCCCTCTTTTCTGCAGCAGCAGCCTTTCCTTTCTTGCCTGCTTTGCCTACTCAAGCGGCACGACTGGGAGGTTCTTTTCCTGGTGAATTGAATTCACAGGTTCTTTTACCCTGTGAATTGGGGCCACAATCCCAGTCCCTAAATCCCTGAAGGGCTGGCGTGTGGAAAATGGAGCGGACTTGTCCTCTCTTGCTCCAGAGAAGAGGAAATGGCTGCAATGATCATGAGGGATTTTTAAGTGGTAGGAAAAACTTCCCAAGTTCATGTCGCCTCCTATTGAGGATGATTCAGGAAACTGTAAAGTGGTCAAGTCAGAATCACATTCTGCAAGTCACAGTTTTTGTATTTTGAATTGTGAACCCTTTTGGGACAGGGACCAATTAGCTATTAATTAGCTATTATTTTTTCATTATTATATAAATTGGGCTGTGGGTGGCGCAAGCGGTTAAGACTCTGTGCCTGTTAACCAGCAGGCCAGGGTTCGAGACCCGGGTCGGCCCCACAAGACAGGGTGAGCTCCTGTCCTTAGGCCAGTTCTGCGACACCAGCTGGATCCAATCGTATCGGCTCTGCCTTTCCATTGGACTAATTCAGTGGTGTGGAGAGGGGGATTTGCTGCTTGGGTAACAGCCTATCCTCCATAACAATCTAACCCAGGCTTTCATGCTTCGCATGCAGCGTATGCAGCGCCAATCACAATACCATAGTCTTCCAAGACTGACGGAGGCCTGGTTTATAAATACTGTAGATAGATTATATTGGCATCCATCAGTCTTGAAAGACTATGGTATCGTGCTCGACGCTGTATGAGAAGCACGAAGTTCTGTATAGATTGATATGGAGAGGATATGCTGTTCCCCAAGCAGCAAATACCCCTCTCCACGCCACTGAAATAGTCCAATGGAATGGCAGAGCCAAAACGATTGGTTCCAGCTGCATCGCAGAGCTGGGCTTAGGACAGGAGCTTACCCTATCTTATGGGGACATGGGTCTCGAACCCTGGCCTGCTGGTTAACAGGTGCAGTCTCTTAACAACTTGCGCCACCCACAGCCCCAGATTAGACAGACGGACGAACGGATGGATGATATGTGAGGATTGAGGCCTCTAAGAGGTATGTGTCCCTCGGAGAGTGCAGTCCTAAACAATGTAGGCATAGCTTACCTGGCATATATTCCAGCTATGCCCTGCAGACTATCCATACCATTTGTCAGGCTTGGTCAGAATCATTTAGAGATCCCTGCTTTAGAGGAGAAGTTTATAGGCATTAATTTTAAAATTAGTTCTGTAGCAGAGAGTCAAGTAATATTCTAGCTACTTCTTCTGCTGATTTTCTTTTCCTTTTTTATTTTTCCAGAAAGTCCTGCTTGGCCTGATGTTCTTGCACTTCATTTTGGCTGGACCCCAGCCAAAAAGATCAGATATCCCCATTAGAATTGGGTTCTTTTTCTGTACATTGAACCCAAATCAAAGATTATTTTTATTATCTTACTAGTGGAATTAACCCGCCATTGCAGGAATAAATTTTAAAGAATATTTGTGAGCCCCAGGCACAGCTGGGCACTGGCAGGTAATGGTGGGCACCACTGGATTCCAACAGGTAACAGTCACAGGAGGGTATCGGTGGGCAGTGGCAGCAGCACCAGCACTGTCAGGCACCAGTTACTAAGTACTGGGCAACCAGCAACCACTGGGTGACAGGTACCACCTGGTACCAGTGAACATCAGGCACCAGTGAGCACCAGTGTGCAGCAGCCACGAGCAGGCTGTGGACACCACCAGGCACCACTGGGAATCTTTATTGAGCACCAGCAGGCAGCAGGCACAATAAATCACAAGCATCAGTGTGCAGTGGGCACAGGGCACCACCGGCACCAGGCACCACTGGGCACCATGCATCCCTACTGGGCACCAAGTACCAGAAAGTACCAGAAAGCACCACTGGGCACCACCTGGCAGGGGGCAGAACCAGGCACTACCCAGCAACTAGAACTCGCAGGCACTAGATGGAAGCTGGGGCACTAGGCTTCCCTGCTGGGCACCAGATATTCAGCATCACTGGAACCAATGGGCAACACTGGGCAGTAGGCACCACCAGCACCACCAGGCACTACTGGGCACCAAGTCAGTTCTTAGTGGATCCTTAAATCACAGAAGAAATATGCTCCACAAACTTCATGCCTCTAGGTCCAGGGGTTGAGGTAGGGCATTCATTGGTCAGGTATTCTTCAATGGAAAGTATAGGGAGGAAAATACTTTGCACCCCATTTCATGCCCTTCTGGTTGGAATTTCTGGAAACCAGTTCTTAGTGGGTGCCTCCATCATGGAAGGAACACCCTCTGCAAATTTCACATTTCTAGGTCTTGCTGGTTTATCTGGGTGCTGATGTGTGAGTGAGTGAGCACAATGGCAGAGCTGTGACTTATGCCATGTGTTGCAGTATGGCTTGCACTAAGCTATGTGTCAGCCAAACATGGAAGCTCCAATAAATTCCTGATGGGCTTGGAAGATAACTTCATGGTCCAAAAGGTGGAGGAAGCAGCAAGGGGAGGGGCCATCCTTGACCTGATCTTAACAAATTGTGAAGAGCTGATTGACCAGGTCAACGTGGCGGGAACTTTAGGGGAAAGCGATCATGAGCTGCTGGAATTTAGAATAATGTGGGAAATAAAAAGAGTGCAGAGTGAAACTTATATGTTGGATTTCAGGAAAACTGATTTCAACAGGCTTAGAGGAGTCGTAGGTGGGATCCCATGGGTTGATGATCTAATGGGGAAAGGGGCCCAAGATGGGTGGGAACTCCTTAAGAGGCAGCTTCTACAAGCACAGTCAGAAACAATTCCCATGAAAAAGAAAGGGGGAAAAAACCTGAAAAAACCAGGTTGGCTGCACAAGCAACTTGGGGATAAGCTGAAGTTAAAGAAAGAGAAGTATAGGGAGTGGAAGACTGGAAAGATCACCAGGGAGGAATACAGGCAGATAGCCTGGTCTTGTAAGGAGGGGGTCAGGGATGCTAAAGCTCAGTCTGAGCTGAGGCTGGCCAGGGGAGTCAAGGATAACAAAAAGAGCTTCTTTAGACATGCCCAAAGGAACAGGAGGAGAGACGAGGGGTTGGGGCTGCTCCTGGACAAAGATGGACAGCAGGTGTCTGGAAACCAGGAGAAGGCAGAGCTGCTCAACTCCTACTTTGCGTCCGTCTATTCTCGGAAAGAGGGCTGTGCAAATGGGGGTGCTGGATCATTGGCTGATGCGAAGATGTGCTTGCATCCCCAAAGTGGTAATGAAAACACGGATGGTGCAGAACAGCAGATTAAGATTGACAGAGAACTGGTTCGAAACCACTTAACTGGCCTAAATGAATTCAAGTCATTTGGACCAGATGAGCTGCATCCTCGGGTTCTTAAGGAACTTGCAGATGTCCTTGCAGAGCCTCTGTCGATCATCTCTGAGAAATCCCTGAGGAGTGAAGAAGAGCCTGGACTGGAAGAGGGCAAATGTAGTCCCAATCTTTAAGAAGGGGAGAAAAGAAGACCCGGGAAATTATAGACCAGTCAGTTTGACTTCAATCCCGGGCAAGATATTAGAGCAAATCATAAAACACACAATTTGTGCACATCTAGACAAGTACTCGATGGTCAAAACAACCCAGCATGGATTTATCAAGAATAAATCTTGCCAGACAAATCTGATCTCCTTTTTTGATCGGGTTACGAGCTTACTGGACATGGCAATGCTGTGGATGTCATTGATCTTGACTTCAGCAAAGCATTTGACAAGGTCCCACATGACATTTTAATTAGCAAGTTGGAAAAATATGGGCTAGACGAGGCAATTGTTAGGTGGATCTGCAACTGGCTCGATGGCCGCACTCAAAGGGTTTTAGTAAATGGTTTTGTGTCAACCTGGAGGTTGGTTTCAAGTGGGGTGCCCCAAAGCTCTGTCTTGGGCGCGGTTCTCTTTAACATTTTCATCAATGACTTGGAGGAAGGGATATGGGGGAGCCTGATCAAATTTGCGGATGACACCAAGCTGGGAGGAGTAGCAAACACAACAGAAGAAGGAGAAACCTCCAGGAGGATCTGGATATCTGGAAATTCAGAAACTGACACTGTCATGGCTTTAAATAAGTATTATTTAATCAAAATAACTTATGGCTTTCAAGAAATATCTTGTCTGAGGTGGTGGCGGGAGCCCTCTATTTGCCTGTAGGCAGGGTGACCATTGTGTCATAACAAAAAAAACAGAGGTCAAGGACCAAAAATGTAGGATATCCAAGGAAAATGTAGGACATGATAACCTAAAGCTAAAACACTCATATACTGCTTTTATGTGCTTAATTTAGAGCACAATCCATAGTAATTACGGGGAGTCCTTGCTCCGATGTAAGAACAATTTACTCTGGATTGTAATATGAATTTCCCATAGGTTTTTCCTAGGTGGTGCCATAACTACGTCGACCTAAATGTCTCTTACGTGCTCCCATAGTTACTCTGGACTGTAGGGTTAGATACTCAATTAACTTGACATCCTTCAGTCTTGAAAGACTATGGTATCATGCTCGATGCTGCATGCGAAGCACAAAGGCCTGGTTAGATTTATATGGAGGATAGGCTGTTAGCAGCAAATCCCCCCTCTCCACGCCACTGAATTAGTCCAATGGAAAGGCAGAGCCAATACGATTGGATCCAGCTGGCATCGCAGAGCTGGGCTAAGGACAGGAGCTCACCCTATCTTGTGGGGACCAACCCGGGTCTCGAACCCTGGCCTGCTGTTAGTAGGCACAGTGTCTTAACCACTCGCACCACCCACAGCCCAAAAGGGCTCACAATTTAAAATGTAAAAATTGTGACTTGCAGAATGTGATTCTGATTTGCCCACTTACAGTTTCATGAATCATCCTCAATAGGAGGCGACATTAACTTGGGAAGTTAAGGTAGAGTAAGGTCCCTGCCAGAGTAATATCGCCATAATTCTTTTCCATAAAATTGAAATAGGACCCTTTGTTCCATTTGCCAGCATGTGAATATTATCCCCCAAAATCGGGATTGTCCCTGTTTTGCAGTACATATTAAAAAACCCTACACCACAGACCAATCATCATTAGAAATTTATGCAGATAAGGAGAAATGAGAATGTTCTCAGTAATCAAGGGCATTTGGTAAAGTCATTGGAGCCAACTATGCATTTCAAGAGGTACTCTGCAGTAACAGCTGCTGTAGTAAAAGCTACACACATACGTGTGTGTGTGTGTGTGTGTGTGTGTGTGTGTGTGTGTGTGTGTGTGTTTTAGCTTTTCTTTTGTATTGTCGTACATTTTTCTGCATTTTCTCGATTGGGTTTCCTTCTGGGAAGAGATTTAAAGTATGGAGCTGTTGGGTGTCTAGTCATTCCTCCCCACCCGGGTCCTAATCTGAAGGAATCACACACAAAAGACACAAACAGCTTCCAGCTAAGGTTCCCAAATGTCCCCAGAAAGAGGGACAATCACAATTTGGGGGGACTGTGTTCACTTGCTGGCAAATGGGACAGAGAATCCTGTCCCAATTTTCTGGATGGGAATTATGGCAACCCTACTTCTAGTGTAAAGATTTTCTCTTTCTTATGAAGAGGAATTTCCTCAATTAATGCAACCAATTCCCATAATTGAGAGGCAGGAGTTGGATTGAGACCTGGAAGATCCAGATTCAAATCCCTCCTTGGCCATAAGGTTTCCTGGATGTCTATGAGCCAGCGTGACCCTCATAGCCTCACCAACCTCACAGGGTTGTTGTGAGAACAAAAGCATAAGAACTTTGTAAGCCACCTTGGAGATTAAGCATGGGAAAGGCAAGGCATAAAACCCTTTAAAAAAAGAAATGTGTGGGATTTTCAATTCCAAGTGGCCAGGATAAGCAATATCCAATCCCTATTACAATTTTCTTCTATCACATACACTTTATAAGTTTCGCAGGGATCTTGTTCAGAATGAGTCAGGGAGATGCACAGGAGAAGCAGGCTGAGGAGGCCTACCTGGAAAAGACACAAAAGAGAAGTGTTGGCCGCTTCCATCAAACACTTCTCCCAATAGGAAGGCTTTTCCCCCATAAGACTTTATGTTCACCTGTGCTTTTCCCAAGTGTTATGCTCTGATTGGTGATCTCACTATTGCTAATTCTAGTAATGGAATAGGATGCGTTCTGGTTTTTAACTACTTGTGGCTGCAATCCTGAAGTGCAGCTAGGCTAGTCCATCTTCACTGGGCTGGCCTAATTCCAAGACAGGGAGAAGTGACAGAGGATTCTGGGGGGAGGTGGGGGGGTAAAAACGTCTCACAGAAAGAATTGGGGAGTAATAGCAGGGTGACCAGATGCCAAACCCAAAATTCCTGAACCCCAAGGCCAAAATTCCTACCCTCAGACCAAAATTCCTACCCCCCACAAGCCAAAATTCCTACCCACTTAAAAAAAGTGCAGGAAAATGTATTTTTTTGTTTTTATATTTTTTGATTTTTCGTTTTTCGGCCATAACGTTTGATAGGAAGGAGATATCTCAATATGGATTATTGCATTGGATTATGCTCTTCAGTATGAATCCAACGACATATGACATGATGGGGTACTGCACACCATCACGAAGTTCAAAACCGAAGCCAAAATGTAGGACAATGAAGCCAATATGTAGGATACCCGGACAAGAGGCTAAAAATCCAGACAAATCCGGGTTTTTCCGATCATATGGTCACCCTGGGAATAGTTAAACTTGGGAAAATGTCCTTGTACCCAGAAACAAGAAGAGATATGGGGCAGGGAAAGCGCCCGGCTGTCTCCTGAAAGATGGACCTGATTTGGGTTTCAGAGTACCCCGAGACAGTTATATTGTTATTGATGGACAATTGTATTATTATTGAAAAAAAGACGTCAGGAGTGATGTAGTATTGCCTGAACTCTGAACTGCTGAAAACCTGCTGTCAACTATCTAGTATGTTCTGGAAGAAGCTCTTTGGGGTATAAAACCCCTCTTGGCCTTTGTTTTGGGCCTCCATTTCTTTCTGGGTCACCAAAAGCCCAGGTTGGTTCCTGCAGACCATACCTGACTTGGAGTAAAACTTGGAATAAAACTCTACTCTTTGCAACTATTTTTCTGTTCTTGTGTCATCCTTGGGTCCCGATTCCTGTAACAACCCCAGTCCCAGGCTGTCCCTGCACTTTCATACCCAGCAATGTTTTCAAAGTTTATATAAAGGCCCTGAAAGGAATACCCTGATTTTCCAACAGGAGTTTTACTCCAAGGCCAAGAGGTCTAGAAGGTCTTTCCCCACTTCCTATCTTTCAAATGAATATTTCCTTCTTGGAAACCATAGAAATCATTTTGGTCCTCCCAGAATATTGATTTTCAGTGTCAAGAATGAACAATTTCGGCATCTTGTGTTTGTGTCATGAGATGAAAATGACTGAAAATCTCTGTCCTAAAAAGAAGAAAGGCAAAGAGGCTCAAGTGACTCTTTTATTAGGTGTCTGTAGTTGAAAAAGAGAGGATGGCTGCAATCCTAAAGACAATTTCCTGGGAGTAAGACCCATTGGACACAATGGGGCTTACATCTGAGTAGATATGGTTAGGATTGTGCTCGATGTGTTTTGCCACTGAGGCACCTGGCATCAAAGATACACCATCCTTTGGATGGATCTTCTGGATCATTCTGGTATGGAACGGAAACTGTATTTCTGTATCAAAAACAAACCTTAGAATTCACACTCATTCATTTTTAATGCATTGATTCGTTTATTCCTTTAGGTACCCATATAAATCCACGAGAATTTGTTACGATTCTGTTACATATTATGCAGTTAGATTATTAACATCAATATCAATAGAAGAGGGAACAAAGAGATTTCCAGGAGGTATAATTAGCAATACTAGGTAAAAGTCTGGAGAAGTGTTGCTGTTGCACATTCTTCAGGAAGATCAAGAAATGAGGGTTGTTAAATCAACAGAAGATATTGTAGGAAGAATGTATGGGGTGTGCAAGGCTTGATGTTGTTTTGTGGCCTGGCACCCTTTTATTCAAAAATATAACTCTTTTTTAAAGCAGTACAGTTGTTGCCTTTTCTTTCTGCTCCGAGCTGATCCTAACCATAGTTCCTAAACTTCTCTGGTATTAATAAGTTAGGTGGCACTTTATCTCTACAGTTTGGATCTTCGGTTCTAAAACAAGACAAAAGCAGAACCATATTATTTTCTCTATAAACTGCTTCTTGAATTTTTTAAATTGAAAAGCTCTAGGTAAAGCTTCTCAACAACAACAAACATGAAATGAGAAATATGGAGACTTTTGCTGTGATCCTAAAGATACTTTCCTCAGAGTAAGACCCACTGAACACAATGGGGCTTACTTTTGAGTAGACATGGTTAGGATCAGTGGTGTCATCAGGGTAGTGCAGCTGTTGCAGGCGACACCGGGTGATGCTTCACTGCAGGACGACCTGCTGGAGGAGTTTGAAATCCCTCCGTTGCCTCCGCTCCTCAGTGTGCCCATGTGGGCCTGCTCCGATATGGAACAGTGGCCAGCAGCTGCTGCTACACCTTGGAGCAGGCTTGAATGACTGGCTGAGGCACACAGAAGCCTGGACATGCAGTCTGATCCTCTGCCTGGCCTTTTGGCCTTGCCTTGGAGATGGTGCAGCAGTTGGGAGCTTCTGAAAGAAGCCTGAATGGCCATACAGAAGCGTGGAAACCCTCCGTTTTAATTCCTCCGCTTCCTCCTCTTTAGAGTGGAGGAAGTCTCTTATGAAGCCAGTTGCACCTGCTGGTAAGCTTCAGCAGAGACTGCGCAGGTGCAAACGTTGCCACCAGTGCTTTACCTACGGGCTTCAGAAGTGTAATGCGCAGGTGCCAAAGTTTGCACCTCTGCAGTGCTGGGAATGGATGCACATCCTGGGATGGGGGGCACTCAACCCCGCACTGGATGACGTGCACTGTCGGTCAGGATTGTGCTGTCCTTTCTTTTGGACCTATTGGTTTCCTTGGTCTGTCCTGATGAGACACATCCATTTGAGTGGGTACCGAGGGGGGCTCAGTGCTCCTCCTATACTTGCCTCTTATACAAACCCTCCCTTCCCTGGCCCTCCACAGGATGAGAGTTTCTGTTAGTGCTCTGGAGATAGAGTTCCTTTTGCAGTGTGGGGCTTCTACTTACATGTAGCAGCAGACGGCCGAACGAAAATCACACTCGCAGTACCGACACTCTGCTATCTTCCACCTAGTATCAGTCGGATACACTTTTCCACTCGGAATATCTTTACAAGCCACTACATCTCCTAGGAAGAAACATCTCTGTCAGCTGCATTTTGGAAGTGCCAAATCCTTGAATCAAACACCAGCTCCTGAAATCACAGTCTCATCTCATCTCCGGAATATAGAATCATAGAATCAAAGAGTTGGAAGGGACCTAGGAGGTCATCTAGTCCAACCCCCTGCCTGCAGCAGGAAATCCCCCTAGAGCATCCCCGACAGGTGCTTGTGGAGCCTCTGCTTGAAGATCCCCAGTGAGGGACAATCTGTTCCACTGCCGAACTGCCCCCACCGTCAGGAATTTTTTCCGGATATCCAACCAGAATCTCCTTTCTTGCCATTTGTACCCATTGGTTCTGGTTCTGCTTTCAGAGGCAGCTATGAACAAATGAGCCCCTTCCTCCCTATGACAGCCCTTCAGGTATCTGAAGAGGGCAATCATGTCTCCCCTCAGCCTCCTCTTCTCCAGGCTGAGCATCCCAAGTTCCCCCAAGCTTTCCTGGTAGGGCTTCCCTTCCATCCCACTGATCATTCTGGCTGCTCTCCTCTGGACTTGCTCCAGTTTGGCTGCATCTTTCTTCAAGTGAGGTGCCCAGAACTGAACACAGGACTCAAAGTGAGGTCTGACCAATGCAGAATAAAGAGGAACGAGAACTTCTTGCGACTTGGAAGCTCCAGTCCTCTTAATGCAGCCTAAAATGGCATTTGCCTTCTTTGCAGACACATCACACTGATGACTCATGTTCAGCTTGTGATCCACAGCGACTCCAAGATCCCGCTCACATGTTGTGCTGCCAACCCAAGTATCCCCCACTTTATACCTGTGTTTTTGGTTTTTATTGCCCAAGTGCAGAACCTGCACTTCTCCCTGCTGAAGTTCATACTATTTGTTACAGCCCAGGATTCCAGTTTATCCAGAATAGGAGGAGGCTGGTACGATACACAAGTAAGGGCACCTCTCCCACACTAATCTGCTGCCTAAGGTGGCCACTTCAGTTGGCCATATGGATGAGCCGGCTCTGAAAACACTGAGACAAACCCAAGAATTGTCCATTATCCCAGATTCTTTCATAGGGAACAGCCACAGTCTGTGATTTGGGTTCCAAAGGCTACTCTAGTCCTTCCCCGGTGAAATCTGAGGGGGAAATCTGCCAATTAATGGTCTTTGCAACCCCTGGATTTCTGTTTGTAGATCGTTGGGAAGTCCTGGACTGGATGACGGGCCAAGAGGATAACATGATGTGGCTGAAAGAAATGGATGGCGGAGGGAGAAGAAAGCCCAGCTCACCATTCTGGGGGAACCAATGGGGAAAATTAAAAGATAGGGCTTTGGACTAGCCGGAGTGATGGTATGGATAGCCAGAGGGGCACAGACCGGAATATATGCCGGGTATGTTATGCCACCCTAAATTGGTTAGGATTGCACTGTCCGAGGGCAATATAACTTTGAATGCCTTGATCCTCACATCGCTCTCTCTCTTTTTCCCCTATCTATCTATCTATCTATCTATCTATCTATCTATCTATCTATCTATCTATCTATCTATCTATCTGTCTGTCTGTCTGTCTGTCTGTCTGCCTGCCTGCCTGCCTGCCTGCCTGCCTGCCTGCCTGCCTGTCTAAGATATGTATATTCAACTAAGGGTGCAATCCTGAGTAACTATGGGGAGTCCTTGCTCCAGTGTAAGAACAATTTGCTCTGGATTGCAATATGAATTTCCCATAGGTTTTCACTGGATGGTGCAGTAACTACGGGTGCACGTAAAGTCTCTTACATGCACCTGTAGTTACTCTGGATTGTAGGGTAATATGTGTATTGAACTTTTCAACTAAAAAGTTCACAAAGCTGTGAACAACAACGAGAAAATAATAGCTAATTAATAGCTTATGTTCCCTGTCCCAAAAGGACTCACAATCTCAAATGCAAACATTGTGACTTGCAGGGTGTGATTCTGATTGCCCACTTGACAGTTTCCTGAATCATCCTCAATAGAAGGTGACATGAACTTGGGAAGTTCTTCCTACCACTTAATGAAGTTCTCCCTCATCTTCATTGCAGCCTTTTCCTCTCCTCTGGAGCAAGAGAGGTCAAGTCCGCTCCATCTTCCGCATGCCAGCCCTTCAGGGATTTAGGGACGGGGACGGTGGCCCCAATTCACAGGGTGCTACTCACCATCCCCACTTTTTCCAGATGCATTTGGCCAACTTCATGGGGGAAGTTGCGCATGGGGAAATGTTGCGCATGGGGACAGTTGCGCATGGGGGAAATTGCACATGTGGGAAAATTGCGCATGGGGAAGTTGTGCATGGGGGAAGTTGTGCATGGGGGAAGTTGCGCATATGGAAAAGTTGCGCGTGGGGATAAAGTTGCGCATGGGCGGATGATGCGCATTGTGGGAAGTTGCGCATGGTCGATGTTGCACATGGGGAAATTTGCGCATGGGAAAAATTGCACATGAGGGAAGTTGCGCATGGGGAAGTTGCGCCTGGGGGATGATGCGCATGGGGGTTGATGCACATGGGGGAAGTTGCGCATTGGGGTTAATGCACATGGGGGAAGTTGCGCATGGGGAAAATTTGCACATGGGGGGATGATGCACATGGCGCATGATACGAATGGGGGTTGATGTGCATGGGGGAATTTGTGCATGGGGGAAGTTGATCATGGGGGAAGTTGCCCATAGGAGAAGTGGCACATGGGGGAAGTGGCACATGGGGGGAAGTGGCGCATGGTGGAAGTGGCGCATGGGGTGTTTATGTGCCCTGGGGGGATGGCATCTCCATGGGGAAATGTTACTCCCACAACGCAGGTACGCTTTTCACTAGTAATAAAATAAACGCTCGAAATCCTCATGTATATTCCTTTTGTATGTTTCATTTAAACACTAATATTACTATTACATTTAAAATATTTACATGTAATTTAGTACATACATTTTATTATTTCCAAGCGGACTCTCGGCTGTGCAGTTTCACCTTCAATGGGGTTCAATGCAAGGAGCCGGGAACTTCCTTCTAGGGTGATATTGGGGGCGATATTGGTTGCAAGCTTCACCTGTCAAAAGAATGTAAGGATGTTCTGCTTACCAGTATCATTTTGCAAGATGTTAAGCCCTTCTTTCGGAGGAACGAGCTGGAGAGCAAGGGAAACGTGGCTCTGGGAAACAATGGCTCCGGGAAAGGTGCTACCTTCAGATATATGCATGAGGGGGAGAAGAAGCCAACCTGAGGAGCCCTCCCCACCCTCAGTTTCATGCCCTGGACAAATGTTTGATGTGATGATTGATTTCTGACAAACTTGGCTCTTTGTTTTGCCTCTAATGGCTGGCAGGCTCTTATCAGTGATCAAGTTCCTGTTGATCAGAACATGCCGAAATAGAGGATGAGGAACTTCTTTTATGTCCTGGGGTCATAATGGTGCAGATCCAAGCAGAAGGTTTGCTTGCGCCTGTTATTTTAATTACGAGGAAATGTGTCCTGCTCTCCAAGGAGAGTGGCTGAATGACTCTTTTAAGAAGGGCCTTTTCATAAAGATACTACCACTTGTGGAGCTGACATGGTAAGTGGATAGGCAATTAATTGCTACTGACATTCAACCAAGAAACAGAGTTTCAAAACCCTGGTGAGTCATCCCAAAACAGTCTCAACAGTGATGGGATTCAAAGAAATTAACAACCAGTTCTCTGCCCATCAGGCAGCCACTTTTAAATGACTATTTTAAACTTTATATGTCCTATCTCTCATTAACAGCCAGTTCTATAGAGTAGGTGCAAACCTGCTGGAGCCCACCACTGAAGAGAAATCAACGTAAGGAAGGGCATTTTTATCCTTTAGAAGAGTGGTTCTCAAACTTTAGAGGGTCACGACTTGGAACCCTTTGAAAAAAATTTCCCACAGACCGTCCCACAGGTTGCACATGTGCATTTTGGGCCAGTCCAGTCTGAACAGGGCACGCACACTCCAATGTCCCTTTTGACACCGGGGCTGGGGACAGCAGGGTCCTGGACTCAATCCCAGACTCTGGTCCAGGCATTTACCCAGCTGCCAAGGCACCATGAACTGCCAGTGGGCTGCGGACCAGAGGTTGAGGACCCCTGCCCTGTTGAGGACCAGAGGTTGAGGACCAGAGGTTGAGAACATCAGGGAGAGGTTGAAAGTGTAGAACATATGTTGAAGGAGTGACTTCAGGCTATGATTAAAAAGAGTTGAAAGAGAAGATGGTCAGAATAGGAACTGTCAGAAAGCAAGGGATACCTATACTTGCACAGGACACCTTGCAGGCAAGCCAGCCTAGTAGGAAATCTATAAAAATTAGATCTAGGGTACACAGATTTTATATAGTTTCAATTATATTTTATTCTGCTGTTTTAAATGTTGTTAGCTGCCTTGGATATCCTTTCTTTAGGAAAGAAGGTGGGATATAAATAATTAAATAAATAATTGAAAGACCAGCTAAGAATATGGTCACAATTTTTGAGCCTAAGCTCAGTTTATTCTGACAGGAATTCTTCTGTCAGGAACAGCCTTTCTTCAGATAATTTTTCCTTCACACAGGAAACGGTCATGGTTTCTGGGCTGAGCCTAAGCTCAGTTTATTCTGACAGGAATTTTTCAGTCAGAAACAGCCTTTCTTCAGATAATTTTTCCTTCACACAGGAAACGGTCCTGGTTTCTGGGCTGAGCCTAAACTCAGTTTATTCTGACAGGAATTTTTCAGTCAGGAACAGCCTTTCTTCAGATAATTTTTCCTTCACACAGGAAACGGTCATGGTTTCTGGGCTGAGCCTAAACTCAGTTTATTCTGACAGGAATTTTTCAGTCAGAAACAGCCTTTCTTCAGATAATTTTTCCTTCACACAGGAAACGGTCATGGTTTCTGGGCTGAGCCTAAGCTCAGTTTATTCTGACAGGAATTTTTCAGTCAGGAACAGCCTTTCTTCAGATAATTTTTCCTTCACACAGGAAAACGGTCATGGTTTCTGGGCTGAGCCTAAGCTCAGTTTATTCTGACAGGAATTTTTCAGTCAGGAACAGCCTTTCTTCAGATAATTTTTCCTTCACACAGGAAAACGGTCATGGTTTCTGGGCTGAGCCTAAACTCAGTTTATTCTGACAGGAATTCTTCTGTCAGGAACAGCCTTTCTTCAGATAATTTTTCCTTCACACAGGAAACGGTCATGGTTTCTGGGCTGAGCCTAAGCTCAGTTTATTCTGACAGGAATTTTTCAGTCAGGAACAGCCTTTCTTCAGATAATTTTTCCTTCACACAGGAAAACGGTCATGGTTTCTGGGCTGAGCCTAAACTCTGTTTATTCTGACAGGAATTTTTCAGTCAGGAACAGCCTTTCTTCAGATAATTTTTCCTTCACACAGGAAAACGGTCATGGTTTCTGGGCTGAGCCTAAACTCTGTTTATTCTGACAGGAATTCTTCTGTCAGGAAGAGCCTTTCTTCAGATAATTTTTCCTATAGCAGGATAGAATATTTCTTCTATGCTCCCTGAAGCACCTGATGGTCCACTCTGAAGTACTGGAAGATGGACTAGGTGGCCTTTATCATGAACCAGCAGGACTCCTTTGATGCTCTTATGAAAAGCACCTGAGAAATAAAATCTCTCATTTTGTTGAGTGCTCCTGAACTTAAGGTGAACTTAAAGTAAACACCTGAACATAAAGTGCTCCTTAACTTTTTCCTGGTGGTTTCCCTACTAGCCATGACCGACTCTAAGAGCAGTGCTCATCTCCATTAAAAGGCCAGTGTTGCTCAAAAACGTCTCTGCAGTCATGTGGATTGCACATTTAAGCACCAAAGGCACAGATCCTGTTGATATAATGAAAGCCAAAAATGAAGGTTGTGTATCACTATTGTCTGTTTCTAATTCTGTGTTTCTAATTGAGAATTTTTCAACTCTTTCACCAAAACTACAATGACCAGGATTCTTTGGTGGAACTTCTAATGAGGACATTATAATTTCTATCATTCTAATTTGTAATACGGGGTTACACAACACAACTCCTTTTCTAGTGACTTCCAAGGCAGAGTGACCAGATGCCTGAACCTAAAAAGGAGGACAAGATCTTGGATTCCTCTCAGCCTGGCCTTTCTGGCAGACAATGGCACATTTGCTTACTCATGAGTAAAGCCGCGATATTGGGCACTTTCATTTTCCCATAGAACTCAATGCGTATTTTTTATTTTTAGTTTTTTGGCCTTTGGTAGGAAGGAGATAAAGTGGTACCTCGCTTAACAAAAGTTTCACATAATAAGAAAAATTTCCAAGAAATCTTGCTTCACATAACAAGTTCCACTTCACTTTACAAGAAGGTACGCTATGGGCACGCGTGCTATGGAGCCCTGACGCTCCGCACAAAGGCTCTTTAAAAGGGCTGCTGGCCAGCACTGCTGCCTCTATTTTCCCCCAACTTGGGGGTAGTTGACTGGAGGTGCCAGAGGCAGCTGCCCCTAACTGCCCCAAGTGTCCTCACTGACCACCTTGAGCCTCCAGCAGCAGCCCAGGTAAGCTTCAAAATCAAAGTGTCTTTGATTTCAGTTTCAGAAGTATGAATTTTGGGGAGGATGTTCCTTCTGTGACATCAATACCCACCAAGAACCAATGTTGAGAAATTTAACCCTTAAAAGGCTGAGAAGGGGTGCAAAGTTTTTTTGTCCTATACTTAACATTGAAGATCAACATTAACATTTTCTAATCAACATCTAGCCAATTTGGTGCCTGGTGCACTGGAAGGGAGGGTTCACATGGGGGATGTTGCACATGGGAGGGTACATTGCGCATCAATGGGGTTTGCTGCACATTGGGATTGATGCACATGTGGGTTGAAGCGCATGGGATTTTGATGCTCATGGGGGCTGATATGCATGGGGATGTTACGTATGGGGGACAATGTACATGGGGGTTGATGTGCATGGGGATTGATGAACATTTGGGATATTGTGCATTCAGGGATGCTGCGCATGGGGGATGAAGCACATGGGGACGATGCGGATGGGGAATGATGCGGATGGGGGATGATGTGTATGCAGGGTTTGATGCACATAGGGGTTGATGCTTATGGGGGAATGTTGCACATAGCATGATGATCCTCATGGGGGTTGATGCACATGGGGTTGATGTACATGGGGGGTTGATGCGCATGGGCAGATGTTGCGCATCAATGGGGGGGGGGTTTATGCTCATGGAGATTGATGTCCAAGGGATTTTGCATAAAAGCCAGTAAAACCAAGACCCTTCTCTCTTCTTTCTGCTGCCTCCAGGTTAATGCATTGATTCCTATGATTACAGCAATCATCCAGCTGGCTCTACATGGATTACAGCAAAGGAATGCTATAGATGTTCCTGAGATAAGGAAAATCTTATCACTAATTTTTTTTCCAGGAAGACACAGAAAGTGCCCCAATTAGCACTCAATGTACCAAAATAAGTTCTTGTTTATAAAAGCCTTTCTACTTGTCCTGTGATGGCCCATTAACAGGCTGACGTGTCAATAGCTTTGACAATATCCTTGCCCCAACCCCAGTTAACTGAAATAACTGAAATTCTCAGAACAAAGAAGATATATCACTTTTTTCACAGTTCCTGTCTTGGGAGGAAGCCTGGAGCATAACTTCTTATTGCAGGAGTATTCAATGGGTTATGGTTCTGTAGGGTTCTGCTGCCATCTCCTTCAAGCCTTGTAATTTAAAAGAGATGCAGCCAAACCAGCAAGTCCAGAGGAGAGCGACAAGAATGATCAGTGGGATGGAAGGGAAGCCCTACCAGGAAAGATTGGGGGAAATCAGCGAAGAGAAGGCTGAGAGGAGACCTGATTGCCCTCTTCAGATACCTGAAGGGCTGTCATAGGGAGGAAGGGGCTCATTTGTCCTTAGCTGCCTCTGAAAGCAGAACTAGTACCATTGGATAAAAACTGCAAGAAAGGAGATTCCAGTTGCATATCCAGAAAAAATTCCTGATGGTGAGGCGGTTCAGCAGTGGAACAGATTGCCAAGGGAGGTGGTGGACTCTCCCTCACTGGGGATCTTCAAGCAGAGGCTCAACAAGCACCTGTCTGAGATACTCTAGGATTTCCTGCTAGAGGTAGGAGGTTGGACTAGATTATCTACTAGGTCCCTTCCAACTCTACAATACTATGATTCAATTATATAGAAGATATTATGTAATAGTTTTAAATTAAATAAGTAATACAGAATTTAAATTAAGCACATGAAAGCAAAATATATTTTTTATTTTGTCCTTGTTCTCTTTTGTGGTTGTAATGTCTGGTCACCCTCCCAAAACCTTCCAGATGTTTACAGAAGGTTTTCTGAGAGGCCATACAACAAGATTAATCATCACCATTTGACGTAATTGGGCTGAGCAGAGACTTTTTTCTTGATCAAAACACATGCTATTTTAAATACCGACATTAAATGATTTAATTGTACCTTTGAAATTGCCTAAAAGTCAACAAAAATGAATTCTCTGTGCTTTTCTGCTGGCTCAAGGATTGATATTGCAAAACTGGAAGGAAAAAGCCCATTTTTCTGTCATTCCTCAATTAATTGAAGTATTGTTAATATCAATGGAAGGATAATTGAACTTATCGACATTTGAGTGAATAGCATATTGATGCTAACTAGAAATGGACACATATTTGTAATAATCAGGAAGCTGTTTCTAAAAATATATAAATATGTGAAGTGTGCAATTTAATAATTTTATTTTGATCACCTACCTAACCTCTTTTTTAGGAAATTCTTTTTGGGGATTATTAAATCTATTACAACTTTGAGGTTAATAAGGGTTGCCATATTTCTCTTCCACTAAATCTGGACAGGACCCTCTGTCCCATTTGCCGGTATCTGTACATACCTACTGGGCTGTACCTACTATGGGCTGTACCTACTATGTACCAAAAATTGGGGTTGTCCCTGTTTTTGGAAGCCAAGCAGGACTTTTTCTTGACCCAAATATTCAGAGAGAGCATTTAGCTGGAAAGGACTGGGTAGAAAATTGCAGGAAATACTGAAATACTGTTGGAAAGACAGATACAATTGGGCCCTTAGTCTTGGTATGCTCATCAGGGATGACTCAGTTCTTGCAGCACTGAAGGCAGCAGCCATGCTCCCTCTTGCATGGTGCCTTTCCACACCAAATCATGCCCAGCAGTATCCCTTCACTGCTCCCCGGCAATGCACTGTTGTCACATCTATGCTGTCTTCATTTTGGCCCCCCGGAAGTAAAAACAAAGGCAGAGAGGCTCAGATAACAGTTTCATTTAGGTGCCCATAGATGAAAAAGAGAGGATATGTTTTGACAGTGGGGCACATGGCTTTGAGGCAGTGATGTCATAGCTAATGACACGTAGCCTGGTGCAAACTTCAAAGTGTTGCCCTGGAAGTGATGTCATCCCCAGATATTTTTAAAAGGAAAATTGGGGGAAAACCTGTTGCCTCCTCCTCAGCAGCTCACAATCCATTTGCACTATTAAGGCCCTAACCATGTCTACTTAAAAGTAAGCTCCATTGTGTTCAATGGGTCTTACTCCCAGGAAAGTGTCTTTAGGATTGCAGCCTTTGTGGTGAAGCTAAAGCATCTAATTGCTATCTGGAGTCAGATTTTGTTCTCTCTCCCAACAACAAAATCTAATTTAATTAATTAAAAAAATGAAAATTGTGTCCCTTATTGGTTAGGAAACTGCGCTGGGGCAAAGAGGAATGGTTATTCTTTCCCTGCTAAATATGAGCACCACTAAGAAGTGCCTGTACACCCATTTAGCATCAGATAACTGTATTACGGTATATGTTTATGATTCATATTAAAATCTTATTTGTTCCACACAGTATAAGAATTACATCTCAATCACTCTCAGAGCAATCAGTATCATGGGAAAGTTTTGAGTTATGAAAATACAATTTTTCTTCCATAGGTTTTTATGTTTTCATTTTCTGGTTAATTGGCCATAACATTTGATAGAATATAGATATTTCAATGCAGTTTGTTTCATTGCATTCTGCATTAAATTACCATTCCAATAATATATAACATGATGGTATTATATTCATACATACCCCGTTTTTTACAGTTTTATCCTCTTGTGTCAAGCTCAGCATCCCCTGGACCCCCCAAGCTATGCCACTGCTTTGAGAGTCCACCATTCTTTCCACAATTTTTCTGGATCATTCTGATGTGGAGTTGAAATTGTGTTTTAATATCAGAAACAATCCTTATTATCATTATTAATACATTTACTTATTCATTTATGTACTCATACTAATTCACAGTAATAGGTTTGTGTTATATATTATATAGACACATGAATTCACACCATTAATCAAAAGAACAGGGAACAGAGGGATTTTGAGTGGATATAATCAACAACACTAGATAATATGCTGCTTTATACTTGAGAAGTGTTTTATTGGAGAAGAAAAATCTCTTTTAAAAAGTGATGTAGTTTTTTTTTTTCCTTTCTTCTCTGAGGTGAACCTAAGCAAAGCCCCAACAATTTTATTTTTTCTTCCCCGCGTTCTTTAGGCAGTTTGGATCTTCAACTCTAAAACAACACAAAAGAAGAACTGTATGATTTTCTCTATAAACTGCTTTTTGAATTTGTTTTGTTGAAAAGCTGGAGGAAATAATCCTAATGTTCCCAGAATCTTATATATTTCCTCCAAACATTATCTATCCGCAGTAGATAGATCATAGAATCATAGAGTTGGAAGGGACCTAGTGGATCATCTACTCCAACCGTCTGCCTGTAGCAGGACATCCTCATCTTGTGGGTACCGAGCATTGAGGGGATTCAATGAAATTAACAACCGGTTCTGTGCCCATCTGGCAGCCACTTTTAAATGGCTATTTTTAAACTTTATATGTCCTATCTCTCATTAACAACCAGTTCTACAGAGTAGGTGCGAACCTGCTGGAGCCCACCACTGGTACCCAGGTTCAAACCCTGGCCTGCTGGTTAACAGGAACAGTGTCTTAACCACTTGTGCCACCAGAGGAGGGTTTAATAGATTAATCATTATTATTGATTAATAATATATATATTAAATATATATATATATATATATATACATACACTCACACACAATAGACAATAGATATAGACATATAGATATAGACATACATAGATATGTCAATAGATAGACATACATACATACAGACAGACAATATCTATAGACAATAGATATACACATTGTCTACACATACACATATATATCTATAGACAATACATACATACATACATACATACATACATACATACATACATACAATAATACCTCACACAATCCTGCTTTCTTTTGTGCCTGTTAGTCACTGTGGTGAATCCTGGTGAGTGACAGCAATTTTTGTGGGTGCAGAGGATGGATGGATCTGTGCCCATAAGTGCCAGTTTCCTGCCTTAGTAGTGTCTCCTATAATACAGGTGTCTCCCCCCTCCCATATCTAATAGGGATACTTGTCCTCCACTCCATGGAGATGGAAATTGCAGATAAAAGGGAACACTATAAAAGGTTTAAAAATACCCCCCACAACACGCCCCTATGATCTATGTTACTGAAAATATTGAACAGTGATTCCAAAAGTATTTGATTGATCTGATGCTTTTTTTCATTGTCAATGTTGTCAGTGCTGAACCTATAAGGTGGCTTCATTCAAAGTTTTTCTGATTGGCTTATAGCAGGGGTGTCCAAATTTTAAACTTTAGGACCCTTGGATCTTTTAGGACCCTTGGATCTTGTGTAAAAGAGGGAATTTCAGCAGGTGCAGCTCATGATCTGTGAGATGAGAAGTTGCACCTGCTGAAATTCCCATATCTATATACTTGTTAAAGGTGAAAGAGCCCTGAAGTTAAAAGTTTGGACACCCCGGCTTATGGGATATCCCAGAGCAAGTCACTGTGAGATAATTCTGTGGGGTTTGGTGCCTCAGTTACTTGAGGCAGCAGCTTTAGTTGGCCTCAAGGATTGGCCGACACTAAATGGAATCACACTAGTGTTATTCACACATTAGTCCTTCGATGATCAGCCTTTGCCTCTCATACATACTCTCCCTTCTCTGTTCCTCCTCATAATGAGAGCTGCTATGGTTTGGGGGAGATTCTTTTGCTGAAGAGACCCAGTGGCAATTTGGGCCTTCTGCTTACCGGATGCAGCATGTCATCCCGTCAGCATCACAACTGCAATGCTCGCACTTCGTTGAATCCCAATTAGAATTAATGGGATGCTCTCTTCCAGTGTTAGGATCAGTACAATGACCTGGCTTGATTATGATTCCTTGGAGGAAACAAATGCACCTTAAGTAGTGCCAAATCTTTGAATAAAACATCAGTTCCTCATCTAACCTTTTATTACCATGATGCAGGGCCCAATCCTATGCCTGACAGCCACAGTTGGATGTTTGTACCACCATCTCTCTGCTAGTGGACACTGTGCTTCTTTTATGTGGGGGAAGGGGATGAGCACCACCTGTCCCCCCCCCCCTCCGCCAAGCAAACAGCAGGCAACTGCTTTGACTGCCAACTGCACATTATCTTTTCTGGTGCTGCAGAAGCCCCGCCAATGTGAGTAGCATAGGATTGAGCTGTCTTTCCTTCTTTGATGGGGGGTTTAAAGTATACAACTGTTTGGGACCTAGCCATTCCCCTGGGGCAGGGTGACCATATGATCAGATTTTTCCAGATTTGTCTTCTTCTTTAGCCTCCTGTCTGGGTGTTCTCCAAAAGAGCTCCATTGTCCTTCATTTTGGCTTCATTTTGGAACTTTGCAATGGTGTGCATTACCCCATAATGTCATATGTTTTTGGATTTGCATTGAAGAGCAGATTTGGTTTTGAAATATCTCCTTCCTATCAAAAGATGGACAAAAAACAAAAGAAAAATGCATTGAGCTCTATGGGAAAGTAAAAGTGCCCAATATCACAGCTTTACTCATGAGTAGGTGAATGTGCCATTGTCTGCCGGAAAGGCCAGGCTGGGAAGAATCCAAGACCTTGTCCTCCTTTTTAGGTTCAGGCATCTGTTCACCCTGCCCTGGGGTCCTGATCGGAAGGAGTCACACCCAGAAGATACAAACATCTTCTAGTGTACAGATTTTATGAGGAACAATTGCCTTAATTGGTGCTACCAATTAGCATTAGCATTAACATTCATGGTTTGGGAGTTGGACTGAGCAGTGCTGTAGCTAATGATCATGTAGCCCAGTATAAAGTTTAAAATGTTGCCCCGGAAGTGATGTCACAACCAGATGTGATGTCATCCCTGGGTATTTTTCAAAAGAAAATTGGGGGAAAGCCTGTCTCCTCTTCAACCGTTCATCAACCATTTCCTCTGCTAGTGGCATAGCTAAAGCACCTGTTTGCTAACTGGAGACGAAGAAGATTTTTTTCCCTCTCTCCCCTCCTTGGGGAGATTTTACTTAATTTTTACTTAATTAAAATTTTACTTATTTAAAATCAAATTTAATTAAGTAAAAAAAGAAAATTTTGTCCTGTATTGTTTAGGGAAACTCTTCTGGTGCAAAGAGGAATGATTATTCTCTCCCTGCTAAAGATAAGAAGAGCACCACATAGAAATGCCTGTATACCCAGTTAGTATGGGTAACCATATTACTTTATGTGTATATGGAAATGAGAACTGATTCATATTAACACTTTATTAGTTCCACACAGTTTCAGAATTTCAGAATCTCATTGGCTCAGAGCAACCAGCCTCATGGGAAAGTTTTAGATAAGAACTTTTTGTTCGATACACTTTTGTGTTTTCATTTTTCGATTAACTGACGTTTGATAACCGTTTTCTGGTTAATGCAGTTTGTTTCATCGCATCCTGCGTTAAATTACCTTTTCAGTGATATATAACATGATATTATAACTTACCCAACATTTTCCATTTTAGCCTCTAGTGTCATGCTCAGCTTGTAGCCCCCCCCCCAAAGCTTGTATCCCGGTGAAACTGCACCCCATATACCCCTTCTATCTACACCACTGGAAATGAGATCTGGAAGATCCAGTTTCAAATCCTTTCTTGCCATAAATCTTCCTGGGCGAACTTGAGAGAGTCACTCGCTCTCAGCCTCACCTACCTCACAAGATTGTTGTGAGGACAAAGAGATAAGAGCCACCTCAGACATTTAGCATGGGAAAGGCAAGTCATAAATCCCTAAAAAACAGAAATAAACATTTACAGTCCCAAGTGGCCTTGATAAGGAATATCCAGCCCCTATTACCATCTGTCTTCTCGATCTCAAACGGCGTACGATTGCACGGGCTGGGGGCAGAATTAGTCAGGGAGATGTACAGAGCAACCAGGCAGAGGAGGCCTTTCTGGAAAAGACACAAAAGAGGAGACTGTTGATTACTTCCTTTGAACATTTCTCTCAGTCATAAGTTATTTCCCAATTCTATATTATCAACTAGTGAAATGTACACGTGTTGCAGGAGGAAAATAACCCCATTTGCCATCCCCACATTGCACAACACCTCCCCATGTGTAACACCCCCTAAAAATTAATTTGCTGTTTTTTCACAGTTCTAGGTCTGGAGGTTTGGGCTGGGTGTTGATGATTCAGTGAATCAGTGTCAGTCAGCAAGACAATCAGTCAGTGACTTTTCAGTTTATATCATGTGTATCTGTGTAGAATCAAAAGTGAAGTTTTCAGTCTGAGAGCTTTAGCAGATAAAATGAAGACCTCACTTGAAAAACATCAGAAAAATTAAACTATTGTTGACCACATCTGAGTGTATCAGCCACCCAGTTCTGACTGGAGTCAGAGAGGGCAAGGAACTGGGTTTCACTCTCTAGCATCAACAGCCTATGCCCAGTTACGGCCTCAACTTTCAGCCATTCCAAGATCTTTCTCTGGATTGCCCAAACAGTTGGTGTCAAAGGGAACGTAAGGACATTTTGCTTACCAGCATCATTTGGAAAGATGGCAACCACTTCTTTTGGGAGGAATGGCCTGGATAGCAAGAGAAATGAGCTCACAGTGGCTCCGGGAAGTGCACTACCTTCAGATATATACATGAGATGGGAGTGAGGCCAACCAGAGGAGCCATCCCAAGCCCTCCCAATGCCCTTGCCACAACTCTGTTGCTGTTTGGGGAAAATAAACGTGCCAGAAAAATGAAATATTGATCTCTGACAACATTTGGCACTTCCTCTTGTCTCTAATGGCTGGCACGATTTTTATTAGCAACAAGAGTACCTGTTGTCCGAACACACTGAAATCCAAATAAGTTCATTTTTTCCTGGGGTCATGATGGTGATGATCCAACCAGAAGTTTGCAAAAGGAAGGAAGTACTTAAAAGAAGGGACCTACTGTTCTTTGTCATATGATCCAATGGGTTGCAAACGACAGTTTTGAGAAATAGTGCCCTAGTCCCAAAAATCAAGCAAAAGAAAACTGATTCCTTAGAGCAGTGATTTTCAACCAGTGTACCAGTGTCAACACTGGTGTGCCATGTAGTTCTCAGGTGTGCCACAGGAATTTCGTGAAGGTAATTAATTAATAAATAGGAAAATTAGAGATTTGAACAGCCTTGTGTGCCTTGTCAGTGATAAAAACAACGAATGGTGTGCCTTGACAATTTCAGTGCCTTGTTAGTGTGCCGTGAAAGGAGAAAGGTTGAAAATCACCATCTTAGATGAATGATAGATGCAACTAAGAGGCAACGAGCTGCATCTGGCCCCTGAGCTGGGTTTGGAGACCACTGGTATAGCCCAAATGAAAAACATGCTGGATTTCGAAATGATTTCATCCCAAATCACACTGAACTGGTTTAAATATACTAAACTAGGCATTGAGTCGGATTACTGATTATATTTTTTTGGGGGGGGAAGCAGTGGTGGGCTCCACCTACTCGATAGAATGGCTTGTTAACAAGAGATAGGAAACATAAAGTTTAAAAATAGCCATTCATAAGTGGCTGCCTGATGGGCACTGTTAATTTCTTTGAATCCCATCACCAGGACGGGGGGGAGGCAGTGGTGGGCCCAGCCTGCCCTAACAACCGGTTCTCCGGAAGTGGGTGGGGCCAGGCTGGGTCAGGGGCGGGGCCATGGTCAGGGGGCAGGGCGGAGGAGGGCATACCACCTTAACCCTTAGTTTACCAAAAAAAATTATATCACTTGTGACGGCATCAATCAGTATTAAGCCCCTGGGTTCTGTGTAATTTATTCCTATGCATTACACTTTGTTATGCTCTCGGGGGAATGTGTGCCACAATTAAGAACATAAAAGCATAAGAAAAGCCTCCACTGGATCACACCAAAGACCCATCTAGTCCAGCTCCTGAATCACACAGCAGCCCACCAGCTGCCTCAGGGAGCACATATGACACTTGCATCCAGGTGCCTAATACAGTAGACACACCACAAGTGGTACTCATACCACTGGTTGAGAAACACTGATCTACAGTTTAGGACCAGAGTCTGTGGTGTCCCCTCTGCAGGCTGAGGTTTGCCTCTAAGCCACTACTTAAGGCTACAGTCCTGTCCACACCTTCCTGTAAGTAAGCTCCATTAACTGTGATGGGACTTACCAGTACTTCTGAATGGTCATACATAAGATTTGGGCTCTTAGAATCCCAGCCTCTTGCTGCAATATAACACTTGCCTCCAGGTGCCTCAGTACCAGCAGACACACCACAGGTGGTGCTCATTCCACTGATTGAGAAACACTGATCCACAGTTTAGGATCAGAGTTTGTGGTGTCCCCTCTACAGGCTGAGGTTTGCCTCTAAGCACTACTTAAGGCTGCAATCCTGTCCACACTTTCCTGTAAGTAAGCTTCATTGAATATAATAGGACTTCTGAGTAGTCAAGCAAAGGACTGAGCTCTTAGTAACCAGCCTCTGGCTGCAATCCTATTCACTTTCCTGAGAGTAAGCTCCACACACTCTAATGGGACTTACTTCTGAGTAGCCAAGAATAGGATTGGGCTCTAATGCTGCACTCCTCTGCACACTTTCTTATGAAGTAAGCTTCATAGATTGAAATGGGATTAACTTTTGAGTAGTCCGGCATAGGATTACAAGCTCTTAGAAACTAGCTTCTTTCCAGGGAGTAAGCTTCACTATTATAATGGAACTTACTTCTGAGTAGACAGTGATTGGGCTTTGAGGATACACTCCTATCATCACAGGGGAGTAAAACCTACTGACTTTAATAGGATTTACTTCAGACTATGCAGTGGACTGGGCTCCTGGGGCGGGCAGGATGGGAACTGCATGCTGCCTGCTTATAAGGAAAAGGAGGACAATGAAGATTTTTTCCCAGGCAGAAGAGTGAGAAGAGGACCTGTCCTGGGAAAAAATAAAATTTATGAGAAGGCTGCATGCTGCCTGCTTGTAAGGAAAGGGAGGACAATGAAGATTTATTGTGGTCCTGGAAAAAAGTATGGATAATAAGACTCCATGTTGCCTGCTTATAAGGAAAAGAAGGAGTAAAAAGAGGACCTGTTCTGGGAAAGGAGAACATATTGTCACTCAGTGCTTGCTTCTGAGCAGGCATGGAGTATTGGGCTCTGATGCTGCCATCCTATCCACCCCTACCTGAGAGTAAGCTCCATTGACTAGGATGGGACTTGCTTCTGAGGAGGCATGGAAATAATTGGGCTCTGATGCTGCCATCCAATCCACACCTACCTGGGAGTAAGCTCCATTGACTAGGATGGGACTTGTCCTGGGAAAGGAGGACATATGGTCACTCAGTACTTGCTTCTGAGCAGGGATGCAGAGTATTAGGCTCTGATGCTGCCATCCTATCCACCCGTACCTGGGAGTAAGTTCCATTGACTAGAATGGGACTAGGATAGGATTTACTTCAGAGTAGGCAGTGAAGTGGGCTCCTGGGGGGGCAGGATGGGAACTGGGGCTATTTCTTCAGGTACCCCCTCCCCCATACTTCCTGCCCTCAATCTCAGGTGGAGAGATTTCTCAGAGGGGCAGGATGAGGTGGGGAGATCTCTTGGGGGGGAGCAAAAAGTCTACAGTGTGGATAGGATTGCAGCCTGATCCCAATCCTAACAGTGTCAACTCAGAGGTAAGTACCATTCAAGTCAATGGGGCTTACTCCCAAAACTGTGTGGTCAGGATTTTAGCCTTACAGTCCAATCCTATGCAGGCTTACTTAGAAGTAAGTCTCATTCTAGTCAGTGGGGCTTACTCCCATGTAAGTGTGGATATGATTGCAGCCTCAGAGCCCAGTCCTAATCATGTCTACTCAGTAGTAAGTCCCATTATAGACAGTGGGCTTACTCTCAGGAAAGTAGGCAGGGCTGGAGGAACAGGGATAGAGGGAGAGATCCAAGCAATCCTCTGCCAATATCCTCAGAAGTAAATCCGTTTATAGTCAGTGGGCTTACTCTCAGGAAAATAGACAGGGCTGGAGGAACAGGGCTGGAGGGAGAGATCCAATCCTCTGCCAATCTCCTCAGAAGTAAGTCCCATTATAGTCAGTGGGCTTACTCTCAGGAAAGTCTGGATGGGAAAGTAGCCTCAAATCCTATGCTACTCAGAAGGAAATCCCATGATAGTCAATGGGAATTGCTCCCAGGAAAGTGTGGCTAGGATTGTGGCCACAGGCTGCAGTCCTCTACTATACAGTGTGGCTTACTCCTGAGTAGTACTTTGTAGTACTGAGTAGTTTTCCATGCCTACTACTGGGCTGCAAAGGCACCCGGGGAGGCAGGCAGGCAGGCAGGCATGGCCCCCACCAAAAGCACTGGAGGATCTCATCCTCACAACACTCAGATGCTCAGCTACAGACCTTTCTCAATAGCTCTGGCTTCTGTATTCCGCCCAAGGAGCCCTTAGTAAAGCTGTCCATCATGTGCCTGATTAAAAAAAAAAACACCATCATCAGAGAGGCTCCTCATTTGCATGTGAGAACCCATCATGCTTTGCAAACTGCACAAGGAAATAACTTCTGAAAACTTGCTAGAAATAAGGTTTTTAATCAAAATAAGATGTTTAGCAAAGACAGGATTCCTGAATAGCATCAATCAAAGGTTTGGGGCATGAAGAATTTCCTAACCCTGACTTTAAAGCATGGAGCTAACAGTGATGCAAACACCCCCCATCTCAGCAGTCAGAGTCTGAATGTGCTGTGATGGTCAAGGGAACAGACTGTTTGTATTTTAAAATTAAAAAATAACCTTAGGGAGGGGAAGGAGGGGGGAGAGAGAGAAGGGGAGGGAGGCTCAGAAGGGGAGGAAGGAAGGAGGGGGGAGTAGAGCTTCAGCTCTGGGAAGACAGACCCTGAGGCCCTTTAACAGAAATTCAGACATACTTGCATGCAATTGAAAGAGGGTGGCCCCCAATTAACAACCGGTTCGCTAACGTCAGCCCCTAATTAACAACCCCTAATTAACAACCGGTTCTACAGAACTGGTGCGAACCTCCCTCAGCCCACCTGTGGGGGGAGGGGAAGACAAGGTGAATTGTAAACTTGGTTTGTGTTAATGCATTTATTTATTTATTTATTTATTCATTCATTCATTCATTCATTCATTTAGCTTGATAATGTCTCTTCCAGCCATGGTATCACTTCTGGGGGGACTTTGGACGGATGGCCAGTGGATCCCAAGTTAAAAGGTTAATAATAATAATAATAATAATAATAATAATAATAATAATAATAATAATAATAATAATAATAATAATAATATCACTCTGCCAACTGCTCTGAAAGCTGCTCTTCTGGGATCAGCACAAATTATACACCACCACACCACACATTCCTAGACTTTTGGGAAGGGTCCGACTGCTGAAGTGAATGAAACCAGCTCAAAATTGTTTGCTGTGTATTTATGTATAATAATAATAATAATAATAATAATAATAATAATAATAATGCAGTGAAACAAACCACTTTATAATATCTCTATTCTATCAAAACGTATGGCCAAAAAAACCATTGGAAGTGGGCCAATGTCACAAAACCATGTCCACCATCCATGGGTGTGACATGCTGGACTCCTGCACGGGATGACATGAACCCCAGTGATGACTTTGCACAGTTCCATCCAGGGCAGCCTGGAGGACACAGGCCAAGCCACACAATCCTCACCTTCCAAGCTCCTCCTTAACTCTGTCTTGGCTGGGACCTTGGTCCTCCATTGGCTGCCTTGCCTGGACATGGAAATGAGTTGCCAGCCACAGAGAGCACACTCACTGCAAAAGTCTGGTGGCATCACAGCCCTGCACTTGAGAGGGGGCTGCCAATGGCAGAAAGTGCCAATGATGGGGTTGGGGCCTCTTTGTGCACCCTTCAATTGCCATCAGTTTGGTGACCACGGGACACACAAAAACCATTGAACCATAACCTGATCATGATATTCCTCAGCACAAAAATTTAAAAAGATTCATTCCCAGCATTCTGTTGATTTTTCCAAAAATTAATTGTTTAAATTTGTCTCCCCCCCCCCCCCCCACCACTACCCAACAAAATGAGGAAAGCATGTCTTCTATTTTTCTTGGTCAGTGAACATGATACAATTACCAACATGATACTTTAAATGATTTAATTATACCTTGGAAATTGTCTATTGATAAAACGGAAATGGACTCTCTGTGCTTTTCTGGTGGCTCAAAGATTGTTATCGCAAAACTGGAAGCAAAAAGGCAATTTTTTCTGCCCTTCCTCAATGAACTAAAGTATTGTGAACATCAGTGGAAGGAGTGTTTTGATCAGTATCTACCCTTTTTAAAGACTCTTTTTTGGAATTATTAGATCTATTAGAATTTTGAGGTTAATAATGCAATTTCTGGGCATTGCCAGTGGGGTGTAGTCCACACCAGCTGACACCCTGCCCTGGGTAGCTGTGGCACCCCAAAAAACCAACTTCACAATGGTGTGCACTACCCCATCAAGTCATATGTCATTGGATTCATCTTAAGGAGAAGAATCCAATGCAAAAATAAATTTTGAAATAGCTCCTTCCTATTAAAAGATACGGCCAAAAAACTGAAAAGCAAAAATATGCATTAAAATTGTGTGGGAAAATTAAAGTAATTTATATCACGGCTTTACTCGCTAATAGGTTAATGTACCATAGTCCAGAGGAAAGGGCAGGCTGAGAGCAATCAAAGGAAACCAGAAGGGTCCCATCCAATGATTGCAGCTCCCAAAATCACCCCAGAAGGAAGTTCCCTCCTTTAACTTTCCCCGTGCTTTGAACCCCACTTCAAGTAAAACTGCACAGCCACATTAATTCACAAGTAAGCAAGTGTGCTTTGGCTGGTGGAGAAGGTCATGCTAGGGTGTGCAAGGCTTCCAGAATGGCCCTGATCCCAGGCATCTGGAGCATCAAAATGCTCCAGGAGGGAGTCCTCTCAACTCTGAAAATTATAGTGATAGCAGGTAATGAGAAATTTTAAAAAAAATGTTTTTATTTGTAAAAATAGTCCAAACTCCTCTTCCCTCTCTGCCAAAGCTTAATTTATTGTCCTTATACTTTTGGGTTTTTAATGCTTTTGGGGGGATGGTTAAGGCTGTTTTTATTTTTATTTTTTATTTTTATCACATGTCTGCTTCTCCAGGACACATCCTCTTTTTATCCTTTTATCCTTGGGGAAAAAAAAACTTCTTTTTTTCCCTTCTTTTCCTTGTGAGTAGACAGCATGTAGCCCGCTTGGAATAAAAAAAATATATTTATATAAAACCTCATTGGCATCCTTCAATCTCGAAAGACTATGGTATCATGCTCAGAAGTGGAGGTCCTAAAACAGTATCATTTATGACTAAAGAGGCCAATTCGAGAGTGGCAATCCCTCCCACACTGACAGCAGATACAGTCAGTATTCTGACCAGCCCCCAGATTTTGCTGTTTCCGGAACTGCCTCTTTGTCTTAGCCTGCCGAATGAGTGTCTCTTCGAATTGAAGAAGGCCATGCTGCGTCTTTTGCCTCCATGCTGAACGATTGGAGGTCAAGGTTTCCCAGCTGTTGATGTCCATTCTCATGGCCTTTTGATCCCTCTTGCAGACGTCCTTCCATCGCAGCTGTGGTCTCCTTCTAGGGCGCTTTCCCTGCGCTAATTCTCCATACAGGAGATCTTTTTGAATCCAACCATCGGCCATTCTCACGACATGTCCAAGCCAGCATAGACATCGCTGTTTCAGAAGTGTGCACATGCTAGGGATACATGCTAGGGATACTGTTCCAAGACTGCACCATTTCTGAAACTTTGTCATGCCAAATGATGCCAAGAATACGTTGAAGACAGCGCATATGAAATGAGTTCAGTTTTCTCTCCAGCCGCACATGAAGGGGCCAAGACTCGCTGCAGTACAAGAGTGTGCTCAGGACGCAAGCGCTATAGACCAGGATCTTTGTATGTTCCGTCAGCTTCTTATTAAGCCATACTCTCTTTGTAAATCAAGAAAAAGTGGTAGCCGCTTTACCGATATGGTTATTCATCTCAGTATCTAAAGAGATAGTGTGGGAGATAATTGAGCTGAGGTACACAAAGTCATGGACAACCTCCAGTTCATGTTCAGAGATCGTTATACAAGGGGGTGAATCCACATTCTGCCCCATGACTTGTGTTTTCTTCAGGCTGATTGTTAGTCCAAAGTCCATAAGTTATGAAACTTATGAAACTTATGAAACGGTCCATAAGTTGATGAAGGTCTTTGGCAGAGTGAGCAGTAACAGCAGCGTTGTCACTGAAGAGGAAATCCCGCAAGCATTTCAGCTGGACTGTGGACTTTGCTCTTAGTCTGGAAGGATTGTAGAGTTTTCCATCTGATCTGGTCCTGAGATAGATTCCCTCTGTTGCATTTCCAAAAGCCTGTTTCAACATGACAGCAAAAAATGTCCCAAATAAATTGGCGCGAGGACACAGTCCTGCTTCACTCCACTTCGGATGTGAAAGGAGTCTGATGTTAAGCCATCAAAAACAACAGTGCCCTTCATGTCATCATGAAAGGACCTGATGATGTTGAGGCTCTTAGGTGGGCATCCAATCTTGGGGAGGATTTTAAAAAGGCTGTCTCTACTAACCAAGTCACAAGCCTTTGTAAGATCTATGAAGGCCACAAAGAGTGGCTGTCTTTGTTCCCTGCATTTCTCCTGCAACTGTCGAAGGGAAAATACCATATCAGTGGTGGACCTGTTGGCTCGAAATCCACACTGTGATTCAGGATAGACTCTTTCTGCAAGCACCTGAAGCCTCTTCAGTACAATGTGGGCAAGTAGCTTCCCTACAACACTAAGAAGAGAGATGCCACGATAGTTGTTGCAGTCACCCCTGTCGCCTTTGTTCTTGTACAGTGTGACAATATTAGCATCCTTCATGTCCTGTGGTACTCCACCTTCCCTCCAACAAAGGCAGAATATCTTGTACAGTTCAGTGGAAATGGTCCCTTTACAGCACCTCAGTTGATGCAACATTTATTCATGCAACAACTTGATTTATTTATTTATTTATAAATAAATATATATTTTTATATAAAGATTTTATTTTAGATTTATTTATTCATTTATTCATGCAACATTTATTCATTATATGTACCAAACTATAGTACGGGTTCAATCGGACCCCAGCAGTGATCATTGATAAGAAAGGTAGGATTCGAAGGGTTAATCACTACTTGGCCACTTATCTCCAGAACATCTCCAGGAGTGCAATTAGTGAACGAATTTCTCCACCGACTATCTCAGACAGGGGGAAATAGGATTTCTTCACACTATTTCTTCTCTGGGGCAACGTGATTACCCCCCACAAAACACCCTCACCTGATTAATGTATGGAACCCAAAGGAAAGAAAAAGTAAGCTACATGTTTGTGTTTACTTGTGAGTAAGAAAACATGATTTATCTCATGTTCAGGTCTGGCAAAGAGGAATGTAAGACCACAAGGATGGTTCTGATCTGAAGCAAGTGGAACTCAGCAAATGCCCTTCCCTTGCTCTGGAAATTACTGAGCAAAAACTGCTGGGAATACTGGAATCCTGCTGGAAAGAAAGGCACCATTGGGCCCCGAGGCTCACAGTCAGGGCTTGACCTATTTAGGCTCCTAGTCAAGGGTTGACCCAATTCTCCCAGCACTGAAGGTGGCAAAGTGAAGCCTCTTGCGTGGTGCCAATTCATGCCCAGCAGTAGCCATGCACCGTCCCCTGGCAAGGCTCCCTTGTCCCTTCTGGGCCGCCTTCTACCAATCTGTTCCTGCACAATTTTTAAAATGCAGAAGGGAGTGAAGCAGAGGAAGTGAGTTGGAGATGGGTGGATTTAAGCCAGGATTAAATCCAGGCAGAGTTACCTTGTAACTGGAAAAGAGGGCTGTGCCCCCGAAAAGTGTAGGACACTCAAGAAGAATGTAGCACATGACAAAAATAATAGCTAAAAACACTCATGTATATTGTTTTCATGTGATTGATTTAAATATTATATTGCTTGTTATTAAATTTAAAAATATTATTTGTAATTTTTTTCTGAAGAAAAGGCTACAAAAAAGGAAATGTCCTGGAAAAAGAGGAAATATGGTCACCCTGGTCCCAGGCTATCCCTGCACTTTCATACCTAGCAATGTTTTAAAAGTTTATATAAATATGTTATATAAAAGTTTATATAAATATAAAGTTTATAATAAATATGATAGAAATAAACAAGATGAGCTGGAGCTTTTAGCAAGTGAAGGGAAATTTGATTTGATAGGAATAACTGAAACTTGGTGGGACTCCCATGACTGGAACACACAATTGGAAGGCTATCAGCTGTTCCGGAGGAACAGAAGTGGCAAAAGGGGAGGCGGAGTAGCATTATATGTCAAGAACGTATATACCTGCTCTGAAATCCAGGAAACTGGTCCGGATATCCCTGTGGAGTGTGTTTAGGTAAAGGTTGGGGGAAAAACAAGAAACAAAGCATTGTGGTGGGCGTCTACTATAGACCGCCAGGCCAAGGAGAAGGAGTAGACGATGTCTTCTTGGAGCAACTGGCAGGCGTTGCAAGGAAATATGAGGTAGTAGTAATGGGGGACTTTAACTATCCAGACATTTGCTGGGAGAAAAACTCAGCCAAACATGGAAGCTCCAGTAGATTCTTGAGGGGCCTGGAAGATAACTTCATGGTCCAAAAGGTGGAGGAAGCAGCAAGGGGAGGGGCCATCCTTGACCTGATCTTAACTAATTGTGATGAACTGATAGACCAGGTCAACGTGGCGGGAACTTTAGGGGAAAGCGATCATGAGCTGCTGGAATTTAGAATAATGTGGGAAATAAAAAGAGTGCAGAGTGAAACGTATACATTGGATTTCAGGAAAGCTGATTTTAACAAGCTTAGAGGAGTCATAGGTGGGATCCCATGGGTTGATGATCTAATGGGGAAAGGGGCTCAAGGTGGGTGGGAGCTCCTTAAGAGGCAGCTTCTACAAGCACAGTCAGAAACAATTCCAATAAAAAAGAAAGGGGGGAAAATGCTGAAAAAACCAGGTTGGCTCCACAGGCAACTTGGGGATCAGCTGAAGTTAAAGAAAGAGAAGTATAAGGAGTGGAAGACTGGAAAGATCACGAGGGAGGAGTACAGGCAGATAGCCCGGTCTTGTAGGGAGGGGGTCAGGGATGCTAAAGCTCAGTATGAGCTGAGGCTGGCCAGGGGAGTCAAGGATAACAAAAAGAGCTTCTTTAGACATGCCCAAAGGAAAAGGAGGAGAGACGAGGGGCTGGGGCTGCTCTTGGACAAGGATGGACAACAGGTGTCTGGAAACCAGCAGAAGGCAGAGCTGCTCAACTCCTACTTTGCATCCGTCTATTCTCGGAAAGAGGGCTGTGCAAAAGGGGGTGCAAGATCATTGGCTGATGCGGGGATGTGCTTGCATCCCCAAAGAGGTAATGAAAACACGGATGGTGCAGAAGAGCAGATCAAGATTGACAGAACTGGTTCGAAACCACTTAACTGGCCTAAATGAATTCAAGTCATTTGGACCGGATGAGCTGCATCCTCGACTTCTTAAGGAACTGGCAGATGTCCTTGCAGAGCCTCTGTCGATCATCTTTGAGAAATCCTTGAGGAGTGGAGAAGAGCCTGGACTGGAAGAGGGCAAATGTAGTCCCAATCTTTAAGAAGGGGAGAAAAGAAGACCCCGGAAATTATAGACCAGTCAGTGTGACTTCAATCCCGGGAAAGATATTAGAGCAAATCATAAAACACACAATTTGTGCACATCTAGACAAGTACTCGGTGATCAAAACAACCCGGCATGGATTGACCAAGAATAAATCTTGCCAGACAAATCTGATCTCCTTTTTTGATCGGGTTACGAGCTTACTGGACATGGCAATGCTGTGGATGTCATTTATTTTGACTTCAGCAAAGCATTTGACAAGGTCCCACATGACATTATAATTGGGAAACTGGAAAAATATGGGCTAGACGGTTCTGCAACTGCCTCGATGGCCGCACTCAAAGGGTTTTAGTAAATGGTTCTGTGTCAACCTGGAGGTCGGTTTCAAGTGGGGTCCCCCAAGGCACTGTCTTGGGCGCGGTTCTCTTTAACATTTTCATCAATGACTTGGAGGAAGGGATACGGGGGAGCCTGATCAAATTTGCAGATGACAGCAAGCTGGGAGGAGTAGCAAACACAACAGAAGATAGGAGAAACCTCTAGGAGGATCTGGATAAACTGGAATCCTGGGCTGTAACAAATAGAATGAATTTCAATAGGGAGAAGTGCAGGTTCTGCACTTGGGCAATAAAAACCAAAAATACAGGTATAACATGGGGGATACTTGGCTTGGCATCACAACATGTGAGTGGGATCCTGGAGTAGCCATGAATCACAAGCTGAGCATGAGTCACAGTGTGATGTGTCTGCAAAGAAGGCAAATGCCATTTTAGGCTGCATTAAGAGGACTGGAGCTTCCAAGTTGCGAGAAGTTCTAGTTCCTCTTTATTCAGCATTGGTCAGACCTCACCTTGAGTCCTGTGTTCAGTTCTGGGCTCCTCACTTGAAGAAAGATGCAGCCAAACTGGAGCAAGTCCAGAGGAGAGCAACAAGAATGATCAGTGGGATGGAAGGGAAACCCTACGAGGAAAGGTTGGGGGAACTTGGGATTTTCAGCCTGGAGAAGAGGAGGCTGAGGGGAGACATGATTGCCCTCTTCAGATACCTGAAGGGCTGTCATAGGGAGGAAGGGGCTCATTTGTTCATAGCTGCTTCTGAAAGCAGAACTAGAACCAATGGGTACAAACTACAAGAGAGGAGATTCCGGTTGGATATCCGGAAAAAATTCCTTACGGTGAGGGCAGTTTTGCAGTGGAACAGATTGCCAAGGGAGGTGGTGGACTCTCCCTCAATGGGGATCTTCAAGTAGAGGCTCGATGAGCATCTGTCGGGGATGCTCTAGGGGGATTTCCTGCTGCAGGCAGGGGGTTGGACTAGATGACCTACTAGGTCCCTTCCAACTCTATGATTCTATGATTCTATGAAATACCCTGAATTTTCCAACAGGAATTTTCCCAAGGCCAAGAGGTCTAGAAGGTCTTTCCGCATTTCCTATCTTCCAAATAAAGATTTCCTTCTTGGACACCATAGAAATCATTTTGATCCTCCCAGAATATTGATTTTCAGTGTCAAGAATGAACAATTTCAGCATCTTTTCAGTCTGCCACGAGATGAAAATGATTGAAAATCTCCGTCCTAAAAAGGAGAAAGGCAAAGAGACTCAGGTGACTCTTTTATTTAGGTGTCTGTAGTTGAAAAAGAGAGGATGTGTATTGCCAGTGGGGCACCTGGCATGAGGGATCCACCATCATTTGGACGCATCTTCTGGATCATTCTGGTATGGAACAGAAATTGTAGTTTTGTATCAAAAACAAACCTTAGAATTCACACTAATTCATTGTTAATGCATTGACTCTTAGGTACCCCTACAAATCCACATGAATTCATTATGTTTGTGTTCCATATTATGTAGTTAGCTGTATTAACATCAGTATAAGAGGGAACAAAGGGATTTCCAGTGGGTGTAATTAGCAATACTAGATAAAAGCCTACTGTAGTCTGGAGAAGTGTTGATGTTGCACATTCTTCAGGAAGATGAAGAAATGAGGGTCCTTAAATCAACAAAAGGGATTGAAGGAAGAATGTAAGGGGTGTGCAAGGCTTTGTGTTGTTTTGTGGCCTGAAGCCCTTTTATTAAAAAAGTAAAATCTCTTTTTTAAAGTTGTCCAGTTGTTGCCTTTCCTTTTTGCTCCGAGCCCCAAATTATATTTTTGCTCATCCTCGAAATGACTTTTTACACTTTGGATCTTCGATTCTAAAACAAACAAAAGCAGAACGATATTATTTTCTCTGTAAACTGATTCTTGAATTTTTTCAATCGAAAAGCTGTAGATAAATCTTCTCAACACCAACAAATGTGAAATGAGATATATGGAGACTTTTGCTGGATTCCTAAAGATACTTTCCTCAGAGTATGACCCACTGAACACAGTGGGGCTTACTTTTGGGTAGACATGTTTTGGATTGTGGTCTCCTTTCTTTTGGACCTATTTGTTTCTGTGGTCTGTCCTGATGAGACACATCAGTTTGAGTGGGTACCAAGGGGGGCTCAGTGCTCCTCCTATATTTGCCTCCTCTTCAAACTCTCCCCTCCCTGGCCCTCCATAGGATGAGAGTTTCTGTTAGTGCTTTGGAGGTAGAGATCCATTGGCAATTTGGGGCTTCTACTTACTTTCCGCAGCATTTCAATCCGGCAGGACTGCAATGGCAGTCTACACACTTTCCTAACTTCCACTTAGTATTAACAGGATGCTTTTTTCCAATCCGTGAAGTGTCTTCACAAGCTACTACTTTTCCTAGGAAGAAACATCTCTGTCAGCTGCATTTTGGAAGTGCCAAATCCTAGAATCAAACACCAGCTCCTGAAATCACAGTCTCATCTCATCTCCGGAATATGAATTCTTACCATGAGACAAGGTCCAATCCTATGTCCCCACTGCTGCCCCACAACTCCAGCTTGTAAGCCATGCTCATGAGTCCTACCACCAGGACTATGCTGGGGGTGTTGTGCTTCCATCAGCAGAGCACCCATTTATGCACCAGTCCGTGATCTATGTGGAATGTGGGCTGCTTGAGAGATGGGGGTGGATGGGGTGTCAATATTTCCACTTTTTCCAGGACTTGAACTCCTTTCTAGCCTTGTGTCCTGAAAAAAATATTCATTGTACACCTTTTCCTTGTGATCAGGAAACATGTAGACTTCTTATAATTAATAAATTGTATGCCATAGTTTTTATTTAATAATTATAAGTAATATAAAATTTAAATTAAACATATAGAAGCTACACACATACATGTATGTATTTTAGCTTTTCTTTTGTATTGCCCTACATTTTTCTGCATTTTCTTGATTGGGCTTCCTTCTGGGAAGAGATTTAAAGTATAGAGCTGTAGGGTATCCAGCCATTCCCCCCCCCCCCCCCGGTCCTAATCTGAAGGAATCGCACACAGAAGACACAAACAGCTTCCAGCTAAGGTTTCCATATGTCCCCATAAAGAGGATCAATCCCGGTTTGAGGGGACTGTGTTCACTTACTGGCAAATGGGACAGAGAATCCTGTCCCAGTTTTGTGGATGGGAATTATGGCAACCCTAATTCAAGTGTACAGATTTTCTCTTTCTTACGAGGAAGAATTTCCTCAATTAATGCAACCAATTCCCATAATTGAGAGCCAGGAGTTCCAATCCATATTACCATTTTTCTTTATCTCAAATCCTTCATAAAGTTGGCAGGGATTTACGGCAGAATGAGTCAGGGAGATGCACAGGGCAAGCAGGCTGAGGAGGCCTACCTGGAAAAGACACAAAAGAGAAGTGTTGGCCGCTTCCATCAAACACTTCTCCCAATAGGAAGGCATTTCCCCCATAAGACTTTATGGTCACCTGTGCTTTTCCCAAGCACGTTATGCTCTGATTGGTGATCTCACTATTAGTAATTCTAGTAATGTAATAGGATGCATTCTAATTTTGGATGCTTTTCTAATAGGATGCATTTCTAATGTAATAGGATGCATTCTAACCTACCGTATATACTCGCATATAAGCCGACCCGCATATAAGCAAAGGCACCAAAATTTACCACAAAAAACTGGGAAAACTTATTGACCCGCATAGAAGCCAAGGTTGGGAAATGCAGCAGCTACTGGTACATTTCAAAATACCGTAAAAATAGATACCAATAAAATAACATTTACTGAGGCATCAGTAGGTTAAATGTTTTTAAATATATTTTTCAAAGAAAAACAGTTAAACAGTATCTTAAAAGTACAAAAACCATAGCTCAATCAGCAACCAAGCTAGAACACAAGAATTAAAATCCTTCAAAACTGGATTCTTCCTCATCATCTGGATGTCCAAATAGGACATGTTAAAATAGGCTTAAAACATCACTATTGCTTTCCTGTACTTAATTTCAACACCATATTATCTTTTTAAGGTAATACACACACACTCTATTGGGGAAGGAGGAGTGGACGCATGCAGGATGGGCTGGTGAGGGATGTTAGAGGAAGGGGAAATTAGTAAGTAGAGGGTTTCCAGGGGAGGGGTGCATTTAGGGGTGACTGGTGGGGGAGGCTGGGGCTAGTGGGTGCAGGTAGGGCTGGGTAGTTGGAAGGGGGAGATAGCTCTGGGGGGGAAGGTTTCCCTATAGGGTGCATCGGGGCTGGGTGCAGGTTGGGATGGGGAGATTTATCTGGGTGGAAGGTTTAACTAGTGAGTGCATCAGGGCTAGGATGGGGGATTTATCTGTGGGGGGGAAGGTTTACCTAGTGGGTGCATCAGGGCTGGGATGGGGGATTTATCTGGGTGGAAGGTTTACCTAGTGGGTGCATCAGGGCTGGCATGGGGGAATTATCTGTGGGGGGGGGAAGGTTTACATAGTGGGTGCATCAGGGCTGGGATGGGGGATTTATCTGGGTGGAAGGTTTACCTAGTGGGTGCATCAGGGCTGGCATGGGGGAATTATCTGTGGAGGGGGGAAAGGTTTACCTAGTGGGTGCATCAGGGCTGGGATGGGGGATTTATCTGGGTGGAAGGTTTAACTAGTGGGTGCATCAGGGCTGGCATGGGGGAATTATCTGTGGGGGGGGAAGGTTTACATAGTGGGTGCATCAGGGCTGGGATGGGGGATTTATCTGTGGGGGGAAGGTTTACCTAGTGGGTGCATCAGGGCTGGCATGGGGGAATTATCTGTGGGGGGGGGAAAGGTTTACCTAGTGGGTGCATCAGGGCTGGCATGGGGGAATTATCTGTGGGGGGGGGGAAAGGTTTACCTAGTGGGTGCATCAGGGCTGGGATGGGGGATTTATCTGGGTGGAAGGTTTAACTAGTGGGTGCATCAGGGCTGGCATGGGGGAATTATCTGTGGGGGGGGAAAGGTTTACCTAGTGGGTGCATCAGGGCTGGGATGGGGGATTTATCTGTGGGGGGAAGGTTTACCTAGTGGGTGCATCAGGGCTGGGATGGGGGATTTATCTGTGGGGGGAAGGTTTACCTAGTGGGTGCATCAGGGCTGGCATGGGGGAATTATCTGGGGGGGGGGGAAAGGTTTACCTAGTGGGTGCATCAGGGCTGGCATGGGGGAATTATCTGTGGGGGGGGGGGAAAGGTTTACCTAGTGGGTGCATCAGGGCTGGGATGGGGGATTTATCTGGAGGGAAGGCTAACCTAGTGGGTGCATCAGGGCTGGGATGGGGGATTTATCTGGGTGGAAGGTTTAACTAGTGAGTGCATCAGGGCTGGGATGGGGGATTTATCTGGGTGGAAGGTTTAACTAGTGGGTGCATCAGGGCTGGCATGGGGGAATTATCTGTGGGGGGGGGAAAGGTTTACCTAGTGGGTGCATCAGGGCTGGCATGGGGGAATTATCTGTGGGGGGGGAAAGGTTTACCTAGTGGGTGCATCAGGGCTGGGATGGGGGATTTATCTGGGGGGAAGGCTAACCTAGTAGGTGCATCAGGGCTGGGATGGGGGATTTATCTGGGGGGAAGGTTTAACTAGTGAGTGCATCAGGGCTGGGATGGGGGATTTATCTGTGGGTGGAAGGTTTAACTAGTGAGTGCATCAGGCTGGGATGGGGGATTTATCTGGGTGGAAGGTTTAACTAGTGGGTGCATCAGGGCTGGCATGGGGGAATTATCTGTGGGGGGGGAAAGGTTTACCTAGTGGGTGCATCAGGGCTGGGATGGGGGATTTATCTGGGGGGAAGGCTAACCTAGTGGGTGCATCAGGGCTGGGATGGGGGATTTATCTGGGTGGAAGGTTTAACTAGTGAGTGCATCAGGGCTGGGATGGGGGATTTATCTGTGGGTGGAAGGTTTAACTAGTGAGTGCATCAGGCTGGGATGGGGGATTTATCTGGGTGGAAGGTTTAACTAGTGGGTGCATCAGGGCTGGCATGGGGGAATTATCTGTGGGGGGGAAAGGTTTACCTAGTGGGTGCATCAGGTCTGGGATGGGGGATTTATCTGTGGGGGGAAGGTTTACCTAGTGGGTGCATCAGGGCTGGCATGGGGGAATTATCTGTGGGGGGGGGGAAAGGTTTACCTACTGGGTGCATCAGGGCTGGCATGGGGGAATTATCTGTGGGGGTGGAAAGGTTTACCTAGTGGGTGCATCAGGGCTGGGATGGGGGATTTATCTGGGGGGAAGGCTAACCTAGTGGGTGCATCAGGGCTGGGATGGGGGATTTATCTGGGGGGAAGGCTAACCTAGTGGGTGCATCAGGGCTGGGATGGGGATTTATCTGGGGGGGGAAGGTTTACCTAGTGGGTGCATTAGGGCTGGGATGGGGGAATTTATCTGGGGGGAAGGCTAACCTAGTGGGTGCATCAGGGCTGGGATGGGGGATTTATCTGTGGGGGGGAAGGTTTACCTAGTGGGTGCATCAGGGCTGGGATGGGGGATTTATCTGGGGGGAAGGTTTATCTAGTGGGTGCATCAGGGCTGGGATGGGGGATTTATCTGGGGGGAAGGCTAACCTAGTGGGTGCATCAGGGCTGGGATGGGGGATTTATCTGGGGGGAAGGCTAACCTAGTGGGTGCATCAGGGCTGGGATGGGGGATTTATCTGTGGGGGGGGAAAGGTTTACCTAGTGGGTGCATCAGGGATGGGATGGGGGATTTATCTGGGGGGAAGGCTAACCTAGTGGGTGCATCAGGGCTGGGATGGGGGATTTATCTGGGGGGAAGGCTAACCTAGTGGGTGCATCAGGGCTGGGATGGGGGATTTATCTGGGGGGAAGGCTAACCTAGTGGGTGCATCAGGGCTGGGATGGGGGATTTATCTGTGGGGGGGAAGGTTTACCTAGTGGGTGCATCAGGGCTGGGATGGGGGATTTATCCGGGGGGAAGGCTAACCTAGTGGGTGCATCAGGGCTGGGATGGGGGATTTATCTGGGGGGAAGGTTTATCTAGTGGATGCATCAGGGCTGGGATGGGGGATTTATCTGGGTGGAAGGTTTAACTAGTGGGTGCATCAGGGCTGGCATGGGGGATTTATCTGGGGGGGGGAAGGTTTACCTAGTGGGTGCATCAGGGCTGGGATGGGGGATTTATCTGTGGGGGGGAAGGTTTACCTAGTGGGTGCATCAGGGATGGGATGGGGGATTTATCTGGGGGGAAGGCTAACCTAGTGGGTGCATCAGGGCTGGGATGGGGATTTATCTGGGGGGGAAGGTTTACCTAGTGGGTGCATTAGGGCTGGGATGGGGGATTTATCTGTGGGGGGAAGGTTTACCTAGTGGGTGCATCAGGGCTGGGATGGGGGATTTATCTGGGGGGAAGGCTAACCTAGTGGGTGCATCAGGGCTGGGATGGAGGATTTATCTGTGGGGGGGAAGGTTTACCTAGTGGGTGCATCAGGGCTGGGATGGGGGATTTATCTGGGGGGAAGGTTTATCTAGTGGATGCATCAGGGCTGGGATGGGGGATTTATCTGTGGGGGGGAAGGTTTACCTAGTGGGTGCTTCAGGGCTGGGATGGGGGATTTATCTGGGGGGAAGGCTAACCTAGTGGGTGCATCAGGGCTGGGATGGGGGATTTATCTGGGGGGAAGGCTAACCTAGTGGGTGCATCAGGGCTGGGATGGGGATTTATCTGGGGGGGGGGGAAGGTTTACCTAGTGGGTGCATTAGGGCTGGGATGGGGGATTTATCTGTGGGGGGGAAGGGATACCTAGTGGGTGCATCAGGGCTGGGATGGGGGATTTATCTGGGGGGAAGGCTAACCTAGTGGGTGCATCAGGGCTGGGATGGGGGATTTATCTGTGGGGGGGAAGGTTTACCTAGTGGGTGCATCAGGGCTGGGATGGGGGATTTATCTGGGGGGAAGGCTAACCTAGTGGGTGCATCAGGGCTGGGATGGGGGATTTATCTGTGGGGGGGAAGGTTTACCTAGTGGGTGCATCAGGGCTGGGATGGGGGATTTATCTGGGGGGAAGGTTTATCTAGTGGGTGCATCAGGGCTGGGATGGGGGATTTATCTGTGGGGGGGGGAAGGTTTACCTAGTGGGTGCATCAGGGCTGGGATGGGGGATTTATTTGGGGGGGGGGAAGGTTTACCTAGTGGGTGCATCAGGGCTGGGATGGGGGATTTATCTGGGGGGAAGGCTAACCTAGTGGGTGCATCAGGGCTGGGATGGGGATTTATCTGGGGGGGAAGGTTTACCTAGTGGGTGCATTAGGGATGGGATGGGGGATTTATCTGTGGGGGGGAAGGTTTACCTAGTGGGTGCATCAGGGCTGGGATGGGGGATTTATCTGGGGGGAAGGCTAACCTAGTGGGTGCATCAGGGCTGGGATGGAGGATTTATCTGTGGGGGGGAAGGTTTACCTAGTGGGTGCATCAGGGCTGGGATGGGGGATTTATCTGTGGGGGGGAAGGCTAACCTAGTGGGTGCATCAGGGCTGGGATGGGGGATTTATCTGGGGGGGAGGCTAACCTAGTGGGTGCATCAGGGCTGGGCTGGGGGATTTATCTGTGGGGGGGAAGGCTAACCTAGTGGGTGCATCAGGGCTGGGATGGGGGATTTATCTGGGGGGGAGGCTAACCTAGTGGGTGCATCAGGGCTGGGATGGGGATTTATCTGGGGGGGAAGGTTTACCTAGTGGGTGCATTAGGGCTGGGATGGGGGATTTATCTGTGGGGGAAGGCTAACCTAGTGGGTGCATCAGGGCTGGGATGGGGGATTTATCTGGGGGGAAGGTTAACCTAGTGGGTGCATCAGGGCTGGGATGGGGGATTTATCTGGGGGGAAGGCTAACCTAGTGGGTGCATCAGGGCTGGGATGGGGGATTTATCTGTGGGGGGGAAGGTTTACCTAGTGGGTGCATTAGGGCTGGGATGGGGGATTTATCTGTGGGGGGGAAGGTTTACCTAGTGGGTGCTTCAGGGTTGGGATGGGGGATTTATCTGGGGGGAAGGCTAACCTAGTGGGTGCATCAGGGCTGGGATGGGGGATTTATCTGTGGGGGGGAAGGTATACCTAGTGGGTGCATCAGGGCTGGGATGGGGGATTTATCTGGGGGGAAGGCTAACCTAGTGGGTGCATCAGGGCTGGGATGGGGATTTATCTGGGGGGGAAGGTTTAACTAGTGAGTGCATCAGGGCTGGGATGGGGGATTTAACTGTGGGTGGAAGGTTTACCTAGTGGGTGCTTCAGGGCTGGGATGGGGGATTTATCTGGGGGGAAGGCTAACCTAGTGGGTGCATCAGGGCTGGGATGGGGGATTTATCTGTGGGGGGGAAGGTTTACCTAGTGGGTGCATCAGGGATGGGATGGGGGATTTATCTGGGGGGAAGGCTAACCTAGTGGGTGCATCAGGGCTGGGATGGGGGATTTATCTGTGGGGGGGAAGGTTTACCTAGTGGGTGCATCAGGGCTGGGATGGGGGATTTATCTGGGGGGAAGGCTAACCTAGTGGGTGCATCAGGGCTGGGATGGGGATTTATCTGGGGGGGAAGGTTTAACTAGTGAGTGCATCAGGGCTGGGATGGGGGATTTATCTGTGGGTGGAAGGTTTAACTAGTGGGTGCATCAGGGCTGGCATGGGGGAATTATCTGTGGGGGGGGAATGGTTTACCTAGTGGGTGCATCAGGGCTGGGATGGGAGATTTATCTGTGGGGGGGGGGAAATGTTTACCTAGTGGGTGCATCAGGGCTGGGATGGGGGACTTATCTGGGGGGAAGGCTAACCTAGTGGGTACATCAGGGCTGGGATGGGGGATTTATCTGGGGGGAAGTCTAACCTAGTGGGTGCATCAGGGCTGGGATGGGGGATTTATCTGGGTGGAAGGTTTAACTAGTGAGTGCATCAGGGCTGGGATGGGGGATTTATCTGTGGGGGGGGAAAGGTTTACCTAGTGGGTGCATCAGGGCTGGCATGGGGGAATTATCTGTGGGGGGGGGAAAGGTTTACCTAGTGGGTGCATCAGGGCTGGGATGGGGGATTTATCTGGGGGGAAGGCTAACCTAGTGGGTGCATCAGGGCTGGGATGGGGGATTTATCTGTGGGGGGGAAGGTTTACCTAGTGGGTGCATCAGGGCTGGGATGGGGGATTTATCTGGGGGGAAGGTTTATCTAGTGGGTGCATCAGGGCTGGGATGGGGGATTTATCTATGGGGGGGGGAAGGTTTACCTAGTGGGTGCATCAGGGCTGGGATGGGGGATTTATCTGGGGGGAAGGCTAACCTAGTGGGTGCATCAGGGCTGGGATGGGGGATTTATCTGTGGGGGGGGAAGGTTTGCCTAGTGGGTGCATCAGGGCTGGGATGGGGGATTTATCTGGGGGGGGGGGGGGAAGGTTTACCTAGTGGGTGCATTAGGGCTGGGATGGGGGATTTATCTGTGGGGGGGAAGGATTACCTAGTGGGTGCATCAGGGCTGGGATGGGGATTTATCTGGGGGGGAAGGTTTACCTAGTGGGTGCATTAGGGCTGGGATGGGGGATTTATCTGGGTGGAAGATTTAACTAGTGAGTGCATCAGGGCTGGGATGGGGGATTTATCTGTGGGGGGGGGGGAAGGTTTACCTAGTGGGTGCATCAGGGCTGGCATGGGGGAATTAACTGTGGGGGGGGGGGGAAGGTTTGCCTAGTGGGTGCATCAGGGCTGGGATGGGGGATTTATCTGGGGGGGGAAGGTTTACCTAGTGGGTGCATTAGGGCTGGGATGGGGGATTTATCTGTGGGGGGGAAGGATTACCTAGTGGGTGCATCAGGGCTGGGATGGGGGATTTATCTGGGAGGAAGGCTAACCTAGTTGGTGCATCAGGGCTGGGATGGGGGATTTATCTGTGGGGGGGAAGGTTTACCTAGTGGGTGCATCAGGGCTGGGATGGGGGATTTATCTGGGGGGAAGGTTTATCTAGTGGGTGCATCGGGGCTGGGATGGGGGATTTATCTGTGGGGGGGGGAAGGTTTACCTAGTGGGTGCATCAGGGCTGGGATGGGGGATTTATCTGGGGGGAATGCTAACCTAGTGGGTGCATCAGGGCTGGGATGGGGGATTTATCTGTGGGGGGGAAGGTTTACCTTGTGGGTGCATCAGGGCTGGGATGGGGGATTTATCTGGGGGGAAGGTTTATCTAGTGGGTGCATCAGGGCTGGGATGGGGGATTTATCTGTGGTGGGGGAAGGTTTACCTAGTGGGTGCATCAGGGCTGGGATGGGGGATTAATCTGGGGGGGGGAAGGTTTACCTAGTGGGTGCATCAGGGCTGGGATGGGGGATTTATCTGTGGGGGGGAAGGTTTACCTAGTGGGTGCATCAGGGCTGGGATGGGGGATTTATCTGGGGGGAAGGCTAACCTAGTGGGTGCATCAGGGCTGTGATGGGGATTTATCTGGGGGGAAGGTTTACCTAGTGGGTGCATTAGGGCTGGGATGGGGGATTTATCTGTGGGGGGGAAGGTTTACCTAGTGGGTGCATCAGGGCTGGGATGGGGGATTTATCTCGGCGGAAGGCTAACCTAGTGGGTGCATCAGGGCTGGGATGGAGGATTTATCTGTGGGGGGGAAGGTTTACCTAGTGGGTGCATCAGGGCTGGGATGGGGGATTTATCTGGGGGGGGGGAAGGTTTACCTAGTGGGTGCATCAGGGCTGGGATGGGGGATTTATCTGTGGGGGGGAAGGTTTACCTAGTGGGTGCATCAGGGCTGGGATGGGGGATTAATCTGGGGGGGGGAAGGTTTACCTAGTGGGTGCATCAGGGCTGGGATGGGGGATTTATCTGTGGGGGGGAAGGTTTACCTAGTGGGTGCATCAGGGCTGGGATGGGGGATTTATCTGGGGGGAAGGCTAACCTAGTGGGTGCATCAGGGCTGTGATGGGGATTTATCTGGGGGGAAGGTTTACCTAGTGGGTGCATTAGGGCTGGGATGGGGGATTTATCTGTGGGGGGGAAGGTTTACCTAGTGGGTGCATCAGGGCTGGGATGGGGGATTTATCTCGGCGGAAGGCTAACCTAGTGGGTGCATCAGGGCTGGGATGGAGGATTTATCTGTGGGGGGGAAGGTTTACCTAGTGGGTGCATCAGGGCTGGGATGGGGGATTTATCTGGGGGGGGGAAGGTTTACCTAGTGGGTGCATCAGGGCTGGGATGGGGGATTTATCTGTGGGGGGGAAGGTTTACCTAGTGGGTGCATCAGGGCTGGGATGGGGGATTTATCTGGGGGGAAGGCTAACCTAGTGGGTGCATCAGGGCTGGGATGGGGATTTATCTGGGGGGGAAGGTTTACCTAGTGGGTGCATTAGGGCTGGGATGGGGGATTTATCTGTGGGGGGGAAGGTTTACCTAGTGGGTGCATCAGGGCTGGGATGGGGGATTTATCTGGGGGGAAGGCTAACCTAGTGGGTGCATCAGGGCTGGGATGGAGGATTTATCTGTGGGGGGGAAGGTTTACCTAGTGGGTGCATCAGGGCTGGGATGGGGGATTTATCTGGGGGGAAGGTTTATCTAGTGGATGCATCAGGACTGGGATGGGGGATTTATCTGTGGGGGGGAAGGTTTACCTAGTGGGTGCTTCAGGGCTGGGATGGGGGATTTATCTGGGGGGAAGGCTAACCTAGTGGGTGCATCAGGGCTGGGATGGGGGATTTATCCGGGGCGAAGGCTAACCTAGTGGGTGCATCAGGGCTGGGATGGGGGATTTATCTGGGGGGAGGCTAACCCAGTGGGTGCATCAGGGCTGGGATGGGGGATTTATCTGTGGGGGGGAAGGTTTACCTAGTGGGTGCATCAGGGCTGGGATGGGGGATTTATCTGGGGGGAAGGCTAACCTAGTGGGTGCATCAGGGCTGGGATGGAGGATTTATCTGTGGGGGGGAAGGTTTACCTAGTGGGTGCATCAGGGCTGGGATGGGGGATTTATCTGGGGGGAAGGCTAACCTAGTGGGTGCATCAGGGCTGGGATGGAGGATTTATCTGGGTGGAAGGTTTAACTAGTGAGTGCATCAGGGCTGGGATGGGGGATTTATCTGGGTGGAAGGTTTAACTAGTGAGTGCATCAGGGCTGGGATGGGGGATTTATCTGTGGGTGGAAGGTTTAACTAGTGAGTGCATCAGGCTGGGATGGGGGATTTATCTGGGTGGAAGGTTTACCTAGTGGGTGCATCAGGGCTGGGATGGGGGATTTATCTGGGTGGAAGGTTTAACTAGTGAGTGCATCAGGGCTGGGATGGGGGATTTATCTGTGGGTGGAAGGTTTAACTAGTGAGTGCATCAGGCTGGGATGGGGGATTTATCTGGGTGGAAGGTTTAACTAGTGGGTGCATCAGGGCTGGCATGGGGGAATTATCTGTGGGGGGGGGGGAAAGGTTTACCTAGAGGGTGCATCAGGGCTGGGATGGGGGATTTATCTGTGGGGGGAAGGTTTACCTAGTGGGTGCATCAGGGCTGGCATGGGGGAATTATCTGTGGGGGGGGGAAAGGTTTACCTAGTGGGTGCATCAGGGCTGGCATGGGGGAATTATCTGTGGGGGGGGAAAGGTTTACCTAGTGGGTGCATAAGGCTGGGATGGGGGATTTATCTGGGGGGAAGGATAACCTAGTGGGTGCATCAGGGCTGGGATGGGGGATTTATCTGGGGGGAAGGCTAACCTAGTGGGTGCATCAGGGCTGGGATGGGGGATTTATCTGTGGGGGGGAAGATTTACCTAGTGGGTGCATCAGGGCTGGGATGGGGGATTTATCTGGGGGGAAGGTTTATCTAGTGGGTGCATCAGGGCTGGGATGGGGGATTTATCTGTGGGGGGGAAGGTTTACCTAGTGGGTGCATCAGGGCTGGGATGGGGGATTTATCTGGGGGGAAGGCTAACCTAGTGGGTGCATTAGGGCTGGGATGGGGAATTTATCTGTGGGGGGGAAGATTTACCTAGTGGGTGCATCAGGGCTGGGATGGGGGATTTATCTGGGGGGAAGGTTTATCTAGTGGTTGCATCAGGGCTGGGATGGGGGATTTATCTGTGGGGGGGAAGGTTTACCTAGTGGGTGCATCAGGGCTCGGATGGGGGATTTATCTGGGGGGAAGGTTTATCTAGTGGATGCATCAGTGCTGGGATGGGGGATTTATCTGTGGGGGGGAAGGTTTACCTAGTGGGTGCTTCAGGGCTGGGATGGGGGATTTATCTGGGGGGAAGGCTAACCTAGTGGGTGCATCAGGGCTGGGATGGGGGATTTATCCGGGGCGAAGGCTAACCTAGTGGGTACATCAGGGCTGGGATGGGGGATTTATCTGGGGGGAAGGCTAACCTAGTGGGTGCATCAGGGCTGGGCTGGGGGATTTATCTGTGGGGGGGAAGGTTTACCTAGTGGGTGCATCAGGGCTGGGATGGGGGATTTATCTGGGGGAAAGGCTAACCTAGTGGGTGCATCAGGGCTGGGATGGAGGATTTATCTGTGGGGGGGAAGGTTTACCTAGTGGGTGCATCAGGGCTGGGATGGGGGATTTATCTGGGGGGAAGGTTTATCTAGTGGGTGCATCAGGGCTGGGATGGGGGATTTATCTGGGGGAAAGGCTAACCTAGTGGGTGCATCAGGGCTGGGATGGAGGATTTATCTGTGGGGGGGAAGGTTTACCTAGTGGGTGCATCAGGGCTGGGATGGGGGATTTATCTGGGGGAAAGGCTAACCTAGTGGGTGCATCAGGGCTGGGATGGAGGATTTATCTGTGGGGGGGAAGGTTTACCTAGTGGGTGCATCAGGGCTGGGATGGGGGATTTATCTGGGGGGAAGGTTTATCTAGTGGGTGCATCAGGGCTGGGATGGGGGATTTATCTGTGGGGGGGAAGGTTTACCTAGTGGGTGCATTAGGGCTGGGATGGGGGATGTATCTGTGGGGGGGAAGGTTTACCTAGTGAGTGCATCAGGGCTGGGATGGGGGATTTATCTGTGGGTGGAAGGTTTAACTAGTGAGTGCATCAGGCTGGGATGGGGGATTTATCTGGGTGGAAGGTTTAACTAGTGGGTGCATCAGGGCTGGCATGGGGATTTATCTGGGGGGAAGGCTAACCTAGTGGGTGCATCAGGGCTGGGATGGGGGATTTATCTGGGGGGAAGGCTAACCTAGTGGGTGCATCAGGGCTGGGATGGGGGATTTATCTGTGGGGGGGAAGGTTTACCTAGTGGGTGCATCAGGGCTGGCATGGGGGATTTATCTGGGGGGAAGGTTTATCTAGTGGGTGCATCAGGGCTGGGATGGGGGATTTATCTGTGGGGGGGAAGGTTTACCTAGTGGGTGCATCAGGGCTGGGATGGGGGATTTATCTGGGGGGAAGGCTAACCTAGTGGGTGCATCAGGGCTGGGAAGGGGGATTTATCTGTGGGGGGGGGAAGGTTTACCCAGTGGGTGCATCAGGGCTGGGATGGGGGATTTATCTGCGGGGAAGGCTAACCTAGTGGGTGCATCAGGGCTGGGATGGGAATTTATCTGGGGGGGAAGGTTTAACTAGTGATTGCATCAGGGCTGGCATGGGTGATTTATCTAGGTGGAAGGTTTAACTAGTGGGTGCATCAGGGCTGGCATGGGGGAATTATCTGTGGGGGGGGGAAAGGTTTACCTAGTGGGTGCATCAGGGCTGGGATGGGAGATTTATCTGTGGGGGGAAGGTTTACCTAGTGGGTGCATCAGGGCTGGCATGGGGGAATTATCTGTGGGGGGGGGAAAGGTTTACCTAGTGGGTGCATCAGGGCTGGCATGGGGGAATTATCTGTGGGGGGGGGAAATGTTTACCTAGTTGGTGCATCAGGGCTGGGATGGGGGACTTATCTGGGGGGAAGGCTAACCTAGTGGGTACATCAGGGCTGGGATGGGGGATTTATCTGGGGGGAAGGCTAACCTAGTGGGTGCATCAGGGCTGGGATGGAGGATTTATCTGGGTGGAAGGTTTAACTAGTGAGTGCATCAGGGCTGGGATGGGGGATTTATCTGTGGGTGGAAGGTTTAACTAGTGAGTGCATCAGGCTGGGATGGGGGATTTATCTGGGTGGAAGGTTTAACTAGTGGGTGCATCAGGGCTGGCATGGCGGAATTATCTGTGGGGGGGGGGAAAGGTTTACCTAGTGGGTGCATCAGGGCTGGGATGGGGGATTTATCTGTGGGGGGAAGGTTTACCTAGTGGGTGCATCAGGGCTGGCATGGGGGAATTATCTGTGGGGGGGGGGAAAACGTTTACCTAGTGGGTGCATCAGGGCTGGCATGGGGGAATTATCTGTGGGGGGGGGGAAGGTTTACCTAGTGGGTGCATCAGGGCTGGGATGGGGGATTTATCTGGTGGGAAGGCTAACCTAGTGGGTGCATCAGGGCTGGGATGGGGGATTTATCTGGGGGGAAGGCTAACCTAGTGGGTGCATCAGGGCTGGGATGGGGGATTTATCTGTGGGGGGGAAGGTTTACCTAGTGGGTGCATCAGGGCTGGGATGGGGGATTTATCTGGGGGGAAGGTTTATCTAGTGGGTGCATCAGGGCTGGGATGGGGGATTTATCTGGGGGGAAGGTTTATCTAGTGGGTGCATCAGGGCTGGGATGGGGGATTTATCTGTGGGGGGGAAGGCTAACCTAGTGGGTGCATCAGGGCTGGGATGGGGGATTTATCTGTGGGGGGGAAGGTTTACCTAGTGGGTGCATCAGGGCTGGGATGGGGGATTTATCTGGGGGGAAGGTTTATCTAGTGGGTGCATCAGGGCTGGGATGGGGGATTTATCTGGGGGGAAGGTTTATCTAGTGGGTGCATCAGGGCTGGGATGGGGGATTTATCTGTGGGGGGGAAGGTTTACCTAGTGGGTGCATCAGGGCTGGGATGGGGGATTTATCTGTGGGGGGGAAGGTTTACCTATTGGGTGCATCAGGGCTGGGATGGGGGATTTATCTGGGGGGAAGGCTAACCTATTGGGTGCATCAGGGCTGGGATGGGGATTTATCTGGGGGGGAAGGTTTACCTAGTGCGTGCATTAGGGCTGGGATGGGGGATTTATCTGTGGGGGGGAAGGTTTACCTAGTGGGTGCATCAGGGCTGGGATGGGGGATTTATCTGGGGGGAAGGCTAACCTAGTGGGTGCATCAGGGCTGGGATGGGGGATTTATCTGGGGGGGGGAAGGTTTACCTAGTGGGTGCTTCAGGGCTGGGATGGGGGATTTATCTGGGGGGAAGGCTAACCTAGTGGGTGCATCAGGGCTGGGATGGGGGATTTATCCGGGGGGAAGGCTAACCTAGTGGGTGCATCAGGGCTGGGATGGGGGATTTATCTGTGGGGGGGAAGGTTTACCTAGTGGGTGCATCAGGGCTGGGATGGGGGATTTATCTGGGGGGAAGGCTAACCTAGTGGGTGCATCAGGGCTGGGATGGGGGATTTATCTGGGGGGAAGGCTAACCTAGTGGGTGCATCAGGGCTGGGATGGGGATTTATCTGGGGGGAAGGCTAACCTAGTGGCTGCATCAGGGCTCCCACCAAGATACAAGGCTAAAAAAGAGGACCTGTCCTGGGAAAAGAGGACATATGGTCAGTCAGTGCTTCCCAGGGAGTAAGTCCTTTGACCAGGATACCTAAATGCTACCAGAAAACAAAGGGGCAATGTTTTTTCCCCACCAAGATACAAGGCTAAAAAAGAGGACCTGTCCTGGGAAAAGAGGACATATGGTGAGTCAGTGCTTCCCAGGGAGTAAGTCCTTTGACCAGGATACCTAAATGCTACCAGAAAACAAAACGGCAATGTTTTTTCCCGACCAAGATACACGGCTAAAAAAGAGGACCTGTCCTGGGAAAAGAGGACATATGGTCAGTCAGTGCTTCCCAGGGAGTAAGTCCTTTGACCAGGATACCTAAATGCTACCAGAAAACAAAGGGGCAATGTTTTTTCCCCACCAAGATACAAGGCTAAAAAAGAGGACCTGTCCTGGGAAAAGAGGACATATGGTGAGTCAGTGCTTCCCAGGGAGTAAGTCCTTTGACCAGGATACCTAAATGCTACCAGAAAACAAAACGGCAATGTTTTTTCCCGACCAAGATACACGGCTAAAAAAGAGGACCTGTCCTGGGAAAAGAGGACATATGGTCAGTCAGTGCTTCCCAGGGAGTAAGTCCTTTGACCAGGATGGCTCAACGGTGCCAGCAAACAAAAAGGCAATGTTTTTTTTCCCCACCAAGATACAAGGCTAAAAAAGGGTTACAAGGCTAAAAGGCTTCCCAGGGATTGATGCTGCAGTCCTATCCACACCTACCTGGGAGTAAGCTCCATTGACTAGGATGGGACTTGCTTCTGAGGAGACATGCAAAGGATTGGGCTCTGATGCTGCCATCCTATCCATCCCTACAAGGGAGTAAGCTCCATTGACTAGGATGGGATTACTTTTGAGGAAGCTTGGAGCTTTAGGCTTTCAGGCCCCCAGGGAGTGGAGAGAGAAGAGCAGCCACTCAAAGGTCCTCCCTCCCTCCCTCCCACCTCAGGAATTTTTAGTAGAGCTGACAGGACTGGAAGAAAAAGGAGGGTCATTTGCACAACAGCCTTTGCAAAAACAAGGAAATACTTCTTCAAAACTTGCTAGAAATAAGGTTTTTAAGCAAAATCAGATGTTGAGCAGAGACAGGCTTCCTTCCAGGCAGAAATTGTTTCTTACCCTCACTGTAAAGCATGCTGCTATTTTAGAGAACCACTTACTTAGGCAGGGGGAATTTAGGCTCTTAATAGGCGCCTGCCTGAATGATGGCCTTTACAGTGCTTAGCAAAGTGATTAATATGGAAGGAGGGGGAGGGATGGAGGAGGCTCCCAGGAGGGAGAAGAATGTAGACTCTACATTGTAGAGGAGCCTATGCTTCCCCCGGAACTCGACTGCTTGACCCGCATATAAGCCGAGGGAGCTTTTTAAGCTCCAAAAAAGGGTTAAAAAAACTCGGCTTATATGGGAGTATATACGGTACAGCCCATCTTCATTGGGCTGGCCTAATTCCAAGATAGGCCAGCTTAGCTCCAGTAGAGAAAGCTTGGGCTGGCGTCCGTCCACTAGGCTGGCACTTCTAAGCACCAGAGCATTGGCAATTCTTGTGCCTCCCGTAACAGTCAAGTAACAGGATGCATTTCTATGATATTCTGAGGGGATCCAGGCAGTGATGGGCCCAGCCTGGCCCAACAACCGGTTCCCTGGAAGTGGGCGGGGCCCAGCTGGGTCAGGGGAGGGGCTAGGTCAGGGGGAGGGGCCAGGGAAAAATTAAATTTAAAAAATTTTAAAAAATTTTAAATTTTAAAAATTTAAGTTGACTGTCATGGGACTTACCTCTGAGTAGTCAGGTGGACTCTCAGGCTGCAGTTCCAGCCACTTTCCTCAGAGTAAGTCCCATTGACTATCATGGGACTTACCTCTGAGTAATCAGGTTGGGCTTTCAGGCTGCAGTTCCAGCCACTTTCCTCAGAGTAAGTCCCATTGACTATCATGGGTTTCAGCATCCTCAGAGCCCAGACCTGTGCAGGTCTACTCAGAAGTAAGCCCTATTATAGCCAATGGGGCTTACTCCAAGGCAAGTATGGCTAGGGTTTGCAGCATCCTCAGAGCCCAGACCTGTGCAGGTCTACTCAGAAGTAAGCCCCATTATAGCCAATATGCTTACCCCCAGGGAAGTGTGAATAGATTTGCTGCAGCAGCAGCAGCCACCGTGTCCTTTCCCTGGCTGCTGGGGCTAGAGCAAATTTTAAAGTGCCCAACCAGCCTCTTTAACTCTTTAACTGCCTGCAGCTGCTGAAGGAGCATCTCTGTCCCCATCTAAGGAGCGCTTTGTAAAGCTCCCCATCCCCAGTGAGGCTGCCCATTTGCATATGAGAAACCCATCATGCTTTGTAAACTGCACAAGGAAATAACTTCTGAAAATATTGCTAGAGAACAACTGAAAACTTGCTAGAAATAAGGTTTTTAATCAAAATAAGCTGTTTAGCATAGAGAGACTTCCTGAATAGCATCAATCAAAGGTTTGTGGCATGAAGAATTTCCTCACTCTGACTTGAAAGTAGTGAGTTTATAGTGATTCAAATACCCTCCATATCAAGAGTGGAGTGTCTGTGGAATGACTGCAATGCTTTGTCTGAATGATGATAATGGGAACAGACTCTTTGTATTTTAAAATAAAAAATACCCTTAGGGAGGGGAAGGAGGGGGAGAGAGAGAAGGGGAGGGAGGCTCAGAAGGGGAGGAAGGAGGAGGGAGTAGAGCTTCTCCTCTGGGAAGACAGAGCCAGAAGCCCTTTAAGAGAAATTCAAACACACTTGCATGCAATTCAAAGATGACAGCCCCCAATAAACAACCGGTTCACTACCATCAGCCCCTAATTAACAACCGGTTCTACAGAACCAGTGAGAACCGGCTTCATCCCACCTGTGGATCCAAGAATGAAACCCCCCTGGAGCCAGACTATCATTGCATTCCTTTGCAGAACCAGAGAAAAAAGGAAGAAAAGTCCAGGGATTCAGTGACTTCTCAGAAACGTTTGCATTATAGTGAACGGGTGTAATGACCATAAGGATTGATATCTCAGGATCATTAATAAACTGATCCACAGACGACACTAGGGTTTGCGTCACCTGGTGCTGGAGGCCAGCATGTCACCCCATGCGGTGGGTAGGGCAACACCTGGATGTTGGGTGTGTTTATTTGCCATTGCCCCACCTCCATTTGGTTTTGGCCACATGTTTTGACGTAATAGATTGGTTTGTTCCACTAACTGTTAAGGTAAATTGCACGCTAGATGTGTCAATCCCATAATGATGACAAAAGCTCTCCAAAAACCTTTCTAACAACTTCTTGCAGTGGTTCTCACACCTTCTAGGTTGGGACCCACTTTTTAGAGGGAGAACCTCTCTAGGATTCACCAGAAGTGAAGTCATGGCTGGAAGTGACATCATCAAGCAAATTAAAACAAACAAATAATTGTAAATACATTAAGGTAAATTAAGTGAATAACCTCAACCCCTAAGATGCCCCCCAGTGTAAGACACCCAAGAAAATAAAATAAAAGTTCACAAAATCACAAAATAAAAGTTCAAGAAACTCATGTATATTGCTTTCATGTGCTTCATTTAAACACTAATATTACTATTACATTTAAAATAATTACATATAATTTATTATTTCCAAGCAGGCTATCAGCTGTGCAGTTTCATCTTCAGTGAGGTTTAATCAGCGATGGGATTCAAAGAAATTATGCTCCATGCTCATCTGGCAGCCACTTTAAATGGCTATTTTTAAACTTTATATGTCTTATCTCTTTTTAACAACTAGTTCTATAGAGTAGGTGTGAACTTGCTGGAGCCCTCCACTGGGTTTAATGGAAGGAGGAGGGAACTTCTTTCTGGGGCTGTGTTCATTGGATCAGAACCTTTCTGGTGTCCTTGATTTGCTTTTAGCCTGCCTTTTCTGATGGACTAAGGCACATTTCCCTACACACTAGTAAAGCCACAACATGGATTACTTTCACTTTTCCATATATATATTTTCCTTTTCAGTTTTTTGGTGATACCCTTTGATAGGAAGGAGCTATTTCAAAATTTTTGCATTGGATTCAGCTCTTCAAGATGAATCCACTAATGTCTGACTCGATGAGGTAATGCACACCATCTTGAAGTTGATTTTTTTGGGAGCCACAGCCCCCCAGTGTGCATCAACCCCCCAGGCGCAAAACCTGGTGCAGGCCACACCTCATTGCAACACCCTTGAGCAGATCATATAGAGACAAGTCAGGCAGTGGAAATAGGAGGAGGCTGGTAGGAAACACAAGTATGGGCACCTCTCCCACACCAATCTGCTGCCTAAGGGCACAATCCAGAGTAACTACGGGGAGTCCTTGCTCCAGTGTAAGAACAATTTGGCCTGGATTGCAATATGAATTTCCCATAGGTTTTCAGTAGGTGGTGCCGTAACTATGTGTGCATGTAATGTCTCTTACATGCTTCCATAGTTACTCTGGATTGGAGAGTAAGATGGGCACTTCAGTTGGCCATATGGATGAGCCGGCTCTGAAAACACTGAGACAAACCCAAGAATTGTCCATTATCCCAGATTCTTTCATAGGGAACAGCCCCAGTCTGTGATTTGGGTTCCAAAGGCTACTCTAGTCCTTCCCCAGTGAAATCTGAGGGGGAAATCTGCCAATTAATGGTCTTTGCAACCCCTGGATTTCTGTTTGTAGATCGTTGGGAAGTCCTGGACTGGATGACGGGGCAAGAGATGAGATGATGTGGCTGAAAGAAATGGATGGCGGAGGGAGAAGAAAGCCCAGCTCACCATTCTGGGGCAACCAATGGGGAAAATTAAAAGATAGGGCTTTGGACTAGCCTGAGAGATGGTTTGGATAGTCACAGGGGCACAGACCGGAATACATGCCAGGTACTTTATGCCACCCAAAATTGGTTAGGATGGCCCTCTCTGGGGGTCACATACCTCTCTCTCTCTCTCTCTCTCTCTCTCTCCCCCCCCCCCCTCATTTTCTCTCCAAAATATTTATATACTGCATTTCAACTAAAAGGTTCACAAAGAGAGAAAAGAAAAAATACAAAAAAGAGAAAATAATAGCTAATTAGTAGCTAATGGGTCCCTGTCCCAATAGGGTCACAATCTCAAATGCAAAAGTTGTGACTTGCAGAGTGTGATTCTGACTTGCACACTTGACAGTTTCCTGAATCATCCTCAATAGGAGGCGACATGAACCTGGGAAGTTCTTCCTACCACTTAATGAAGTTCTCCCTCATCGTCATTGCAGCCTTTTCCTCTCCTCTGGAGCAAGAGAGGACAAGTCCACTCCATCTTCCGCACGACAGCCCTTCAGGGATTTAGGGACGGGGATGGTGGCCCCAATTCACAGGGTGCTACTCACCATCCCCACTTTTTCCAGATGCATTTGGCCAACTCTTGCAGGCGAGGAGCAGCTTTGAAGGTCAGCGAGTGTCCCTTGTGAATGTCTGTGGGGGAAGTACTGCTGACCTTCAGAAATAGGAAGGGGTGAGGCCAAGACCAGGACAAGAACCTCCCAGTCATGCCGCTTGAGTAGGCAGGGCATGCAAGAAAGGAAAGGCTGCTGCTGCAGAAAAGAGGGTTGCTCTACAGGAACTGGGTGACCAGATGCCCCAACCCCAAAAACAGGACACGTTCCCCCCAAATCCCTGACATCCAAGCAAAATTCCTGACATGTTTTTTAAAAATGTAGGACACCCGATAAAATTTAGGACAAGCTAAAACAAAGGCTGAAAAAACATAAAAGAAACAATGGAGGACAAGCTAAGACAAAGGCTAAAAAAATCTTTTACAGTTGTACCTCGCTTAGCAAGTGCCTCACTTAACAAGCGTTTCACATAACAAGCAAATTTTCCGAGAACTATTGCTTCACATAACAAGTTCCACTTCACTTAACAAGCAAGCATGCTATGGGCACGTGTGCTATGCAGCCCTGACACTCCGCATGGAGGCTCTTTAAAAGGGCTGCCCGCCAACACTGCTGCCTCTAACTGCCCCCAACTTGGGGGCAGTTGCCTGGAGGTGCCAGAGTCAGCCCCCCACTGACCACCTTGAACCTACAGCAGCAGCCCAGATAAGCTTCTGAGGAAACTGTCTTTGATTGCACTCTCCTAACTGTGTCTACTCAGAAGTAAGCACCATTGTGTTAAATGGGGTTTTCTCCCAGTAAAGTGTGTTTAAGATTGCAGCCTAATAAACTTCATAGGATCATGCACATTGAATGTGTGTTTTGAATTCAATTACAGTGTTTTGTCTTCATTTTTACATCCAGTTAATATTTTTATATGACTATTTTGGGGGTTGTGGAACCAATTGTCTGAGTTTCCATTATTTCCTATGGAAAAATCTGCTTCACTTAAATAGCGTTTCACTGAAAGAGCATGCCTCTGGAACGAATTCAGTTCTTTATGTGAGGCACCACTCTACTTACTTTCAACACTATAATACATCTTTTTGAATTGAAAACCTCTTTCCAAATATGTTTTCACCAACAACGCACACGTAAGTGGCCCAGAGCAGACTCTCAGGGTGACCGTATGCCATAAACAAAAAGAGGACAAGCCCCCCCAAAATGTAGGACATCCAAGAAAAATGTAGGACACGAGAAAATAAAATCAGAAAACGCTCATATGCTGAAAACTCTCAAATGCTTACTTATGAGTAAAAGTGGCTGTGCAGTCTCACTTTCAAAAGGCAGTGGCGTTTGGGATTCCTTGTGAGGTGCCTGGTACGGGCTTCATTTATTGGATCAGGACCAGATTTCTCTCAGTCTGCCCAAAATATCTACGGCAAGTTTGCCTACTTGTGAGTAAAGGCTCAATATGGCTCCTTTTCTGTACCCATAGAGATCCAAGCAATTATCAGGGGCCAACTTTTGGGGTGATTTTGAAGGCTCTCTTCATTGGATCAGGATGATTGTGGTGTCCTTGGATTCCTCTCAGCCTGTCCTTTCTGGTAGACTATGGCAGGATCATCTAATATGATTAAAGCCACAATATGGGGAGTTTTTCTTTCCCATAAAGCTCAATGCATATTTTTGTTTTTTAGTTCTTTGGCCATACATTTTGATAGGAAGGAGATATTTCAAAACTGATTTTTGCACTGGATTCTGCTCTTCAATACAAATCCAGTGACACGTGGCATGATGGGGTACAGCACACCATTGTGACGTTCCAAAATGAAGCCAAAGTGGAGGACATCCGGAAAGGAGGCCAAAAATCCAGACAGATTCAGGAATTTCCGATCATATGATCACCCTGTGCAGGAAGACCTTTTAGGGTCCAGCCAGAGTAGGATTGCCATAATTTTCTTCCACAAAATCGGGACAGGACCCTCTGTCCCGTTTGCCAGGATGTGAACTCCATCCCCCAATATCAGAATAGTCCATGTTTTTCTGCACACTTGGCAACCCAATGCCAGAGTCTAATCCTAATTAGAAATTCATGCGGATCAGGAAAAATCAGACTGTTCTCATTAATTATCAAGGGCTGCTCAAGAAAGAGCCCCATAAAGTTATTGGAGCCAACTATGCATTTCAAGAAGTATAGTGGTTGATCTGCTCTGCAAACCTCGGCATGCAAGGATGAAAATGTAAGGAGGGTGCATGGGATTGCAGATGGGGATGACAAGAGAGGTTGTTGCTATAACTGGTTTGTTATAGTTGTTGGATATAGTTGTTCCTGCTATAACTAGTTTGTTATAGTTGTTGAATCCAGCCTTTCCCATAAATGGGTGTAGCCACAAGGCAGCAGAGGTTTAAGTAGGAGTTTTCCTTCTCCTAGGTAGCTTCGACAAGGACTCGTTCACATGATTTGCACACCCACATGATTCACCCTGATTCACCCTCATTTCACACTCAGTCTCATGCTCCACTACCAGAGGCAATAGAGAGCTCCCCTCCAGTACAAACCACCAACAGGGTAAGACCCAGACTGACCTTCCTCCTTCCAAACATAGGCTAGAAACATTGAGCCATAAAAGTGACCTTCCCCCCCCCCACTCTAAAGAGAAAAAAGAGGAAAGAACAGCACCATGAATTCCAGAGAGCCCCTCCTCTCTCACAGGAAGGAAACTCTAGACACAACAGGGACCTCCCCCCACTCAAAAGAGAAAGGGAAAAAAACATAGGAAAACCAGCACCATGAATCCCACAGAGCCACTCCTCTCTCACAGGAAGGAAACTCTAGGCACAACAGGGACCTCCCCCCACTCAAAAGACAGAGAGAGAGAAAGAGGAACACCAGCACCATGAGTCTCACAGGCAGGAGACTCTAGGCACAACAGGGACCTCCCCCCACTCAAAAGAGAGAGGAACACCAGCACCATGAATCCCAGAGAGCCCCTCCTCTCTCACAGGCAGGAGACTCTAGGCACAACAGGGACCTCCCCCCACTCAAAAGAGAGAGGAACACCAGCACCATGAATCCCAGAGAGCCCCTCCTCTCTCACAGGCAGGAGACTCTAGGCACAACAGGGACCTCCCCCCACTCAAAAGACAGAGAGAGAGAAAGAGGAACACCAGCACCATGAGTCTCACAGGCAGGAGACTCTAGGCACAACAGGGACCTCCCCCCACTCAAAAGAGAGAGGAACACCAGCACCATGAATCCCAGAGAGCCCCTCCTCTCTCACAGGCAGGAGACTCTAGGCACAACAGGGACCTCCCCCCACTCAAAAGAGAGAGAAAAAGGAGCACCAGCACCATGAATTCCAGAGAGCCCCTTTTCTCTCACAGGAAGGAGACTCTAGGCACAACAGGGACCTCCCCCCACTCAAAAGAGAGAAAAAGAGTAACACCAGGAAAGGCTTCAGGAGTAAACCTCAAGGAAAAATCCGGTGCCGGAGTCCCGAAAGCAGTTTGTGACTGTGTTACAGTCATGTTCTGGTAACTCCTGTGACACAGCTGGAACCGATCGTATTGGCTCTGCCTTTCCATTGGACTAATTCAGCGGTGTGGAGAGGAGGGATTTTCTGCTTAAGCAACAGTCAATCCCCAAATAATCTACCCAGGCCTTCGTGCTCTGGAGAGGAACTCCAGCCTCGCGTACAGTGTGGAAACAACATGGGAAGTGGCAGTTACCGGTTATAGGTCGTTGCTCGATTGGTGAAGAGCTTGACGCCAGGGGCTACTTCCAACAGTGGGAGAGGTCATCGTGCCTCATTGGGCAGCTATCGCCCGCCTTAAGCTGGGCAGCCCCCAGCCAGTAGGATGCTGCCTCGCCACGGTCTGTTAACCTCACTGGGTGCGTGGGGTTTAGGGTGAAAACCGACAAGCAGATCAACAACTCAGCACCATGCAACAAACATAAGAAAACTTCAGCCCTTAAGTTGGGCACCTGGAACGTTCGGACAATGACCCCCGGCTTTTCCGGCCCACTTGTCTAGGTCGTTTTGGCATCGGGAAGATGAATGAAAACGGCCAACGCCTGCTAGAGTTTTGCTGCTATCATGATTTTTGCATTAGCAACACATTCTTTAACACAAAGCCTCAACACAGAGTGTCTTGGCAACACCCTAGATCGAAGCATTGGCATCAGCTTGACTTGATCCTCACCAGGCGCTCCAGCCTTCCCAACATTAAGATCACACGTAGCTATCAGAGTGCTGATTGCGATACTGACACTCCTTGGTGTGCAGCAGAGTAAAACTGCAAGCAAAGAGGCTGCATCACTCCAAGAAGGAAGGGAGACCACGAATTAACATCAGCAAGACCCGCAGTCTGGAAAAAGTGTTGGAATTTGACCATGACTTGAGGAAATTCTCCCAGGCCCGGCTGAAGCAAACGCTTCTGAACGGTGGGAACAATTCAAGAATGCTGTTTATACTACCGCCTTGTCAGTGTTTGGTAAGCAGGTTAGAAAGACAGCAGATTGGTTTGAAGCCCACTCAGAGGAGCTGACACCAGCCCTTGAGGAAAAGAGGAGAGCTCTAACTGCATATAAAGCCTGTTCTAGTGAGCGCAACCTTCAAGCCCTGCGAATCGCCCGTAGTAAAGTCCAACAGATTGCCAGGAGATGTGCTAACAATTATTGGCTGCAGCTTTGCTCTCAGATCCAGGTAGCAGCTGACACAGGCAACATCAAGGGGATGTATGATGGCATCAAGCAGGCCTTAGGTCCAACAGTGAGGAAATCTGCCCCGCTTAATTCCGCTACAGGTGAGGTCATCCAGGACCGAGCACAACAGATGGCACGCTGGGTGCAGCACTACTCTGAGCTATACTCCAGAGAAAATGTAGTAACCGAAGAAGCATTAAACAACATTGAGTGCCTGCCTGTCTTGGAGGAGCTCGACAGTGAACCAACTTTAGAAGAACTAAACGAAGCCCTGGATTCCCTTTCTTTTGGCAAGGCACCCAGGAAAGATAACATCCCTGCTGAAGTTCTGAGGTGCTGTAGAGGGACCATTTCCACTGAACTGTACAAGATATTCTGCCTTTGTTTTAGGGAAGGTGGAGTACCACAGGACATGAAGGATGCTAATATTGTCACACTGTACAAGAACAAAGGCGACAGGGGTGACTGCAACAACTACCGTGGCATCTCTCTTCTTAGTGTTGTAGGGAAGCTGCTTGCCCGTGTCATAGATAACGAGCTGAATAAACGTATTGGTCAAGCGGCTACCGCGTTCTCCAAGCTTACAAAGAGAGTATGGCTTAATAAGAAGCTGACGGAACATACAAAGATCCAGGTCTATAGCGCTTGCATCCTGAGCACACTCTTGTACTGCAGTGAGTCTTGGACCCTTTGTGCATGGCAGGAGAGAAAGCTGAACACCTTCCATATGCGCTGTCTCCGACGTATTCTTGGCATCACCTGGCATGACAAAGTCTCAAATGACACAGTATTGGAACGTGCTGGAATCTCTAGCATGTTCACACTTCTGAAACAGCAGTGTCTACGCTGGCTGGGGCATGTCGTGAGAATGGCTGATTCCAAAAGATCTCCTATATGGAGAATTAGTGCAGGGAAAGTGCCCTAGAGGGAGACCACAGCTGTGATATAAGGACATCTGCAGGAGGGATCTAAAGGCCATGAGAATGGACATCAACAGCTGGGAAACCTTGACCTCTGACCGTTCAGGGTGGAGGCAAAAGACCCAGCATGGCCTTCTCCAACTGGAAGAGACACTTGTTCGGCAGGCTGAAGCAAAGAGACAGACCCGAAAGCAGCGAAACCTGGGCCTGGGCAGGGGACGGAATTTATTTGTCCTCAGTGTGGAAGGGATGGACACTCTCAAACTGGCTTTTCTAGCCACACTAGATGTTGCTTCAGGCAAAGGCGGCGAGATGCTCTTTTCCGGTCCCCATTTCTTTCCTGGAAATGTCTTTTCCAGTCCCCATAGGATCTTTACAACCTACTACTTTTCCTAGGAAGAAACATCTCTGTCAGTTGCAAGTTGGAAGTGCCAAATCCTTGAATTGAACATCAGCTCCTGAAATCACAGACCTCATCTCGGGAATATGAATTATTACCATGACACGGGGCCCAATCCTATGTCCCCACTGCAGCCCCACAACTCCAGCTTGTAATCCATGCTCATGAGTCCTACCACCAGGCAATGCTGGTGGTGATGAACTTCCATCAGAGGAGTGCCCATTTATGCAACAGTCCGTAATCCATGTGGACTGAGGGCTGGTTGAGAGACGGGGTGAGGTGGATGGGGTGTCACTATTTCCTCTTTTTCCAGGGCTTGTCCTCCTATCTAGCCTTGTGTCCTCAAAAAAACCTTTATTGTCCTCCCTTCCCTTGTGAGTAGGAAGTATGTAACTTCTTATAATTAATAAATTGTATGCTGTAGTTTTTATTTAATAATAAGTAATAGAGTGTTTACATCTTCTATATATATATAAAAGAGAAAAGTCACTCACTGACTGACACACTGACTGACTCACTGACTCATCACCACCCTGCCAAAAACCAGTGGGCCTAGAAGCATGAAATTTGGGGTGGGTGTTCCTTCTGTGATGGAGGGGTGCACTAAGAACCGGTTTTCGGAAATTCCAACCGGAAGGGGGTGAAAAGGGGCGCAACGCGCTTTTGTCCTATACTTAACAAGGAAGACTGACCAACATCCAGCCAATTTGGTGCACTGGGGGATGTTGTTCAGAGGAAGAGGTTGAACTGGCGAGGATGCCGTGCATGGGGGAAGTTGCACATGGGGGAAGTTGCACATGGGGGTTAATGCACATTGGGGTTGATGCGCATGAGGGTTGATGCACATGGGGAAGTTGCACCTGGGGGGATGATGCACCTGGGGGGATGATGCATCTGGGGACATGCTGCGCATGGGGGAAAGTTGCGCATGGGGGAGAAGTTGCGCATGGGGGAAGTTGTGCATAGGGGAAGTTGCGCATGGGGATGATGTGCATGGGGAAAAGTTGCACATGGGGGAAAGTTGCGCATGGGGGATGATGCACATTGGGGAAAGCTGCGCATGGGGGAAGTTGCACATAGGGGAAGTTGCGCATGTGGGGATGATGCGCATGGGGGTTGACATGCCTGAGCTATGTTGCACATGGGGGAAAGTTGCGCATAGGGGATGATGCGAATGTGGGATAATGCACATGGGGGAAAGTTGTGCATGGGGGATGATGTGCATGGGGGAAAGTTGCACATAGGGGAAATTCCGCATGGGGATTGATGCACATGGGAAGTTGCACATGGAGGAAGTTGCACATGGGGGACCGATGCACATGGGGATGATGTGTATGGGGGAAAGTTGTGCACGGGGGTTGATGCATATGGGGGTTGATGCACATAGGGGTTGATGCGCCGGGGGGATGATGCGCCTGGGGGGATGATGTGCCTGGGGGGATGATGTGCATTGGGGGACATTGTGCATGGGGGAAAGTTGTGCATGGGGGAAGTTGTGCATGGGGGAAAGATGTGCATAGGGAGAAGTTGCGCATGGGGTGGATGCACATGGGGGCATGATGCACATGGGGGAAGTGGCGCATGGGGGGAAGAGGTGCATGAGAGGAAGAGGCGCATGGGGGAAGTGGCGCATGGGGAAGTGGCACATGGGGTGTTTATTGGCCGTGTGGAGATGGCATATGGGCAAAGTTACTCCCACAAAGCGGGTACACTTTTTGCTAGTTAAACATATAAAACTTTTCACGCCTGTGCCTTTTTAGCTTTTATTTTGTAATGTCTTCCATTTTGAGTGTCCTACATTTTGGAGGGCCTTGTCTTCTTTTTTGTTTATGGCATATGGTCAGTTCATGAGGGCCGCATAGGACTGCGCTTCCTTCTGGGAAGAGGATTAAAGTATAGAGCTGTTGGGTGTCTAGCCATTCCCCCCCCCCCCGGGTCCTAATCTGAAGGAATCACACGCAGAAGACACAAACAGCTTCCAGCTAAGGTTCCCAAATGTCCCCCAAAAGAGGGACAATCCCAATTTGGAGGAGACTGTGTTCACTTACTGGCAAATGGGACAGAGAATCCTGTCCCAATTTTGTGGATGGGAATTATGGCCACCCTACTTCTAGTGTACAGATTTTCTCTCTCTGATGAAGAGGAATTTCCTCAATTAATGCAGCCAATTCCCATAATTGAGAGCCAGGAGTTGGACTGAGCCCTGGAAGATCCAGATTCAAATCCCTCCTTGGCCATAAGGTTTCCTGGATGTCTATGAGTCAGTGTGACCCTCACAGCCTCACCTACCTCACAGGGTTGTTGTGAGGACAAAAGCATAAGAACTTTGTAAGCCACCTTGGAGATTAAGCATAGGAAAGGCAAGGCTTAACTCCCTTTAAAACAGAAAGAAACCATTTCAATCTCTAGTGCTCGGGATAAGGAATATCCAATCCGTATTACCATTTTCTTCAAACAAGTGATTTTCCGTTAAAGGATAACAGCGTATTATTATGGGACCAATAAGACCTCTCTTAGGACTCCAAGAGCTCCCTCCATTAGGCAGGGAGATGCACAGGAGAAGCAGGCTGAGGAGGCCTACCTGGAAAAGACACAAAAGAGAAGTGTTGGCCACTTCCATCAAACTTTTCTCCCAATAGGAAAGCATTTCCCCCATAAGACTTTATGGTCACCTGTCCTTTTCCCAAGTGTTATGCTCTGATTGGTGATCTCACTGTTGCTAATTCTACTAATGTAATAGGATGCATTCTGATTTTTAACTGCTTGTGGCTGCAATCCTGAAGTGCAGTTAGGCTAACCCATCTTCACTGGGCTGGCCTAATTCCAGGATAGGCCAGCTTAGCTACAGCAGAGAAAGCTTGGGCTGGCGTCCGTCCACTAGGCTGGCATTTCTAAGCACCAGAGCATTGGCAATTCTTGTGCCTTCCGTAACAGACAAGTAACAGGATGCATTTCTAGGACACTCTGTTGAGCATCAAGAGGGGATCCAGGAATGAAGCCCCCCTGGAGCCAGACTATCATTGCACTCCTTTGCAAAACCAGAGAAAAAGGGAAGAAAGGTCCAGGGATTCAATGACATCTCAGAACCACTTGCATTATAGTGCACAACAGTGAATGGCCTTAATGGCCCTAAGGATTGATGTCTCAGGATCATAGAATCATAGAATCATAGAGTTGGAAGGGACCTAGTAGGTCATCTAGTCCAACCCCTGCCTGCAGCAAGAAATCCTCCTAGAGCATCTCTGACAGGTACTCATCAAGCCTCTGCTTGAAGATCCCCAGTGAGGGAGAGTCCACCACCTCCCTTGGCAATCTCTTCCACTGCCGAAACGCCCTCACCCTCAGGAATTTTTTTTTCCAGATTTCCAGCCGGAATCTCCTTTCTTGCAGTTTGTCCCCATTGGTTCTAGTTCTGCTTTCAGAAGCAGCTATGAACAAATTGGCCCCTTCCTCCCTATGACAGCCCTTCAGGTATCTGAAGAGGGCAATCATGTCTCCCCTCAGCCTCCTCTTCTCCAGGCTGAGCATCCCAAGTTCCCCCAACCTTTCTTCGTAGGGCTTCCCTTCCATCCCACTGACCATTCTTGTCGCTCTCCTCTGGACTTGCTCCAGTTTGGCTGCATCTTTCTTCAAGAGAAGTGCCCAGAACTGAACACAGTACTCAAGGTGAGGTCTCACCAATGCTGAATAAAGAGGAACTAGAACTTCTCACGACTTGGAAGCTACAGTCCTCTTAATGCAGCCTAAAATGGCATTTGCCTTCTTTGCAGACACATCACACTGTGACTCATGTTCAGCTTGTGATCCACGGCGACTCCAAGATCCCACTCACATGTTGTGCTGCCAAGCCAAGTATCCCCCATTTTATACCTATGATTTTGGTTTTCATTGCCTATGTGCAGAACCTTGCACTTCTCCCTGTTGAAATTCATTCTATTTGTTCCAGCCCAGGATTCCAGTTTATCCAGATCCTCCTGGAGGTTTCTCCTTCTTCTGATGTGTTTGCTACTCCTCCCAGCTTGGTGTCATCCGCAAATTTGATCAGCTCCCCTGTATCCCTTCCTCTAAGTCATTAATGAAAATGTTAAAGAGAACCAGGCCCAAGACAGAGCCCTGGGGCACCCCACTTGAAACCAACCTCCAGGTTGACACAGAACCATTTACTAAAACCCTTTGAGTGTGGCCATCGAGCCAGTTGCAGATCCACCTAACAATTGCCCTGTCTAGCCCATATTTTTCCAACTTCCCAATTAAAATGTCATGTGGGACCTTGTCAAATGCTTTGCTGAAGTCAAGATAAATGACATCCACAGCATTGCCATGTCCAGTAAGCTCGTAACCCGATCAAAAAAGGAGATCAGATTTGTCTGGCAAGATTTATTCTTGGTCAATCCATGCCGGGTTGTTTTGATCACCGAGTACTTGCCTAGATGTGCACAAATTGTGTGTTTTATGATTTGCTCTAATATCTTTCCCGGGATTGAAGTCACACTAACTGGTCTATAATTTCCGGGGTCTTCTTTTCTCCCCTTCTTAAAGATTGGGACTACATTTGCCCTCTTCCAGTCCAGGCTCTTCTCCACTCCTCAAGGATTTCTCAAAGATGATCGACAGAGGCTCTGCAAGGACATCTGCCAGTTCCTTAAGAACTCTAGGATGCAGCTCATCCGGTCCAAATGACTTGAATTCATTTAGGCCAGTTAAGTCATTAATAAAGTGATCAAAAGGCGACACGAGTGTTCGCGTCACCTGGTGCAAGAGGTCAGCATGTAACCCCCATGTGGTGGTTGGGGCAACACCTGGATGTTGGGTGTAGTTATGTGCCATTTCTCCACCTCCGTTTGTTTTTGGGCACATGTTTTGACATAATAAATTGGTTTTTTCCATTACATTCTGTTGTAAATTGCACATCCAACAGAATACAACATGATGGAATTTACCTAAAAACAAATAAATAATTGTAAATACATTAAAGTAAACCAAGTGAATAACCTCAACCCCCAAAATGCCCCCAAATATATGAAACCCAAGAAAAGTCTTTATAACAAAATAAAAGATGAAAACTCTCATGTATATTGCTTGCACAAGCTTCATTTACACACTTATATTGATACTAGCGAAAATTGTACCCACGTTGCGGGAGTAAAATTCCCCTGTATGCCATCCCCATATGCATCACCCCCAATGTGCAATTTCCACCTATGCGCAACTTACCCCCATGCGCATCAACCCCATGCGCAACTTCCCCCATGCATATCAACCCCTCATGCGCAACTTCCCCCATGCACATCAACCTCCCATGTGCATCAACGTCCCATGTGCAACTTCCCCCATGATCATCAACCCCCCATGTGCAACTTTCCCCATGCGCATCAACCTCCCATGCGCTTCAACGCCCCATGCGCAACTTCCCCCATGTGCAACTTCCCCCATGCACATCAACCCCTATGTGCAACTTCCCCCATGCACATCAACCCCCATGTGCAACTTCCCCCATGCGCATCAACCCAATGCGCAATTTCCCCCATGAACATCGACCCCCATGCGCAACTTCCCCATGTGCATCAATACCCCATGTACAACTTACCCCATGCACAACTTCCCCCATGCGCATCAACCCCCCATGCGCATCAACCCCCTATGCGCAATTTCCCCCATGCGCATCAACCCCCCATGCACATCAACCTCCTATGTGCAACTTCCCCCATGATCATCAACCCCCCATGCACATCAACCCCATGTGCAACTTTCTGCATGCACATCAACCCCCCATGTGCATCAACCCCCCATGTGCATCAACCCCCCATGCGCAACTTCCCCCATGCGCAGCTTCCCCCATGCGCATCAACCCCCATGCTCAACTTCGCCCATGCACATCAACACCCCATGGGCAACTTTCCCCATGCGCATCAACCCCCCATGCACATCAACCCCCCATGTGCATCAACCCCATGTGCAACTTTCTCCATGCACATCAACCCCCCATGTGCATCAACCCCCCATGCGCATCAACCCCCCATGCACAACTTCCCCCATGTGCAACTTCCCCCATGCGCATCAACCCCCATGCGCAACTTTCCCCATGTGCACCACCCCCCATGTGCATCAACGTCCCATGTGCAACTTCCCCCATGATCATCAACCCCCCATGCACATCAACCCCCCATGTGCAACTTTCCCCATGCGCATCAACCTCCCATGCACTTCAACGCCCCATGCGCAACTTCCCCCATGTGCAACTTCCCCCATGCGCATCAACCCCAATGTGCAACTTCCCCCATGCACATCAACCCCCATGTGCAACTTCCCCATGCGCATCAACCCCATGCGCAATTTCCCCCATGAACATCGACCCCCATGTGCAACTTCCCCCATGCGCAACTTCCCCCATGTGCATCAATACCCCATGTACAACTTACCCCATGCACAACTTCCCCCATGCGCATCAACCCCCCATGCACATAAACCCCCCCTGCACATAAACCCCCCATGCGCATCAACCCCATGCGCAACTTCCCCCATGATCATCAACCCCCCATGCGCATCAACCCCATGTGCAACTTTCTCCATGCACATCAACCCCCCATGCACAACTTCCCCCATGCGCATCAACCCCAATTTGCAACTTCCCCCATGCGCATCAACCCCCCATGCACATCAACACCCCATGAGCATCAACCCCCATGTGCATCAACCCCCCATGGGCAACTTCCCCCATGCGCAGCTTCCCCCATGCGCATCAACCCCCAGGCGCAACTTTCCCCATGTGCACCAACCCCTCATGCGCTCCAACCCCCCATGCGCAGCATCCTCCACAGTGCAACCTCTTCCTCCAAACAACATCCCCCAGTGCACCAGGGTCTGAGCACCAGATTGGCTGATGTTGTTCAGTCTCCCATGTTAAGTATAGGACAGAAACACGTTGCCCCCTTTTCAGCCCCTGAAGGGTTAAACTTCTCCAGATGGTTCTTGGTGGGAGTTCAGGTGACAGAAGGAACTCCCAGAATTCCATGCTTCAGGCCCAGCAGTTGGGGAGGAATGTTGATGAGTCAGCAATTCTCAATGCAAAGTATAGGGAGGAAAACGCGTTGCGCCCCTTTTCACCCCCTTCCGGTTGGAATTTCTGAAAACCGGTTCTTAGTGCACCCCTCTGTCACGGAAGGAACACCCACCCCAAATTTCGCACTTCTAGGGCCAGTGGTTTTGGCAGGGCGGTGATGAGTAAGTCAGTCAGTCAGTCAGTGAGTCAGTCAGTGACTTTTCTCTTTTATATATATAATTTTCTATAACTATATATATATAAGAGAAAAGTCACTGCCTGACTCACTGACTGACTCTCTGACTGACTCATCACTGCCCTGCCAAAACCACTGGAACCATCATTTGTTTGGAAGGATCCCAACTAGTGAATCCCAACTAGTGAAAACTCTTGGATAGCGTAATGATATCCAATGAGCCCTGAAAAGGCATCACAGCTGAGCAGGTCTACCAAATTACATTTTAGCCATGGACATCCCCCTAATCACAGCAATGGAGGGGCAATGGACCATTGTTTGTTTGGAGGGGACTCTGGAATTCAGTTGGTGAGCATGAAAGTGGGTGAGGGGATTGCTTTACCTTCAACGTTCAGGTTGTGCATTGGATTCAATCACCTTCAAGGTTCCTTCCAGCTTGTTTCTCTTAATAAGCAATGAACTCTTGGGGGGTTCAAGATATGCTGACCTGACATGGTCTTGGATGGATTAAATGTGAAAATAATTCCTCGGGAGACTCTCCGTCAGCCTAAGAAATCATTTTCCCATTTTATCTATCCTAACCTGGTTCCTCCAGTGTTCTAGAGTATCCCAACTAGAGAATCCCAGCTAGTGAATCCCAACTAGTGAAAACTCTGGGATGTCATAAAAGGGATTAGAAATAAAAATATACTCTTGCTAGTAATCCACTGTCACCCTATATTCTCATACAACTGATATGATGAATGATCGTAGATGTATGATCTAGAGCAGGGGTGTGAAGCAAGTGCAAGTGAAGAGGGAGAACTCCTGGGAATGGTGTGAAAGGAGGAGAGAAGAAAGGTATGAGGAGCAAGGACAGGTCCACACCTGACTGTGAGTCTACCCAGAGCCGTGAATGTTCCTGTAACTTTAACCACTAGAATAACATCTGTGTCACTTTGACCCAGTCAGAAGTTTGTGTTGTGTTTTTTTAATGAAATTTATTATTATTATTTGATAAGAAATTGTGAATTTTTTACTGCTAATTAGACAGCTATAAATCCAAAAGCATAAATATTTTGAATTTACATTTTTCCTGTACATTCAAATTATAGCATTGAATACTGGCACGGTCCATCGGACCCATGTTGCTCTTCACTGGTTAGTCAAAATTTAGTCCACTAAAATTATAATCAAAATTCATAATTTCACAATATTTCACAATTAAAATTAATATAAAGTAGTTATACTGAAACTTGATGCAAGATTTATTCATTCTGTGTACCAAACTATAGTACAGGTTCAATTGGACCCCAGTAGTGATCAGTGATAAGAAAGGTAGGATTTGAAGGGTTTATCACTACTTGGCCCCTTATCTCCAGAACACCTCCAGGACTGCAAGAAGTTCACAAATTGCTCCACTATCTGGGTGGGGGGAACAGGCTCTCCACCCTATTTCTTCTCTGGGACAACGTGATTAACCCCCCCCCTCCAAAAAATAACACCCTCAGCTGATTAATGTATGGAAGCCAAAGGAAAGCAAAAGTAAGCTACCTGTTTGTGCTTACTTGTGAGTAAGGAAACATGGTTTATCTTATGTTCAGGTCTGGCAAAGAGGAATGCAAGGCCACCAGGATGGTTCTGATCTGAAGCAAGTGGAACTCAGCAAATGCGCTTCCCTTGCTCTGGAAATTACTGAGCAAAAACTGCTGGGAATACTGGAGTCCTGCTGGAAAGGAAGGCACCTTTGGGCCCCGAGACTCACGGTCAGGGCTTGACCTACTTAGGCTCCTAGTCAAGGGTGGACCCAATTCTCCCAGCACTGAAGGCAGCAGAGTGAAGCCTCTTGCGTGGTGCCAACTCATGCCCAGCAGTTTCCACGCACCGTCCCCTGGCAAGGCTCCCTTGTCCCATCTGGGCCGCCTTCTACAAACCTTAGAATTCACACTCTTTCATTTTTAATGCATTGATTCGTTTATTCCTTTAGGTACCCATAGACTTCCACATGAATTTGTTACGATTCTGTTACATATTATGTAGTTAGATGTATTAACATCAGTATCAATATAAGAGGGGACAAAGGGATTTTCGGTGGGTATAATTAGCTATACCAGATAAAAGCCTACTGTAGTCTGGAGAAGTGTTGCTGTTGCACCTTCTTCAGGAAGTTGAAGAAATGAAGGTTGTTAAATCAGCAGAAGATACTGAAGGAAGAAGGTCGGGGGAGTGCAAGGCTTGATGTTGTTTTGTGGCCTGAAACCCTTTTATTATAAAATCTCTTTATTAAGTGGTCCAGCTGTTGCCTTTCCTTTGTGCTCCGAGCCGAACCTCAGCAAAGCCCCCCAAATTCTATTTTTGCTCCTCCTTCATATCTGTATTGGATATGATGCCGCTAAAAAAGACCAAAGCAGAACAATATTAGTTTCTCTACAAACAGCTTCTTGAATTTTTTTAAATTGAAAAGCTGTAGATAAATCTTCTCAAGAACAACAAACATGAAATGAGATATATGGTAACATCAGGGGTGAGCCCTGCCTGGCCCAAGATCCGGTTCGCCGGAAGTGGGAGGGGCCTGGCCGGGTCAGGAGGCGGGGCCGGGGTCAGGGGCAGTGCTGGGGAGGGTCAGGGGTGGGGCAAAATTGGTGAATGTGCAGTGCCTGTACTGAAGCTGACAGGCCAACTTCAGAGCAGGTACTGTGCAAGCGCCAACGTTAGCGGTTGCACAGTGCGCATTTAAAAAAAGATGGCGGCCGGTGCAAACCTGTCCACCCTCTTTTTACTTTCCCTGCCGCTGGCGTTTCAACAGAGGCAGGGAAATTGGAAGTTCTGGTTCAGGCGAGTAGGCCCAAACCTGTAAGTGCCCACCTGTGGGTAACATTTGCTGCAATCCATGGTTACTATGAATTTGGGGGTAAGGCACATTTGCCTACTCATGAGTAAAGTTGCAACATGGATTACTTTCGGGTACCACAGCCCCCCACTACTCGTCGCCCTGCCCGGCACATCACCTGTTGCCATCCACACCCAGTAGCAACACCCTTGAGTTGATTATGTCGAGACAAGTCTGGCAATGGAAAAAGGAGGAGGCTGGTAGGAAACTCAAGTACGGGCACGTCTCCCACACCAATCTGCTGCCTAAGGTGGCCCTTCAGTTGGCCTTATGGATGAGCCGCCTCTGAGACAAACCCAAGAATTGTCAGTTAAACCAGAATCTTTCAGAGGGAACAGGCTTTACTTGTGAGTAGGCACAGTCTGTGATTTGGCTTCCAAAGGCTACTCTAGTCCTTCCCCAGTGAAATCTGAGGGGGAAATCTGCCAATTAATGGTCTTTGCAACCCCTGGATTTCTGTTTCTACATCATTGGGAAGTCCTGGACTGAATGACGGGCCAAGAGGATGAGATGATGTGGCTATCTGTCTGTCTGTCTGTCTGTCTGTCTGTTTAAATATATTCAACTAATATGTATATTCAACTTTTCAACTAAAAAGTTCACAAAGCTGTGAAAAAAGAGAAAATAATAGCTAATTAATAGCTTATGTTCCCTGTCCCAAAAGGACTCACAATCTCAAATGCAAACATTGTGACTTGCAGGGTGTGATTCTGATTGCCCACTTGACAGTTTCCTGAATCATCCTCAATAGGAGGTGACATGAACTTGGGAAGTTCTTCCTACCACTTAATGAAGTTCTCCCTCATCTTCATTGCAGCCTTTTCCTCTCCTCTGGAGCAAGAGAGGACAAGTCCCCTCCATCTTCCTTACGCCAGCCCTTCAGGGATTTAGGGACGGGGATGGTGGCCCCAATTCACAGGGCACTACTCACCATCCCCACTTTTTCCAGATGCATTTGGCCAACTCTTGCAGGTGAGGAGCAGCTTTGAAGGTCAGCGAGTGTCCCTTGCGAATGTCTGTGGGGGACGCACTGCTGACCTTCAGAAATAGGAAGGGTGAGGCCAAGACCAGGACAAGAACCTCCCAGTCGTGCCGCTTGAGAAGGCAAAGCAGGCAAGAAAGGACAGGCTGCTGCAGAAAAGAGGGGTCTCTGCAGGAACAGGGTGACCCGATGCCCCAACCCCCAAAACAGGACACATTCCCCCCAAATCCCTGACATCCAAGCAAAAATCCTGACATATTTAAGAAAATGTAGGACACCCAATAAAATGGAGGACATATTAAAATAAAGGCTAAACTTAATTTCAAGACTATATTACTTCTTTTTCAATTGAAAACCTCTTTGCAAGACCTGTTTTCACCAACAGTGCACGTGTAAGTGGCTCAAAACACAGATGATCCTCACGCCCAGGCTGACCATATGCCATGACCAAAGAGGACAAGGACCCCAAAATGCAGGACATCCAAGAAAAACATAGCATGATAAAATAAAATCTTAAAACGCTCATATGCTGAAAACTTTCAAATGGTGCTTACTTGTGAGTAAAAGTGGCTGTGCAGTCTCACTTTCAAAAGGGTTTAATGCAGTGGAGCTTGGAGGAAAGGTTTTCTTGTGAGGTGCCTGGAAGGGGCTTCATTTATTGCATCAGGACCACATTTCTCTCAGCCTTCCCAAAATATCTAAGGCAAGTTTGCCTACTTGTGAGTAAAGGTGCTATATGGCGCCCTTTCAGTTCCCGTATCAATGCAATTATCTGGGGGCTCCTTTGGGGGTGATTTTGGAGGCTCCTTTCATTGGGTTAGAACCATTCTCATGTCATTGGATTCCTCTCAGCCTGGCCTTAATGGCAGACTATGGCACATTCACCTACTCATGAGTAAAACCATGATGTGGGGAACTTTTCCTTGCCATAGAGCTCAGTGCATATTTTTGTTTTTCGGTTCTTTTGCCATAACCTTTGAAAGGAAGGTGATACAGTGGCGCCTCATGTAATAACTTTAATTCTTTCTGGAGGCATGTTTCTTACATGAAACATTTTTAACGTGAAGCGGATTTTCCCATAGGGAATAATGGAAACTCAGACAATTGGTTCCAGAACCTCAAAAATATTCATATAAAAATATTAACTGGGTGACAAAATGATGACAAAACATGCATTCAGTGTGCATGATCCTATGAAGTCAACTTAGGCTGCAGTACTAAAGACACTTTCCTGGGAGTAAGTCCCATTTAACACAATGGGGCTTACTTCTGGGTAGGCATGGTTAGGAGGTGGCAATCCAAGACACTTTCTTCTGCAATCCAAGACACCTTCAAAGTGTCTCCCCACTTTCTCCTTCTCTCCATCCTGAGCCTCTCTCCCCCCTGCTCCCTTCCGGCCAGCCCTGAGCTGCTTTCTTCTTCTCCACTGCTCTTCTCTCCCTCTGCCCAGCGGACGCCCAGCCATAGGAGGAACAGCGCGGAAGTGTTGCTTTTGCTATTGGCAGGCGCAAGGCACCCCTGACGCTTTTAAAAGGGCTGCCGGCCAGCGCGTCTGCCCCAACTGCCAACGAGTGTGTTTGTTATATGAAGCCCACTTTGTTACGTGAAGCAGAATCCTAGAGAAATTTTTGTTTGTTATGTGGGACATACTCTACAGGAGGTGCTTGTTATCCAAAGGCACTACTTTATTTCAAAACTCATTCTTGCACTGGATTCTGCTCTTCGATACAAATCCAACAGCATATGACAAGATGGGCTACAGCACTCCATTCCGAAGTTCAAAAATGAAGCCAAAAAGGAAGACACCTGAAAAGGAGGCTATAAATCCGGAAAGATCCGGGAATTTCCAATAATAGGATCTCCCTGTGTAGGAAGACCTTTTAGGTCCCTGCCAGAGTAGGACTGCCATAATTCTCTTCCAGAAAATCGGGACAGGACCCTCAGGCCCATTTGCCGGTATGTGAACACAATCCCAGATAATCTGGTTAGTCCATGTTTTTCTGCAGATATGGCAACCCTATGCCAGAGTCTAATCCTCATTAGAAATTCATGCGGATCAGGAAAAATCAGAATGTTCTCATTAATTATCAAGGGCTGGTTAACAATGAACCCCATAAAGTCAATGGAGCCAACTATGCATTTCAAGAGGAACCCAGTGGTCGATCTGCTCTGCAAACCTGGGCATGCAAGGATGAAAATGGGCTCCCTTTGTAGGGAGGGTGCATGGGATCGCAGATGGGGATGACCACAGAGGTTGTTGCTGTAACTAGGTTGCTGTCATTGTTGGTTGCATGTGGGGCTGGATTAAATGAACTTTTGGATTCCTTCCACCTCAGTAATTCAAAGGCAACGAGCAGCATCTGATCAGAGTTGATGCAGAAGTTTTTTCAGAATGTTCTCATCAATCAATGGTCTCGCCACAACCCAATGAGCACTGAAAAGTCATCACAGCTGAGTAGGTCTATCAAGAACAATTTAGCCAGGGACATGCCCCCTAAACACAGCAATGGAGGGGCAATGGACCATTCTTTGTTTGGAGGGGACTCCAGAAAGCAGTTGGGAGCGTGAAAGTGGGGGTTATGCTTCTTCAAGGTTCCTTCCAACTTGTTTCTCTTCATAAGCAATGAATTCTTGGAGGGGTTCAAGATATGCTGACCTGACATGGTGTTGGATGGAGAAATAATTCCTCAGGAGACTCTCCGTCAGCCTCAGGAATTATTTTCACATTTATCTATCCTAACCTGGTACCGCCTGGATTCTAGTGAATCCCAACTAGTAAATCCTAACTAGTGAATCCCAAGTTTTATGCATGCATGAGTGTGTTTATGCATGAGTGAGTGTTTATGCATGCATGAGTGATTGTATTTATGCATGCATGAGTGAGTGAGTGTGTGTATGCATGTGTCACGTTCCCTTCTCCTTCCAGATGCCTCCTGCTCTTTCCTCTCCTCACCTCTTTCTCTAGGTGTGCTTATTTCAGGTTCCTCTCCGATCTCAATCATCTCCAATGAGGCAGACCAGGTAAGTATGAGAACAAGTTTTAAGTTTACTTAAATGCCCTTAGATGCCCATCTAAAAATAGCCCAATTTGCATAAATTTGCATTTCCGGACTCTGGATCCGGATGGGCATCTAAGGGTTACGGTAGCACAGTTCTTAATGCTTTCTCTTTTCTTTACAGTCCTTCTTTCTTTCAATAGATCTGGGTTACTCCACACAGACCTCATCACAGTTCTCAGCAGATAAGTCTGAACCGGCTAAACACTTCACAAAACAGATATAACAACTTTTCACCAGGTTCCCTTTTTCTTTCCAGGTACCCATAAATGTCCCGGGGGAACTGAGGTTTTCCAGCACACTCCTCAGCCGCTGCCTCCTGCCTGACTGCCAACTCCTGCGTTTTACCCCATTTTAAACATCTCTCCCATGAACCAGGGTGACCAGATGACCGGAAAAACCCAGATTTGTTCGGATTTTTAGCCTCCTGTCCGGGTGTCCTACATTTTGGCTTCGTTTTGAAACTTCGCAATAGCGCACAGTACCCCATCGTGCCATATGCAGTTGAATTCGTATTGAAGAGCAGAATCCAATGCAAAAATCGGTTTTGAGATATCTCCTTCCTATAGAACGTTATGGTCAAAAAACCAAAAAACAAAAATTAAAAAATACATTTTTGGCATTTTTTTTAAGCTGATAGGAATTTTGGCCTTGGAGTTCAGGAATTTTGGGTTCGGCATCTGGTCACCCTGCCCATGATCCCGACCTCTTCCTCCTTCATTTCCCTTCCGGGGCAGATGGGAAACCCCTCTTCTGCATACCATTCTGTGGCTGGCCCCACCGTCATTCCCAGTGAAGCTCCGAACCTCCCTCTCCTTCCTCTTTCCAAGTCCATGATCTCCTGCAGTGTCCACACCTCCACTGAGTCTGGAAAATCCTCAATGTCCAATGGGAGGTCTATGGAGGACATAAATACTTTCGGCAGTATTACTTGCCAAGGGGGTCCATATTGATCTGTGACCAGTCCGTCTGACAGCATGCATGAGTGCGTGTGTGTATGCATGTGTGAGTGAGTGTGTGTGTGTGTGTATGTATGCATGCTATATGTGTGGGTGCTTTGGGGGCATTTTACATGTTTGGGTCTGAATCATTCATGTTGAAGTCGCTCGTGTTGCTTTAAGCTGCCTTGAGGGCCTCTTATATGTTTGGGTGTAAAAAGGGTTTAGCTCATGATGTGATCTGCCTCAGGCACCAGGGTCACAAGAGAGCACCAATGACACTCCTCTGGTGCCCCCCCCCCCGTCGCCCTCTCCTACCCTCCTCCACGGGCGCACTCCAGGGCTGCCATTTTTGAATTGTGTGAAGCTCTGGGTGTTCCCAGAGCTGGTAACAGTGACGTGGGCCTGGAGTAGGGTGGCCACTGGCTCCATAGAACACCCACAGTCTCCAGAGCCTCCAAGTGGCCAGCCCTCTTCTGCACCACAGGGCACATTTTTGGTGGGCGGCCCCCAGCAGGAGCAGGCAAGTGGAACTCCCTCCCCTGCTCCCCTGGCGGCCAGCCACCTATCCCCCACCCATCTACCTACCTAACAAAACCCACCCATCTACTTACCTTCCAACCCCCCACAGAACTCCACATATGCCCTCCTCCACCCAGTTCCCCACCTATGCCCTCGCCCATTCGGATCCCCACCTAGTCCCTCTACCACTGGCATGTGGCTTGTGTGGCATGTGTTGAAGTCACTTGTGTTGCTTTAAGCCAGGGGTCCTCAAACTATGGCCCACGGGCCGGATATGACCCCTCCAAGGTCCTCAGTCCGGCCTGCCGGCATTTATAAAACCCCCTGCCCCTTTAATTTTTTCTGCTGGCCCTTTAAATTTTTTTTAAATGTTTGCACATGCAGCTGTACTGCACACGCATTGGGACATTCTTAAAGGCTGCCCCAGGGACTTCTGACTTGTGAGCGGGGAGGTGCTTCCCCAAGGCACACGCACCCCCTGCCCAGATCGTGTTTGGAGCCTTCCTCTGGAGTGGGGGAGCCTCCCTGCAGACGCACGTGCTGCCTGCCCAGATTGCATGGGAGGGGGCTTTCCTCCAGGCACGGGGGAGCTTCCCTGCAGACACGCGTAATGCCTGCCCAGATTGCATGGGAGGGGGCTTTCCTCCAAGCACGGGGGAGCTTCCCTGCAGACGCGTGTAATGCCCGCCCAGATTGCATAGGAGGGGGCTTCCCTCCAGGCACAGGGGAGCTTCCCTCCAGGTGCGCATCCTGCCAGCCCACCAGCCACTGCCTGCCAGCTGGGTCTTACTCTCAGGTAAACTGTGTTGATGGATTGCAGCCTGAGAGAGGCCAATCCTATACATGCCTACTCAGAAGTAAGCCCCATTAAAGCCTCATTAAAGACAATGGGCTTACTCCCAGGTAAACTCTGGCTAGGATTGCAGCCTGAGAGGCCAATATTATGCATGCTTACTCAGAAGTAAGCCCAGGCCTAGACTGGTCTACTCAGGAGTAAGGCTCACTGAGGCTTACTTCTAGGTAAGCATGGGTAAGATGGCAGTCTTGGAGCCCAGGCCTAGGCTGGTCTACTCAGAAGTAAGTTTTGTTCTAGAAGTTCTAGAATGAAGCCAAAATGGAGGACACCTGGACAGGAGGCTATAAATCCGGCCAGATCCGGGAATTTCCGGGAATTTCTTGTAGGGTCCCTGCCAGAGTAAGATTGTCATAATTCTCTTCCACAAAATCGGGACACGACCCTTGGACCCTCTGTCCCATATATGAACACCATCCCCCAAAATTGGGATAAAAAGGTTTTTCTGCAGATATGGCAACCCTATGGCAGAGCCTAATCCTCCTTAGAAATTCATGCAAAGAAGGAAAAATCAGAATGTTCTCATTCATCATCAAGGGCTGGTTAACAAAGAGCCCCATAAAGTCATTGGAGCCAACTATGCACTTCAAGAGGAACTTACTGGTCGATCTGCTCTGCAAAGCTTCCCACACAACAGTGATATGGGGCACCCCTTATAGGGAAGGTGCATGGGACTGCAGATGGGGATGACCACAGAGGATGTTGCTGTAATGGGGATGTTGTGTTTCTTGGCTGCGTGTGCTGTGTGGGGCTGGATTAAATGCACTTTCAGATTTCTTCCACCTCAATGATTCAATGGGAATGAGCAGCATCTGATCAGAACTGATGCAAAAGTGTTTCCAGAATGTTCTCATCAGTCAATGGTCACGCCACATACCAGTGAGCCCTGCAAAAGCATCACAGTTGAGTAGGTCAGCCAAGAATATTTTAGTCATGGGCATTCCCCTAATCACAGCAATAGAGGGCAATGGACCATCATTTGTTTAGAGGGGATTCCAGAAAGCAGTTGGAAAGAGTGGAAACGGAGGTTGTGCATCTTCAAGGTTCCTTCCCACCTGATTCTCTTAATAAGCAATGAACTCTTGGTGGGGTTCAGGATATGCTGACCTGACATGGTCTTGGATGGAGAAAATGTGAAAATAATTCCTCAGGAGACTCTCCGTCAGCCTCAGGAATTATTTTCCCATTTTATCTGTCCTAACCTGGTTCCTCCAAGGTCCTAGTGAACCCAACTAGAGAATCCCAACTAGTGAAAAATCTGGGATATCCTAAAAGGTATTGGAAATGAAAATATACACTTGCTAGTTACTCCACTGTCACCCTCTTGTACATCTCATATGATCTAAAGCAGGGGTGTCCTAACCTTTTGGCAGGACGGCCACTTCATCTTTCTGACGCCGTGTTTGATGCTGGAAAACTAATTCGTTCTTATAGCATTTATTGACATACAAATAATTTCTATCCCCTTTTTTCTAATGACAAACGCCAACGCCTACCACCTTCCCGTGTCCAGATGCATCATAGTTTTTTTTTTCTGGTGATCATGCACATTATTCCTTTCTCCCGCACCAGTAGCCACTGCACACATGCAAAATCCATACTGGGCACGCCTGGTGCTGCCATGTTGCTCCATCATGCGTCCTTCCCAGAGCTGTGTGTTGGATGGAAGTCCATGGGCTTCCATCATCCAAGGGGAGCTCATAGCGCAAATGCTGGAGCACCACTAATTCATCATAGCTGGTTCCCAGGGGTACTAATCACAAGTGGTCTGAGAGGTGAATGACACCACAAGGTCCTGATATTATTTTTAGCACATTATTTGTTTTGATCTGTATCTGACCAATAATTTATGCCTAATAAAGGTTTGTAAATGAATGAATACGATCTGTGTCACTTTGACCCAGTCAGAAGTTTGTGTTGTGTTTTTTTTTAATGAAATTTATTATTATTTGATCAGATGTTGTGACATTTTTACTGCTGATTAGACAGTTATAAATCCAAAAGCACGAATGTTTTCAATTTACATTTTTTCTGTAAATTCAAATTATAGCATTGAATTCTGGGGTCCATCAGACCCGTGTTGCTCTTCACTGGTTATTCAATATTTTGCTAGCTAAAATTATAATCAAAATTCATAATTTCACAATATTTCACAATAAAATTAGTATTAAATAGTTATACTAAAACTTGATGCAACATTTATTCATTCTATCTACCAAACTATAGTACAGGGTCCATTGGACCCCAGCAGCGATCAGTGATAAAAAAAAAGATAGGATACGAAGGGTTAATCACTACTTGGCCACTTATCTCCAGAACATCTCCAGGAGTGCAAGAAGTGAACAAATTTCTCCAATATCGGGGGGGGGGGGGGGGGAACAGGCTCTCCACCCTATTTCATCAGTGGGGCAACATGATCACCCCCCACAAACACACCCTCAGCTGATGAATGTATGGAACCCAGAGGAAAGAAAAAGTAAGCTACATGTCTGTGTTTACTTGTGAGTAAGGAAACATGGTTTATCTTATGTTCAGGTCTGGCAAAGAGGAATGCAAGGCCACCAGGATGGTTCTGATCTGAAGCAAGTGGAACTCAGCAAATGCGCTTCCCTTGCTCTGGAAATTACTGAGCAAAAACTGCTGGGAATACTGGAGTCCTGCTGGAAAGAAAGGCACCTTTGGGCCCCGAGACTCACGGTCAGGGCTTGACCTACTTAGGCTCCTAGTCAAGGGTGGACCCAATTCTCCCAGCACTGAAGGCAGCAGAGTGAAGCCTCCTGCGTGATGCCAACTCATGCCCAGCAGTTTCCACGCACCGTCCCCTGGCAAGGCTCCCTTCTCCCATCTGGGCCGCCTTCTACAAACCTTAGAATTCACACTCTTTCATTTTTAATGCATTGATTCGTTTATTCCTTTAGGTACCCATAGACTTCCACATGAATTTGTTACGATTCTGTTACATATTATGTAGTTAGGGTGCAATTCTAACCATGTCTACTCAAAAGTAAGCTCCATTGTGTTCAGTGGGTCTTACTCCTAGGAAAGTGTCTTTAGGATTGCAGCCTTAGATGTATTAACATCAGTATCAATATAAGAGGGGACAAAGGGATTTTCGGTGGGTATAATTAGCTATACCATATAAAAGTCTACTGTAGTCTGGAGAAGTGTTGCTGTTGCACCTTCTTGAGGAAGTTGAAGAAATGAAGGTTGTTAAATCAGCAGAAGATACTGAAGGAAGAAGGTCGGGGCAGTGCAAGGCTTGATGTTGTTTTGTGGCCTGAAACCCTTTTATTATAAAATCTCTTTATTAAGTGGTCCAGTTGTTGCCTTTCCTTTGTGCTCCGAGCCGAACCTCAGCAAAGCCCCCCAAATTCTATTTTTGCTCATTCTTCATGTCTGGATATTTTGGACAGGACGGTTCGCCTCTAAAACAAGACAAAAGCAGAACCATATTATTTTCTCTATAAACTGCTTCTTGAATTTTTTAAATTGAAAAGCTGTAGATAAATATTCTCAACAACAACAAACATGAAATGAGATATATGGTAACATTTGCTGCAATCCTTAAGACACTTTCCTCAGAGTAAGACCCACAGAACACCATGTGGCTTACTTTAGAGTAGGATCAGTGGCGTTGTTCGGATCAGTGGCGTTGTCAGAGTAGTGCAGCTGGTGTGGGCTGCACCAGGTGATGCAGCATTGCAGCATGACGTGCCGGAGGAGTTTGAAACCACTCTGGCGCCTCCTCACTTCAGTGCGCCCATTTGGGCATGCTCCAAGACAGAGCAGAGGCCAGCAGCTTCCGCTACACCTCGGAGCAGGCTCCAATGGCTGGCTGAGGCACTGGAGTGGGAGGCTCACTCTGCGCATGTGCAGAAGCCTAGACATGCGCAGTAGGCGCCTCTGCCCTACTGCCATTTGGCCTTGCTTTGGAGATGGTGCAGCAGTCGGGAGCTGCTGCTCTGCCTCCGAAATACGCCCGAATGGCCAGAAAGAGGTGCAGAATTTCTCCGCTTTAAGGAGGCTGCTCATCTTTAGAGCGGAGGAAGTCTCTTCTGAAGCCAGTGGCACCTGCGCAGTACTCTTCGGAAGTTGGTCAGCTTCAGAAGAGACTGCACAGGAGCAAACTCTGGCACCTGCGCAGTACCAAATGGCATCGGAAGAGTACCTGGCGCAGCACCGACTGACAGAAGATCTCTGCACAGGTGCCAAAGTTTGCACCTTTGCAGTCCTGGGAAGGGGTGTATGTCCCAGTAGGGACACACTCAGCCCCACACCGTTTCACGTGCATGGTCGCGTCACCCCTGGTTTGGATTGTGCTCTCCTGCTTTCTTTTGGACCAGTTGGTTTCTGTGGTCTGTCCTGGTGAGACACATTGGTTTGAGTGGGTACCGAGGGGGGCTCAGTGCTCCTCCTGTATTTCCCTCCTCTGCAAACTCTCCCTTCCCTGACCCTCCACAGGATGAGAGTCTCTGTTAGTGCTTTGGAGGTAGAGATCCTTTTGCAATGAGGGGCTTCTGCTTACTTGTTGCAGCACTGCTGTCTACCATGAGAACAGAAGCAGTAGCGACATTCATCTTCCCAATTAGTCCCAACGGGATGCTCTTTTCCAGTCACCATAAAATCTTTACAAGCTGCTACTTTTCCTAGGAAGAAACATCTCTGTCAGTTGCATGTTGGAAGTGCCAAATCCTTAAACACCAGCTCCTGAAATCACAGTCTCGTCTCATCTCGGGAATATGAATTATGACCATGACACGGGGCCCAATCCTATGTCCCCACTGCAGCCCCACAACTCCAGCTTGTAATCCATGCTCATGAGTCCTACCATCAGGACTATGCTGGTGGTGATGAACTTCCATCAGAGGAGTGTCCATTTATGCAACAGTCCGTAATCCATGTGGACTGAGGGCTGGTTGAGAGACGGGGTGAGGTGGATGGGGTGTCATTATTTCCTCTTTCTCCAGGTCTTGTCCTCCTATCTAGCCTTGTCTTCTCAAAAAAATCTTTATTGTCCTCCCTTCCCTTGTGAGTAGGAAGTATGTAACTTCTTATCACTAATAAATTGTATGCATTAATTTTTATTTAATAGTAAGTAATAGTGTGTTTACATCTTCTATATATATAAAAGAGAAAAGTCACTCACTGACTCACTGACTCACTGACTTACTCATCACCACCCTGCCAAAACCGCTGGACCTAGAAGCGTGAAATTTGGGGTGGGTGTTCCTTCCGTGACAGAGGGGAGCACTAAGAACCGGTTTTTGGAAATTCCAACCGGAAGGGGGTGAAAAGGGGCGCAACGTGTTTCTGTCCTATACTTAACATGGAAGACTGACCAACATCCAGCCAATTTGGTGCTCGGTGCCTGGTGCACTGCGGGATGTTGTTCGGAGGAAGAGATTGCACTGGCGAGTATGCTGCGCATGGGAGAAGTTGCGCATGGGGGAAGTTGTGCATGGAGGATGATGCTCATGGGGGGAAGTTGCACATGGAGAGAAGTTGCACATGGGGGAAGTTGCGTGGGGGGACCAATGCGCATGGAGGGATGATGTGTATGGGGGAAAGTTGCGTATGGGGGAAAGATGCGCATGGGGGTTGATGCACATGAGGGTTGATGAGAATGGGGAAGTTGCACCTGGGGGGATGATGCACCACGGGGATGATGCACCTGCGGGGATGCTGCGCATGGGGGAAAGTTGCGCATGGGAGAAGTTGCGCATGGGAGAAGTTGCGCATAGGGGAAGTTGCGCATGGGGCTAATGTGCATGGGGGAAAGTTGCGCATGGGGATGATGCACATGGGGGATGTTGCGCATGGGGAAGTTGCGCTTGGGCAGATGATGCACATGGGGAAAGTTGCACATGGGGAAAGTTGTACATGGGGGAAGTTGCACATGGGGGAAGTTGCGCATGTGGGGATGATGTGCATGGGGGTTGATGTGCCTGAGCTAAGATGCACATGGGGAAAGTTGTACATGGGGAAAGTTGCACATGGGGGATGATGCGCATGGAGAAGTTGCACCGGGGGAATGATGCACCAGGGGGATGATGCACCTGGGGGGATGCTGTGCATGGGGGAAAGTTGCGCATGGGAGAAGTTGCGCATAGGGGAAGTTGCGCATGGGGCTGATGTGCATGGGGGAAAGTTGTGCATGGGGATGATGCGCATGGGGGAAAGTTGTGCATGGGGAAGTTGTGCATGGGCAGATGATGCACATGGGGAAAGTTGCGCATGGGGGAAGTTGCGCATGGCAGAGGTGGCACATATGGCGGAAGTGTGCATGGGGGTTGATGTGCCTGAGCTAAGTTGCACATGGGGAAATTTGTGCATGGGGGACCAATGCACATGGGGGGATGATGTTTATGGGGTAAAGACGCGCATTAATGCACATTGGGGATGATGCGCATGGAGATGATGCACCTGGGGGATGATGCACCTGGGGGGATGATGCGCATGGGGGAAAGTTGCGCATGGGAGAAGTTGCGCATAGTGGAAGTTGCGCACGGAGATGTGCATGGGGGAAAGTTGCACTTGGGGGAAAGTTGCGCATGGGGGATGATGCGCATGGGGGATGTTTTTTATTTATTTATTTACTCAATTTATACCCCGCCTTTCCTCATTAAAACTGCTAATAAATACAAATTAAAATCTCATTAAAATACAATTAAAATACAATTAGAATTATAAAACTAGGAACAATTAAAAACAAGCTAAAAACATTTGTTAAAACAATAAAATACAACACTAACGCACTGCCCCCCACCCTCTGCCCCGTTTAAAACGCTTTTTTAAAATAAAAGGTCTTAAGGCTCTGCCTGAAGCTCTGTATTGAGGGAGCTTTCCTCAGTTCTATGGGGAGGGAGTTCCAAAGCCGGGGTGCCGCCACCGAGAAGGCCCTATCTCTGGCCGCCACACCTTTCACGTCTTTAAGGGCGGCACAGCCAGTAGGGCCCCTTCAGATGACCTTAGGTGACGGGTCGGATTGTAAAGCAGAAGGCGGTCCCTCAGGTACCCTGGACCCGAGCCGTTTAGGGCTTTAAAGGTCAGGACCAGCACTCTGAATTCAGCCCTGAAACGAATGGGCAGCCAGTGTAGTCGCTGAAGCAGTGGCCCAACAGAGTCGAACCGACGAGCCCCAGCAACCACACGGGCCGCCACATTCTGAACTAGTTGAAGTTTCCGGACCATCTTCAGAGGCAGCCCCACGTAGACCACGTTACAATAATCTAGTCTCGATGTCACCAGGGCATGGGTCACCATGGCCAGATCCAAGCGACTCAGGTATGGTTGCAGCTGGCAGATCAGCCAAAGCTGAGGAAAGGCTCCCCTGGCCACAGCCGCCACCTGGGACTCCAGGAGCAGCTGCGAATCCAGGAGAACCCCCAAGCTGTGGACCTGCTCCTTCAGAGGGAGTGCAACCCCATCCAGAACAGGATGATATTCCAATGCTCGAGTTGAGGACTTCCGGACCAGGAGAACCTCTGTCTTATCAGGATTTAATCTCAGCTTGTTCACCCTCATCCAGTCCCCCACTGCCTCCAGACAACGATTCAGGACTTCAACCTCCTTGGACTCAAGAGGAAAGGAGAGATAGAGCTGGGTGTCATCAGCGTACTGGTGACACCTCACTCCAAACCTCCGGATGACCTCTCCCAGCGGCTTCATGTAGATGTGAATAGCATGTTGCGCATGGGCGGATGATGCACATGGGGGAAGTTGCACATGGGGAAGTTGCGCATGGGGGAAGTTGCGCATGGGGGAAGTTGCACATGTGGGGATGATGCTCATGGGGGGTTGATGTGCCTGAACTAAGTTGCACATGGGGAAAGTTGTGCATGGGGGATGATGCGCATGGGGATGATGTGCATGGGGGAAGTTGTGCATGGGGAAGTTGCGCATGGGGGACAGATGCACATAGGGATGATGAGTATGGGGGAAAGTTGCAAATGAGGGATGATGCGCCTGGGGAAAGTTGTGCATGGGGAAAGTTGCGCATGGGGGAAATTGCGCATGGGGAAGTTGCGCATGGGGAAAAGTTGTGCATGGGGAAAATTGTGCATGGGGAAAATTGCGTATGGGGCATGATGCTCATGGGGGCATGTTTCGCCTGGAGGGAAGCGGCACATGGCGGGAAAAGGCGCGCATGGGTAAGAGGTGCATGGGGGAAGTGGCGCACGGGGGAAATGGCGCATGGGGTGTTTATTAGCTGTGCGGAGATGGCGTACGGGGAAATGTTACTCCTGCAACGCGGGTACGCTTTTTGCTAGTTAAACATATAAAAGCTTTTCACACCTGTACCTTTTTAGCTTTTATTTTGTAATGTCCTCCTTTTTGAGTGTCCTTCATTTTAGAGGGCCTTGTCTTCTTTTTTTGTTTATAGCATATGGTCAGTTCATGTGGGCCGCATAGGATTGCGCTTCCTTTTGGGGAAGAGGAGTAAAGTGTAGAGCTGTTGGGTGTCTAGCCATTCCCCCCCCCCCCAGGTCCTAATCTGAAGGAATCACACACAGAAGACACAAACAGCTTCCAGCTAAGGTTCCCAAATGTCCCCCAAAAGAGGGACAATCCCAATTTGGGGGACTGTGTTCACTTACTGGCAAATGGGACGGAGAATCCTGTCCCAATTTTGTGGATGGGAATTATGGCCACCCTACTTCTAGTGTACAGATCTTCTCTCTCTGATGAAGAGGAATTTCCTCAAATAATGCAGCCAATTCCCATAATTGAGAGCCAGGAGTTGGACTGAGCCCTGGAAGATCCAGATTCAAATCCCTCCTTGGCCATAAGGTTTCCTGGATGTCTATGAGCCAGTGTGACCCTCACAGCCTCACCTACCTCACAGGGTTGTTGTGAGGACAAAAGCCTAAGAACTTTGTAAGCCACCTTGGAGATTAAGCATAGGAAAGGCAAGGCTTAACTCCCTTTAAAACAGAAAGAAACCATTTCAATCTCAAGTGCTCAGGATAAGGAATATCCAATCCGTATTACCATTTTCTTCAATCAAGTGACTTTTCTCTATCAAAAAACAGATTGATCCTTCATCAAGACCCCAAGAGTTCCCTCCATTAGGCAGGAAGATGCACAGGAGAAGCAGGCTGAGGAGGCCTACCTGGAAAAGACACAAAAGAGAAGTGTTGGCCGCTTCCATCAAACATTTCTCCCAATAGGAAGGCATTTCCCCCATAAGACTTTATGGTCACCTGTCCTTTTCCCATGCGTATTATGCTCTGATTGGTGATCTCACTATTGCTAATTCTAGTAACGTAATAGGATGTGTTCTGATTTTTAACTGCTTGTGGCTGCAATCCTGAAGTGCAGTTAGTCTAGCCCATCTTCACTGGGCTGGCCTAATTCCAAGATAGGCCAGCTTAGCTCCAGTAGAGAAAGCTTGGGCTGGCATCCGTCCACTAGGCTGGCACTTCTAAGCACCAGAGCATTGGCAACTGTTGTGCCTCCCGTAACAGTCAAGTAACAGGATGCATTTCTAGGACACTCTGTTGAGCATCAAGAGGGGATCCAGGAATGAAACCCCCCTGGAGCCAGACTATCATTGCACTCCTTTGCAAAACCAGAGAAAGAAGGCAGCAAAGTCCAGGGATTCAATGACGTCTCACAACCACTTGCATTATAGTGCACAACAGTGAATGGGCTTAATGGCCCTAAGGATTGATGTCTCAGGATCATTAATAAAGTGATCAAAAGGCGACACGAGTGTTCGCGTCACCTGGTGCGGGAGGTCTGCATGTAACCCCCATGTGGTGGTTGGGGCAACACCTGGATGTTGGGTGTATTTATGTTCCATTGCTCCACCTCCATTTGTTTTTGGGATCATATGGAACATAATAAATTGGTTTGTTCCATTAAATTCTAAGGTAAATTGCACATCCAACAGAATATAATATGATGGAATTTACCTAAAAACAAATAAATAATTGTAAATACATTAAAGTAAACCAAGTGAATAACCTCAACCCCAAAAATGCCCCCAAATATATGAAACGCAAGAAAAGTCTTTATAACAAAATAAAAGATGAAAACACTCATGTATATTGCTTGCACAAGCTTCATTTACACACTTATATTGATATTATCATTATCTTTATATATATATAAAGACTTTTTATATCTATGTATATATAAAAAGAGAAATGTCATTGACTGACTCAGTGACTGGCTCATCAACGCCCTGCCAAAACCGCTTGGCCTAGAAGCGTGAAATTTGGGGAGGGTGTTCCTTCTGTGACCGAGGGGTGCACTAAGAACCAGTTTTAGGAAATTCCAACCGAAAGGGGTGAAATGGGGCACCACACCTTTTCCTCCCTATACTTTCCATTGAAGAATCAGTGACTGAGGGAAGCTCTGCCCCAACCCCTGGACATAGAAGCATAAAATTCAGAAGGAGAGGGTTTTCCTTCTGTCACATGATCACCCACCAAGAAATTTAACCCTTAAGGGGCTGAAAAGGGGTGCAAAAATGGTTTTTGTCCTATACTTAACATGGAAGACTAACCAACATCCAGCCAGTTTGGTGCTTGGTGCCTGGTGCACTGGTGGATGTTGTTCAGAAGAAGAGGTTGCACTTGGGAGGATGCTGTGCATGGGGGTTGCACATGGGAAGATGCACATGGTGGGTAGATGCGCATAGGGGTGGATGCGCATGCGGCATGTTGTACATTGGAATGATGTGTATGGGGAATGTTGCGCATAGGGGGATGAACATGGGGAATTTGAGGATGAGGGGTTGATGAGCATGGGCGGTTGATTACATGGGGGGATGATGTGCATGAGGTGGATGAACAAGGGGGATCCACATGGGGGTGGATGCGCATGGGGGGTTGAGGTGCACGGGGAATTGTGTACAGGGGAATTTTACTCCTGCAACGTGGATATGCTTTCTGCTACTTTAAAATAATTGCATATAATTTATGACATGTAGTTGACCATTACCAGGCAGGCTACTGGCTGTGCAGTTTCACCTTCTATGAAGGAAAGGAAAGTAGGCTTAAGTAGAGAGGAAGAGAAGTTTGGACTATCCTTGACTTTACAAATAATTTTTTTATAAAATTTACCTGCTGAGGCAGTTTCTATTATTTTCACCCTCCTTGGATTACTCTCAGCCTGCCCTTTCTGATGGACTAAGGCAGAAATCCAGAGTAACTATGGGGAGTCTTTGCTCCGGTGTAAGAACAATTACTCTGGATTGCAATATGAATTTCACATAGGTTTTCACTAGGAGGTGCAGTAACTATGGGTGCATGTAATGTCTCTTACGTGCTCCCATGGTTACTCTGAATTTGGGGGTAAGGCACATTTGCCTACTCATGCGTAAAGTTGCAACATGGATTACTTTCGGGTACCACAGCCCCCCACTACTCGTCGCCCTGCCCGGCACATCACCTGGTGCCATCCACACCCAGTAGCAACACCCTTGAGTTGATTATGTAGAGACAAGTCTGGCAATGGAAAAAGGAGGAGGCTGGTAGGAAACTCAAGTACGGGCACGTCTCCCACACCAATCTGCTGCCTAAGGTGGCCCTTCAGTTGGCCTTATGGATGAGCCGGCTCTGAGACAAACCCAAGAATTGTCAGTTAAACCAGAATCTTTCAGAGGGAACAGGCTTTACTTGTGAGTAGGCACAGTCTGTGATTTGGCTTCCAAAGGCTACTCTAGTCTTTCCCCAGTGAAATCTGAGGGGGAAATTTGCCAATTAATGGTCTTTGCAACCCCTGGATTTCTGTTTCTACATCATTGGGAAGTCCTGGACTGAAAGACGGGCCAAGAGGATGAGATGATGTGGCTATCTGTCTGTCTGTCTGTCTGTCTGTCTGTCTGTCTGTCTGTTTAAATATATTCAACTAATATGTATATTCAACTTTTCAACTAAAAAGTTCACAAAGCAGTACACAAAAAAGAGAAAATAATAGCTAATTAATAGCTTATGTTCCCTGTCCCAAAAGGACTCACAATCTCAAATGCAAACATTGTGACTTGCAGGGTGTGATTCTGATTGCCCACTTGACAGTTTCCTGAATCATCCTCAATAGGAGGCGACATGAACTTGGGAAGTTCTTCCTACCACTTAATGAAGTTCTCCCTCATCGTCATTGCAGCCTTTTCCTCTCCTCTGGAGCAAGAGAGGACAAGTCCGCTCCATCCTCTGCACGCCAGCCCTTCAGGGATTTAGGGACGGGGATGATGGCCCCAATTCACAGGGTGCTACTCACCATCCCCACTTTTTCCAGATGCATTTGGCCAACTCTTGCAGGTGAGGAGCAGCTTTGAAGGTCAGCGAGTGTCCCTTGCGAATGTCTGTGGGGGACGCACTGCTGACCTTCAGAAATAGGAAGGGTGAGGCCAAGACCAGGACAAGAACCTCCCAGTCGTGCCGCTTGAGAAGGCAAAGCAGGCAAGAAAGGACAGGCTGCTGCTGCAGAAAAGAGGGGTCTCTGCAGGAACAGGGTGACCCGATGCCCCAACCCCCAAAACAGGACACATTCCCCCCAAATCCCTGACATCCAAGCAAAATTCCTGACATGTTTAAAAAAATGTAGGACACCCAATAAAAAGGGGGACAAGTTAAAATAAAGGCTAAAAACACTCGTATTGCTTTCAGGACTATTTTTCTTCTTTTTCAATTGGAAACTGCTTTGCAAGACCTGTTTTCACCAACAAGGCGACGTTAGTGGCTCAAAGAAGACTCTCAGGGTGACCATATACCATAATCAAAAAGAGGACAAGGCCCCCAAAATGTAGGACGTCCAAAAAATGTAGGACATAAAATAAAATCTGAAAACACTCATATGCTAAAATTTCTCAAATGCTTGTTTACACGTGAGTAAAAGCTGCGGTGCAATCTCACTTTCAAAAGGTTTTAAGGCAGGGGAGCTTGGAAGAAGGTTTTCCTTGTGAGGTGCCTGGTAGGGGCTTCATTTATTGGACCAGATTTATCTCAACCTGCCCAAAATATCTAAGGCAATGTTCCCTACTTGTGAGTAAAGGTGTAGAATGGCTCCCTTTCAGTTCCCATAGAGATCCATGAAAATTATCAGAGGCCCATTGGAGGCTCCTTTCATTGGATCTGGATCATTGTGGATTCCTGGATTCCTGGCCTTTTGCAGACTATGGCACATTCATCTACTCATGAGTAAAGCAACAATATGGAGAAGTTTTCTTTCCCATAAAGCTGAATGCATATTCTTGTTTTTTGGTTCTTTGGCCATACATTTTGTTAGGAAGGAGGTATTTCAAGACTCATTCTTGCTCTTCAATATAAATCCAAGGACATGTGACATGATGGGGTACATTATAACATTACACCATTGTGAAGTTCCCACCATCAAACCATTGTGAAGATCCAAAATGAAGCCAAAATTGCGGACACCCGAAAATGAGGCTAAAAACCTGGACAGATCTGGGAATTTCCAAGCATATGATCACCCTGTGCAGGAAGACCTTTTAGGTCCCTGCCAAAGTAGGGTTGCCATAATTCTCTTCCACAAAATCGGGAAAGGACCCTCTGTCCAGTGGTGGGCTCCAGCAGGTTCGCACCTACTCTATAGAACCGGTTAACAACAGATAGGACATATAAAGTTTAAAAATAGCCATTCAAAAGTGGCTGCCAGATGGGCACAAAACCAGTTGTTAATTTCTTTGAATCCCATCACTGCCTCTGTCCCATTTGCCGGTATGTGAATCTGGTGTAAGATACAATCCCAGATAATCTGGATAGTCCATGTTTTTCTGCAGATATGGCAACCCTATGCCAGAGTCTAATCCTCATTAGAAATTCATGCGGATCAGGAAAAATCAGAATGTTCTCATTCATCATCAAGGGCTGGTTAACAAAGAGCCCCATAAAGTCATTGGAGCCAACTATGCATTTCAAGAAGTACTTAGTGGTCAATCTGCTCTGTAAACCTTGTATGCAAGCATGAAAATGGGCTCCCTTTGTAGGGAGGGCGCATGGGATTGCAGATGGGGATGACCACAGAGGTTCTTGCTGTAACTGGTTTGTTGTCGTGGTTGGCTGCATGTGCTGTGTGGGGCTGGATTAAATGAACTTTCATGTTCTTTCCACCTCAATGATTCAATGGGAATGAGCAGCATCTGATCAGAACTGAGGCAGAAGTGGTTCCAGAATGTTCTCATCAATCTAGGGTCACACAACATACAAAAGAGCCCTGAGGAGGCATCACAGCTGAGTAGGTCTACCAAGAACATTTTAGCCACGGACATCCCCCTAATCACAGCAACGGAGGGGAAATGAACCATCATTTGTTTGGAAGGATCCCAACTAGTGAATCCCAACTAGTGAAAACTCTGGGATATCCTAATGATATCCAATGAGCCCTGAAAATGCATACCAAGAACATTTACCAAGACATCCCCCTAATCACAGCAATGGAGTGGCAATGGACCATCGTTTGTTTGGAGAGGACTCCGGAATGCTGTTGGTGAGCATGAAACTGGGTGAGGGGATTGATTTACCTTCAGGTTCAGGTTATGCATTGGATTCAATCACCTTTAAGGTTCCTTCCAACTTGATTCTTTTAATAAGCAATGGAGTCTTAGTGAGTTTCAAGATGAGCTGAACTGACATGGTCTTGGATGGATTAAATGTGGAAATAATTCCTCAGGAGACTCTCCGTCATCCTCAGGAATTGTTTTCACATTTTATCTGCCCTAACCTGGTTCCTCCTGGTTTCTAGTGAATCCCAACTAGAGAATCCCAGTTAATCCCAACTAGTGAAAACTCTGGGATATCATAAAAGGTGATTATAACGAATATATTTAGCGACTTAGCCATTGCTATTGTCGCCTGATTGTCTTCATATACATCAACAACATATTTTGTATCCAAATTCATGTCTTCCATTAATTGTTTGAACCATATTAATTCATTAATCAGTGTAGATAAGGCACACATCTCGGCTTCTAAAGTTGACAGAGCAATTACATTTTGTTTAATTGATTTCCAATGAATTAATGATTTACCCATATAGATTGCTATGCCTGTGTTTGATTTCCTTGTCTCTGGATCGGACCCGAAGTTTGCATCTGCAAAAGCACTAAGTTTAGGTTTTTTGTCTGGAGTGATATACAAACATTTTTCTTGAGTCTCCTTTAAATATCTTACAATCCATTTTGCAGCATAGCAATGTTTTTGAGTTGGTTGTTGATTAAACTGAGATAGGAAATTTACAGCCATGCTAATATCTGGCCTGGTCCATTGGCTTAGATACAACAGACTACCTATTAGAGATCTGTACAAATCAATGTCACAAAGTTTACTTTCCTTACAATTTTTGTCAAATCCAACAACCATCGGCGTCTGGACTCCTTTACATTGTTCCATTTTATATTGTTTCACCAAGTTTACTATCTTTTGTCTTTGAGATATCCTGAATCCATCATGCACTTTTTCTGTCTCTATTCCCAGATAGTTCCTGGCCTCACCAAGGTCTCTTATTTTGTACTGACTTTGTAACTTTCTCACCAATTCTTCACCATCATTCTTGAAGGACTCACAATAAGAACATCGTCAACAAAACACAACACAATTTGTTTACCTTTCTAAACAAACATTGTTCAGCTGTCCCTTGTTCAAATCCAAGACCAATAAGTGTATCAGATAAATGACTGTTCCACTGGAATGCACTTTGTCTCAAGCCATATAGACTTTCCTTCAATTTCCAGCACTTTCCTTCCCTGTCTTTCACTCCAGGAGGTATTTCCATATAAATCCCATGTTCTAGGTCTGAATTTAAATATGCACATTCTAAGTCAATATGTCTCAATTCACACTTATCCTTCGCCGCGTACGCTAACACTGCTCTAAGCGATTCTGCCCTTAGCGTCGGCGAATAAACCTGGTCAAAATCCTTTGCTGTCTGCAAATAGCCTTTTGCTACCAGTCTAGCCCTAAATCTCACTCCTCCATTTGCATCATTTTTCCTTTTGAAAATCCACCTGCAACCTATAACCTTCTTGTCTACTGGACCCTCCACAGTTTCATATACACTCATTTCCTGTAAAGACTTCAATTCCTTTTCTATGGCTATCAACCACTGTTTCTTTTCTGTAGCACTCAATTGCTCTAAGGGCGCAATCCAGAGTAACTACAGGGAGTCCTTGCTCCGGTGTAAGAACAATTTGCTCTGGATTGCAATATGAATTTCCCATAGGTTTTCATTAGGTGGTGCAGTAACTACGGGTGCACGTAAAGTCTCTTATGTGCTCCCGTAGTTACTCTGGATTGTAGGGTAAATCTCCATAGCTTTCTGGCTCACCACACTCGTTCACATAATTCACACTTGGAGAATATCTCTCAGGTGGTTTAATTTCCCTGCCAGTTCTCCTAGGTGTTACAGGAGTCATATTACTGCTGCTACTCTCACTATTGGAAGCCTCCTCCTCCTCCATTGAATTCTGTTGTCTTTCAGGAGTTACTACATCTTTCTTCCCTTTTCTAGGAGTTTGCTTATGTTCCTCAGGTTTTCCAGCTTGACTAGCCTCAGACAAAATAGTTTGCTCATCAACATCTGCTAATCCATATCCATCCTCAATTTTAGCACCAGCACTAACAATGACTCTCCCATATTCATCACCAAACCTCATAGCCTTTCTATTGTTCTGGTAACCAAGAAAATACATTTTCTTTGCTTTAGCTTCACCCTTTCTTCTACTCTGTGTTGGTGAAACAACATAACTGGGAGCACCAAAACTATGAAAATGTTCATTACTGGTTTTCTTCCACACCATTTCTCATAAGGAGAACAACCAAGATTTGTATGGTACAGTGAATTCATAGTAAAACACAAATATAAAGCACACTCCCCCCAATAATGGGGTGACAACTTACTGTCTGCTGACAGTGTTTGAATCATATTTTGCAAATGTTTGTTGCCTTCTCTCAATGTATGCATTTTGAGTTGGACAATAAGGAGCAGAGAATCTATGTTTTAAACCATATTTTCTTATCACTCTCTGGAAAGTTTCTCCTCTAAACTCCATGCCATTGTCAGACTCCTCTTGACTTTTTCTCCTGTTTTTCTCTCTACAAATTTCAACCACGGTTCAAATTCTGCAGCCGTCTGCGTCTTATCCTTCAATAGATAGCAGGACGTAAATCTCGAGAATTGATCCCGAATAGTCAGAATATACTTAGCTCCCCCAAAACTTGTTTGTGGCATTGAGACTAGATCAATTGCTACTAGCTCCAGTATCTTGCTAGTTTGTACATGGGCTGTCCTATTAATATTACACTGCTTGCTTTTCCCAATTATGCAAGCTTTGCATTCAACATATTTAGAACATTTCTTAACTCTTATTGGTACAGCATTTTGTATGGTTTTCTGTCCAGCCTTGTAATTAGCATGTCCTAATTGCTGATGCCAGACATGTATACATTCCTCATGTGGCTTTTTATTGCTAAATACATTTGCAGTTACCTCTTTTCCTCCTCCATTCAACACATATAAATTCTGTCTTAGTTCAACATTCAGAACTTCTCCATTTTCACTTTTAATTAAGCATTTCTTATCTCTGAAGGTTTCCTCATAGTTTAGTTCAGTCAATTTGCTCACTGATAGTAGATTATGCTCTAAATCAGGTACAGAAAACATTTTCATTTTTCTGTTAAATTGTGGTACATAAACCAATCCTTGCCCTTTAATTTTAGCATTAACACCATTTGCTAAATTTACATGGTTATTTTTCATAAATTTCATATCTGAAAACATCTTTTTCTCTTTGCAAATATGAATTGTGGATCCAGAGTCTAAGATCCATTCTGTGCTTACGTTATTGGCTTGATTCTCAAACATAATTAAATGAGAAGAATGTCCCTTTTTATGTCCAGCTCTTTTCTTTTTGCAGTCTTGTATCAGGTGTGAAGGTGAACCACATGACCAGCAATGTCTTGCTGTGTTTATTCATTCTATCTACCAAACTATAGTACAGGTTCATAGAATCATAGAATCCTAGAGTTGGAAGGGACCTAGGAGGTCATCTAGTCCAACCCCCTGCCTGCAGCAGGAAATCCCCCTAGAGCATCCCCGACAGGTGCTCGTCGAGCCTCTGAAGATCCCCAGTGACGGAGAGTCCACCACCTCCCTTGGCAATCTCTTCCACTGCCGAACCGCCCTCACCATCAGGAATTTTTTCCGGATATCCAACCGGAATCTCCTCTCTTGCAGTTTGTACCCATTGGTTCTGGTTCTGCTTTCAGAGGCGGCTATGAACAAATTGGCCCCTTCCTCCCTATGACAGCCCTTCAGGTATCTGAAGAGGGCAATCATGTCTCCCCTCAGCCTCCTCTTCTCCAGGCTGAGCATCCCAAGTTCCCCCAACCTTTCCTCGTAGGGCTTCCCTTCCATCCCACTGATCATTCTTGTCGCTCTCCTCTGGACTTGCTCCAGCTTGGCTGCATCTTTCTTCAAGTGAGGTGCCCAGAACTGAACACAGGACTCAAGGTGAGGTCTCACCAATGCAGAATAAAGAGGAACTAGAACTTCTTGTGACTTGGAAGCTCCAGTCCTCTTAATGCAGCCTAAAATGGCATTTGCCTTCTTTGCAGACACATCACACTGTGACTCATGTTCAGCTTGGACTCCAGTTCAATTGGACTCCAGCAGCGATCAGTGATTTAAAAAAGTAGGATTCGAAGGGTTAATCACTGCTTGGCCACTTATCTCCAGAACATCTCCAGGAGTGCAAGAAGTTCACAAATTGCTGCACCCCCTATTTTGGGGGGGGGGGCAAGCTCTCCACCCTGTTTCTTTTCTGGGGCAATGTGATCACCCCGCACAAAAACTCCTTCAGCTGATGAATGTATTGAACCCAAAGAAAAGGAAAAGTAAGCTACATGTTTGTGTTAACTTGTGAGTAAGAAAACATGGTTTATATTATGCTCCGGTCTGGAGTGGAACTCAGCAAATGCCCTTCCCTTGCTCTGGAAATTACTGAGCAAAAACTGCTGGGAATCCTGGAATCCTGTTGGAAGGAAAGGCACCATTGGGCCCCGAGACTCACTGTCAGGGCTTGACCTATTGAGGGTGAAATCCAGAATAACTATAGGGGGTCCTTGCTCCAGTGTAAGAACAACTTACTCTGGATTGCTATATGAATTTCCCATAGGTTTTCACTAGGTGGTGCAGTAACTACAGGTGCATGTAACATCTCTTACGTGCTGCCACAGTTACTCTGGGTTGTGCCCTTAGGCTCATAATCAAGGGTTGATCCAATTCTCCTAGCACTGTAGGCAGCAGAGTGAAGCCTCTTGCGTGGTGCCAACTCATGCCCAGAAGTAGCCACGCACCGTCCCCTGGCAAGGCTCCCTTGTCCCTTCTGGGCCGCCTTCTACCAATCTGTTCCTGCACAATTTTTAAAATGCAGAAGGGAGTGAAGCAGAGGAAGTGAGTTGGAGACGGGTGGATTTAAGCCAGGATTAAATCCAGGCAGGGTGACTGTGTGTCATAACTGGAAAAGAGGACTAGGTCCCCCAAAAGTGTAAGGGGACACTCAAAAGACACTCAAGAAGAAAGTAGGACATGACACAAATAAAAGCTAAAGATGCTGATGGGTAGTGTTTTCATGTGCTTGATTTAAATATTATATTGCTTATTATTAAATTTAAAAATATTATTTGTAATTTTTTTCTGAAGAAAAGGCTACAAAAAAGGAAATGTCCTGGAAAAAGAGGAAATATGGTCACCCTGGTCCCAGGCTGTCCCTGCACTTTCATACCCAGCAATCTTTTAAAAGTTTATATAAAGGCCCTTAAAGGAATACCCTTAATTTCCCAACAGGAGTTACCCCAAGGCCAAGAGGTCTAGAAGGTCTTTCCCCATTTCCTATCTTCCAAATAAAGATTTCCTTCTTGGAAACCAGAGAAATCATTTTGGTCCTCCCAGAATATTGATTTTCAGTGTCAAGAATGAACAATTTCAGCATCTTTTCAGTCTGCCACGAGATGAAAATGATTGAAAATCTCTGTCCTAAAACAGAGAAAGGCAAAGAGGCTCAAGTGACTCTTTTATTTAGGTGTCTGTAGCTGAAAAAGAGAGGATGTGTGTTGCCAGTGGGGCACCTGGCATGAAGGATCCACCATCCTTTGGACGCATCTTCTGGATTGCTCTGATACGGAACTTAAATTGTATTTTTGTATCGAAAACAAACCTTAGAATTCACACTAATTCATTTTTAATGCATTGATTTCTTTATTCCCTTAGGTACCCATTCAAATACACAGGAATGCATTATGTTTGTGTTCCATATTATGTAGTCAGCTGTATTAACATCAATATAAGAGGGAAAAAAGGGATTTCCAGGGGGTACAATTAGCAATACTTGATAAAAGGCTACTGTAGTCCGGAGAAGTGTTGCTGTTGCACATTCTTCAGGAAGATGAAGAAATGAGGGTCCTTAAATCAACAAAAGGGATTGAAGGAAGAATGTATGGGGTGTGCAAGGCTTCCTGTTGTTTTGTGGCCTGAAGCCCTTTTATTAAAAAAAGTAAAATCTCTTTTTAAAAGTCGTCCAGTTGTTGCCTTTCCTTTGTGCTCTGAGCCAAACCTAAGCAAAGCCCCAACACTTCTATTTTTGCTCATCCTCATTATGAAGAGGCACAGGATGGGATGCCTCTAAAAGAAAACAAAAGCAGAACAATATTATTTTCTCTATAAACTTATTGTTGAATTTTTTAAATTGAAAAGCTGTAGATAAATCTTCACTAGAACAACAAACATGAAATGAGATATATGATAACATTTGCTGCAATGAGTAGACATCACTAGGATCAGTGGCATTGTCAGAGTAGTGCGGCTGGTGTGGGCCACACCAGGTGATGCACCATTGCAGCATGACGTGCTGGAGGAGTTTGTGGGGACCGGCATGTCCTCACCTCAGTGTGGCCAGGAGCTGCTGCTACAACTCGGAGCAGGCTCGAATGGCTGGCTGAGGCACACTGATGCACAGTGGGAGGCTCACTCTGCGCATGTTCAGAAGACTCTGCTTTAAGAAGGAGCAGGCTGCTCTGGCTTCAGAAGTGTACCTGCTGCAGTACCGACTGACAAAAGATTTCTGCACAGGTGCCAGAGTTTGCATCTTTACAGTCCCAGGAAGGGGTGCGCATCCCAGCAGTGACATGCTCAGTCCCCACACCGTTTGACGTGCATGGTTGCGTCACCTCGGTTTGGACTGTGATCTCCTGCTTTCTTTTGGACTTACCATAATTCCTGCTTGGAAAGGTGCACTTTTTTCCCCAAATAAGTGGGGGGAAATGTTGGTGCGTCTCTTAAAGTGATCCCCACCTCTTGGGGGTCCCCAATTCCACCCCCAGTTTCGTGTGCGCTCTGGAAGGAGAAGGAAGGAGGAGCACAGTTTCCACAGGAACTTCTGGGCTGCTTAGAGCCTGGAAAGCGTCCTCCCCCTCTCTCCTCCTCCGTTCTCCTCGTGGCTTCAGCATCCTTGCACCAGCGGGTGAAGGAATCCTGCCTGGTGTGCTGCTTCTCTCTTCCAAGTGATTGGGAGCATCACTGGTCCCAATCCTGCTTCCTCCGTGCCAAGCCCACCACCTTGCCAAGCCCAGCTGCTGCAGAGCCAGCACAATCCTCCCTCCTCCACCATTCCCTGCAACCTCCAGCAGCCAGGTGGAGCCTGCAGGTAACTTTTAAAAGTTAAAACTGCCTGATCTTGGACCTCCCCTCCTTTAATCAACCCCTCAGGATCGTGTCCTAAAAGTTTTAAGAAGCAGTTTTAAGTTTTAAGAAAAAGTTTTAAAAAGTTTTAAGAAGCCTTAAGAACCTGGTAATCTTAAGGCTGCAAGTCTCCAAAGCACACTTTCCTGAGAGTAAATTCCATGGAAGACAATAGCACTTACTTCTGAGTAGGCAGATTCCCTCCCTCCCCAAAGAGAGGTGCCTAAGAGCCTGGAGGGAGCATCTGGACCGGTCTGGATGGGGGACCAGTCTGGACCCCCAGAAAGGAGGGGGAAAGAGCCTCCACAGGTGTGTGTGGGTGTGTGTGGGGGGGTTCTTGGGGCTGAGCTGGAAGGATGGAGCCTGTACTGGCTCAGGTGGCACATATCCCTTGCCCAGCTCTTCCCAGCAGCAGCAAGGGAGTGTGGATCAGTGGGCACATCCTAGGCACACTTTTGTGAGAGTAAATCCCATGGAAGACGATGGCACTTACTTCTGAGTAGGCAGACTCCCTCCCTAAGTGAGGTGCCTAATAGAGCCTGGAGGGAGCATCTCCCCTGGGCTGGGATGGTGGTCCAGCCTGAACCCCCAGAAAGGAGGGGGAAAGAGCCTCCACAGGTGTGTCTGGGTGTGTGTGTGTGGGGTCTTGGGAAACACATTACTGAGCTGGAAGGATGGACCCAGAACTGGTGGTACATCCCTTGCTGGTGGCACATCCCTTGCCCAGCTCTTCCTAGCACCCTTGGAGTAACACAAAGAGGATAGAGACTGGCAAGCCCCAGAGATCAAGGGGTCTGAAGGACAGTGGCTTGCCCTGCACAGGTTGTCCATCTGTCCCCCTTTTCCAGGATATGTCCTCTTTTTCAGCCTTTGGGCACAATCCTTTCCATGACTACTCAGAAGTACCATAAGTGGTGTTTGATTCAGAGAAGCCACCGGGGTTCAATTCTCAATCCCTATGCTCTTTCACCCTGGAGTCCCTCCCCACTCACTCATCTGCACCCCACTCACCCTGGACCATCAAAAGTGTATGTATGTGAGTGCACTTGTGTATGTGTGTAAATGTGTGTAAATGTACCACATGGGTAAGTGGACCTGAGTGTGTGTGTAAGAGGGTTTATGTGTGTGTATGAGCATGTATGTGAAGATGTGTGTGCAGGCTAGATGACCTACTAGGTCCCTTCCAACTCTATGATTCTATGGTTTGAGTCCATATGTGTGAAGGTGTGTGTTGTGCATGTATATTGAGAACGCATGTGTGGAATGATGTGTGTGTGTCTGAGGGAGGACACATCACTGAGGACACATTACGGTCGTTACTGACAGTTCTTTCATTACTGTATTTTCTTTAGAAAAATACTACTGGTACCTCCTTGTGCTACATACAAGGATGTCAAAGCAGAGAAAACTAGCATATAAAATTTCTTTTAAACTGGAAGTAGTAAAATATGCTACAGAACATGGAAACAGAGCAGCAGAGAGACATTTTGGGCCGCCTCCAACTGAAAAAATGATATGAGGCTCAGGAGGATCAGTTGGAAAAAGCAGATAAAAATAAGTATAAAAATAAAAAAGCACAGTTTGCGTAGGGGGTGCAAAGTGCCACATTTGGTTCAGAATTTTTTTTGTTTTTCTCCTCTAAATTTTGGTGCCTCTCATGGTCCGGGAAATACGGTATCTATTTCTGTGGTCTGTCCTGGTGAGACACATCCATTTGAGTGGGTTCCGAGGGGGCTCAGTGCTTCTCCTATATTTGCCTCCCATACAAACTCTCCCTTCCCGGGCCCTCCACAGGATGAGAGTTTCTGTTAGCTCTTAGAACCCCAACCGGGTCAAACTGACCCAATTGGAAGTTTGTGTTGTGTTTTTTACTGGAATTTATTATTTTTACTTGACAAGACTTTCTGACTTTTTTACTGCTGATGAAACAGTTACAAATCCAAAAGAATAAAATTTTTTGAATTTACAGTTTTTAGACTTTGGCTTAGACCAGTGTTTCTCAAAGTGGGGGTCGGGACCCCTTTGGGGGTCGCCTGTAGCTTTCCTGGGGGTTGCCTAAAGACCCCTGGTGCAGGGTGCCAGGTGGGAAGATCTGGCAGAAAGGCTGGAGCCGCTGTGGCTGAAAGAAGCTGCTGAGAAGCAGCTCAGAAGGAGCCTCTGAGCAGCTGTGAGACAATGTGGGGCAGGGAATGCAGCCTTAGAGCCCAGTTCTATGCATGTCTACTCAGAAGTCAGTCCCAAGACTAACTTCCAGGAAACAGTGGCTGGATCTGCTGCCTGAGATCCCAATCCTATGGAGGCCTCCTCTCACCCAGGTACTTACCTTCCCATTCCTCCCTCCCTCCCTCCCTCCCTCTCTTTCTTTCTTTCTTTCTTTCTTTCTTTCTTTCTTTCTTTCTTTCTTTCTTTCTTTCTTCCCAGTCACCCCCTCTTAGCTATACCACATCTATCTATCTATCTATCTATCTATCTATCTATCTATCTATCTATCTATCTATCATTATGTATTGTTTTTATGATTAATCACTATGCTTTAATTACGTTCAATCTGTAACAATGAAAATACACCCTACATATCAGATATTTGCATTACTATTCATAACAGTAGCAAAATTACAGTTATGAAGTAGCAACGAAAATAATTTTATGGTTGGGGGTCCCCACAACATGAGGAACTGTATTAAGGGGTCACGGCATTAGGAAGTTTGAAAGCCACTGGCTTAGACCAAATGGGTCTAACAGACCCGTCCTGGGATGATATATATAAATTGGAATTTACAGAAAAAATGTACATTCAAAAACTTTTATGTTTTTAGATTGGTAACTGTTTCATTAGCAGCAAAAAACTCAGAAAGTCTTGTCAAGTAATAATAATAAATTCAGTAAAAAACACAACACAAACTTCCAGCTGGGTCTAATGGACCTGTGCGGTCTAACGTGGTAGAAAAAAATATGGGGTTCTAGGGGTTAGTGCTTTGGAGATACAGATCCTTTTGCAATGTGGGGCTTCTGCTTACCTCTTGCAGCAAAACAATCTGCCAGAATTACAGGCGCAATGGTGACACGGTTGATTCCACGCAGAGTTAATGGGATGCTCGATTCCAAAAAAATCTTTACAAGCTACTACTTTTCCTAGGAAGAAACATCTTTGTCAGTTGCGTGTTGGAAGTGCCAAATCCTTGAATCAAACACCAGCTCCTGAAATCAAAGGCCTCCTCTAGGGCAGGGGTCCTCAAACTTTTTAAACAGGGGGCCGGTTCACTGTCCCTCACACACTGTCGGGGGCCGGACTATAGTTTGGGAAAAAAATGAACAAATTCCTACGCACACTGCACGTATTTTATTTGTAGTAAAGTTCCTGCAATTAAAAAACATTGCAGGACACCCCAAAAATGTAGGACAAAATGAAGGACATTTGGGGGCTTGGGGGCTGCAGAAGTGGCAGGAAGTCATCTGCAGCTGCTTGGTTTCCCCCCAAGCCCCAGCAGGGCAGGGTGACCAGATGCCAAACTTGAAATTCATGAATGGCAACCCCAAAATTCCCTGGGAGTAACTGGGATAGTTACTCCCAGGAAAGTGTGGCAAGATTGCAGCCTCAGAGCCCCATCCTAATTCCTACACAGAAGTTAATATGATAGTCAATGGGCTTACTCCCAGGAAAGTGTGGCAGGATTGCAGCCTCAGAGCCCCATCCTAATTCCTACACAGAAGTTATATGATAGTCAATGGGCTTACTCCCAGGAAAGTGTGGCAGGATTGCAGCCTTAGAGCCCCATCCTAAGCATTCCTACACAGAAGTAAATACCATGATAGTCAATGGACTTACTTCCAGGAAAGTGCAGGATTGCAGCCTGGTGCTGTGGGATTGCTTGGCGCTGTGGAAGGACAGGAGGGGCATGCGCACCAGCCAGAAAGCTCCTGGCATCGCGATTGAGTGGGAGGGATACGTGTGCCTGCCCTGAAGTCCCTGGTGCTGTGGACGAGTGGTGGGAGGCGCGCGTGCCTGGGAGGAGCCTCTGGTGCTGCAGGAATGGCCAAGGGTCGCTTGCACGGGACAGGAAGCTCCTGGCGCCGGGGACGAGTGGTGGGAGGTGCATGTGCCTGCCAGGGAACCTCTGGCACCATGATCAAGCAGGAGGGGCATATGCGCCTGCTAGGAAACCCCTGATGCTGTGGACGAGTGGCGGGAGAAGTGCACCCCTGCCAGGGAGCCCCTGGCGCTGCAGGAAGGTCTGGCAAGCCTGCGGCAGGGTTGTGGGGGGTCAGATTGAGGACCCTGGTGGCAGCCAGCGGGCCAGATTGAGGACCCTGGGGGCCGTATCCGGCCCGTGGGCTGTAGTTTGAGGACCCCTGATCTACAAAATATGAATTATTAACTTGACACAGGGCCCAATGCTAAGTCCCCACTGTAGCCCCATAGCTGCAGCTTGGAAGCCATGCTCATGAGTCCCACCACCACCTGGGGGTGTTGTGCCTCCATCAGGAGCACCTATTTATGCACCAGTCTGTGGTCCATGTGGACTGTGGGCTGCTTGAGAGACGGGGGGGGGGGGGTGGATGTGCTGTCATTATTTCCACATTTTCCCAGACTTGTCCTCCTTTCTAAACTTCAGTCCTGGGAAAAATTTTTCACTGTTCTCCTTTTCCTCGTGAGCAGGAAGTATGTAGACTTCTTATAATTAATGAATTGTATGCAATGGTTTTTATTTAATAATAAGTAATATAATGTTTATAATAAGTGTGTGTGTGTGTGTGTGTATTTTAGCTTTTCTTTTGTGGACAGCATAGGATTGGGCTTCTTTCTGGGGAAGAGTTTTAAAGTATACAGCTGTTGGGTGTCTAGCCATTCCTCCTCCCCCCCCAAAAGAGGGGCAATCCCAATTTGGGGGACTGTGTTCACTTACTGGCAAATGGGACAGAGAATCCTGTCCCAATTTTGTGGATGGGAATTATGGCAACCCTACTTCTAGTGTACAGATTTTCTCTCTCGGATGAAGAGGAATTTCCTCAATTAATGCAACCAATTCCCATAATTGAGAGCCTGGAGTTGGACTGAGACCTGGAAGATCCAGATTCAAATCACTCCCTGGCCATAAAGTTTCCTGGGTGACTTTGAACCAGTGGAACCCTCAGCGCCTCACCTTTTGTCACCTGTGAGGACAAAAGCATAACATCTTTGTAAGCCACCTTGGACATTTAGCATGGGAAAGTCAAGGCTTAACTCCCTTTAAAAAGGAAATGTGTGGGATTTTCAATCCCAAGTGGCCGGGATAAGGAATATCCAATCAGTATTACCATTTTCTATTACTGAGTATTGGTCATAAAATGCGCAGAGGAGTCCATTAGTCAGGGAGATGCACAGGAGAAGCAGGCTGAGGAGGCCTACCTGGAAAAGACACAAAAGAGAAGTGTTGGCCGCTTCCATCAAACACTTGTCCCAATAGGAAGGCTTTTCCCCCATAAGACTTTATGGTCACCTGTCCTTTTCCCAAGCGTGTTATGCTCATATGGTGATCTCACTATTGATAATTCTAGTAATGTAATAGGATGTGTTCTGATTTTCAACTGCTTGTGGCTGCAATCCTGAAGTGCAGTTAGTCTAGTCCATCTTCACTGGGCTGGCCTAATTCCAAGATAGGCCAGCTTAGCTCCAGTAGAGAAAGCTTGGGCTGGCGTCCGTCCACTAGGCTGGCATTTCTAAGCACCAGAGCATTGGCAACTGTTGTGCCTCCCGTAACAGTCAAGTAACAGGATGCATTTCTAGGACACTCTGTTGAGCATCAAGAGGGGATCCAGGAATGAAGCCCCCCTGGAGCCAGACTATCATTGCTTTCCTTTGCAAAACCAGAGAAAAAGGGAAGAAAGGTCCAGGGATTCAATGACATCTCAGAACCACTTGCATTATATTCAATGGCAATGAACAGGCTTCATGTCCCTAAGGATTGATGTCTCGGGTCATTAATAAAGTGATCCAGAGGCGTCACCTGGTGCAGGAGAACAGCATGTAACTCCCATGCGGTGGGTGGGGAACACCTGGATGTTGGGTGTAGTTATGTGCCATTCCCCCACCTCCTTTTGTTTTTGGCCACATGTATTGACATAATAAGTTGGTTTGTTCCTTTAAATTCCAAGGTAAATTGCACATCCAACCTTATATAACATGATGGGAATATTAAAAAAAAAACAACCCATGATTTTAGCCGTTTTGGTCACTAGATGTGTCAACCCCATAAGGGTGACGAAAGCTCCCAAAAAAACTTTCTAACAACGTATTGCAGTGGTTCTGAAACTTTCTCGGTTGGGACCCACTTTTTAGAGGGAGAATCTGTCCAGGACCCACCAGAAGCGAAGTCATGGCTGGAAGTGACATCATCAAGCAAATTAAAACAAAGAAATAAATGTAAATACATTAAAGTAAATCAAGTGAATAACCTCAACCCCACAAATGTCCCCCCCCCCCAATGTAGGGCACCTAAGAGGAATCTCTATAACAAAATAAAAGCTCAAAACCCTGATGTATATTGCTTTTATATGTTTCAATTAAACACTAATATTACATTTAAAATAATTACATATAATTTATTACATATAATTTATTATTTCCAAGCAGGGTTCAATGCAAGGAAGAGGGAACTTCCTTCTGGGGCTGTGTTCATTGGATCAGGACCATCCTAGTGTCCTTGGCTTGCTCTCAGCCTTCCCTGTCTGATGGACTATGGCAGATTTGCCTGCTCATGAGTAAAGCCACAACATGGATTACTTTCACTTAACCCTATGCATATTTTTCCTTTTTAGTTTTTTGGCAATAACTATTTGAAAACGTTTGTGTTTCAAGATAAATCCACTGACGTATGACATGATAGGGTCGTACACACCATAGTGAAGTTGATTTTTTTTTTAGTGCCACAGCCCCCCATTGCGCATTACTCCCCCCCCCCCGGCGCATCACCCGGTGCAGGGCATACCCTGTAGCAACGCCCCTGATGTGATCATATAGACATAAGTCAGGGCGAATGTAGTCCCAATCTTTAAGAAGGGGAAAAGAGAAGACCAGGGAAATTATAAAGTAGTCAGTTTAATTTCAATCCCAGGCAAGATATTAGAACAAATCATGAAACACACAATTTGTGCACATCTAGACAAGTACTCGGTGATCAAAACAACCCAGCATGGATTGACCAAGAATAAATCTTGCCAGACAAATCTGATCTCCTTTTTTGATCGGGTTACGAGCTTACTGGACATGGCAATGCTGTGGATGTCATTTATCTTGACTTCAGCAAAGCATTTGACAAAGTCCCACATGACATTTTAATTAGGAAGTTGGAAAAATATGGGCTAGACAGGGCAATTGTTAGGTGGATCTGCAACTGGCTCAGTGGCCGCACTCAAAGGGTTTTAGTAAATGGTTCTGTGACAACCTGGAGGTCAGTTTCAAGTGGGGTGCCTCAGGGCTCTGTCTTGGGCCCAGTCCTCTTTAACATTTTCATCAATGACTTGGAGGAAGGGATACGGGGGAGCCTGATCAAATTTACGGATGACACCAAGCTGGGAGGAGTAGCAAACACAACAGAAGAAGGAGAAACCTCCAGGAGGATCTGGATAAACTGGAATCCTGGGCTGTAACAAACAGAATGAACTTCAGCAGGGAGAAGTGCAGGTTCTGCACTTGGGCAATAAAAACCAAAAACACAGGTATAAAGTGGGGGATACTTGGCTTAGCAGCACAACATGTGAGTGGGATCCTGGAGTCGCCGTGGATCACAAGCTGAACATGAGTCAGCAGTGTGATGTGTCTGCAAAGAAGGCAAATGCCATTTTAGGTTGCATTAAGAGGTCTGTAGCTTCCAAGTTGCGAGAAGTTCTAGTTCCTCTTTATTCTGCATTGGTCAGACCTCACCTTGAGTCCTGTGTTCAGTTCTGGGCACCTCACTTTAAGAAAGATGCAGCCAAACTGGAGCAAGTCCAGAGGAGAGCGACAAGAATGATCAGTGGGGTGGAAGGGAAGCCCTACCAGGAAAGGTTGGGGGAACTTGGGATGTTCAGCCTGGAGAAGAGGAGGCTGAGGGGAGACATGATTGCCCTCTTCAGATCCCTGAAGGGCTGTCATAGGGAGGAAGGGGCTCATTTGTTCATAGCTGTCTCTGAACGCAGAACCAGAACCAATGGGTACAAACTGCAAGAAAGGAGATTCTGCTTGGATATCCGGAAAAAATTCCTGACGGTGAGGGCGGTTGGGCAGTGGAAGAGATTGCCGAGGGAGGTGGTGGACTCTCCCTCACTGGGGATCTTCAAGCAGAGGCTTGAGAAGCACCTGTTGGGGATATTCTAGGAGGGATTCCTGCTGCAGGCAGGGGTTGGACTAGATGACCTACTAGATCCCTTCCAGCTCTAGGATTCTATGACTCTATGGGCACAATCCAGAGCAAGTTCAGCCTGCTCTGCCCTAACTGCTCTCTCCTAACTATTCTGTATCCAGAGCAGAAAGTTATGCTGCATCCAGAGAGTCAGGAAGCCTGGGCTGCCCTAACTCTCCAGAGCATGCTAAGTAATTGACACATGGGGAGGACTTAATCCTTAGGAGATACCCCTCAGATCACACTGAACAAGGAACAGCTGTGGTGCCCACAGTGGTGACATGACTCTGCACATCACCTGGTGCGGAAGTCTGTGCGTCATCCCTGGGATGCGCGCCCCCCCCCCACCTGGACTGCACAGTCACCAAAGTTGGCGCCTGCGCAGTTGTTTCTGAAGCCAACTGGCTTCAGAAAGAGTACTGCGCAGGCACCATCTCTGACACCTGCGTAGTACTTTTCTGAAGCCTTTTGGCTTCGGGGGAGACTGTGCAGGCGTCAGAGTTGGTGCCTGTGCAGTACTCTTTCTGAAGCCATTCAGCTGCCGCTCCGCCTCCTGAGTGAGGCCAAATGGCTGTGCAGAGGCGCGGACTTTCTCTGCTCTAAGGAAGTCTCCTCTGAAGCTGTTTGGCATGCTCATTGTGTTTCTGCACAGTGCATCTCAGATGGCCATTCGGGCCAGCTCCAAGGACAAGTGGCAGCTTCTGGCTGCTGCTCCGCCTTGGAACAGGCCTGAATGGGCTCACTGACTCCTGGGGCCTGCCAAAGGATCGTCAAACTCCTCCGGCGCATCACCCCATACAGAGCGCATCACCCAGTGCAGCTCACACCAGCCACACCAGTCTAGTGACGCCACTGGGTGCCTGCCTTAAGGAGTCCCTGATGAGATGCCAGTACATTCTCCAGTGAATACAAGGGGCTTCTTGGAGGGGCCTGCTGTATCCTGAGGTTTGTGGGTAGCCGTAGTTGTGCCATATCCTAAGGTTGAGAGGCAGGGATTGCAGCTAGGCTGGCCAAGAACTCAGATTTTTGGTCAACACTGCCATTCTTACTCGGGCCTTATCATGGACCCCTATGGGTCTACTCATTACTATACCTGCTCCTGAGGTGGTATAACTCTGAGAGCTGGAAGAGTGCATTTCTGCCTTGCAAACAGGCTCTGGATCCAGAGTAACTGCTCTGCCCTAGGCAATGCTCAACATGCCCTCAACTTGCCTCTCCTGAGCTGCTTAGGCTGCCCCAGTTAGGGCAGAGCAGGTCCACCTCTCTTAGGGCACCCTATCTTGCCTTGCTCTGCCCTAAGCCTCCTTCAGAGTAACTGGGCTGGAGCATCTTGCAGTTGCTCCACCCTAGTGGTAGATTGGGCAACCCAAGGGCTCTTATGTGGACAGATCAGTTGCTCTGGATTGTGCTCTGAAAACACTGAGTCAAACCCAAGAATTGTCCATTATCCCAGATTCTTTCATAGGGAACAGCCCCAGTCTGTGATTTGGGTTCCAAAGGCTACTCTAGTCCTTCCCCAGTGAAATCTGAGGGGGAAATCTGCCAATTAATGGTCTTTGCAACCCCTGGATTTCTGTTTGTAGATCGTTGGGAAGTCCTGGACTGGATGACGGGCCAAGAGGATGACATGATGTGGCTGAAAGAAATGGATGGCGGAGGGAGAAGAAAGCCCAGCTCACCATTCTGGGGGAACCAATGGGGAAAATTAAAAGATAAGGCTTTGGACTAACCTGAGAGATGGTTTGGATAGTCAGAGGGGCACAGACCAGAATACATGCCAGGTACGTTATGCAATCCTCGGGCTATGGGTGGCGCAAGTGGTTAAGACGCTGTGCCTGTTAACCCAGGTCGGCCCCACAAGACAGGGTGAGCTCCTGTCCTTAGCCCAGCTCTGCGACGCCAACTGGATTCAATCGTATTGGCTCTGCCTTTCCATTGGACTAATTCAGTGGTGTGGAGAGAGGGAATTTGCTGCTTGGGTAACAGCCTATCCTCCATAACAATCCAACCCAGGCTTTCGTGCTTCGCATGCAGCATATGCAGCGCCGAGCACCATACCATAGTCTTTCAAGACTGACGGAGGCCTGCTGCTTTTTTATGCCATCTTAAATTGGTTAGGATTGCACTCTCTGAGGGACACATACTTCTTGCAGGCCAAGATCCTCACCTCTCTCTCTCTCTCTCTCTCTCTCTCTCTCTCTCTCTCTCTCTCTCTCTCTCTCTCTCTCTCTGTGTGTGTTTGTGTGTGTCTGTCTATCTGTCTGTCTGTCTTTCATCTACAAAATTTATATACTGATTTTCAACTAAAAAGTTCACAAAGCTGTGAAAAAAGAGAAAATAATAGCTAATTAATAGCTTATGTTCCCTGTCCCAAAAGGACTCACAATCTCAAATGCAAAAGTTGTGACTTGCAGGGTGTGATTCTGATTGCCCACTTGACAGTTTCCTGAATCATCCTCAATAGGAGGTGACATGAACTTGGGAAGTTCTTCCTACCACTTAATGAAGTTCTCCCTCATCTTCATTGCAGCCTTTTCCTCTCCTCTGGAGCAAGAGAGGACAAGTCCGCTCCATCCTCCACACGCCAGCCCGTCAGGGATTTAGGGATGGGAATGGTGGCCCCAATTCACAGGGTGCTACTCACCATCCCCACTTTTTCCAGATGCATTTGGCCAACTCTTGCAGGTGAGGAGCAGCTTTGAAGGTCAGCGAGTGTCCCTTGCGAATGTCTGTGGGGGACGCACTGCTGACCTTCAGAAATAGGAAGGGTGAGGCCAAGACCAGGACAAGAACCTCCCAGTCGTGCCGCTTCAGTAGGCAAAGCAGGCAAGAAAGGACAGGCTGCTGCTGCAGAAAAGAGGGGTCTCTGCAGGAACTGGGTAACCAGATGCACAAACCCCAAAAACAGGACACATTCCCCCCAAATCCCTGACATCCAAGCAAAATTCCTGACATGTTTAAGAAAATGTAGGACACCCAATAAAAAGGAGGACAAGTTAAAACAAAGGCTAAAAACACTCGTATTGCTTTCCTGTACTTCATTTCAAGACTATATTACTTCTTTTTCAATTGAAAACCTCTTTGCAAGACCTGTTTTTACTAACAATGTACAAGTAAGCGCTCAGAGAAGACTCTCAGGGTGACCATATGCCATAACCAAAAAGAGGACAAGGCCCCCAAAATGTAGAACGTTCAAGAAAAACGTAGGACATGACAAAATCTGAAAACATTCATATGCTGAAAACTCTGAAATGTTTGCCTACTCATGAGTAAAAACTGCATTGCAGTCTCACTTTCAAAAGGGTTTAAGGCAGGGGAGCTTGGAAGAAAGATTTCCTTGTGAGTTGCCTGGTAGGGGCTTCATTTATTGGATCAGGACCAGATTTCTCTCAGCCTGCCCAAAATATGTAAGGCAAGGTTCCCTACTTGTGAGTAAAGGCACAATATGGCTCTCTTTCAGTTCCTACAGAGATCAATGCATTTATCAGGGGCCTCCTTTCAGGGTGATTTTGGAGGCTCCATTCATTGGATCAGAACCATTCCCGTGTCATTGGATTCCTCTCAGCCTGGCCTTTATGGCAGACTATGGCACATTCACCTACTCGTGAGAAAAACCATGATGTGGGGAACTTTTCTTTGCATAGAGCTCAATGCATATTTTTGTTTTTTGGTTCTTAAGCCTTAACCTTTGAAAGGAAGGAGATACTGTGGTGCCTCACATAACAAATTCAATTTGTTCCAGAGCCACGTTTGTTACGTGAAACTTTCTTTACATGAAACAGCTTTTTCCATAGGAAATAATGGACTCTCAGAGAATTGGTTCCAGAACCCCCAAAATATTCATATAAAAATATTAACTGGATGTAAAAATGATGACAAAACACTGGAATTGAATTCAAAACATGCATTCAGTGTGCAGGATCTTATGAAGTCTACTTAGGCTGCAGTCCTAAAGATACTTTCCTGGGAGAAAGCCCCACTGAACACACTGGGGCTTGCTTCTGAGTTGACAAGGTTAGGAGGCTGCAATCCAAAACACTTACGTGGGTGTAAGACCCATTTAACACAACAGGGCTTACTTCTGGGTAGACATGGTTAGGAGGCTGCAATCCAAGACACCTTCCAAGTGTCTCCCCACTTTCTCCTTCTCTCCATCCTGAGCCTCTCTCTCCCCTGCTCCCTTCTGGCCACCCCTGAGCAGCTTCCCTCTTCTCCACTGCTCTTCTCTCCGTCTGCCCACCGGACACCCGGCCACAGGAGGAACAGCATGGAAGTGTTGCTTTCGCTATGTGCAGGTGCACTAGGAAGCCCAGACACTTTTTAAAAGGGCTGCTGGCCAGCGCGTCTGCCCCAACTGCCAATGAGTGTGCTTGTAACGTGAAGCACAGTTTGTTACATGAAGCAGAATCCTAGAGAAATTTTTGTTGTTATGTGGAACATACTTTACATGAGGCACTTGTTATGTGAGGCACCATTGTATTTCAAAACTGATTTTTGCATTGGATTTGGCTCTTTGATATGAATCCAACGACATATGACATGATGGGGTACAGCACACCATTGTGAAGTTCCAAAATGAACCTAAATAATGCATTGAGCTTTGCATAGGACAATGAAGCCAAAATGGAGCACATCCAGACAGGAGGCTAAAAAACCTTACACTTCTAGGAATTTCTTGTTACCCTGTGCAGGGCGAGCTTGGATTGCAAGAGTAGGATTGTCATAATTCTCTTCCAGAAATTGGAACAGGACCCTCTGTCCCATTTGCCAGGATGTGAACACAATCCCCCAAAATTGGGATAAAAAGGGTTTTTCTGCATATATGGCAACCCTATGCAGAGTCTAATCATCATTAGAAATTCATGCAAGGAGGAAAAATCAGAATGTTCTCATTAATCATCAAGGGCTGGTTAACAAAGAGCCCCAACTATGCATTTCAAGAGGAACTTACTGGTCGATCTGCTCTGCAAACCTCATCACAAAACAATGATATTGAGTACCCCTTTTAGGGAGCCTGCATGGGATTGCAGATGGGGATGAAGACAGAGGTTGTTGCTGTAACTGGTTAGTTGTCGTTGTTGGCTGCATGTGCTGTGTGGGGCTGGATTAAATGAACTTTCAGATTCTTTCCACCCCAATGATTCATCTGATCAGAATTGGAGTCAGAAGTGGCTTCAGAATGTTCATATTGGGGTTCAAGATATGCTGACCTGACATGGTCTTGGATGGTTAAAATGTGGAAATACTACTACTACTACTACTACTACTACTACTACTACTACTACTACTACTACTACTACTACTACTACTAATAATAATAATAATAATAATAATAATAATAATAAGGCTGACTCTCCGTCAGCCTTAGGAATTAGTTTCACATTTTATCTATCCTAACCTGGTTCCTCCTGGGTTCTAGTGAATCCCAACTAGAGAATCCCAACTAGTGAAAACTCTGGGATGTCCTATAAGGTATTAGAAATAAATTAAACGCTAGAAATCCACTGTCACCCTCTATTCTGATGCATCGTATATGTATGATCAGAGCTGTATGATCATATATGCATGATCAGATGAATGATTAGAGCTGTATGATCTAGAGCAAGGGTGTCCAAATGTTTTAGCATGAGGGCCACATCATCTTTCTGATATTGTGTTGGAGGCTGGAAAACTAATTTACATTTCAAATGTGACTAAATTTACATCTAAGAATGGATTAGAGTGGATTATTGGGTTTGCCCAAGAACAGGATAGAAGGGCCTTGTCAAGGGCTGCATTCAGGGTCTCCGAGGGCAGCTTCTGGCACCCGGGACAGGGTTTGGACACCCCTGATCCAGCACATACACAGGCACCAAATGGAAGAAGGCGAACGCCCGGGAATGGCATAAAAGGAGGAGAGAGGAAAGGTGTGCGGAGCAAGGACAGGTCCACACCTGACTGTGAGTCTACCCAGAGTAGAGATTCAGCCTTGAATGTTCCTGTAACTTTAAATCTATTTTTCCACTGTCTTTTATCCATGGATTTTTTTCTCTGGGAAGTTCTGAAATGAAACCCTAGTGACATTTGTAGTGAAAGATTGTTAATGTCAAGTCTGGCTGGAGAAATTAAAATCCATCAAGGATTAAGATTAGGGCAAGTCAGGGTCAAGGAGGCCTACAAAAATAGTGTTTTAATATTAACATATTAACAGACGAGCCACATCATCCCTCCAACAGTGTTGGTGGCCAGGAAATAAATAAACTTTTGAATAAACTTACATAAATTAATACATTTATTTATTTATTTATCTATTTATTTATATGTACTCTGCCTTTCTTCCCAAAGGACACTTACTAGAGAAGGAATTTAAATTGAATTTTCCTGACTTCATTTGTTATACACACAACACAAGATTTAGAACCATGTGACAACTGTTTGCCACACGCATCCTACTCAGGACCAGAGAGAAACACATGGAGACATAATGTTCACATTATTGAAAATAAGGCACATGAGTCAACTGAGGTTTCAACAGTGTCTGACCTGGTTCTCTGAAAATTCCTGCCATATAGTAAGGGATTTATCATTATTATTTTATTATTTTGAGCTTTTAATAGGAAATTATGCAACTATAATTTTTTAGTTTTCCTATTATTCAATAGGAAATTACAAAATTATGCAGATCAGAGAGAGCGAGAGAATTTACTCTGGACCAGATCCGATGGAAAACTCTTCAGTCCTTCCAGACTGAGAGCAAAGTCCAGCTGAAATGCTTGCGGGTTTTCCTCTTCGCTGACGACGCTGCTGTTACTGCCAAAGTCCTCCAACTACTTATGGACCGTTTTAGCAAAGCCTACCAAGACTTTGTACTAATCAGCTTGAAGAAACACAAGTCACGGGTCAGGGTGTGGATCCACCTTCCCGTATTACAACCTCTGAACTCAAACTGGAGGTCGTCCATGACTGTGTAACTTGGCTCAACTATCTCTGACACTCTCTCCTTAGAGCTGAATAAACATACTGGTAAAGTGGCTACTATGTTTTCTAGACTTACAAAGAAAGTATAGCTTAATAAGAAGCTGACGGAGCATACAAAGGTCCAGGTCTATAGAGCCTGTGTCCTGAGCACACTCTTGTACTACAACGAGTCTTGAACCCTTCATGCGCAGCTGGAGAGAAAGCTGAACACCTTCCATATGCGCTGCCTCTGACGTATTCTTGGCATCACTGGCGTGACAAAGTCTCAAACAATATAGTCTTGGAACATGCTGGAATCTCTAGAATGTACACACTTCTGAAACAGTGGCGTCTATGCTGGCTTGGGCATGTCGTGGGAATGGCTGATGGTTGGATTCCGAAAGATCTCCTATATGGAGAATTAGTGCAGGAAAAGCACCTAGAGGGAGACCACAGCTGCTATATAAGGACGTATGTAAGAAGGATCTAAAGCCCTTGGGAATGGACATCAACAGCTGGGAAAACTTGACCTCTGATCATTCAGCTTGGAGGGAAAGGACGCAGCATGATCTTCTCCAACTCAAAGAGACACTTGCTCGGCAGGCTGAAGCAAAGAGACAGACCCGGAAGCAGCAAAATCTGGGGGCTGGGCAGGGGACAGACTTTATCTGTCCTCAGTGTGGAAGGGATGGACACTGTCAAATTGGCCTTTTTAGCCACATCAGATGCTGTTTTAGGACCTCCAATCAGAGTACAATACCATAGTCTTCTGAGACTGATGGATGCCAATGAATGTTCTAGAGCAGTGATGGTGAACCTTTTTGGCACCGAGTGCCTACTGATGGCGCCAGTGCCCAGCATGCATGTCCAGAACTCTGGGCATGCGCGTTGAACACCGGTGTGCTCTGCTCCAAAGAGAAGCAGGGCTCTGGGCATGCGTGGTGGGCTTAGATCAGCAAGAGCTCTGGGTGCCCTTTGTGGCACACATGCCATAGGTTCACCATCACTGCTCTTGAGGATTTTCCTCCTTCAAGCATGAATCAATTGACATCTGAGTAAATGGTTATGGGAATTGCCTGAGTGGCTGGCAGGCTCTTATCAGCTACGATGTGCCTGTTAATCAGAACACACTGCAATCTGAAGGTTGTTTCCTGGGTGGTGAGTCAAGCAGGTTTTCTTGAGCCAGATATTTTGGAAGAGCACAAAGCTGAAAAGTGGAGAACTGCTTGCACTGCTGGAGATGTTTTGGAGACAAGTGGCCAAGTAGTGATTAAAGTGATAGGAACACTCACAGTTGAATCTCTAATCTTGGTAGACTCACAATCAGGCATTGACCTTGCTCCTCACACTTTTCCTTTCTCCTCCTTTCATGTAATTCCAAGATATGGATGCTGTGAGTTACAGGATGCTGAACTAGCCCTACAAGCCAGAGTAACTACGGGAGCATGTAAGAGACATCACATGCACCCATAGTTCTCACCTAGTGAAAACCTATGGGAAATTCATATTGCAATCCAGAGCAAATTGTTGTAACACCGGAGGAAGGACTCCCCATAGTTACTCTGGATTGCGCCCTAGATGGGCCTTTTGCCTGATCCAGTGGAGGCTCTTCTTATCTTCTTATGTTCCCCCAAATAATCCTGCAGATTGTCACTGATGTATGTCGGGGTGACACAGGAGGTACCAGGTTCCACCCTGATCATAATAACTCTGTTCCCCTGAGGAATTATGAATATTTTATCCTCCAAAACCAGCCCACGTCTGCATGTCTTGGACCCCCAACCAAGAACTCATTGCCTGTCGGAATCAAATTGGAAGGAACATTTAAGTAGGGTTGCCATAATTTTCTTCCAGAAAATTGGGACTGGACCCTCTGTTGCATTTGCCAGTCTGTGAACACAATCCCCCAAACTGGGATTGTCCTTGTTTTGGGGAACATAAGGCTACCCTACTTATTTAAACCTGGGGTAACCATTTAAACCCCGGCCCAGGGGCCAAATACAACCCATTGCAAGCCTCACTGTTATGTTAAGACTAGATTAACACAGAAACCCATTAGGCATAAGGCCTGATTTGGTACAATTGATCCAGGTTGCCTAAAGTTGGCTCTGTTGTGGATCAAAAGGTTTAGTCTGGGCAAGTGCTTTCCTTAGTGGTGGGATGCAAATAAATTAACAACAGGTTCCATGTCCCATTAGTAACCCCAGGCACTCATTAGCAAAGGGTTCTGTAGAACCTGTGAGAACCCCCTGAAGCCCACCACTGGCCACGCTCCAAACTTCTTTGGCACATTTGCGGATCTTTTGAGTCTGTTGAAAATTTGCTCCTAAAGGCATGCAAAACCAGCGAGAAAGTTTGAATTCAAAAAAGAAACCATCCTAAATCTGCAATACTTTCCTGGGAGTAGGCCCCATTGAATACAGTAGGACTTACTTCTGAGTAGACATGCTTAGGATTGCACTGTGAACCGTTGATTACCGCAACAAATAAATAGGTTTCATAGTAGGGTATCCAAGGTAGGCTTCTTGTCTTTGATGAGAATGAAACTTTTCAAGGAAATGTGGCAAACGCCTTGTGTTGCAGCAGGAATTATGGTCTGCCTTAAGTGTGCTACTGGAAATGGCATCACCAGACTGGGCTGCACCAGGTGACATGCCACTGGGGGGTGACACACTGGAGGAGTGTGACACCAGATGTCAAACCAGGAGTACACCCCCAGATGTAGAAGCATGAAATTTGGGGAGAGTGTTCCTTCTGTCACATGAACACCCACCAAGAACCGATGGGGAGAAATTTATCCCATAAGTGGCTGAAAAGGGGTGCAGCGTGTTTTTGTCCTATACTTAAAATGGAAGACCGACCAACATCAAGTCAATTTGGTGCTCAGTGCCTGGTGAAACAGGGAGATGTTGTTCGGAGGGAGGGGTTGCACTGGGGAGGATGCTGCACATCGGGGATGTTGCGCATGGTGGGTTTGATGCGTATGGAGTAATTATGCACATGTGGGTTTATGTGTATGGGGGATGTTGCGCATGGGGGTTGATGACCATGGGGGATTTATGTGCATGGGTGTTTGATGCACATGGTGGGGAAATGGGAAGATCTGGTTCGGGCGATCCGGCCCGAACCGGTAAGTGCCCACCTGTGAAGGGAGCTCACTTTTGAGAAGACACGGTTAGGATTGTGCTCTATATTACTTATTATTAACTTTAACACCATGACTTTTTTGTTTGTTTGTTTGCAAAAGGCTACATGTGATGTGCTCCCAAAGAAAAAGAGGAAAATGAAGATTTTTTTTTTCCCAGAACACAAGGCTAAAAAAACAGGACTTGTCCTAGGGAAAAAAAAAAAACAGGACATATACCGGTAATCACCTGGGATAATTCCAGTCAGTCCAAAACTAATGGGGCGATATGAATACTCTGATGTGCTGCTGTTTATATTTCTATTGTGCTGTCTCTATGCATACCATTCTGCAAAGTAAAGAAGAGCCAGTCTCTGCCCTGAGCAGCTTACAATCCATGCATCAAGGGAAATTGTAGTGGAAGGTAAATCAAACCAGAGCAAACAGGTGACAAATGTGCATGCATTTCAACTATTTATGCACAGGGGTGACATGATCCAGAAAGCCACCTGATGATGTCTTGCATCTGCTACTTTTGCACACCTGAAAAAATAAAAATGCATGTTCTTACCATGTCCTCTTACCATGTCCACGTCCTCTTACCATGTTCCTCCCATTTTTGCAATATGCAAGAGTGTTTGACTTGACTTGGTCCCTGTTTTGAACCAATGGTCCATCACTCCTGAATTTTGTGACAGTGCATGAGGAGATATGAGAATTTTATGACAGTGCGTGAGGAGATATGTCCTCATTCAGGTGAGCATCTGCAGGTTATTTTTTGTGGGTGGTATCAATGGTTGGAGCATCAGCATGATTTTATGGTTCAGTAATAGTACCTAAAAGGGGCTGCAGTGGCTCTGTGGTTAGGACACTGTGCATATTGACCTGAAGGTTGGCAGGTTCATGATTCAAGACCTGAGTACTACAGGATGTGGCAAGCGCTCTTTACTTGCCCAGCTCCTGCCAACCTAGCAGTTCAAAAGCAAGTAGATAAACAGGTAGCATTATGGTGGGAAGGTAACAGCATCCCATGCGCTTTGGCATGTACCCCTACAATCCAGAGTAACTACGGGAGCACGTAAGAGACATTTACGTCAACGTAGTTACAGCAACACCTAGTGAAAAACCTATGGGAAATTCATATTGCAATCCAGAGTAAATTGTTCTTATGTCAGAAAAAGGACTCCCCATAGTTTCTCTGGGTTGCGCCCTACGTCAAGCATACCATTGAAGGTGTCTTTGGATAATTCCGGACTTGTGCACATTGCACAATTTTGTCACAAGGACTTAAGAAACTAGATGACAATTGACTGTTCAGAGGCCATCAAAGTCTGTTGCTACAATGACACATCCTGTGAAATCTCAGCCAGCCAGTGAGGATTCTTGTTCCTTTCCGTTATTGAATGACATGTTCAGTTTCATGGCATTAAAAAGGAACTCTGTTCTCTTTGCTGACAGAGCCCTTCAACGGCAGCAGATTTATTTCTGCTACATGTGGAGTTGGTTCACTTGCGCTGCCAATCAGGTGCCTTCAGGATGTGATTAGTGCTCTGGGGAGAACAAAGACCCACAAAGAAGGGGGATTCTTCTCCGCAGATAACACAACTGGAAATGCACTCAAACTAGGAGTCCTAAAGCTAAAGGCACTTCATGAACTGCAACATGGCACACCATGTTCCTGCCTTCTTCTGAGACACTCTAGCCCACCTTTCCCCTTTCCACATGTCCTCTTCCGTAACACTCTAGGCCACCACTCCCACCTTCACACTTCCTCTTCTGAGACACTCTAGCCCACCAATCTAATGTCACTGATTTTAGAGACTGAATTCAGCTGAAAAAGATTCAAGTAAATACAGTATATGTGTGTTTGTGTGTTTAGCTTTTCTATTATCACGTCCTATATTTTTCTTAGATATCCTACATTTTGGAAGGCGCTTGTCCTCATTACATATGGCCACCCTGAATTAGTTCTCATTATCCATTGGGTTCCTGGAAAACAGCTGAAGCAAATCAGTGGATGCCAAATTACCAGTCTTATGGGAACAATGTGGTTAGTGAAGCTTTAGGATGGCACAGATAGCTTCAAATTGGCCACCATGGATTCAGAAGAGCAGCGGTAGCTTCAGAATGGCCACCACAAATAACTGCAGATGCTACAAATAGCTTCAAAATGATCGTGGATAGCAATGTTTTATTCCACAGGTAAATGAATCATCAGGAACAAAATGCATGGTTGCCAAGGATTTATTGTATGTGACTGCTTCCGATACATACCATATACTTAAAGCTTGGTTAGAGGAGATGTAAGACATTTGGCCAAGATGTCATAAAAAAAACTCGGAAGGAATACAAGTAGAGGTGGCGCCCCAGGACCCTGGCTCCTTCTATTCAGGTGTTCCTCTGTGCAATAATCCAACACATCAGATTCAGCCCATAGTTGAGGCAATCAGGCATTTGCACCATTTCAGGGACCCCCCCCCCTTTATCACCCTCGTACATCTGCATGATTACAAACCTGCTCATGCACATCTCATTATGGAGCCAGATGGCTATGCGTGCCATTGACTTCCTTGTGGGCATTACCCATGATAAGAGCACCTTTCCATCCCTGTCCCTCCTCCTCCAGCATCTCTTTGCAGAAGAACAGCGCACATCATCACAGTTAATTCTTAGACAAATGCAGTGCCAGTGATCCAAAACCATGGCATAGTGCATTGCACGATCATAGTGACCAGAACCATTCATGTACATAGTCACAAACCAGAGTCACAAACCATGTGGTGGGCTGGATAAACATTCTGGTTTCACTGCCTGCTAGACTGGCTGATCAGATGGGGAAGAAGGACAAAGGGGGGGGGTCTTAACTTAGGGGTGTGTGACAGACATAGAGGGTGACCAGATGCCCAAACCTCAAAAGGAGGACAAGGTCTTGGATTCTTCTCAGCCTGGCCTTTCAGGCAGACAATGGCACGTTTGCCTGCTCACAAGTAAAGCCGCAGTATTGGACACTTTCACTTTCCCATGGTGCTCAATGCATAATTTTGATTTTTAGTTTTTTGGCCATACATTTTGATAGGAAGGATATTCTTCAAAACTTATTTTTGCACTGGATTCTGCTCTTCAATATAAATCCAATGTCACATGACATGATGGGGTACTGCACACTATTGCAAAGTTCCAAAATGAAGCCAAAATGGAGGACAATGAAGCCCTTTTGGAGGACAACTGGACAGGAGACTAAAAAAGAGGACAAATCCAGAAATTTCTGGTCATATGGTCACCCCATATAAGTGAAACTGCAGGAAACTGGACTAGACGGGATCCAGTGAAGGCTCTTCTTATGGTCTGTCTCATCTTACCCATAACTATTAAATGATTGTGTTCCTTTTTTAATAATAAGAGTTCGTGTGCATGAACATTAAGGCAATACTTAAGGAAAGGGACTCAGGTCATAATCCTTGCAAAGAGAATCTGAGACCTACAGACGTATCTTTAATTTTGGCTACAAACCTAAAAACACTTTTCTTGGAGTAAGGCCTATTGAACACAATGGGACTAACTTCTGAGTAGACATGGTTAGGATTGTGCTCTTCATCAGGGAAATGTTGGAAGATGGAAGCAGCAGCAGGTGATCTGCCGTTGTATCACCATTCAGATCAGATCTGGAAAGAGCTTGCGCTCTAAAGTAGTTTGCACTTTAAAGAAGGCTCCAACGTGGCAAGGATGTTTCCAGTGTTTAGTTGGTCCACACGGCTTTGAGGGTTTGCCAGGCATATAGAAGGTATATTCACACTTGTTTTGATCAGGAAATGCTTTGCATCCTGGAAACTCTTTAATGCCACTGTATCTAAAGGCAAAAAAATATGTTTAAAGAGCAGTTGGTCTTGACTTGCCAAGAGTGTTTGAGAATCAATCAATCAATCAATCAATCAATCTATCTATCTATCTATCTATCTATCTATCTATCTATCTATCTATCTATCTATCTATCTATCTATCTCCTGGAATCCCAGGTGGCAGCTGTGGCCAGGGGGACCCTTTGCTCAGCTTCGGCTGATTCGCCAACTGCAACCATACCTGAGTTGCTCAGATCTGGCCACGGTGACCCATTCCCCAGTGACATCGAGACTGGATTATTGTAACACGCTCTACATGGGGCTGCCTCTGAAGACGGTCCGGAAGCTTCAACTAGTCCAGAATGCAGCGGTCGATGTGGTTGCTGGGGCTCGTTGGTTCGTCTCTGTCGGGCCACTGCTTCAGCAACTACGCTGGCTGCCTATTCGTTTTCGGGCTGAATTCAAAGTGCTGGTCCTGACCTTTAAAGCCCTAAGCAGCTCGGTCCAGGGTATTAGAGGGACCACCTTCTTCTGTACAATCCAACCCATCACCTAAGGACATCACAGGGGGTCCTGCAGACTGTGCCACCACTAAGGGATGTGAGTGGTGTGGCGGCCAGAGATAGGGCCTTCTCAGTGGTGGCACCTTGGCTTTGGAACTCCCTCCCCTTAGAACTCAGGAAAACTCCCTTGATACTGAGCTTCAGGCAGAGCCTAAAAACTTTTTTATTTTAATAAAGCATTTAGTGACGCAGAGGTTGGGGTGTTTCAATTGTTTTTAATTGAATGTTCTATTTAATGTTTTTAATTATGTTTTAACGTGAGCCGCCTGGAGTTGATCTACAACCCGAGAAAGGCAGGACACAAATTTTTTAAAAAAATAATAATAAATCTATCTAGAGCAGGGATCTCCAAACTTTTTGGCAGGAGGGTCACATCATCTTTCTGACACTATGTCAGGGGCCAGAAAACTAATTTACATTTCAAAGTTGAATAAACTGACATAAATTAACATATCAGAGTGTATTGGATTGGATTTCATGGCTTGCCCAAGGTCCAGATAGACAGGTCCTGCCAGGGGACACATTGAGGTTCCTAAGGGCTGCATCTGGCCCTGAGCCGGGGTTTGGAGACCCTGATCTAGAGTGTTGCAAGGAGCACAGCTTTGGTTCAGCACCTATTTAAATACTATGTATGGAAAGAGCTCTTCACTGCTCCTTCCCAACACTTCCATCCTGACACAAAGCTTTAGGAAAGATTGGAAGCCTTGCACCAAAACAGGAAGACTCCAGCTGCTTGCAGAGCAGTGGTTCCCAGCCTTTAGCAGCCCGCAGACCACTAAAACAAACATTAGAATTGTCATGGACCTTATGCATGTCACAAAAAATACTATTTTCCCATCCTCTCTACCCAAAAATTACAATTTAATTTGTTATTCCATGGCAGTGCACTCAGTAAGACACTGGACTGCGGGTGGTCCATTCTTCACATTCTTTGGTGGTCCATGGGGAACCATCTTGCTGAGCAAGCACTCCCTCATGGACCACACAAAAGGGCACAGAATGGATGACCCTTTGCCACATCTGACACTCTGGTGATCCATGGGGGACTGCTCTCTCATCAAGACACTAGAAGTGATAGAAAACCATCCTTTCCTTGATGAGATCTTGTGGACCACTTAGCAGGACCTTTCCTTGATGAGATCTTATGGACCACTTAGCAGGACCTTTCCTTGATGAGATCTTGTGGACCGCTTAGCAGGACCTTTCCTTGATGAGATCTTCTGGACCGCTTGTGGACCACTTGTGGTCCACAGACTACAGGTTGGAAACCACTGCTGTAAAGGCTACTGGCGCTCCATTCACATTTACTCTTCCCTCCGTGCAAGGACAGCGATTCCACTTCCACTTGTTATTAAGCAGTCTTATTTCTCCAAAGCGATATATCATTTTTACTTGAATATGTCAGCAATCCTAAACAAACTCTCCTGGGAGTAAGACCCATTGAACCCAATGGGGCTTACTTTTGAGTAGACATGGTTAGGACTGTGCTGTTTAACACTCACCTTTTCCAGCAAAATTTACTCTCCAAAATTGGGGGATTCCATTAGATTCTATGGCGCATTGGATTCCAGTAAATACAGTATTTTGATTAGGTCGGTATTTAGTTTAACAGTTTATTATAATGAAAAAAGGTAACAAACCCATTGTTGTATAACGTTGTGCAATTAGTTAACAATCATAACATAACCCCATTACAAAGCAGGAGCAAATTAAATTTTACTGAATACAACAATTATATGACAATGAGCACAATCCTAACCATGTCTACTCCAAAGTAAGCCCCATTGTGCTCAATGGGTCTTGCTCCCAGGAATGTGTCTTTAGGATTTCAGCCAATGATAATATAATTCTGCATCTGCTTTACAGCTGCACATTACAATAGCAAGTAAACTATTGTTTTTAATTTCAGGCCTTCAAGGTGTGCATTAGATTCAATGGTGCATTAGATTTGAGTAAATGTGGTGTACTTGAGGTTGCAGAATTGTGTTCTTGCTTACTTGGGACAGCAGTGCATTCCTTTCTTATCACAGGTGCATTCCAGGCAATTAGCCGATTTCCACACTGACCCCGACGGATGCTTCTTTTTATCATAGCGATCGACACACCCCTCGAGTGACACCCACTCACCTAAGGGAAATACTCCCCGTTAGTTTCACCAACCATGTGCCAAAATTGCCAAAGATCAATGAACACCAAGTCCTGAAATCAGAGGTCCATCAGGACTGTTTGTTATTCAGCACGAAGTCAATACCATACCAGAGAATTACGTGACGGGAAAAGAAATGGGATCAGGGATCATCTTGGAAGAGGAAATGCTAAGAAAAGAACGGACATTTCTGTAATTTTGTGAATTTTTCCCCTATAGAAAGTATTCTTCCTAATGGATGGAGAAACAAATAAACAAACAAATAAACAATGGATACTTCTATGCTCAAAATAATAAGAACTATACCGTTTTTCTGCACTAGTTCGGGCAAAATATGAAAACAATTTTCTTCGCAAAAGGCCAGCGTTAAGCATGAGACCACCAGGCTGAGCAGGATTTTCTGGAAACAGAAATAAGAACATACATAAGCTGAAATGTTTTTTTCAGGTGTTTGGGGAATATTTTGAATTTTATGACAGAATTTGCCATCATATAAGGCTTGGGGGCATTTTGTAGATGTGAGAGCGATGCTGTCAAAACATATGGAAGGCAGCCCCAAGAACTGATGAGAGATAGAGAGAACATTTCTTGACACACGTGCTGTGGAACAAAAGCCAGGGAAAAGCATGGATTTGTGCGGTATGCATAGGGTTGCCATAAACCCCCTGTCAAACCTGCCAGGATGTAAACGCAATCCTCAAAAGCTGGGATAGTCTCGTTTTCGGGGATATAAGGCAACATTACCTATGCATCACAAGAAAAAACTATTTAAAATATTTCCCCTCACTTTGCTCTGAATTTTTCCATTTGGGGAAAAGGCAAAACACACTAACGTTACCTAGAAATTTGCTTTGCCTGCATTTGCTTCTCTGTTTACGGTTTTCAAATTGGTGGATGGTTTGGAGAGTCAGATTCTTGGGAGGTCCTGATCCTTGCAGTTCTGTCTTGTCCCCATGACATTGATATGGCACACATAGGGTTGCCATAATTATCTTCTGCAGAATTGGAACAGGACCCTCTGTCCCATTTTCCAGTGTGTGAACACAATCCCCCAAAATCGGGATTGTCCCTTTCCTTTGGGACGTATGGCAACCCTAGACGCATGTCCGAGTTACACTCAAAACTATTCCAGAATGTTCACCAGTAGCGTAGCCAGCGGGGGTGTAAAGCACTCATTTTTGCAGGTGCCTGAAAGTGCCACGCAAGCATCCCCTTCCCTTCAGAGTAATCCCAAGCATTCATTCCACTTTTTCTTCCACTATGTCCCCACAGCCTGGAATGGCCCCAAAAGGGAGGATGATGAAGCACTGTTACTGTGATTCGTTCAGGCACCTGCAAAAACTGTAGCTATGACTAAAATTTTATATGGGTCAAATTTTATATGATTTTATAGTAAAATTTGTGTCAATTTATATAGTAAAATTTGTATAGTAAATTTCTGTATCATGAATACAAGTTTGCACCCAGCACCTAGAATGGCTCCAAAGGGGAGAGGCTGCTTGCACACTGCAAAACATACTGCTTTGCACCACCTCTAGCTATTTAGGCTGCAATTCTAAAGACACTTTCTATCTACAGTATTTCTATCAACTGTATTTCCTGGGAGTAAGACCCATTGAACACAATGGGGCTTACTTTTCAGTAGACATGGTTAGGTTTGTTCTCTAAACCACTCAACCCAAGAATTATAATCCAAGTGAATTCAGGGTCCCGAAAGTCCAAGGGAGCCGCAAAAGGCTAGAATCCTCACCTAGAACCAGCGCGGCTGACTAATGCCATCTTCTGTCAGCAGAAAGGGAGAGCTCCCTGTTGTCGCTCATATCTTGTCGCTCATATGTCGCTCATATGTTGTCGCTCATATCTTCCAGCTGTGCAGCACATCAGATCTCTGGCTGCTTTTTGTATTTACATGTCATTTGGGGCAGAGGGAGGAGAATTTAACTCCTTCCAAGCCAAATACATCCTTTGCATAACCAACCAAATGCATCTGGTGTCGCTATTCTCAATCAGATTTTCTAATCCTAGATTTTAAAGCAGGTAATATTTAGCATAGCAGGTATATTAGTAAGGCGGGCGTACTGGAGGTGTTGGAAGGTTGGGGCAGGGTCCATGAAGCCAAGGGAGTTACCTCTGGTTGAAAACTGGAAAGAGTTCATAGAAACATAGAATCATAGAAAGAAGGGACCTAATAAATCATCTGAGGTGTATGGGGTGTGCAGGGAGGGGTAGTACCTCTGGTGAGAGGGCTTGTTGTGCCCTATTCAGGTGCCCTCACCTTCGTTTCTCACCTGTCACTCAGCTCTGACCTGTGGTTCCCAGTAGCTGTAGCAGGCGCAACAGCCACATCCCGGGCAATGGCTTCAATGGCCAGTTGCACCAGGTCAGGAGAGCCGTTGGGTCGTCGACCCATGGTGATCTCGGGCTTCAATGAGATCATCTGGTCCAACCCTCTGCCTGAAGCAGGAAACTCTTCCTGAGCATCTCCGTCAGGAGCTTGTGGAGCCTCAGCTTGAAGATCTCCAGTGTAAGGAAGTCCACCACCTCCCTTGGCAATCTACTTCCCCTACCAAATGTCCTGAGTTTTGAGTTGGATCACTGATCACTTGAGTTGGACAAGCAGAGGTTAGAAAGGGATAAAGGGGCAGTATTTGCCAAGCCATCATAGGGATAATGGGATCCTGAGCAAGCCTTGATCTTGGGCTTGCTATGCCCCTCATGGAACAGAGAATTAAAGATTTGGGACCTATAGTTGATCAAGTCCAACAATCTACCAGTGCAGCACCCCAGATCTACTGCATTTACTCAAATCAAATGCCCCATAAAATCTAATGCACACCCTATACTTACAATAAAAATATAATATTTACTCAAATCTAACGCACCATAAAATCTAATGCACACCCTATACCTATAATAAAATATCATATTTACTCAAATTAACCATCAAATCTAATGCACACCCTGATTTTGGAGACTGAATTCGTCTGAAGAAAGAAAGCGTTAGGTTCAATACAGTAAATAGTTCCCAACAGATGGCTAACCACCCTCTGAAAGTTCTTCCTAACACTTAGTTGAGATCTCCCTCGCTGTAATTCAAGCCCTTTCCTCCTGGAACAACGGAGTTAAGTCCACTCCATCTTCCATGTGGCAGCGCTTCCATATAGGGGCGGTTATTGTGGCCCCAATTCACAAGGTCCTACTCACCATCCTAACTTTTCCCAGTGCAGTTGGCAAACTCTTCCTGATGAGGAGCAGCTGTGATAGTCAGTGAGTGTCCCTTCCTAATGTCTCCGAGGAGACTCACTGTTAATATTTATATACACAGGAAGGGGATGAGGACAAGCCCTGGGAGAATGTCCCCTTGGTCCTGCCATTTGAGGTAGTAAACGTGGCACAAAGTGTTTTGAGGGAAGTCATGGCCGATCCAAAAACTGGAGTTTGTTCTGCAGGAAGTTCTTGCAGAGGCCCTGCCATGTCCAATCATCATTGGAAATTCATGCAAATCAGGAAAGATCAGAATGTTCTCATTAATCATCAAATGATCCAGAGAGCATCACAGACCTGGAAGGCAATCAAGGAGATGTAGCTGTGGACCTTCCCTTCACTCGTCACACAGAATGGAGGAAGATGGAGCATCCCTTCGTTTGAAGAGGCATTGAGCTCTATGGGAAAGTGAAAGTGCCCAATATCGCAGCTTTACTCATGAGTAGGCAAACGTGCCATTGTCTGCCTGAAAGACTAGGCTGAGGAATCCAAGACCTTGTCCTCCTTTTGAGGTTTGGGCATCTGGTCACCCAGATATTGTCACTAATGGTGTTGTTTGATTCATTGCATGTATTTTATGTATCTTTTTAGTGAATTTTATCTGTACATATTTTTGTGATGGCTTTTAGCTGAATACGATAAACATGATGATGATGATGATGATGATGATGATGATGATGATGATGATGATGACACATGATTTTGATTTTGATAAGATTGCCTACAGCTGCTCCCTCCAGAGCCTTAGCAGCTGGTCGGCGGCCATTTTCTTTGCTATCTTAGCGGCAGGCTGGCAGCCATTTTCTTTGCTAAATTGAGTCCAAGGAGGCGGTTGAAGTCCTGAATCGTTGTCTGGAGGCAGTGGGGGACTGGATGAGGGTGAACAAGCTGAGCTTAAATCCTGATAAGACACAGGTTCTCCTGGTCCGGAAGTCCTCGACTCGGGGATTGGAATATCATCCTGTTCTGGATGGGGTTGCACTCCCTCTGAAGGAGCAGGTTCGCAGCTTGGGGGTTCTCCTGGATTCGCAGCTGCTCCTGGAGTCCCAGGTGGCGGCTGTGGCCACGGGAGCCTTTGCTCAGCTTCAGCTGATTCACCGAAGTCACTAAGATCTGGCCACGTTGACCCATGGCCTCGTGACATCGAGACTGGTGTACTGTAATGCGCTCTACATGGGGCTGCCTCTGAAGACAATCTGGAAACTTCAACTAGTCCAGAATGCGGCTGCCCGTGTGGCTGCTGGGGCTCGTCGGTTCGACTCTGTCGGGCCACTGCTTCAGCGACTACACTGGCTGCCCATTCGTTTCCAGGCTGAATTCAAAGTGCTGGTCCTGACCTTTAAAGCCCTAAATGGCTCGGGTCCAGGGTACCTGAGGGACCGCCTTCTTCTTTACAATCCGACCCGTCACCTAAGGTCATCTGAGGGGGCCCTACTGACTGTGCCGCCCTTAAAGACGTGAGAGGTGTGGCGGCCAGAGATAGGGCCTTCTCGGTGGCGGCACCCCGGCTTTGGAACTCCCTCCCCTTTGAACTGAGGAAAGCTCCCTCAATACAGAGCTTCAGACGGAGCCTTAAAACCTTTTATTTTAAAAAAATCTTTTTAATCGGGGCAGAGGTTGGGGGGGGCTGTTCTTTTATTGTTTTTAACATATATATTTTTAGCCTGGATGTTTTTATTGTTTTTATTGAATTGTTCTATTTATGGCTTTAATTATGTTTTATGTCAGCCGCCTTGAGTCGGGCTAATGGTCCGAGAAAGGCGGGATATAAATAAATAAATAAATAAATAAATAAATAAATAAATAAATAAATAAATAAATAAATAAATAAATAAATAAACGCTAGCAGCCATTTTCTTTGCTAAATTAGTGGCAGGCCGGCGGCCATTTTGTTTTCTAATGTAGCATCAGGCTGGAGGCCATTTTGTTTGCTTGCGAAGCCTCCTGATGTCCCCCTCTCTCTGCTGAGACTGTAGACATAACACACCCTGCCAAAAGCAGTGAGGGAAGGCACGAGTGTGTCTGGGGCCTGTTCCTTGCCAGCGCCATGTCTGGGATCCAGGCCTCTGGTTTATGAGAGAGCACAGCACTGGAGTCCATGTGTCAGGTGGACAGACTTCCTCAGAGCATGTTTTTTCCTCGGCTCTCTCTCTTTCTCCATAACGGCCAACCCTGCAGGGGAGCCCATTGATGCGCCTGGCCTTGCCCTGATTCTGGCGCCATTGACTGGAGAAACTGAGCAGAACCGTCACAAATATTATCAGGATCACATCTCCATTCGGAAGATGGTGACCCTGCAGTCCTGGTTCTGCCCCCATCCCTTGCTGGTCCACACCTGAGGAGCAGGGGACACCTCAGCCTCCTCCTAGCAGGAACCCGGTTCTCAGGTGGCCACAGTACTACTTCTGAGAAAGTGCAGAGTGTCCTTGACTTAAACCAGGATTGAAGGACCCGGAAGATCCGGGTTCAAATCCCCACCTCAGCCATGAAGCTTCCTGGGCAACCTTGGGCCAGTCACTCACCCTTCAGCCTTGCCTTCCTCACAAGGCTGTTGTGAGGACAAAAGGATACAAGGTTTTATGCTGCCTGGGACACTTGCCTTGGCATGGAAAAGGCTGCCCTTTGAATGAACGAACGAACGAACGAACGAACGAACAAACAAACAAACAAACAAACAAACAAACAAACAAATAAAATATAACAAAATATCAAAATATCAAAATATCACAGAGCTGTGCCCCTCCCTCAGGAAGCAAGTACTTTTAAAGTCCTTTTTTGGTCTTGAGGTAATTTAAAAAGATTACTATATTGTAATTAAAATGTAATTAAAATGTACATGTAAATGTAATTGTTGTATAAAGTAGTGCAATTATGTAAAAAATCATAACATAAAACCATTGCCATTTTATTACCATCATGTAACTCATTATTATATGCAGTAAAATTAAATTTTGTACCTGCTTTGCAGCTACGTATTACACTTGCCAGTAAATATTTTTTAATCTCGTGGGTTTTAAAATAGGGGTGCGCATTAGATTCGGTGGCGCATTAGATTCAGATAAATACGGTGCCTGGTGAGAGCTTGGCCCAGTTCTTTGTGAAGTTCCAGATCAGCTCCCCAAACCAGGGAAGAAAGGAAGGGCACTGAAGATCTTTCCTAGGCATAGGTGGGCATCAACCGGTCCAAGCCCTTTTTGGTTGAAATAAATGAGGACAAGTCAAGCCTTCATGTACATCATGTACACTGCCAAGGCCATTGTGAGTGGGTTGGTCCTTGTCAAGAGACCAAAGGTGGCCACCTTTCTTTTCCATAATCCATTTTATATATATATATATATATATATATATATATATATATATATATATATATATATATATATATATATATATATATATATATAATCCATATATCCATATTCTTTTCCATAATCCATTATATATATATATATACACACACACACATTTTAACTTTTATTTCATCATGTCCTATGCTTTTCCAGGGTGTCCTTATAAAACTTTCTTGTGGTTAATTCAAACACTATTTTACATATTATGAAATTTCAAACTATTATATCTAATTTTTTAATTATAGGCAGTACTTTTTTCTGGGGAAAAAGTGCCAGTGCTCACCACAGGTCATCCCCATATAACTAATTAATAAGCTGCAGTGGGTGGTAGAAAAAGGTGCCGGTACTGAGTACAGGGAATACTGCTAGAAAAATGGCCTGATTATAAGAATTAATAGGAAATATGCCTGTTGATGGGGAAAGGAGGATCATGTTTTTTCCAGGACATAAGGCTAAAAAAGAGGACATGTCCTGGAAAAGGAGGTGGTGTGATCACTCTGATTGAGTCCAACCTCCAGTAGAGATCTGGTTCCCTCACATTGATTGTTCCTAAGCCTTAGAGGGTCATCTGGAGAAGTGAATGTCTTATTCAGCTCCTGACTCAAAAGTCTAGCAGTTTTCAGGGCAAAAGTATGCAGTTCCAGAAATTTAATCTGCCCCAGAAAACTCTTTAAAGACACTGCCTGGGCTGCTTTTGGTGTGAAGTAGTGGCATTGCCAACGACCACCAGTGGAAGACTCTTCTGCCTTCCACTGTGAGACCCCAAAATTCAAGGGAGGAACCCCTTTTCCAGAACGGATGCCTCCACCTGGCCCTTTCAATCAAAAGCCATCAAGAGCCATCAGAGATCCAGAGTTCCCGTTGGAAGGAAAAGGCAGTTGGGAACTAAGCTGCGTTAGGCAGTTAGGAACAGTTTGGAAGTGTCGGTTGAGCCACCCCTGCTCTGCATCTACTGCTGCTTTATGAGCCGTGATGTGGAGACGTTGGTTGCCCAGTTCCAGCTGGTGGCAGGAAGACCCAAATTGGGATGCCACAAATCAAGAACATAAGATGGCCTACACAGGATCCTATTAAGGGTGCAACCGACTTGCTGATTTTCCTACTTTGAGACACCACTGTGTAAGATCTGCTTATTTCCAGTGGAATCAGTCTTTTTGAATGGACTGGCAACGGGGAGCCCTCTTAGCCCCATTACTACAGATTTTGTACAGGGGAAAAAATTGAATCTGAAGCATCAGCCACATCCTTGGTAAGACCCACTGTATGGCACAGGTATGTTGATGGTGTATTTGTGAAATGGGACAACAATATCTGAATCAGATGCATCATGACATGAAGTTTACAACAGAGATGGAAAAGGATGAAATAGCTCTTTACTAGTCTCAGATTCTCTCTCTCTCTGCCTTAGATGTGCTGATCAGCAGAACAGGAGATGGCACTTTGGGATTAAAGTATATAGAAAGACCACACAGACAGGAAGAGACTTGCACAGTAACTCTAACCGCCATCCAAGCCAAAAATATGGACTTATTGAAAGCCTTTGGCCACCAGGACTGAGCAAATCTGTGGTGCTGAATCTTTACAGCAAGAAAGATCTTATTGAAAATGGGTTTAGCTAAAATTACTAGTTAATGGGAATGACATTAATAGCTTCCAGATTAAATATTTAGAAAAACAAACAAACTACGGACTCCCATGGAATGATAAGTCACTGTTGGACTGGTATGTAACTCTTCCTTAAACTACATTAAAGAAACAAAAATTAAAAAAACAATGGATGGGAGAAGTAGAATCCTCAACAAGTGAATATCAAAACTACTTTCCTTCCTACTACTAAGGTTCAGGCAATGCTCCCAAATTCTAAGGATAAGATGTTTCCTTTTCCATCGATGGACAGTACCTTTTCGTGGTGGTGGGATTGCCTGCTCCAGTGGTGCAAAGGGCTATACTGGTGGTAGCAGAGCTACAGGCAGGGTCTCCCATGCCAGGCAGGCCTTTGCTGAGGAGCCAGACTAAACCTCCCCAAATCCCACTGGCGTGGGCTGACCTTTGGCTGAAAGGCCCACAAGTTAGGCAAGAATCCAAGGAACAAAAACAAAATGTGCCCTCAAACTAGAAAATGTTGAACAACCATTGGCACCTATAGCAGCGTACTTATGTTGGAGCTCCCCCATCCGTGCAACAGCTAACAGGAAAAATAAGAAGGAATCCTTTGCCACATCCAGGAGTGTATGGCATACCCTGCAGCTGTCAGAAAAACACAAAAACATACTCTCTCTCATGCTCTCCCTCTATATGTTGATATTAGAATTAAGGAGCATGAAAGAACTCTCATCTATCATGTCCTGAGAAATCAGCTAAAGCCAAACACAGTTAAAACTGGGCCAAAAATGCAGTTTGAGTGTCATTTGATGGTGTCGCCCATTTTTCACAACCATCAAAGACTCCAGTTAGAAGCCACTGAAGTTTATAAACAGAAAAGAACATCCATCAAAGGTTCTCCTCCCGGATCTCCTCTGTGGTCCTTCTGGATGATTTCTGCTCCCACATAAAAGTGTTTCCTTTGATCATGTCCACAGGGTTTGCTACCTCAACTGGTATCTCCGTCCCCTTCTGTAAGTGACACAAGAGGACTAGAGCATTCGGATATTTACCACTGGAATTTTTTGCTATCTATATCTATCTATCTATCTATCTATCTACCTACCTACCTACCTACCTACCTACCTACAGTATTTATATACTATTTATATACTACAGCAGTTTCCTAATGTGGGTTCTTTGGCTGCTGCACATAATTGTACATTCGCAGCAGTAATCCCTTTCCATTTCATCTTACTAAAAATGTGTCCATGTCCATCTAACCTGCCATCACTCAGGTCGACAAGCACAGTGTCTTTAACCAGAGAGCCACAACTCCCAAGACTTCGCAGAAACCCGGACACCGCAGGATGTATCTGTGCCTTACGCTGCCAGTCTGAATCTGGCTCAACTGAGCATCTTTACACAAGGACATTTTTATTTGGGGGGAAGATTCTTCCTGTTGTCAGTCTTTGCATCTCAACCTCTTTGTCCTCAATCGTTGGGGGTGGGATTGCATCCGATGACAGGGTGGGCCGTTCAGGGTCACCCACAACTGGTCTGTTGAATACTTGTCGTTCATCTTTCCAGTGTCATACAAGAGCAAATCTAAGGTCTCGAAGGTCTCGAAGGTCTTGTGGCACTCAGGTCTCGAAGCGCCAACATGGCATTCTTCAGATCAAAAAGCACATTAACCACTCTCTGCTGCCCCAGTAAATAAACTTCCCTTACATCAAAGTTAATTGGGACATACACTATGCAATAGTTTAGCCTCTGATTCCCTTCCTCGATCTCCTCTGTGACCCTACCGGCCATCTCTGATCAGGAATGGCATAGGATGGGCGCAGATCTTCTGAATTAACTTCATTCTGCTCCCACATAAGACTGATGCATAATGAGGACATTCTCAACTGCAGTCCCAAGTAGCTTTGCTGTAACCTGTTCGTCTTGAACCCACAACTTGCCCACCTTCAGGTCGACAAGCACAGCGTCTTTAACCACCGCGCCACTCCAGCCCCTTCCATTGGAATAGAAAAGTATGTACGCTTCTGGCATGCAACGCCAGTCTGAAACGGGCTAAACTTTACACAAGGACATTTTCATGTGGGGGGAAGACTCTTCTTGTGCATCTCAACCTCTTTTCCTTCTACGGGTGGGATTGCCTCCGAAGACAGAGGCCCTTCCAGGGTCACCACTTTCGGTCTGCTGAACAGCCATCATAACTTCCTGTGTCACTCACTCCAACAGCAAAACTAAAGAGCTCCGTCTTGTGGCACTCGGGTCTCGAAGCACCAACATGCATTCTTCAGGTCGACAAGCACAGTGTCTTTAACCGCTGAGCCACTCCAGCCCCAGTAAATAACTTTCTAGAAGATTCCCTTCCATCAGAGTTAATTTGGACATTCGATATTCAAGAGATGGCCCCTCTGATTCTCCTCCTGGATCTCGGAAACCCTCCAGGCTGCATCACTTGGACATCTGCAGGAGATCGATGCGTAGTTTCTGCAGTCCATCCAAAGGTCCCTGCATGTGGAGTTCCTGAAGTTCTCCCTCGGATGTCACCTTCAAAGCCCCCCTTCAGCCCAGCAGGAGAAGCTGAACCTCTAAACAGAGATATTGAAACATCCAGAAAATATGAAGCAGAGAAAAGAGGCTCAACACGTGAACTGCTGTTTCTGGCTTTCTCTAGCCACGTTTCTTGCCTGGGCTGGTTTTCCCTGAAGAAGTTCTGAAAATTACAGAACAAAACGTGGGACTTTTCAAACCATGCACTGCAAATCGACGTGGTCATTTTCACCCAGATATTGGACATTGTTGGGCTATTGCTTGCCATGAAAACTTGCAATCCTAAACAACACCATCCTTAACTGGAAAAAAAGAGAATGAATAAAAATGTCAGACATTTGCCTATGCTGACCCCTCCTCCTCCTCCAGAAACCACCAGGTTGCCGTGGGCCAGATAAAATCTTGTGGCAGGCTGGATTGGGGCCTCGAGAAGTAATTTTGGGTTAGATGATGGTATTTACTCAAATCAAGCTAGTTTCTTGGTACAAGAACTTTACATACGACACCGACAACGAACCCGTTATAAAGGACCCATTCTTTCTAAGTATCTTAGAGCACAATCCTAACCATGTCTACTCAAAAGTAAGCCCCGTTTTGTTGAATGGTCTTACTCCCAGGAAACTGCTACCTTAGATCCTGGTTAGGATGGATTAGAAAAAATACCTTATTGATTCCAAATCCATCTTCTTCAACCCGACACAGAGGTCCCAGTAATGTTCTGTTGTTTATTGGGAAAAGGACAGCATAGACACAATTCTCAAGGACAGAACTGTGGATTTTGGACACTTGGTTTATGACACGCTGAGGAATTACACCATCCAGTTCAGATGCTCTGATACCCAAGAGCTGTTCCTGAGCTCCGTCTTGAGGCACTCGGGTCTCAAATCACCAACCTGCCACCCTTCAGGTCAACAAGCACAGCGTCTTTAACCACTGAGCCTCTCCAGCCCCAGTAAATAATATTTTCATCCATCCACGTTGAGTTGGACATCCACGAAAGCCAGACTGTGCATCAGGGACTGAAACTGGCTCAGCTGAGCATCTGCACAAGGATATTTTAGTTTGGGGGGAAGATTGTTGCTGTTTTGACTTCTAAGGGGGATCCCAACAACCTGAACTCCAACACCAGCTCCCTGAGATCCAACCAGAAACTCTTCTCGGCACTTTCAAAACTTTTTCTGCCTTTGATAAGACACCAAAAAAGAGGTGTGTGGGGTTTGTGGTTGGCTGCGCCCCCGCACACCTGGTGGAGATCTAACAGGAGGTCCACTCCAGAAGAAGCAGCACCTGAAGGTATAAGACGCCTCAGTAGGTATGGGAACACTGGGAGGTATTCAACCCCTGAACCCCAGTTCACAGATCCAGTCTCTCTCTTGCCCCGAGGGCACTCAGCCCTCTTCTTTAGGCTCCACCCTCCTCATCCTCGGCGTCTTTTCCCCTCTTTATTGCTGTGCCTGATCTGGGATGATCGTCCCCCCTGGTTCCACCTCCCTTAACCCTTGTGGTTCCCTCTGTATCCCCCGTGCCTTGCCTTCCCTCTCCCAATCAACCTCTGCCTGCTGTATCTCTTTCCCTGTCTCCTCCAGCCACCCGAGGAACTCCTCAGGGCTTTGCTGTTCCCTTCCTCCCCTCACCTCTCTGTTTCTCCTCCTTGCCTCTCTCTTTCCCCTTACTCGTGTCAGGCTCCCTGCGGGCTCTAGGACCCAGCCTCCTTCCTCATACCTACTGCTCCTCCTGCCTGGCTCATGGGCGTGTTCCTCACCCCACTGCACACCCCGCTGATCGCTGCACACACACCTGGGCTGGCATCCTTGGGGACGCAGAGCATCCTGAGCTTCTCCAGCAGTCCTTCTTGGCTGGATTGCCCCCCTGCTGTCTCTCCACAGGGGCCCTGGGATTTTCCCTCTTCTTCCTCACTCTGCTCCCCTCTCCCCTCCATGGCTGATCAGGGTAAGGAGGGGTCCCTTAACAACCTGCCCCACGACAAGGTGGTTTTGGAAATATAAATTTTAGGCATACCTAGGAAACCTGGGAACTAATTCTCAGTGGATTAAAGCTGGCAATGCTCCCAAACCTTAAGGATCTGAGGTTTCCTTTCCAACCGATGGACAGTACCTTTTCGTGGTGGTGGGATTGCCTGCTCCAGTGATGCAAAGGGCTATACTGGTGGTAGCAGAGCTACTGGCAGGGTCTCCCATGCCAGGCAGGCCTTTGCTGAGGAGCCAGACTAAACCTCCCCAAATCCCAATGATGTGGGCTGACCTTTGGCTGAAAGGCCCACAAGTTAGGCAAGAATCCAAGGAACAAAAACAAAATGTGCCCTCAAATTGTAGAAAATGTTGAACAACCATTGGCACCTATAGCAGCGTACTGGCATTGGAGCTTCCCCATCCATGCAACTGCTAACAGGACGCTGAGAATAATAGGAAGATGAAGGAATCCTTTTCCACATCCAGGAGTGTATGGCATACCCTGCAGCTGTAAAAAAAAAACACGCTCTGTCTTTATATATATTGATACTAGAATTAAGGCGCATGAAAGAACTTCTCATCTATCATGTCCTGAGAAATCAGCTAAAGCCAAACACAGTTAAAACTGGGCCAAAAATGCAGTTTGAGTGTCATTTGATGGTGTCGCCCATTTTTCACAACCATCAAAGACTCCAGTTAGAAGCTATTGAAGTTTATAAACAGAAAAGAACATCCATCAAAGGTTCTCCTCCCGAATCTCCTCTGTGGTTCTTCTGGATGTATTTCTGCTCCCACATAAAAGTGTTTCCTTGGATCATGTCCCCAGGGTTAGCTACCTCGAATGGTATCTCAGTTCCCTTCTGTAAGTGATAGAAGAGGACGAGAGCCTCTTGTATGTTTACCACTGGAATTCTTTGTAATTTATCAATCTACAGTATTTATATACTACAGCAGTTTCCTAAAGAGAATTCTTTTGCTGCTGCACATAATTGCAGCGTAATTACGACACTCGCAGTAGTAATTCCTGCTAATTCCTGCTCTTTTTCAACATCTCCAGGTAACCTGCCATCATTCAGGTCGACAAGCACAGTGTCTTTAACCAGTGAGCCACAACACCTCAGACTTCGCAGAAACAGGGACACCGCAGGATGTATCTGTGCCTTACGCTGCCAGTCTGAATCTGGCTCCACTGAGCATCTTTACACAAGGACGTTTTTATTTGGGGGGAAGATTCTTCCTGTTGTCAGTCTTTGCATCTCAACCTCTTTATCCTCAATCGGCGGGGGTGGGATTGCATCCAAAGACAGGGTGGGCCGTTCAGGGTCACCCACAACTGGTCTGTCGAATAGTCAGCATTCATTTTTCCTGTGTCACACAAGAGCAAATCTAAAGAGCTCCATCTTCTGGCACTCGGGTCTCGAAGCGCCAACATGGCATTCTTCAGATCGACAAGCACATTAACCACTCTCTGCTGCCCCAGTAAATAATCTTCCCTTACATCAAAGTTAACTGGGACATACACTATGCAATAGTTTAGCCTCTGATTCCCTTCCTCGATCTCCTCTGTGACCCTACTGGCCATCTCTGATCAGGAATGGCATAGGATGGGCGCAGATCTTCTGAATTAACTTCATTCTGCTCCCACATAAGACTGATGCATAATGAGGACATTCTCGACTGCAGTCCCAAGTAGCTTTGCTGTAACCTGTTCGTCTTGAACCCACAACTTGCCCACCTTCAGGTCGACAAGCACAGCGTCTTTAACCACCGCGCCACTCCAGCCCCTTCCATTGGAATAGAAAAGTATGTACGCTTCTGGCATGCAACGCCAGTCTGAAACGGGCTAAACTGAGCAATTTTACACAAGGACATTTTCATGTGGGGGGAAGACTCTTCTTGTGCATCTCAACCTCTTTTCCTTCTACGGGTGGGATTGCCTCCGAAGACAGAGGCCCTTCCAGGGTCACCACTTTTGGTCTGCTGAACAGCCATCATAACTTCCTGTGTCACTCACTCCAACAGCAAAACTAAAGAGCTCCGTCTTGTGGCACTCGGGTCTCGAAGCACCAACGTGCATTCTTCAGGTCGACAAGCACAGTGTCTTTAACCGCTGAGCCACTCCAGCCCCAGTAAATAACTTTCTAGAAGATTCCCTTCCATCAGAGTTAATTTGGACATTCGATATTCAAGAGATGGCCCCTCTGATTCTCCTCCTGGATCTCGGAAACCCTCCAGGCTGCATCACTTGGACATCTGCAGGAGATCGATGCGTAGTTTCTGCAGTCCATCCAAAGGTCCCTGCATGTGGAGTTCCTGAAGTTCTCCCTCGGATGTCACCTTCAAAGCCCCCCTTCAGCCCAGCAGGAGAAGCTGAACCTCTAAACAGAGATATTGGAACATCCAGAAAATATGAAGCAGAGAAAAGAGGCTCAACGCGTGAACTGCTGTTTCTGGCTTTCTCTAGCCACGTTTCTTGCCTGGGCTGGTTTTCCCTGAAGAAGTTCTGAAAATTACAGAACAAAACGTGGGACTTTTCAAAGTTCTCAATTATGGATTTTGGACACTGGGTCTATGCAGGCCTCCGTCAGTCTTGAAAGACTACGGTATCGTGCTCAGCGCTGCATACGCTGCATGCGAAGCACAAAAGCTTGGGTTGGATTGTTATGGAGGATTGGCTGTTACCCAAGAAGCAAATCCCCCTCTCCACGCCACTGAATTAGTCCAGTGGAAAGGCAGAACCAATATAATTGGATCCAGCTGGCGTCACAGAGCTGGGCTAAGGACAAGAGCTCACCCTGTCTTGTGGGGCCGACCCAGGTCTCGAACCCTGGCCTGCTGGTTAACAGGCACAGCATCTTAACCACTTGCGCCAACCACAGCCCACTACAAAAGCCTACAGCACCCAGTATTCCCAGCCTGTCTCCCATCCAAGTACTAACCAGGCCTGACCCTGCTTAGCTTCCGAGATCAGACGAGATTGGGTCTATGATACCCTGAGGAATTACACTATGCAGTTCAGATGCCCTAACTCCCAAGAGCCGTTCCTCCATGCTCAGTCTTGCAGCACTCGCATCTCAAATCGCCAACCTGCCACCCTCTAGGTCAACAAGCACAGCGTCTTTAACCACTGAGCCACTCCTGCCCCAGTAAATAATATTCCCTTCCATCCACGTTGATTTGGACAACCACAAAAGCCAGACTGTGCATCAAGAGACTGAAACTGGCTGAGCTGAGCATCTGCACAAGGATATTTTGGTTTTGGGGGAAGATTGTTGCTGTTTTTACTTCATAGCAGGGTGACCAGATGCCAAACCCAAAATTCCTGAACCCCAAGACCAAAATTCCTACCCGCTTAAAGAAAATTGTTTTTATAGTTTTTGATTTTTGGTTTTTTGGTCATAACTTTGATAGGAAGGAGATATCTCAAATCCAATTTTTGCCTTGGATGCTGCTCTTCAATACGAATCCAACGATATATGGCATGATGGGCTACTGTGCACTATCGCAAAGTTCCAAAACAAAGCCAAAATGTAGGAGAATGAAACCAAAATGAAGCCCAGACTGGAGGCTAAAAATCCAGATAAATCCAAGTTTTCCTGTCATATGGTCACTCTGCTTCTAAGCGGGATCCCAAACAATCCTGAACTCCAACACAAGGTCCCTGAGATCCAACCAGAAACACCTCTCTGCACTTTCTGGTGTTTCAGCACCTTTCTTGCCTTTGACAAGACACCAAAAAGAAGTGGTTTTGGAAATATACACTTTATGAAAAGCTAGAAAACCTGGGAACAAATTCAAAGTGGATTAAAGCTGGCAAGAAAAATCATAGATCATAGAATCATAGATGTCAATGTACACAATTCTAGGGAAAGTTCATCTCTTTGGACCACTGTGGTTTTTAATTAGATGTAATTTGCTTTTGTGGCTCTCACAAGAGACTAAGGGCACAATTCAGAGTAACTACAGGAACATGTAAGAGACATTACGTTCACCCATAGTTTCTGCACCACCTATCTATCTATCTATCTATCTATCTATCTATCTATCTATCTATCTATCTATCTATCTACAGTATTTATATACCGCTTTTCAACTAACAAGTTCACAAAGCGGTTTACAAGGAAAATGGAAAAATAATAATAGCTAATTAATAGCTAATGGGTGCCTGTCCCAAAAGGGCTCACAATCTAAAATGCAAAAAAAGAACACCAGCAGAAGCCACTTGAACAGACATTGCTGGGGTGTGGAGGGCCAGTTACTCTCCCCCTGCTAAATAAAAGAGGAACACCCACTTGAAAGAGTGCCTCTTGCTCAGTTAGCAGGGGTAAGTGAAAACCTAGTGAAAACCTATGGGAAATTCATATTGCAATCCAGAGTAACCTGTTCTTACTCTGGAGCAAGGACTCCCCATAGTTACTCTGGATTTCACCCTAAATTAAGCTGGAAAAGGTGCATGTCAGATTCGAGTAAACACAGTGTTTTGATCAGCTTCAATACAGAGTCATTCTGCTCCCTACAATTCAGGTGGAAATTAAATCAATCTCAGCTCCTGATGTCTTTATAACATCTGAATAGGATTGGCAATAATTATGATTTTGACAGTAGGGTTAAGAGGGTATCATTGGGGTGGGACCAGTGATGGGCTTCAAAGAAATTAAGAACCGGTTCTCTGCCCATCTGCAGCCACTTTTAAATGGCTATTTTTAAACTTTATATGTCCTATCTTTGGTTAACAACCGGTTCTATAGAGTAGGTGCGAACGTGCTGGAGCCCAACACTGGATGGGACCCTCTGGGGGTCTTTTGGAAGGGAATCTGTAAATGTTTAAACGGTTAAGGGCTCCGATCTTGGATGAGTGCTGCTACCAACAGAGCTGTAGATGCTGCAAATTGGAATAAAGTTTTTTCTTTTCTTTGAAACCTGGTTATGGTTGTTTTGTGTTTTATTTGGGGGGGGCAAAGGATAGATGGATGGGTGGATGGAGGGATAGGAGGAATTGAAAAGGCTTCTCCTGCCTTATGACTGCTTCAGGTTGTTTGGAGATCATCCTGAGACTGGACGGGGATGTTCACTGCCTTGAATCTCAAAGCGTTTGTAACGGAGCTCTTTTTCACACCTAGTTCTTCACAAACATTTGGCTGTAATCCTAAGAGCACTTTCCTGGGAATAAGCCCCACTGAACTCAATGGAACTTCCTTTTGAGTACAGTGGTACCTTGCTTAACAAGTGCCTTGCATAAAGAGTGTTCCACTTAGAGAGCACAAATTTCTGTGTGGTTTCGCTTTGCTTATAGAGCATTTTTCGTATAATTGGCTGGGCTCTTGCCCCCAAGGAAGCCCCCCCTGCCTGAACCCCATTACAACCACCCCTCTGCCCCCACTATCTTCCCTGCCTGCACTTTTCCTTTCTTGTGAGTAAGCCCCAGTGTATTCAGTGGGGCTTGATTCTGAGTAAACAGCATAGAATCTTGCCCTTCTGATGTTGCTGCTGCAGCTTGCAAGGAGCATGCAAACAGCAGCTGTTGCTGGAGTTTGCTGGAGCATGCAAACTGCAGCCCACACACTTTCCTGTAAGTAAGCCCCAGTGTATTCAATGGGGCTTGATTCTGAGTAGACAGCATAGAATCTGGCCCCTTTGCTGTTGCAGACTGCCTATCTGGTTTGCATAGATAGATCTCACACACAGAGAGAGAGGTTCCTTGTGAAAGTTGCTCAGAAAGACACCAGTAACTCTTTGTGAAAATCAGTCATCCTTGCCCATAAAGGTTTTTCTTTTCTTTTTTACTGTACAGAATATTACAGTGTTTTATTACAGTAATTGTGGTCTGTATTATAGTGTTTTGAATTCAATTCCAGTGTTTTATCATCATTTTTACATCCAGTGAATATTTTTATATGAATATTTTGGGGGTTGTAGAACCAATCGTCTGAGTTTCCATTGTTTCCTATGGGAAAATCCGCTTCACTTAAAGAGCGTTTAGCTTAAAGAGCATGCCTCTGGAACGAATTAAGCTCTTTAAGTGAGGCACCACTGTAGACTCAAATAGGACTGCACAGAAATTTGGCACTGGGACTCACTTTTTAAAATAACACTCTGTTCAGGGTGACTTTGAGCACAATCTTAATCATGTCTACTCAAAAGTAAGCCCCATTGCATTCAATGGGTCTTGTTCCCAGGAAGGTGTCTTTAGGATTGTAGGCTATATTGCTAATTAAATTTAAAACTGCTTCTAATTAATTACATACAATTTATTAATTACAAGAAGGCTACCTGCTGCCTGTACACCAGCAAAAGGAGGACAATGAAGATTTTATTTCCAGGACACAAGGCTAAAAAAGGTGCCGTCCTGCAAACTGGGTTTATGGTCACCCTATTTAAAAGAGAAAACCTCATTTGCACTCAGGGTCAGGGCTACGAAAACCCATAAACGGGTCAATTTGTTACTGGGCAGAAGAAGTAGCTGGTCAAATTCTTCTCCCTTCATGGGAAGGATGCTTTAAAGCAGTGATTTTCAACCAGTGTGCCATGGCATATTGGTGTGCCATGGATGGTCCTCTGGTGTGTTGTGGGAATTTGGGGAGGGTCGTTCCAGGGGTGTTTTTGATGGGGTACTCAATGGAACAGAGTACTGGCACCTCTGTGGGGGTACCAGAACCTTGTGTGGTGAGTACTGGCACTTCTGTGGCCCCCGAGTAGACATGCCTATTATTACAAATAACAACTTCATAGTGAGCACCTCAAAACTTCACGGTGAGTGTGCCAGGAGATATAAATGGTTGATTTTCAACCAGTGTGCCATGGCATATTGGTGTGCCATGGCATATTGGTGTGCCATGGATGGTCCTCTGGTGTGCTGTGGGAATTTGGGGCGGGTCATTCCAGACTCAATATCTTTCATTTACACTATCCCTACAATCCAGAGTAACTACGGGAGCATTTAAGAGACATTACATGTACCCGTAGTTACTACCCCACCTAGTGTAAACCTATGGGAAATTCATATTGCAATCCAGAGCAAATTGTTCTTACATCGGAGCAAGGACTCCCCGTAGTTATTCTGGATTGCGCCCTATATTGCTTAGATGTGGGGACATGGATGCAACATCCTTCACCTGATTTGCAGTCCTGCTCCTTAAGGGCAATAAAGTCTTTGGCAGTGTTCTTGAATCTGTTCAGTCAAAAGTAAGGATAATCAGAAAATATCATCTACTAATCACACAGGGAACATGAACCCCGGCATCGGTCCTTTAGCGGCCGAAGGTGGCATTTCCACCTTGAAGGACAATTTAAATTCAGAGCTCAGTTGAGCAAATTGAGATCAGATCATTCACCACAAAGCAGAAGAGTGGAGGAGAGGCCAATGAAGGAGGTGAAGGAAGTCGAGCTCTTTGGGCTGCCTTGGAGGGATCCATGGGTTCGAACCCAGTTGGGGTGCGGCTCTATGAGATCCACTTTAGAGGAATCCCCATAACTTAACCCTGCAGAGATCGGCCCCATTGAAGGCTTGAGCAGCCCTGGGGCTAGAGGACATGGGAGGCAGGAGAGTGTGCCCCTTTTTCTGACATGCTGAAAGCCTTTTCAAATCATAAGATGAATACTACAAATTTTAACCCCATTTTTCTCCCACAAGCACCCAAAGCAGCTTAAACATTATTTTAAAAAAAACTAGTTATTAAAAACTAGTGAAGTGTACCCATGTTGTGGAGTAAAATTCCCCCTGTACACCATCCCCCATTGCACAACACCCTCATTGCGCATCATCCCCCCATGTGCATCAAGCCCTCCCCATGCACATCAAGCCCTCCCATGCGCATCAAACCCCCATGCTTAGGATCAGTGCCTGCCCGAGCTCCCATATCAGAGGCAGTAGGTTAAATACAGCACCTACACACCAGCCTCTGCTCTTCAGTGGTCCAACTCAGCACTCTCCTCCTCTCCATGTTTACACCTCTTTTCCGCCTCTCTCTTCTTTTTGGAGATGGAAATATCCTACATGGGAACCCCTGCTAGCCAGGGGTGGGCAGCGCCCAGTTTGGGCCAGATCGCCCATACCAGTTGCTGCTTTGCCCCCCCCCCCCACTACTGATCCGGTAGCTACAGGGGGCAAGAAAACCGGGCATATCAGTTTGGCGGGTGAGCGGGGCGAGGATTGCTGCCTCCTGGTGCTGCTGCTGCTGCTGGGGAGCCAGAAGAGGAGCTCTCTCTCCTTTAGGGACTCCTTCTCCGGAGTGATGCCCCCTTGATGCCCTCCAGTCTGCACCCCCCAGCTTGGCAAGGTTTGGGGTGGGAGAAGCGCCTCCTTGGCCATCATCTGCCTCGCCTTCCCTCCTTCCATCACTTGCCTTTTCTCCACATTGCACAGCCGGAGACTCAGCATCTCCTCTTCCATCCCTGCACCCCCTGGCTATGGAAGGCTTAGCATCCCTCCCTCTGCTGCTGGGGAGCTCCCTGGGGGGGCACAGGCTGCAGGGGCTGTGGAGGCAACAGCACTGGGGAGGTAAGAGGCACCTTCCAGATGTCCTCTTTTCCAGGACACATCCTTTTTTATTTTTTAACCTGGTGACTACAATCCTAATCATGTCTACTCCAAAGTAAGCCCTATTGTGTTTAATGGGTCTTACTCCCAGGAAAGTGTCTTTAGGATTGCTGCCTCTTTTCCAGGATAGATAATCTTTTTTTAGCCTGATTACTACAAGCCTAACCATGTCTACTCAAAAGTAAGCCCTATTGTGCTCAATGAGTCTTACTCCCAGGAAAGTGTCTTTAGGATTGCTGCCTCTTTTCCAGGATAGATCCTCTTTTTTTAGCCTGGTGACTACAATCCTAACCATGTCTACGCAAAAGAAAGCCCTATTGTGTTCAATGGGTCTTACTCTCAGGAAACTGTCTTTAGGACTGTAGCCTTAGAGCACTGCGTGTGCGCCAACCCTGCCCTCGCCCCCTGACCCCGGCCTGGCCCAGCCTGACCACATCTGGTGATCCAGTTGTTGGGCCAGGCCAGGCCTACCACTGCTGCTAACCCACTGCATGTGGCAATAATTTCAGCTGGCCTCATGCATGGGCTGGCCTTGGATGATGTGGGAATTCCACAGTAGGTCAAAGAATCCAGTCTGTATGTTTTCCATGGTCTGCTTTAGGATTGCAAAGAACCTTGACCAATACATTGATAGTAATTCAACAGGAATAGGGTGGATCTAACTGAGATCTAAACCCCTGCTAACTGAGCAAGAGGCACTCTTTCAAGTGGGTGCTCCTCTTTTATTTAGCAGGGGGAGTAACTGGCCCTCCACACCCCAGCAGTGTCTGTTCAAGCGGCTTCTGCTGGTGTTATTTTTGCATTTTAGATTGTGAGCCCTTTTGGGACAGGCACCCATTAGCTTTTAATTAGCTATTATTATTTTTCCATTTTCTTTGTGAACCGCTTTGTGAACTTGTTAGTTGAAAAGCGGTATATAAATACTGTAGACAGATAGACAGACAGACAGATTTTTATAGGGCAGATCATTCTCTTGCAAATGTGCAGCATAAGCCATTGAGTAGCCAGTTTGATTCAGCAGAATAACCTTTCCCACAACTGGCTGTCAGGAGGCCAGGACCAAACTATGAGCCACGGATAGGCCAGCAGGCCTCAACAGATTCATACCTTGCTGGAGGAGGCCAAGGGTTTTCCAACGTTTTGCAATGATATGCAATGTGCGCATGCAACGGGCGCATGTGCTGCAACTTCCTGTCTCTCACAGCAACCCACCAAATGCCACCGGAAACAAACAAGATCCCCGTCTCCTGTACCACTCACTTGCACATGTGTTGGATTTTTCCTCTATAAACAGATAGACTACAATCCTAAGCACACTTTCCTGGGAGTAAGACCAACTGAACACAATGTGGCTTACTTCTGAGTCGGCAAGGATAGGATTGTACCAATAGACTTTTATAAACAGTCTATAAATCCTTAAAAAAAAAACCTGAATAAAAAGACTTTAAGTATAATAGACCAGGGTCAGCAACCTTTCAGCAGCGAAGTGCCAAATCTATGTTACAATCTTATTCCACATGCTGACATAATTCTAAAATTACATTATATATGGCTTTTTTCTGGAGGTACTCACTGGTTCTCAGTACCGGCATCTATTTCCACCCGTTCCTTCCCCCAGCAGCCAATTAATAGGATGACCTAGCTATGCATATAAATTATATATACATATACATACATGCATGCTTACATACATATGATGATGATATTTATATGGGCTGTGGGTGGCACAAGCGGTTAAGACGCTGTGCCTGTTAACCAGCAGGCCAGGGTTCGAGACCCAGGTCAGCCCCACAAGACAGGGTGAGCTCCTGTCCTTAGCCCAGCCCTGTGACGCCAGCTGGATCCAATCGTATTGGCTCTGCCTTTCCATTGGAGTAATTCAGTGGCGTAGAGAGGGGGGATTTGCTGCTTGGGTAACAGCCCATCCTCCATAACAATCTAACCCAGGCTTTCGTGCTTCGCATGCAACGTATGCAGCGCAGAGCACAATACCATAGTCTTCCAAGACTGACGGAGGCCTGCTGCTTTAATAATTATATGCATGCATATATAACATGTATATGCAGAGACCACTTCCAGAGGCTTTTCTGTCTTCCAGCCAGCACATTGCTCCCTCTGCACCCGACTCCTCCCCAATCCCTGGGAGCTGGAGATGCTGAAGAACAGCCTGATCCTATCCTTGATCCTATCCTGAGCTTGGCACACCTCTTGCAAAGCAGAGCAATTTCTGAGCAGAAAACTGCTCTTCGATTGCAGTTTTGCTCAACACTTCTTGGGAGTAGCCTCCATTGACTGCAAAGGGATTTACTTCCAAGTAGAAAAGAGCAGGATTGAGCTCTAAGTATGCACTCTTCTCCACCCCTTCCATTCTGATGGGATGGCACAGTGGGATGAGGGTGGGGAGAGATGGTGCCATTCTGGGCACTGGTGATAGTGACGGGCAGCTGCCTGCAGGAAGCTGGCACAGCAGCAGTAAGAACACCTCCTAGTTGTGTGTGCCAGGGTGCCTAGTTGTGTGTGCCAGGGTGCCAAGCATCATTCTGAGTGCTGAGAGTCACCTACCCAAATATACACTTAGGGCACAATCCAGAGTAACTACAGGGAGTCCTTGCTCCAGTGTAAAAACAATTTGCTCTGGATTGCAATATGAATTTCCCATAGGTTTTCATTAGGTGGTGCAGTAACTACGGGTACATGTAATGTCTCTTACGTGCTCCCGTAGTTACTCTGGATTGTAGGGTAACCCTTTAAAAGTCAGGTGTCATCACAAAATCATCATAAAATGATGGGGCATCATAAAAGGTGTCATCATAAAATCATGGGGCAAGGAGTTCCACAGATATTTTCAGAAATCTTTCCTCTTATCTCTATCATAAATCAGTCAAGCAAGATGTACCCGAGAGAATAGCGAACAGACAGGCTTCCATGGAGGAGGCCTCAGAGAAGTATCTACAGTTGTTCAAAGGTCAATACAGGTCTGGCTCAAGCAGAAGGAACTGGCCAAACAGCCACCCAAACCACAAGGCTGTTATCACAACAGGGTGAAGGTGAGAGAAGAGAAAGGGGGAAGTTGCACACCCCACCCAGACTGATTAGATCTGGACTGAGGTCAGAAATGCTGAGCCCACGTTTGGGCTGACCCTGTTCAGAGCATCACGCATTTGATGCAATAGTGAGAAAATCCTACATACACGTGCCTCTACATCTCCTCCTAACTGGGCGGAGAGGCACTTTTCCCAGTGGACTTCCCTTATATTGAGCAGGTAGATACTGGTCTCTCTTCAGCCTAGCATGGTGTAGTGTGATGGGTGAAGATGTCAAACATTAGCAACTGCTGACAAAAAACCTGGTTGATGCAGGTCAGAGAAAATCTTGTGGCAGGATGGATTTGGACCATGAGCAGTAGATTGGAGACCCCTGGGTTAGATGATTTATAGGGCCACAATGGCTAAGTGATTAAGATGCTGTTCTAGTCAATCTGAAGACCCAAGTACTGTAAATCCAGCTAAGCTACTGACATCTCCAAAGTCATAGTAACTACCAAATAGGGTGGTTAGTAATGATTCAGGCTGGGGTTCAGGACAGAGACTGCCTTGGTGGATGACCTACACTAAGGACTGGACAGGGGGAGTGAGTCCTTGTTGGTCCTGCTCTCAGCAACCTTCAACACCATTGTCCATGGAGTCCTTCTGGGTTGGTTGGCTGGAGTTGGAGGTACCATTCTGCGGTGGTTCCACTCCTGCCTGGCTGACAGATCCCAGATGGTGGTGCTGGGGGAAGCTTGCTCGGTACCCTGGCCTCTTCGGTGTGGGGTGCCACAAGGTACCATTCTATCCAGGGGTGGGCCCAGCCATCCCCAAGATCTGGTTTGCTGGAACTTAGTGGGCGGGGCCTGGGTCAGGGGCAGGGTTGGGGTCAGGGGGTGGGGCGGGGCAGGGCGGGGCAGGGGCGGGCTCCAACCCCGCCGCACTGCGCATGCGCCAGGTGTGGCACATGTGCAGTGTGTCTTCTGAAGCCGAGCTTCAGGAGACTTAGTGCCCATGTGCCAGGCTTGGCGCAAGTGCGCTGAGTCTCCTGAACCTCGGCTTCAGGAGACTCAGCGCACATGCATCCAGCTAGACGCAAGCGCACTATGGATGCAGCGCGCATGCATCCAGCTAGACGCAGCTAGAAGCTGAGCTTCAGGAGACACATGGCAGCCGCTGGTGAACTGGTCCCCGCGGTTCTGCCAGCCACGGCTCTGACCGGTTCACCAGCGGCCGCCACGTGGAAAGATCCGGTTTGGGCGAATAGGCCTGAACCGGCATCTGCCCACTCCTGATTCTATCCCCCATGCTATTCAACATTTACATGAAGCTGGAGGTTTGGAGTGTGTCGCCATCAGTACCCTGATGACACCCAGCTCTATCTCTCCTTTCCTCCTGAGTCCGAGGAGGCAGTTGAGGTCACGAATCGCTGTCTGGGAGCAGTGGGCAACTGGAGGGGATTTAAGCACTGCTGTGTTTTATAAATGATTTCATGGTGGTTCTATAGATTTGTAATGATTTTTATGTATTTGTTTTATCCATTTTAAAATTGTATTGTGATGGTAATTTTTAAATGTTGTAAGCCATGTTGAGTTCCTTCAGGAAGAAAGGCTGGTTAGAAATTAATAATAATAATAATAATAATAATAATAATAATAATAATAATAATAATAATAATAATAATAATAATAATATGCCTGCTTGTTAACAGGCACAGCGCCTTAACCACTTGCACCACCCATAGCCCAACAGGCCAGGGTTCGAGACCCAGGTCGTCCCCACAAGACAGGGTGAGCTCCTGTCCTTAGCCCAGCTCTGCGACACCAACTGGATGCAATCATATCAGCTCTGCCTTTCCATTGGAGTAATTCAGTGGAGTGGAGAGGGGGATTTCCTGCTTGGGTACCAGCCTATCCTCCATAACAATCCAACCCAGGCTTTCGTGCTTCACATGCAGCGTATGCAGCGCCGAGCACAATACCATAGTCTTCCAAGACTGAGTGGGCTCTGCAGCTTCTAAGGCTGGCCCTGACTACAACAGATATTAAAAGCTTAAAAAACAAAGCATCCATCTGTAACAGGTTAGTATTATTACTGCTGACCAGCTATTGTTATGCTCAGAATTCACTAGAGAGCATCTGAAGGTCGTTATCCATCCCTAATACCTTGCAGATCTAAGGTTGACCACTGGATCACTACCCAGGAAACAAATGGCACATCACCCTCTTACTGTTACTTGTCAGGAGAGAGAGAGCTGAAACATAGAAGCCTGCCTTCCAGTGAGTAAATGGGGGTCGAACCCTACTGGGTCCCTTTCAATTCTATGGTTCTATGGGTGCCGATACTTTCTGATGAGGGAAAGGTACATTGTGCTTGCTCACCTCTCTTCCCCTTCCACCCAGTGGTGGGATTCAAATAAATTAACAACAGGTTCTAGGTCCCGTTAGTAACAACAGAACCAGGCACTCATTAGCAGAACCAGGCGCTCATTAGCAGAGAGTCCTATAGAACCTGTGAGAACACCCTAAAGCCCACCACTGCTTTCACCTACATACTGCTTCCACCTTCACCACTTGCAGAGCTGAGCTCAGGCCCTGAAACACCTTCTGGGGCTCTTGATCGAGCTGAGCGGTCATTTGCAAAACCCAATTTTAAATTTCAGTTAAACTTATTTTGTGGCCACCCTACTTGGGCAAGACCCGGAAGACGTTGGGGGGTGGAGCTGACATGAGATCAGAATCAAGGTCTGCATTTGTCTTATCCGTTTTTGAGACAGTTACAAAGAAGCAAACACCCCTATTGGGACACTTCCTATCTGGTGTCACCCATTTCTTCAGAATATTTGCATTTCACCAGAATTGTTTCATGCAACTGATGGTGTTTTCTTCCAAAAATCTCTCCAGTCTTCTTCATTTAGGTCAGACACTATCACATCAATCTGTGGCAAGGAGTTCCACATATCGGTAGTTCCTAGAAACTAATTCTACGAGTTTCTACGAGTTCCTAGAAATCAATTAAATTAAATTCTAAATTTATTGATTTATATTTGATTTGATTTGATTTACCACACCTTTCCCATACAAATGCTTTACAAAGCTTTTGTTCGCACAACAACCCTGTGAGGCTGGGCTGAGAGTGTGCGAGTGGCCCAAGGTCACCCAGGAAACTTCATGGATTAGGACAGGATTCGAACCTGGACCTTCCAAGTCTCAGTCCAACTCCCTGACGAGTACAACGTCCTGGTTTCCACTGTGGTGGGATTCAAATAACTGAACAACAGGTTCTATGTCCTAATAACCTAAATTAACAACAGGTTCTATGTCCCATTAGTAACAGTTCTCAGAACCAGCTCATTAGCAAGGGGTTCTATAGAACCTGTGAGAACCCCCTGAAGCCCACCGCTGGGTTCCCATTACATGCTAGTTAAAGAAATATTTTCTACAAGGGACTGGTGACAACTGACACCAGGTACATGTAGCTTTGAGCATCAATAGAAACCCAATAATTTTGCCTTTGTTAGAAGCAAATGCAAGCACAGTTATCACATTAATTATTAAATAATCTTCTTTATGTATTACAAATTATTTTTATTTTTTGTGTACAGAGGTTGCCTGTGGTCCTCACCAACTCCAAATTTTACCTGAATGGTCTCTGAGTTCCTAAATGTTATAAGTTCCCACTGCTATAAGACTACAGTCCTTGAGAGTAAGCCCAATTACTATAATGTTTATAATGTAATATCTGTCTATCTGTCTATCTATCTATCTATCTATCTATCTATCTATCTATCTATCTATCTATCTATCTATCTACAGTATTTATATACCGCTTTTCAACTAAGAAGTTCACAAAGCGGTTTACAAAGAAATGGAATATTACCCAATCACTATAATGAGGATATTTACACCTACTTGAGAGTAAGCCCCATTGATTGTAATGAGATTTCTATCTGTTTTTTTCAATTTTTATAAGGTTTTTATTGATTTCAGATAAAGGTATAGGACAGATTTATTATATATGGGGAGGGGATATATAGGGTACACACATTAGGACCATTGTTGTACATATTAACTTCAATTTCTTCAAAATATCTTTAGTTAGATCCATCAAATTACAGTTTTTCAATATAAACTTATCATAATATCTATATATTTTAAACTCTTCTCTAATCCATACCTAACACATTAATATATACTATCCATCTTCAAGTATCTACCGTGTTTAAAAAAACCAGAAAAATACAAAAAACCAAAGCCAGTATGTCTTTCTTAAGCTGCGATCCTAATGACACTTTCCTGGGAGTAAGACCCATTGAACACAATGGGGCTTTCTTTTGAGTAGGCATGGTTAGAATTGTGCTCTTACAGCCCAATCCAGAGCAACTGATCTGTCCACATAAGAGCCCTTAGGTTGCCCTATCTAACACTAGGTTGGAACAACTGCAAGATGCTCCAGCCCAGTTACTCTGAAGGAGGCTTAGGGCAGAGCAAGGCAAGATAGGGTGCCCTAAGAGAGGTGGACCTGCTCTGCCCTAACTGGGGCAGCCTAAGCAGCTCAGGAGAGGCAAGTTGAGGGCATGTTGAGCTCTGTCGTATCAGCTCTGTCGTATCAGCTCTGTCGTCCCATTGGACTAGTTCAGTGGTGTGGAGAGGGGGGGATATGCTGTTTGGGTAACAGCCTATCCTCCATATCAGTCTACCCAGGCCTTCGTGTTTTGCATACAGTATCGAGCACAATACCATAGTCTTTCAAGACTGATGGATGCCAAGTTGCTGTTCAGAACATTCATGTTGTCCTGCAGTCTGGCTGGTGGCCTGGTGGTCCCCCATTCATGCCCAGCTCATCGTTCTAAAGCTTGAAAACTTATTGATCTTACATATGAATTTCCGTGCAAAAAGGACCTTAGCCAGCCTTGGTTAAAGAGTCTGACATTGGGCCACCTCTCTCTAAATGTCACTTTGGGCCTCCAAAGTTTCTGGACCAACAGAGTACCAGGTGGGGGGGGGGAATTCTGGTCCTGAGAAATTGGGCTCATCTCTGATAGTTCTCAGATGACCATGAAAATCCTCTTGGCTCCAGTAATGAGATCTGCTGTTTGTACCTGTGGCTCCAAAGCTGAGCCTTTCAGGAGAGGATTTTGATGCCTTTTTATTTTTCTGTTTCAATGAGCTGGCGTAGTATAAGATGCTAAGGCAGTGGTCAGGGAACAGGGGTAAATTACCCCAAATGGGGTAAAAATGAAATTCCTGGGGGTAATGGACAGTCACGCTGCTGAGACACAGTCAGGCATGCATATAGAGTCATATGCCATAGTCTTTCATGCATATGAACCTATATGCATGCCCGACTCTGTCTCAGCAGCGCAAATGCCCATTTCCCCCAGGAATTTCATTTCATTGCATATAGAATCTATATCTATATATCGATCAATCGATTGATTGATTCTATATGCATGCCCGGCTGTGAGTGTTATAGTACTGTAGCGTACAAGGACCTGAAGCAGTGCACTGCATTAATAATATATGATTTCCTTCCTTTCAAATCAAGGGGGTAACGTCAGTGTATCTAAATATATTCTGGGGTAAAAGGAAAAAAAGTTCCCTGACCCCTGCGCTAAGGCATCTTCAACATATACCCAGGTATGGGTCCCACTGAACTGAACTGAACTTCCAGACTGGTCTCCCACTCCTTGGTTTTCCCATCAGGAATCATACTTGCCTTTCAGGGATGTTGCAAAGTAGTGCACCAAAACACTCTGCACACTTAGCAGGGACAGGAGAAGGGAACAAGGGGAGCATTTGGACCTGGGCCCAGGAACCAAAGGGGCCAGAAATCTCCTGGGATCTTCGATGTTCTGATCTTGCTGATCTCTGATCTCACACTTGCTGACTGCATGGGTTGCAGGGTGTGTGGCGGTGCCAAGGAATGCACATGTAACACCCCTTAATAATGTGTTGTGTATGGGAGGAAACTGGCATGCTATAGGAGTTCTTTGGCTGGTGGGTCCACTAACTGTGAAGGAGTGGTTAGGACCTTCGGGACACAGCTGTGGGTCTGCACCTGCTGCAGAATTGATAAATCTTGGTGTGCACAACTGCACATAAGAGGCCAAAAGCAGATGAGACAAATTGTAGATTTGCAACCTGGAGATCTCTTCTTCTTAACAGTTTGGTGCTTTGAAAAGTGGGGGGGGGGGGGGACGGATGGACAGATGGACGGATGGGAGCAATGGATGATGTATGTCTCCCCTTCCACAAGAGAGGCATGAATGCAATCATGAATGCAAACAGCTGGAGAGAAACAAAGCTTTCTGAGTAGGAATTTATTACCATGTACTCATTTATTGTCTGCTTAAATATGCATTCCATAAAATATACTCAAGATAATATATATTTACTCATATGGCAAAATGCATCCACATAACATGGACTTCACACATATAACGTTTATGAACAGTTATTAGGTGTCTGAACTTATGGCCCAACATCATTTAACCATTGGACAACAGTGCCCTCACGTTGGTATAATTCCCGCCAGAAGCCAGAGTACCTTCTAAAGGGACGTTCTATTGCAATATAATGTAATATATTTAATGTTTATATATATTATATTATATATATAATATATAATATATATAATATAATGTTTGAGAAACATTCCTGCAGTCACAGTGAGGATTGTCAACCGGTCCCCACTTGCATTTCCCATATTGGTTGGTTAGTGCAAAACCAGGTAAGTGCTGTCCAATTCCTCCTGGGAAGATCAAAGCTATAGAGAAGTTGCTCCGGATCAGGCACCAGATGAAAGAAATCTGGATTGGAAGTTGCCCACTCTTGGCACCGAGGCTCTGAGGGTGGGAATGAGCCCCTTCCTAGTTAACTATAGTGGTTCCTATATAACTATACTAGCAAAAATGTACCCGCGTTGCAGGAGTAAAATTCCCCCGTATGCCATCCCTCCACTGAATATCAGCCCGCCCCCGATGCATATCAACCCCCCACGCACATTAACCCACCATGCTCATAAACCCCCCATGTGAAACAACCTCCCATGCACAACATTCCCCATGTTCATCCACCCCCACGCGCATCATCCACCCCATGCGCATCATCTGGCCATGTGCATCCGTCCCTCATGCTCATCCGTCCACCATGCACATCACACCCGTATGAGCAACATTCCTCCATGCGCATCAAATCCCCATGCGCATGAACCCACATGCGCAACATCTCCACATGTGCATTGACCCCATGTGCAATATCCTTCCATGCGCAACAATCCTCCATGCACAACATCCCTCCATATGCATCATCCCCCATGCGCATCACCTTCCCAATGTGCATCACCCCTCATGCACATCAGTGTCCCATGGCTGATGCACATCAACCCACCATGCTTACAAACCCCCATGCACAACTTCCCCATGAGCAAAATCTATACATGTGCATCAACCCCCATGTACATCAATCCCCCATGCACATCATCCCTCCATGCACATCACCTCTCATGCACAACATCCCCTCATGTACATCCACCCCATACACATCAGTCTCCCATGCTCATCATCTGCCCATGTGCAGCATCTGTGCAAGCACATCACCTCTCCATGCGCATCACCTCCACATGCGCAACAGCCCCCCATGCGCAACATCCTCCTCAGTGCAACCCCTCCCTCCAAACGACATCCCCCCCTCCCCCGCAGTGCACCAGGCACTGATCACCAAATCGGATGGATGTTGGATGGTCTTCCATGTTAAGTGTAGGACAAAAATACGTTGCACCCCTTTTCAGCCCCTTAAGGGTTAAATTTCTCCACTTCAATTCTTGGTGGGTGTTGAAGTGACAGGAGGAACACCCTCCCCAAATTTCACACTTCTAGGTCCAGGGGTTGGAGCAGAGCACCCATCAGTTACTGAGTCTTCAATGCAAAGTATAGGGAAGAAAACACATTGCGCCCCTTTTCACCCCCTTCTAGTTGGAATTTCGGATAACTGGTTCTTAGTGGATCCCTCCATCACAGAAGGAACACCCTCCCCAAATTTCACACTTCTAGGCCTGGTGGTTTTGGCAGGGCGTTGATGAGTCAGTAATGACGATGAAGATTAGTTTTATAAAATGCATTGCGCCCCCCTTTCACACCCTTCTGGTTGGAATTTCTGAAAACTGGTTCTTAGTGGATCCCTCCATCATGGAAGGAACACCCTCATCAAATTTCACACTTATAGGCCCAGCGGTTTTGGCTGGGTGTTGATGAGTCAGTGATGATGATGAAGATGCCTTATATATATATATATATATATATATATAAAACTTCCTTTATAATTATAATATTTAAGTACAGTGGTACCTCTCATAACAAGCATCTCACATAACAAGCATTTCACATAACAATAAATTTCCAAGAAATCTTGCTTCACATAACAAGGTCCGCTTCACTTAACAAGCAAGTGTGCTATGGGCACACATGCTATGCAGCCCTGACGCTCCGCACGGAGGCTCTTTAAAAGGGCTGCTGGCCAGCACTGCTGCCTCTAACTGCTCCCAACTTGGGGGCAGTTGCCTGGGGGTGCCAGAGGCAGCTGCCCCTATCTGCCCCAACCGGCCACCTTGAACTTCCAGCAGCAGTCCAGGTAAGCCTCCCAGGAAAGTGTCTTTGATTGCAGCCTCCTAACCATGTATACTCAGATGTAAGCTCCGTTGTGTTAAATGGGGTTTACTCACAAGAAAATATCTTTAGGATTACAGCCTAAGTATACTTCATAAGATCATGCACATTGAATGCATGTTTTGAATTCAGTTTCAGTGTTTGTCATCATTTTTACATCCAGTTAATATTTTTATTTGAATGTTTTGGGGGTTGTGGAACCAATCGTCTGAGTTTCCATTATTTCCTATGGGAAAATCTGCTTCACTTAAAGAGCATTTCACTTAAAAAGCATGCCTGCGGAACAAATTAAGCTCTTCATGTGAGGCACCACTGTATTTAATTTCCTACCTAACCCTTTAGGAAACCCTAAATATAACGTGTCATGGGAATGCACACGGGTTGAGTGTGAAGGAGCGGCACATGCTCCCTAAAAATACTCAACGGTTCTCCAGGAAAGCAACTGTCCTCCCCCAGAGCCTTCTATTTAGGGAGAACCTCGGACTGCTCTGCCTCCAGGAAGGGGGGATGTGACCTGATCAAGAAGGCAAAAAGGGCTGAGCTACATCTTCTTGGACAGGTGAGAGACACGCAGTCACCTGCGCTGAAGACAGTGTGATCAGCCGGGTGCAGGACAGAGGCATGGATCCCACTGAACCCAGGGTGGCCAGATACCCAAACCTCAAAAGGAGGACAAGGTCTTGGATTCCTCTCAGCCTGGCCTTTCCGGAAGACAATGGCACATTTGCCTACTCATGAGTAAAGCTGCGATATTGGGCACTTTCCCTTTCCCATAGAGCTCAATGTGTATTTTTTATTTTTAGGTTTTTTGGTCATAACCTTTGAAAGGAAGGTGATATTTCAAAACTGATTTTTGCATTGGATTCTGCTCTTCAATATGAATCCAATGACATATGACATGATGGGTACTGCACACCTTTGCAAGTTCCAAAATGAACCCAAATTGGAGGACAATGAAGCCCTTTTGGAGGACACGTGGACAGGAGGGAAGAAAAGAGGACAAATCCAGAAATTTCCAGTCGTGGTCTTCCTGCACTGAACCATACGTACATTTGAGTAGATAAGCACAGGCTGGTCTCCCACTCCTTCTCAGCCTTGGTCTTCCCATCGGTAATTGTACTTTCAGGGATGCTGCAAGGTAGTGGAAGGGTCTCCTCCTAGGGTCTCCTCCTCCTGCAAAGTAGTGGAAGGGTCTCCTCCTCCTCCTCCTCATTGAGGCCAGTGATCACCTTTCTTGAATTATTTTGTGCTACTTCTATATCAGCCATGGTCAGTCTTCCCATTCCAGGCTGCACCATCCCAATCCTAGACTGCTGGACAACATCCATCCTTGCGTTCTGGGCTACCACTAAATGCACAATCTAAACCAGTGGTTTTCAACCAGTGTGCCATGCCACACTGGTGTGCCGCAGATGGTCCTCAGGTGTGCCACAGGATTTTGAGGAGGTCATTTGGGGGGGGGGTCACTTGGAGAATTTGAGCCCCCTACCAACAGCATGGTGTGCCTTGTCAATGGTCAAAATACTGAGGGTGTGCCTTTGCAATTTCAGAGCATTGCCAGTGTGCCATGACATGGAAAGGGTTGAAAATTACCGATCTATGCAATGGACAATTTGTCCAGAGCTCACCAATGTCCATACAGTGGCTTCTTCCTCTCTCTATATATAGTGTATATCTATAGTGGCAATGTACATGTATGGTGGTATATGTATATATTTATATGTATAAATAATATAATGTGCAAGCAAATTGCAAATGGATTTATTTACTACTCATATACGGAAAGGACAAACTGGGATTGTTTTGATTATGAAAAGCATGGCACAGTGAGATCATCCTCCTTCTGGTAGGAATAGCCGCATGTTTCTGGAACAAGAACTGGTTTGCATCCAGACCTAACTGGAACATTTCCATACCTGCAAAGAAGTGAAGATTAGGTTTGCTTTCTCCAGAATTTGCAAGAAGTCCTTTAATAGCAGAGGACTCGGATATTTCCCAGCTCTGTATTTGCCCAGGTCCCCTGTATTATATGGCAAAATGTGTGTCTTGCCAACCGGCTCTGCTTGCCAGAGGGTCTTCGTCAGCAACTGGGAAAGACATCATTGAATGAAGAATCCCACAATTTGCCCAGGGAACATTATTTTGGGAATGAGATCCTGTTCTCACTTAGGTGGGCAAACTCCCACCATATCTCCCTTTTGAACTGGCACGCAAATGCTCCCGTGATATGCCAAATCCCAACTCCAGTACGCAACCAGCACAACTCCAGTACTCAACCAGCGCAGCACAGCCCTTGGCTGTTCATGTCTACTTGCTTCTGTGTAGGGCAGGGATGGGCCTGGCCCAACCTAACAACCGGTTCACCAGAAGTAGGCGGGCCAGGCAGGGTCAGGGGGTGGGGCCAGGGTCAGGGGGCACGGCTGGGGGCAGGGAGGGGGGCCCTACCCTGGCGTACTGCGCATGCACCAAGGTTGGCACAAGCGCAGTCACGTCCTGTTCGGGACGCCAGTGGTGGGCCCCAAGGGCGAACCGGTTTGCCCTTTTTTTGACCCGCCGCTAGCAACCAGATCACTAGCGGCGGGCCAAAATTAACAACCGGTTCTACAGAACCGGTGCGGACCGGCCTGGGCCCACCTGTGGTGTAGGGTTGCCATAATTCTCTTCCACAAAATCAGGACGGGACCATCTGTCCCATTGGCCAATATTTGAACACAATCCCCACCAAATCGGGATTGTCCCTGTTTTGGGGGACATGTGGCAACCTTAGTTCTGTGCCACATCCAGAGGCCTCAGAGTGCCTCTGCACCACTTCGCAGAGTGTCTCTGAGTAACAGGATCAATTCTGACAATAGAAGCCCATATGGACCTGGGAAAATTGTCCCACTAGTACCTAATCCCACAAAGTGCCTTCCAGATCTTTTGTAGTGTCGATTTCCATAGCAGCCCAGCGTGCCAGGCTTGTGCCAGCCTTTTCCATAGTGGCCCAGTGTGCCAGCCTTATATACCATATTATGGTATTATATACCATATGCCATATTATATACCATGTGCCATGATATACTTGGTGTAGAAATTGGCCTACCTGGGACAGCAACTGATTCCTTTTCTACCACATTTACAGGTCATGCACATTGATGTGTCCCATTCAGACCCCTCTGGGTGCTGGTCCATGTAGTAAGGATCAAGACAGTACTTCGTTATTCTGCCTAGGAAAGGAAGCCCAACGTCAGGTTTATTTCTAGTAGTGCATGAACTGCAGTGCCAAAAGTCATTGACTAATCCAGAAAACTGCCCTTCAGCAGAACGCAACAATCACACAATCCCTACAATCCAGAGTAACTACAGGAGCACATAAGAGACATTATGGGCACCAATAGTTACTGCACACCTAGTGAAAACCTCTGGGAAATTCATATTGCAATCCAGAGTAAATTGTTCTTACACTGGCGCAAGGACTCCCCATAGTTGCCCTATATCTATATTTATCTATCGACCTATCTATTGATAGACTGATAGATATAGATATATTGGTATATATAGATATATATATTCCTGTGATGTCCGGGTAAAACCAGATGTCTGACCACCCTGCCCAAGGGTTGGGATCCTGGAATAAGGATTGCCGAGTAAAGATCCTGGAGTAAGGATTGGCTGCAGCAACAGCAGTAGTAGGTGGTTCAGAAGCTTGTAATATAGTTTGCAATTCATCCTCCATCCCACGAATTTGCTGGACACATTACAGGAAGGTTGTCGTCCTGACATTTGAATGCCCTCTGAACAGGTACCATATCTCTCTGTCTTCCTCTTGTGCAAATGGTTAATCCTACAATCCAGAGTAACTACAGTAGCACATAAGAGACATATATGTTGACGTAGTTACGGCACCACCTAGTGAAAGCCTATAGGAAATTCATATTGCAATCCAGAGTAAATTATTCTTACATCAGAGCAGGGACTCCCCGTAGTTACACTGGATTGTGCCCTAAGATACTGTGCCCCTTAACCTGGGTTTGAGACCCGGGTTTGAGACCTGGGCCTTACAAGATGCGGGTGAGCTCCTGTCCTTAGCTTCTTCCAACCTAGCAGTTCAATAGCATGCAAATGCAAGTAGATAAATAGGTACCATTTTGGTGGGATGGTAACAGTGTTCCATGCGCATGCAGGCCACATGTCGGACAACACTGGATCTATGGCTCTAGGAACAGGGATGAGCAGCCCACCCTACACCCTACATAGCAGTTCAACTTGCGGGAGACACCTTTACCTTTACAGTAAATTAGCTGTCCTTACACCGTAAAGAGAACTCTTCAGTGACTGAACAGAGTACAAATCTTTGAGAAATCAGTACAGATAATGTCCTGAGATAAGCCTGCTCTCCTGTAACAACTTAGTGAGCTGTGAATTGCCAGTGATCAGAGTAAATAAAAGCCAAGCCTGGCTTTTTTCTATTTGTACTTGAAAACTTTACACTGAACTCTCCGACAAACCGGCAGTCCTTGGCATAACATAAGAAACTAAACTTCTTCAGCATTTGTCTCCTATGGTCTCCTATTCTGGATCAGAGTAATCCAGTCCATGTAATGATATGACACTGAAGAAGCTGGCCTGTCCCTGAGGTCTGTGGCTGGGTAGTTACCCGCCCACCAAAGTCACAGTAACCATCTGACTGTGTTTTCCAGGACATGTCCTCTTTTTAGCCTTCTAAAAAAATCTTTGTCCCCCTTTCCCTTGTGAACAGGCAGCATGTACCCTTCTTGGAATTACTAATGATGGGTGCAATTCTGAGAAATTTAGGCTGGCCTCACTCACCTGGCCTATCTTTCCCTGGTGGTGTGGGGAGGTCAGTGTATTCATTGGCCTAAATCCCCACCACTGGACGGGGCAGAAGTATCGGCACTTTTGTGACACCCCCAGGTCAGCACAGGACTATTGCTGGGTTTTAGGCTGGCCTAATTGGAGATTAGGATTGCAGCCTATAAATAATAAATGAAATGTAATAATTTTAAACTTAATAATAAGTAATATAGTGTTAATATAGTGTTAATATACTTATTATATATATATATATATATATATATATATATATATATATATATATATATATATATATATAATATTTACTATATATACACACACACAGTAGACTATATTATATACAGTTATACACTATACACTTATATATATATATATATACACACACATATGAGTATATAATAATAATATTATATACAAATAAGTATATAATATTAATATAAGTAAATATAATAACAATAAGTAATATAGAGGCAATGAACCTGAATTTGGATGGACTTCAGAAGCTATGGGACTTCAGAAGCTTTGTGTCCATGGGGTCACAAACAGCCAGACACGATTTAATGATTAAACAACAACAATATAGTGTTTAAACTAAACACCTGACAGCAATATGTATGAGTGTTTTTAGTTTTTATTCTATCATTTCCTGGTGTCCTACGTTTTGGGGCCTCGTTTATAGTATATGGTCACAGTGATTGAAGTGGTACCTATTTATTTAAGAGCACAATCCTAACCATGTCTACTCAAAAAGTAAGCTCCATTGAGTTCAACGGGACTTACTCCCAGGAAAGTATTTTTAGGATTGCAGCCTAAGTTGGCAGGAGATGAGATGAGGGAGGGCAGCTCACTCCGTCATGCAGCACTCGAACCGGCAACCTACCAACCTTCAAGTTGACAATGACAGTGTCTTTAACCACTGAGCAACTGCTGCCCTCTAGCAAAACATTACATAAGAAGTCAAAACTGCAACGTTCATTGGGGAGAGGGCTATGAATATCTACAACTTAACTGACAGAAACTACCCCCCCCCCAAAAAAAAAACCCCAAAAGTTCTGCCCATTTCTTACAAGATAAATGGAGGACAGTCAAAGCGACTGTAGCTTTGCAAAGGTCTATCCATAAACTGTTCACAGTGTATCCCTACAATGCAGAGTAACTATGGGAGCACGTAAGAGACATTAGGTGCACCTGTAGTTATTGCACCACCTAGTGAAAACCTATGGGAAATTCATATTGCAATCCAGAGTAAATTGTTCTTACACCGGAGAAGGACTCCCCATAGTTACTCCGGATTGCGCCCTAAGTTTCTGGTCTTTGGTAGGGGCAAAGAAAAACTGTTGTAAAAATGCATCTAACAAGCGCCTCCAGGAACCATTTGGATCACACGGTGATCTGGAGAACAGATTCAATATTTACAGGAGAATCAAAGCTGGAGAGCCTAACAGGTGGACCAGAACCAGGCACCTTCTTTGAAGCTGTGCCTGTTCCATCTTTTCTCCACCAACAACAGGTTTTTATGAACCTGTTATTCTGTTCCTCTCGAGTGGTTAGCAAAAAATAGTTGAACTATTATAAGGGACTCGCTGTGTGCTGTTGTCGCCACCGACGAAAACGAAGCCGATAGCATAGGAGATGTCCTCTTTTTTCCAGGACATGTCCTCTTTAGCCCTCTGTCCTGGGAAAACATCTTCAACGTCCTCCTTTTCATTGTGAGCAGGCAGCATGTCGCATTCTTGGAGTTAATAAATTCTATGTAATAGTTTCAAACATACTATCAAATAATGGCTGTAATCCTAAAGGCACCTACCTGGGAGTAAGACCCACTGAACAAAATGGGACTTACTTTTGAGTAGGCTGTGTTTAAATTAATTCTAAATTCTCTTTTCCGGGTGTTTATTTAGAAGCATGTGATGCTGTTAATTATAACCGATGACAACAAAGTTTGCAATGAATTCCTGAAGAATCTTTTCCACTATTTTCACTACAGAAAATAATTTTAGGACCAAGTTAGGAGTAGGTTGGATGACATTTACCCTTATAAACTTTGACTGAGAAATGCCCTGGGTTAAACCAGCAGATTCCGTGAGCGACGACCAGCATGAGGCCCAAAACCATCAGGCTAAGCAGAACTTTCTGGAAACAAAACAAACAAACAGACAGAAAGAAAACAATCACACAAAAGTCCTATTTCTAAAATGGTGAAAGCCAAATATGTTTTCTTACGCTCTATGGGTGGTGTGTGTGTTTTAACCTCAATCTCGGATACTCCACCAGAGGTCTGGGAGTCTGCGCAGTATCTTAGCTGTTCCTAGTATTGCACTTTTCTGGATTGAGTGTTTCTCGTCCATCTATGGCAGTGGTTCTCAATCTTTCCAACATTGTGACCCCTTTATAAGTTCCTCATGTTGTGGGGACCCCAACCATAAAATTATTTTCATTGCTACTTTATAACTGTAATTTTGCTACTGTTATGAATCGTAATGTAAATATCCGATAAGCAGGATGTATTTTCATTGTTACAAATGAAATGTGTATTCTGTGCACACATTGAACACACTGGGATTTATTTCAGAGTAGGTATGCATAGGATTGGGCCCTGAGGCTGCAATCCTATCCACATTTACATGGGAGTAAAGGCCCCCCTGACTGTAATGGGATTTATTTCAGAGTAGGCATGCATAGGATTGGGCCCTGAGGCTGTCAGTCAGCCCCAGTGCATGCGCAGGTACAGCCAGAGATCTGGCAAGCCTGACCTGGCCCCCTGCACCAGGGGTGTTCAGGCGAACCCCAGGAAACCTCTAGGCGACCCCCAAAGGGGTTCCGACCCCCATTTTGAGAAACGCTGATCTATGGTTTGTTCCAGTAGCCCACTTGTCGTCAGTCCCTCAACACCTGATGCGGACCTTGTTAATCTGGGTAATGTCTAAGCAGGCATGACTCTCTTGGTTCGTGTTACTCTCATGTTCTTTTGAGGTAGGCAGTTAAGGCATTAGGGAGTATTGTCCAAGGACCCCCTACTGGAATAGTAGGTTCCTGGATCGGGGTAACTCCAGTGGGGATATGGAGATTTGAACCCTGGTCTTCCTGCATTCTGGCTTCCACACCAGAGGCGGTGTTCTTAACCACTACACTATATAAACTTGATAAAAATGCTATACATCAGTTAAAATGTGAATTTGGGATTAAAACATGTAACAATGCTTTCAGCAACACCCCAACATTGATTGGGGTGTTGCTGAAAGCATAATCAACATAATCAATATATATATGATTATACACCCCAACAACAAAGATACACCCAGAATAAAACCATTTAGGGCTTCCTCTGCCTATTACTGTATTTGGGCACAGTACAGAAAGAGCGGGTTAAAGCGACTTCTCTACAAACACACCCACTCTATGTCCATCAACTTCCACAGTCCAGATTGAGATAGGGTTGCCACAGTTCTCTTCCACAAGATCAGGGCAGGACCCTGTCCCATTTCCCCGTATGTGGATGCAATCCCCCCAAATCCCTGTTTTTGGGGATGTATGGCAACCCTACATTCACATCATGGAATACCTTCCATACAACTGCAGCCCCTCCTAACTCTCCGTGGCCACAGTCTGCCATGGATCTATGGAAACAGAATGAGGAGATGTCAAGTGCTGGAGTCCAATCAGATGCAAGCCCCCCACCTCTCCAAGAACAACCATGGCCTGTATGGAAATCCTTAAACAAAATTAAGCCTTGCGTGCCGGGGTAGGAAGATCTAAGGACGTCCTGAGGAAATGGGGATACACCGGGAAAAACGGGCTGTGCAAATGTGGAAGAGATCAAACCATCCAATGTATGCCACCGTGCATATGGTGCCATTCTTGATGCACAGATGAAAATTTAAGGGGAAATGCCATCTAGGGAGCCCCATTCTGAGCCAATGATATCTAATGTTTCTTTATAAAAAAAATTTTACCCGTGAATGTGCTCCACTTGGTAGCCTTCAGGTATTTTGGGATGGTTATCATGGCCCCAATTTACAGGGTCCTGCTTACCATTTTGACTTTTTTGCTGTGCAAACTTTTCCTGGAGAGGAGCAGCTGTGATGGTTGGCGAGTGTCCCTTGTTAGGATTTGTAGGTGATCCACTGTTTACAGAGACAGGAAAGGGTGAGGGCAACACCCCCTTGGCCCCACCGCTTGAAGTGAAGAAACGTGGCCACAAATGGTTTGAGGAGAGGAAAGTCTTTCCTGCTCCAGAAACCAGATCTTGTTCTGCAGGAACTGCTTGGCAGGCTCTGATCCCCACTAGAAATTGCACGGAGAAGGAATCAGAACGTTCTCATTAATCATCAGGCGGGCCCCATAAAACCATCACAGCCAGATGTGGAAATCAAGGAGATCTACGCCATGGACCTGCCTGGTTCGCTCATCACACAGAAGGGGGAAGGAGCACCCCTTGTTTGGAGAGGGCTGCAGAAGGCGGTTGGGGAGGATGACAAAGGGGATTGCTGTATCGGGGGAGTCATGGTTGTGGGATGCATGCACTGCGTGAGGCTGGATTTAAGAATCTTTCCAGGTTCCTGGAAAGTGGGACATAAGCAGAGGTGGGCTTCGGCAGGTTGTCACTCTATAGAAACTGTTGTTATATGTCTATAGGACATATATGACATATATTATTATAGGACCTATAGGACACAGATTTATTTGAATCCCACCACTGTACATAAGGCAACCCTATGCAATGGGGACAGAGAAGGGGATGCTTTGTCCATGAGAAAGAAAAGGGGCAGTCTCCTGCCACCCATGACCAGGGTGACCAGATGCCTGAACCTCAAAAGACGGAAAAGTTCTTGGATTCCTCTCAGCCTGGCCTTTCCGGCAGAAAATGGCACGTTCGCCTACACTCGAGTAAAGCCGCGATATTAGGCATTTTTACTTTCCCATAGAGCTTAATGCATATTTTTGATTTTTTTAGATTTTTGGCCTTTGATAGGAAGGAGATATTTCAAAATCAATTTCTGCATTGGATTCTGCTCCTCAATATGAATCCAACGACATATGACATGATGGGGTACTGCACACCATTGCAAAGTTCCAAAATGGAGGACAATGAAGCTCTTTTGGAGGACACCTGTACAGAAGGCTAAAAAAGAGGACAAATCTGGAAAAATACCATCATAGGGTCACCCTGCCTATGTCCTCCTGTCTTAGGGCTGCCCAAGCCTTCACTGGGGCAGTGGGTCCCATCTCTGCTGGGTTGAGTCAAGGGGATTCATCCACTGGAGTGGATCTCGAGAAGCCACAACCCAGCTAGGTTCAAACCCATGAATCTGTCCAAGGCAGCCTAAAGAAATCAACCTCCTTCACCTGGCCCAACATTGGTCTCTCCTCCACACTTCTGCTGTGTGGCGAATGATGTGCTCTCAGTAGGCTCAACTGAGATCTGAATTTCACCTTCAAGGTGACAATCTTAGGCCTCAAAAGAGTTCATGTTCCCTGTGTGATTAGTAGATAATATTTTCCTATAATCCTTATTTAATATTTTAGTTTTATACATAAAAATACTGGAAAATTTTAAATTTAAAAACTTAAATATCAAATTAGTAAATATTAAATAAATTAATATTTTCCTATTATCCTTATTTCCCAGTGAAACAGGATCAAGAACATTGCCAAAGAGTTTACGGTCTTATGGGGCAGGATGGTAAATCAGGCTAAAGAAGTTGCATCACCGTCCCCGCACCTAACCCAGATATTGTAGATATTGAGCTTGGCCACTAGAGAAGAAGTCAAAGATACTTTAAAGCAGTGATTTTTCAACCTTTTTCATCTCGTGGCACACTAACAAGACAATGAAATTGCCAATACACCCCATCAGTCGTGCACATTATGTGCACAACACACCACTGACAAGAGATACCATAGAGTTGGAAAGATGCTCAAATCCCCCAATTGTCCTACTTACTGCTTTTTTTCTAGAAATAAGGGTGGGGGTACACACCATAAAGAGTCAGGGAACTCACCATGAAGATGTTATTTTTAATAAATAACAGATAATAAAGGCATGTCTACTTGGGGACCACAGATGTGCCCGTACTCACCACACAAGGTTTCAGTACTCACACAGAGGTGCTGGTACTCCATGCTGGTGAGTGCCCCTTCAAGAAGACCCCTGGAATGACCCTCCTCAAATTCCCAGAGCACACCTGAGGACTATCAGTGGCACACAAATGTTGCATCAATGTCTCAGCATCTAAGCCATACAGCGTAAATGGAAGATATTGAGCCTGACAACAAGAGGTCAAAGATATTTTACAGCAGAGATTTTTATGTCATGGCACACTCACCATGAAGGATCGAGGTGCTCACTATGAAGATGTTATTTGTAATAATAGGTATGTCAACTTGGGGGCCACAGAGATGCCAGTACTCACCACACAAGGTTCTGGTACCCCCACAGAGGTGCCAGTACTCTGTTCCATTGAGTACCCCATCAAAAACACCCCTGGAACGACCCTCCCCAAATTCCCACAACACACCTGAGGACCATCCATGGCACACCAATATGCCATGGCACACTGGTTGAAAATCACTGCTTTAAAGCATCCTTCCCATGAAGGGAGAAGAATTTGACCAGCTACTTCTTCTGCCCAGTAACAAGTTGACCCGGTTATGGGTTTTTGTAGCCCTATCCCTCAGCGCAAATGAGGTTTTCTCACTTAAACAGGGTGACCAGATATCCACTTTTTCCAGAACAGTGTCTTTTTTAGCCTTGCATCCTGGAAAAAAAGTCTTCATTTTGCTGGTGTACAGGCAGCAGGTAGCTCTTGTAATTAATAAATTGTATGCAATTAATAAGAAGCAGTTTTAAATTAAATTTAATAATATAGCAAACAATGCTAGAGACACCTTCCTGGGAACAAGACCCATCGAATGCAATGGGGCTTACTTTTGAGTAGACATGTTTAAGATAGTGCTCGAAGTCACCCAGAACAGGGTGTTATGTTAAAAATTGAGTCCCAGTGACAAATTTCGGTGCAGTCCTATTTGTGTCTACTCAAAAGTAAGTTCCATTGAGTTCAGTGGTGCTTATTCCCAGGGAAGTTCTTTTCAGATTACAGTCCAAATGTTTGTGAAAAACTGCTGTAGGTGTAAAAAGGACTTCTGTTACAAACGCTTTAAGATTCAAGGCAGTGAAGATCCCCATCCAGTCTCAGGATTATCTCCGAACAACCTGAAGCAGTCATAAGGCAGAAGAAGCCTTTCAAATTCCTCCCATCCACCTTTTACTCCTTTGCCCCCCCCCAAATAAAACACAACACAGGCCATAACCAGGTTTCAAAGAAAAGAAAAACTTTATTCCAAGTTGCTGTATCCACAGCTCTGTTGGTAGCAGCACTCATCCAGGATCGGAGCCCTTAACCGTTTAATCATTTACAGACACCCCTCCAAAAGACCCCCAGTAGGTGCTGAAAGACCAGAAAGTGCAAAGGTGTTTCTGGTGGGATCTCAGGGAGCTTGTGTTGGAGTTCAAGGTTCTTGGGATCCACCTTAGAAGTAAAAACAGCAACAACCTTCCAGTGATGGGCTTCAAAGAAATTAAGAACCGGTTCTCTGTCCATCTGGCAGCCACTTTTAAATGGCTATTTTTAAACTTTATATGTACTATCTCTTGTTAAGAACCGGTTCTATTGAGTAGGTGCGAACCTGCTGGTGCCCACCACTGCAACCTTCCCCCAAAACAAAAATATCCTTGTGCAGATGCTCAGCTCAGCAAGTTTCAGTCCCTTGAGGCGCAGTCTGGCTTTCGTGGATGTCCAAATGAACGTGGATGGAATACCATTCACTGGGACTGGCAGGGATCAGTGGTTAAAGACGCTTTGCTTGTCAACATGAAGTGTGGGAAGTTGGTGGTTTGAGACGCGAATGTTTGTAAGACTGAGCTTGGAAGAACAGCTCTTGGGAGTCAGAGCATCTGAATCACATGGTGTAATTCCTCAGGGTGTCATAGACCCAGCGTCCAAAATCCACAACTGAAAAGTTTGAAAAGTCCTACATTTTGTTCTGTAATTTTCAGAACTTCATCAGGGAAAACCAGCCCAGGCAAGAAACGTGGCTAGAGAAAGCCAGAAACAGCAGTTCACGCGTTGAGCCTCTTTTCTCTGCTTCATATTTTCTGGATGTTTCAGTATCTCTGTTTAGAGGTTCAGCTTCTCTTGCTGGGCTGAAGGGGGCTTTGATGGTGACATCCGAGGGAGAACTTCAGGAACTCCACATGCAAGGACCTTTGGATGGACTGCAGAAACTACGATTTGATCTCCTGCAGATGCTCGAGTGATGCAGCCTGGAGGGTCCCGGAGATCAAGGAGACTTCTGAGATGGGACATCTCTTGAATATCGAATGTCCAAATTAACTCTGATGGAAGGGAATCTTCTAGAAAGTTATTTACTGGGGCTGGAGTGACTCGGCGGTTAAAGATGCTGTGCTTGTCGACCATGTTGGTGCTTTGAGACCCAAGTGCCGCAAGACGGAGCTCTTTAGGAAGTTATGATGGCTGTTCAGCAGACCAAAAGTGGTGACCCTGTCTTCGGACGCAATCCCACCCGTAGAAGGAAAACCAGTGGAGACGCACAGAGTGACAACAAGAAGAATCTTCCCCCAGATAAAAATGTCCTTGTGAAAAGATGCTCAGTTTAGCCAGTTTCAGACTGGTGGTGCATACATGTTCTTTTATAGTCAGGAAAGGGGTTCAGTGGTTAAAGACGCAGTGCTTGTCGACCTGAAGGTGGGCGGGTTGTGGGTTCAAGACGAACAGGTTACAGCAAAGCTACTTGGGACTGCAGTCAAGAAGGTCCTCATTATCCATCAGTCTTATGTGGGAGCAGAAATACAGCCAGGACGAGACTCAGTTTCTCAATGTCAGGAACTGCAGGTTGAAAAAGTCTTGAAAATACCAAATCAACCAAAGGCTTTTTTAGCTACTGATCAGATCAGGCCACAGATCAGTCTGCATTTATCCTCTGGAGTTCTCAGGAAGGTGGAAATTGGATGAGGTGATCCATCCATCCAGAGGATCTGCGTCCATCCTTTGCAATTCCTGATCAGAGATGGCCAGTAGGGTCACAGAGGAGATCGAGGAAGGGAATCGGAGGCTAAACTATTGCATAGTGTGTGTCCCATTGAACTTTGATGTAAGGGAAGATTATTTACTGGGGCAGCAAAGAGTGGTTAATGTGCTTGTCAACCTTTAGAATGCCATGTTGGCGCTTCGAGACCTGAGTGCCGCAAGACCTTCGAGACCTTAGATTTGCTCTTGTATGACTCTGGAAAGATGAATGACAAGTATTCAACAGACCAGTTGTGGGTGACCCTGAACGGCCCACCCTGTCATCGGATGCAATCCCACCCCCAACGATTGAGGACAAAGAGGTTGAGATGCAAGAACTGACAACAGGAAGTAAATAAAATAAAATAAAAATGTTCCCCCCAAATAAAAACGTCCTTGTGTAAAGATGCTCAGTGGAGCCAGATTCAGACTGGTGGCGTAAGGCACAGATACATCCTGCGGTGTCCCTGTTTCTGCGAAGTCTTGGGAGTTGTGGCTCTCTGGTTAAAGACACTGTGCTTGTCGACCTGAGTGATGGCAGGTTAGATGGACATGGACACATTTTTAGTAAGATGAAATGGAAAGGGATTACTGCTGCGAATGTACAATTATGTGCAGCAGCCAAAGAACCCACATTAGGAAACTGCTGTAGTATATAAATAGTATATAAATACTGTAGATGGATAGCAAAAAATTCCAGTGGTAAATATCCGAATGCTCTAGTCCTCTTGTGTCACTTACAGAAGGGGACGGAGATACCAGTTGAGGTAGCAAACCCTGTGGACATGATCCAAGGAAATCCAGCACTTTTATGTGGGAGCAGAAATCATCCAGAAGGACCACAGAGGAGATCCGGGAGGAGAACCTTTGATGGATGTTCTTTTCTGTTTATAAACTTCAGTGGCTTCTAACTGGAGTCTTTGATGGTTGTGAAAAATGGGTGACACCATCAAATGGCACTCAAACTGCATTTTTGGCCCAGTTTTAACTGTGTTTGGCTTTAGCTGATTTCTCAGGACATGATAGATGAGAAGTTCTTTCATGCTCCTTAATTCTAGTATCAACATATAGAGGGAGAGCATGAGAGAGAGTATGTTTTTGTGTTTTTCTTACAGCTGCAGGGTATGCCATACACTCCTGGATGTGGCAAAGGATACCTTCTTATTTTTCCTGTTAGCTGTTGCACGGATGGGGGAGCTCCAACATAAGTACGCTGCTATAGGTGCCAATGGTTGTTCAACATTTTCTAGTTTGAGGGCACATTTTGTTTTTGTTCCTTGGATTCTTGCCTAACTTGTGGGCCTTTCAGCCAAAGGTCAGCCCACGCCAGTGGGATTTGGGGAGGTTTAGTCTGGCTCCTCAGCAAAGGCCTGCCTGGCATGGGAGACCCTGCCTGTAGCTCTGCTACCACCAGTATAGCCCTTTGCATCACTGGAGCAGGCAATCCCACCACCACGAAAAGATACTGTCCATCGATGGGAAAGGAAATGTTTTTTTTAATTTTTGTTTCTTTAATGTAGTTTAAGGAAGAGTTACATACCAGTCCAGCAGTGACTTATCATTCCATGGGAGCCCGTAGTTTGTTTGTTTTTTTAAATATTTAATCTGGAAGCTATTAATGTCATTCCCATTAACTAGTAATTTTAGCTAAACCCATTTTCAATAAGATCTTTCTTGCTGTAAAGATTCAGCACCACAGATTCGCTCAGTCCTGGTGGCCAAAGGCTTTCAATAAGTCCATATTTTTGGCTTGGATGGCGGTTAGAGTTACTGTGCAAGTCTCTTCCTGTCTGTGTGGGCTTTCTATATACTTTAATCCCAAAGTACCATCTCCTGTTCTGCTGATCAGCACATCTAAGGCAGAGAGAGAGAGATAATCTGAGACTAGTAAAGAGCTATTTCATCCTTTTCCATCTCTGTTGTAAACTTCATGTCATGATGCATCTGATTCAGATATTGTTGTCCCATTTCACAAATACACCATCAACATACCTGTGCCATACAGTGGGTCTTACCAAGGATGTGGCTGATGCTTCAGATTCAATTTTTTCCCCTGTACAAAATTTGTAGTAATGGGGCTAAGAGGGCCCCCCGTTGCCAGTCCATTCAAAAAGACTGATTCCACTGGAAATAAGCAGATCTTACACAGTGGTGTCTCAAAGTAGGAAAATCAGCAAGTCAGTTGCACCCTTAATAGGATCCTGTGTAGGCCATCTTATGTTCTTGATTTGTGGCATCCCAATTTGGGTCTTCCTGCCACCAGCTGGAACTGGGCAACCAACGTCTCCACATCACGGCTCATAAAGCAGCAGTAGATGCAGAGCAGGGGTGGCTCAACCGACACTTCCAAACTGTTCCTAACTGCCTAACGCAGCTTAGTTCCCAACTGCCTTTTCCTTCCAACGGGAACTCTGGATCTCTGATGGCTCTCGATGGCTTTTGATTGAAAGGGGCAGGTGGAGGCATCCGTTCTGGAAAAGGGGTTCCTCCCTTGAATTTTGGGGTCTCACAGTGGAAGGCAGAAGAGTCTTCCACTGGTGGTCGTTGGCAATGCCACTACTTCACACCAAAAGCAGCCCAGGCAGTGTCTTTAAAGAGTTTTCTGGGGCAGATTAAATTTCTCCTGGAACTGCATACTTTTGCCCTGAAAACTGCTAGACTTTTGAGTCAGGAGCTGAATAAGACATTCACTTCTCCAGATGACCCTCTAAGGAACAATCAATGTGAGGGAACCAGATCTCTGCTGGAGGTTGGACTCAATCAGAGTGATCACACCACCTCCTTTTCCAGGACATGTCCTCTTTTTTAGCCTTATGTCCTGGAAAAAAATCTTCATTACCCTCCTTTTCCCTATGAACAGGCATATTTCCTATTAATTCTTATATTCAGGCCATTTTTCTAGCAGTATTCCCTGTACTCAGTACCGGCACTTTTTTCCACCACCCACTGCAGCTAATTAATAATTAGTTATATGGGGATGGCCTGTGGTGAGCACTGGCACTTTTTTCCCCCAGAAAAAGTACTGCCTATAATTAAAAAATTAGATGTAATAGTTTGAAATTTAAAATTAAGTAAAACAGTGTTTGAATTAACCACATGAAAGTTATATATATGAGTGGTTTGAATTTTTATTCATCATGTCCTATGTTTTACTTGGGTGTCCATGTCCTCCTTTTGTGGTTATGATGTCTGGTCATCCTCAGCTGAATGTACATGTCTTCCTTTTTCAGGTGGGTGGGCTGCAGGTTGAAGAAGCCCACTTTTACGCAGAAGCGGAGTAGCTGGGAAGCCTGTCCTACCTCCTTTGATGCCCGATTGACTGCTTACACCATATTCCAGTGCAGGGATTATGGAAATGAAAGGTGGCCACCTTTGGTCTCTTGACAAGGACCAACCCACTCACAATGGCCTTGGCAGTGTACATGATGTACATGAAGGCTTGACTTGTCTTCTTTTATTTCAACCAAAAAGGGTTTGGACCGGTTGATGCCCACCTATGCCTAGGAAAGATCTTCACTGCCCTTCCTTTCTTCCCTGGTTTGCAGAGCTGATCTGGAACTTCACAAAGAACTGGGCCAAGCTCTCACCAGGCACTGTATTTATCTGAATCTAATGCACCACCGAATCTAATGCGCACCCCTATTTTAAAAGCCTTGACATTTAAAAGCCTTGCGATGAAAAAAATATTTACTGGCAACTGTAATGTGCAGCTGCAAAGCAGGTACAAAATTTAATTTTACTGCATATAATAATGAGTCATATGATAGTAATAGTAATAAAATGACAACGGATTTATGGTATGATTTTTACCTAATTGCTCTACTTTATACAACAATGGGTTTACAGGCGCAATCCAGAGTAACTACTCTGGACTGCAATATGAATTTCCCATAGGTTTTCACTAGGTGGTGCCGTAACTACATCAACATAAATGTCTCTTACTTGCTCCTGTAGTTACTCTGGATTGTAGGATACTTTAGATTTTAATTAAAATATAGTAATCTGTTAAATTACTTCAAGATCAAAAAAATACTTCAAAAGTACTTGCTTCCTGAGGGAAGAGAGCAGCATCACCTGTGTAAGCTTTAGCAACATCCTGTGGTATTTATTTATTTGTTTGTTTATTTATTTGTTTGTTTGTTTATTCAAGGGGTTTATACCCAGCCTTTTCTATGCCAAGGCAAGTGTCCCAGGCAGCATAAAACCTTGTATCCTTTTGTCCTCACAACAGCCTTGTGAGGAAGGCAAGGCTGAGAGTGAGTGACTGGCCCAAGGTTGCCCAGGAAGCTTCATGGCTGAGGTGGGGATTTGAACCCGGATCTTCCGGGTCCTTCAATCCTGGTTTAAGTCAAGGACACTCTGCGCTTTCTCAGAAGTAGTACTGTGGCCACCTGAGAACCGGGTTCTTGCTAGGAGGAGGCTGAGGTGTCCCCTGCTCCTCAGGTGTGGACCAGCAAGGGATGGGGGCAGAACCAGGACTGCAGGGTCACCGTCTTCCGAATGGAGATGTGATCCTGATAATATTTGTGACGGTTCTGCTCAGTTTCTCCAGTCAATGGCGCCAGAATCAGGGCAAGGCCAGGCGCATCAATGGGCTCCCCTGCAGGGTTGGCCGTTATGGAGAAAGAGAGAGAGCCGAGGAAAAAACATGCTCTGAGGAAGTCTGTCCACCTGACACATGGACTCCAGTGCTGTGCTCTCTCATAAACCAGAGGCCTGGATCCCAGACATGGCGCTGGCAAGGAACAGGCCCCAGACACACTCGTGCCTTCCCTCACTGCTTTTGGCAGGGTGTGTTATGTCTACAGTCTCAGCAGAGAGAGGGGGACATCAGGAGGCTTCGCAAGCAAACAAAATGGCCTCCAGCCTGCTGCTACATTAGCAAACAAAACAGTGATTGACCTGCTTCTAAGTTAGCAGAAAAAACGGCCACCCACCTTCCACTAAGTTAGCAAAGAAAATGGATGCCAGCCTGACGCTAAGTAAGCAAAGAAAATGGATTCCAGCCTGTCACTATGTTAGCAAAGAAAATGGATGCCAGCCTGACGCTAAGTTAGCAAAGAAAATGGATGCCAGCCTGACGCTAAGTTAGCAGACAAAATGGCTACCAGCCTTCCACTATGTTAGCAAAGAAAATGGATGCCGGCCTGACGCTAAGTTAGCAGACAAAATGGATGCCGGCCTGACGCTAAGTTAGCAGACAAAATGGATGGTGGCCTAATGCTAAGTTAGCAAAGAAAATGGATGCCGGCCTGACACTAAGTTAGCAGACAAAATGGCCACCAGCCTTCTACTAAATTAGCAAAGAAAATGGATGCCGGCGTGACGCTAAGTTAGCAGACAAAATGGCCACCAGCCTTCTACTAAGTTAGCAAAGAAAATGGATGCCGGCGTGACGCTAAGTTAGCAGACAAAATGGCCACCAGCCTTCTACTAAGTTAGCAAAGAAAATGGATGCCGGCCTGACACTAAGTTAGCAGACAAAATGGCCACCAGCCTTCTACTAAGTTATCATAGAAAATGGATGCTGGCCTGACACTAAGTTAGCAGACAAAATGGCCACCAGCCTTCTACTAAGTTAGCAGACAAAATGGCCACCAGCCTTCTACTAAGTTAGCAAAGAAAATGTATGCCGGCGTGATGCTAAGTTAGCAGAGAAAATGGCCACCAGCCTTCTACTAAGTTAGCATAGAAAATGGATGCTGGCCTGACACTAAGTTAGCAGACAAAATGGCCACCAGCCTTCTACTAAGTTAGCAGACAAAATGGCCACCAGCCTTCTACTAAGTTAGCAAAGAAAATGGATGCCGGCGTGACGCTAAGTTAGCAGACAAAATGGCCACCAGCCTTCTACTAAGTTAGCAGACAAAATGGCCACCAGCCTTCTACTAAGTTAGCAGACAAAATGGCCACCAGCCTTCTACTAAGTTAGCAAAGAAAATGGATGCCGGCGTGACGCTAAGTTAGCAGAGAAAATGGCCACCAGCCTTCTACTAAGTTAGCATAGAAAATGGATGCTGGCCTGACACTAAGTTAGCAGACAAAATGGCCACCAGCCTTCTACTAAGTTAGCAGACAAAATGGCCACCAGCCTTCTACTAAGTTAGCAAAGAAAATGGATGCCGGCGTGACGCTAAGTTAGCAGACAAAATGGCCACCAGCCTTCTACTAAGTTAGCAGACAAAATGGACATCAGCCTTCTACTAAGTTAGCAGACAAAATGGCCACCAGCCTTCTACTAAGTTAGCAAAGAAAATGGATGCCGGCGTGACGCTAAGTTAGCAGAGAAAATGGCCACCAGCCTTCTACTAAGTTAGCATAGAAAATGGATGCCGGCGTGACGCTAAGTTAGCAGACAAAATGGCCACCAGCCTTCTACTAAGTTAGCAGACAAAATGGCCACCAGCCTTCTACTAAGTTAGCAGACAAAATGGCCACCAGCCTTCTACTAAGTTAGCAAAGAAAATGGATGCCGGCCTGACGCTAAGTTAGCAGACAAAATGGCCACCAGCCTTCTACTAAGTTAGCAAAGAAAATGGCCACCGACCTGCTGTTAAGGCTCTCTGAGGGTGATGCCTAAACCTCAAAAGGAGGACAAGGCTTGAAAGCCTGGCCTTTCTGGCAGACAATGGCACGTTTGCCTACTCATGAGTAAAGCTGGGATATTGGACCCTTTATGTAGTTATAGAGGTGTGTGCCTATTTTTGATTTTGCACATTGCCCACTTTTGCACTTTGCTTCAGGACCATTCTGGGGTCGCTGAATTCCTCTCAGTCTGTCCTTTCCAACATGCTGCAATCCTAAAGGCACTTTCCTGGGAGTAAGACCCATTGAATACAGTGGGACTTACTTTGGAGTAGACATGGTTAGGATTGTGCCCTTTGTCTATCCTTTCTTGTCTATAGCTTTCTCCTCCCTTCCAAGGGAATGTAACCCATTCTTTCTTCAGTCCCAGAGGGAAGAAAGTGTTGTCTCTGGGCAGAAAGAAGGTTTGTTCCTGAGCAGAAACACCAGCCAGAGAAGAAATACAGTGAAAGCCTTCCTGACAGCTGCCTGGTAAGTAAGTGGGGAGGGTTAGGGGGCTTGGGGAGGGCAAGGGGGCTGCGCTGGGTCTGATCGGTCCAGCCCCGGTACAAGAAGCATCCTTGCAGAAGTCTGTTCCATCCCAGTGCAGAAAAGTTGGAGCAGGAGCAGAGGGTGGCCTCGCCTGAGAAGGAGCATGGCCTGTGCTACAGGCTGTGGCTTCTTCACTCCAGAGACTGAGCCTCGGTAACGTGTGCTACTTCATGTGCCAGTACTCAGTAGATTGCCTTTTTATTGCTCCCCTGCAAGTGGTTCCAATACATTTATCATTGGTTTAACGTATGTCTGGGTACGGCTGGGTTGCCACCAGAGCAGGGGGACCATACAGAATGGAGGACAAAGTGGAGGACCTTTAAGCACTGCACAGAAGAAGGAATTGAGGCAGGTGTAGCTCAACATAGAAGCGTTTAGAAAGCAGCACCTGCCCAAATTCCCTTTTCTTTGCAATGCTTAAAGGTCCTCCACTTTGTCCTCCATTCTATATGGTCCCCCTGCACCAGAGAGAGTCCTCAGCCCCTTGGTTACTGACTGTGCTTACCTCACTTCAACCTGCTTGAGAGGAATTTTTCCCTCTTGTGTTGTCTACTCAGGGCCCTGATCCGGGTTGGCTGAGTCCTGAAGACAGCCTGGGGCAGGGAGACCATTTGTCCTGGTTTTCCAGGACATGTCCTCTTTTTTAGCCTTGTGTCCTGGAAAAAAATCTTCATTGTCCTCCTTTTCCTTGTGAGCAGGTAACATGTAGCCTGCTGGTAATTCAGAAATTATAAATAGTTTTAAATTTAATAAGCAATATAATGTTTAAATTAACCAATTGAGAGTAGTATATATGAGAATAGTATATTATATATGAGTATAATATGTTAATTATTATCAGTATATAGTAACAGTATACAATTAATTAGATAGTAATATTTTCATATTTTACAAAGCATCTTACCAATTAATGGTGCAATCCTAAGAAATTTAGGCCAGCCTAACTCACCTGGCCTATCTTTCCATGATTGTGTGGGGTGGTCTGCATATGCCTGTGCATTGCCTTACACTCCCCCCCCCCCCCAGGAGTGGGGCAGAAGTGTCTTACTGCACTTTCGTGGCACCCCTGGTCAGAACAGGACTTAGGCCATGGCTTAGGCCGGCCTAAGTGGAGTTCAATTTGCAGCCTAACCCTACAATCCAGAGTAACTACAGGAGCACGTAAGAAACATTATGTGCACCCGTCGTTACTGTACCATCTAGTGAAAACCTATGAGAAATTCATATTGCAATCCAGAGTAAATTGTTCTTACACCGGAGCAAGGACTCCCTGTAGTTACTCTGGATTGTGTCCTAAGTCTCTAGTTTTTTTTCTTTTTAGGGAGGGGGTGAGGCTGCCTTCTGGAGCATTTGTTGAGCTCTATTTTTTATTTTTATTTTTGCTTGTATTGAAAGACAGAATTTATGAGAAATGTTTGCAAAATGCTCTCAATCCAAGGTTTTACTGTAGAAGCGTTTTGCACTACAAACAGGCTTCCAGAACCAGAATTAATATATTTCCAATGGATCTGCTGTAGAGTGTACCAGCAGGCAGGCCTCCGACAGTCTTGGAAGACTATGATATCGTGCTCGGCGCTGCACACGCTGCATGCGAAGCACAAAAGCCTGGGTTGGATTGTTATGGAGGATAGGCTGTTACCCAAGCAGCAAACCCCCGTCTCCACGCCACTGAATTAGACCAATGGAAAGGCAGAGCCAGTACGATTGGATCCAGCTGCGTCGCAGAGCTGGGCTAAGGACAGGAGCTCACCCTGTCTTGTGGGGCCGACCCGGGTCTCGAACCCTGGCCTGCTGGTTAACAAGCACCATGTCTTATCCACTTGCGCCACCCAGAGACCTGGTGTAGAGTGTATTGGCTGATATTTTAAGATGTGGTCAGTGGCCTTGAACACTGGAAGGCTTCCCACGGAGGTATTTTGACTAGCTTTTTCTAGTCCGACTGAGTCCAAGAACAACAGTGAGATGCTGCAACCAAGTGGGAGAGAGCCTTGCCAACCTAACCACCCAGCCAGCACCTGCAGAAAGGGAGGCTGACGGAAGGGAGCAAGCTGGCACAACTGGGCGTCTGGAAAAGTGGGGTGGAGGCACCAAGAGGTAGCTGCTGGTTAGCTGCTTGGGGTACAGGGTTGGGGTGAGAGAGACGAGTGGCCAAGGGTGCCTTCTGCACCCCTCCCTGGGTGGACAGGGAGCCTCTTAAATCCCAAAGGTGGAGACAACTGTGGTTGGGCAGCAGAAATACCTGCCCGGAGGCAGTGGCATACTTAGGTCGTTTGGCAACAGGGACCACAAATTTTTTGACATCCCCATATATCGAAATTATTTAATTAATCATTTTCAGTATTAATTAATACAATTAATTTGATATTAATTTTTTCATATTTAAAAATCCCCTTACCAATTATCAGTGTGATCTACTCAGAAGTAAGTCCTACTGTATTCAGTGGGGCCTATTCTCAAGAAAGCATGCTTAGGGTTGCAACCTAAGCCTGTTTTATTCTTTTGGGGAAGTGGGGGAGATGAAGTTGCCTTCTGAAGCACTTGTTGAGCTCCACTTTCCTTGGATTGGGACCATTTCTCTGTGCCTGACCTGAACCAACTTTGCTTACTCACGAGTAAAAGCAGCTGTATAGCTCAGTTCTGATTTCCATAGGGCTCAATGTAATTATCAGGGACTTCCTTCTAGGTTGATTTGTGGGGGGGCCCTCCCTATGGACCACTTTGGCTGTGCTCTAGGATGACTCTATCTGGGGAGGGACCCTTCAAAAAGGGAGAAGTGAAGCCATGAGATGGGGAGGCCAGTGGAAGGGCTGCAGAGAGCAGCAAGATCAGGTGGGGGAGAGACCCTTCCAGAAGGGTGGATGCCCAGAACCTCTTTTGTGGCTCCAGACTGTGCCCCAGACATCTGCATCTGTTATGCCCCAGAGATATAGGAGAAGCAACCTGAAAGGGTGGCATCTCCCCCCCAGCCAGCCCCACATGCAGCACCACAGCCTGGCAAGTCTGGTCTGCAGGCACCAAACAGACCAAGCTGTGCCAAGCTGTGCAGGACTTCTTTGCCTCTGTTTTATTCTTTTGGGGGGAGGGAGGCTGTCTTCTGGTGCACTTGTTGAGCTCCTTTTTCACTGGATTGGGACCATTCTGGTGGGCCTTGCATTCCTCTGTGCCTAACCTGAACACGAGCCAAGGCATCTTTGCATACTCATGAGTAAACACAGCTGTGTAGCTCAGTTCCAGTTTCCATAGGGCTCAATGCAATTATCCATAGGGTCTTCCATCTGTGTTGATTTGTGGGGACTGCGTTCATTGGATCAGGACCATTCTGGGGTTGTTGAATTCCTCTCCGTCTGTCCTTTCCAATTAAATAAGGCAATTTGCCTACTCTTGAGTAAAGACGTGATATGGCTCAGTTTCACTTTCCATAGGGCTACATGAGTTGGAGCCCTATGGAATGATCCCTTAGTGAGCAGGGAAGATCTGGACTGAAACCACTGTCCTGACACAGCCTGTGTCAAACATGGTGCATGTTTAAGTGTTCCCCTTTCCAGAGATACCAAGAATACCTGGGCTTCCCAGACCACTGGTCTTCAATTTGGGGATCGGTACCTCCTTGGTGGGAAAGACCCCCTCCCACCCCCCACGACCACAGTGATCCCCAAGGTCTCCATGTGCGTGAATTTGGCGGAGCCACTACAGCATTGTTTGCTCCTGCCCTAAAAAGCCTTCCCCCTGTGGATGTTCCAGGGCACTTCATCCTGGATAATGAAAAAAATCTTTTACAACTTTATTTAAAACCAGCCTGTTGTAATATAAGATATAAATTATAAAGGATATAAGTTGTAATATAAGATATAAAATATATTTTTGTACCTTTACCCCTAATAGTCATCAAATGGCTAATCTGAATATGAAAGTCTTTATTGCCTGGTTCCAAAACGCTTTGTTATGCCAGCTGTTTGCCAAATCCGTCAGCTGTTTATCCTTTTGGGTAATGGCCAATATAATATAGCCAATATAATAATATAATAGCCAATATAATAGCCAATATCTAACTGGCATCAGATAACTCTAATGATGTCTTGAAAGCAGAGCGCTAAGAATCACTGTATTTTTTCGAATCTAATGCACCACTGAATTTAATGCGCATCCCTATTTTAAAAGGCTTGAGATTTTACAAAAAATGTTTACTGGTGATTATAAATCACAGCTGTAAAACAGGTACAAAATTTAATTTTATTACATTTAATAACAATATGATATAATTATCATATGATAATAATAAAAAGGCGATAGATTTAAGTTATGGTCTTTACCTAATTCACTGCTTTATACAACCTAGGGAAACCTATGGGAAATGCATAGAGGAATCCATAGTAAGCTCCTCTTACGACTTCCCAGTTACTCTGGATTGTAAGGTACAATGAAGAATTGGCAGTTGGCAGCAGTTGGCAGCCAGACATCAATGTGGAATTCCTGCCTCTCAAAATACAATACCTGGCAATGGAACATTAACATCTGATTGAACATAACTCCATGTATTTGCCACACACCACCAGGAGTAGTGCAGAAGTACCTCCCTATTGGGACAACCCAAAGCCAGCGTGGGACAATTGACAAAGATTGTGTGGAACTAACTGGGGGTTAGGAAGGCAGCTTCATTCTACTAGCTGGGATGCAATCCTTTCCAGGGAGTGAGTCAAACCATGTCAGGGAATCCATTACTTATTTCACACATATTTCTAGATGAGCATTTCAGATGCTACAATTAATGGTTGTCCTTCTAAACAGTCTTCTCATTTTGTTCCAGAAAGCAACAGAGGATTGGGATGTCATTGGAAATTCCCATGATTGAACTTGAGGAAACTGAAAAGAGGAGGAAAAACATCCTTACTGTGCGAAGACCTTCTACTGCAAGTAAATCCAAATTTACAGCTCATCGAAGAACCCACATGGGGGAGAAACCATATAAATGCTCCGAGTGTGGAAAGATCTTCAAATGGAGCTCACAGCTGACTTTGCATCTAAGATCCCACATGGGGGAGAAACCATATAAATGCTCCAAGTGTGGAAAGATCTTCAAATGGAGCTCACAGCTGACTTTGCATCTAAGATCCCACATGGGGGAGAAACCATATAAATGCTCCAAGTGTGGAAAGATCTTCAAATGGAGCTCACAGCTGACTTTGCATCTAAGATCCCACATGGGGGAGAAACCATATAAATGCTCCGAGTGTGGAAAGATCTTCAAATGGAGCTCACAGCTGACTTTGCATCTAAGAACCCACATGGGGAGAAACCATATAAATGCTCCGAGTGTGGAAAGATCTTCAAATGGAGCTCACAGCTGACTTTGCATCTAAGAACCCACATGGGGAGAAACCATATAAATGCTCCGAGTGTGGAAAGATCTTCAAATGGAGCTCACAGCTGACTTTGCATCTAAGAACCCACATGGGGAGAAACCATATAAATGCTCCGAGTGTGGAAAGATCTTCAAATGGAGCTCACAGCTGACTTCGCATCTAAGAACCCACATGGGGAGAAACCATATAAATGCTCCGAGTGTGGAAAGATCTTCAAATGGAGCTCACAGCTGACTTCGCATCTAAGAACCCACATGGGGAGAAACCATATAAATGCTCTGAGTGTGGAAAGATCTTCAAATGGAGATCACAGCTGACTTCGCATCTAAGAACCCACATGGGGAGAAACCATATAAATGCTCTGAGTGTGGAAAGATCTTCAAATGGAGCTCACACCAGACTTTGCATCTAAGAACCCACATGGGGAGAAACCATATAAATGCTCTGAGTGTGGAAAGATCTTCAAATGGAGCTCACACCAGACTTTGCCTCTAAGAACCCACATGGGGAGAAACCATATAAATGCTCCGAGTGTGGAAAGATCTTCAAATGGAGCTCACAGCTGACTTTGCCTCTAAGAACCCACATGGGGAGAAACCATATAAATGCTCCGAGTGTGGAAAGATCTTCAAATGGAGCTCACAGCTGACTTTGCATCTAAGAACCCACATGGGGAGAAACCATATAAATGCTCTGAGTGTGGAAAGATCTTCAAATGGAGCTCACAGCTGACTTTGCATCTAAGAACCCACATGGGGAGAAACCATATAAATGCTCCGAGTGTGGAAAGATCTTCAAATGGAGCTCACAGCTGACTTTGCATCTAAGAACCCACATGGGGAGAAACCATATAAATGCTCCGAGTGTGGAAAGATCTTCAAATGGAGCTCACAGCTGACTTTGCATCTAAGAACCCACATGGGGAGAAACCATATAAATGCTCCGAGTGTGGAAAGATCTTCAAATGGAGCTCACACCAGACTTTGCCTGTAAGAACCCACATGGGGAGAAACCATATAAATGCTCCGAGTGTGGAAAGATCTTCAAATGGAGCTCACAGCTGACTTTGCATCTAAGAACCCACATGGGGAGAAACCATATAAATGCTCCGAGTGTGGAAAGATCTTCAAATGGAGCTCACAGCAGACTTTGCATCTAAGAACCCACATGGGGAGAAACCATATAAATGCTCTGAGTGTGGAAAGATCTTCAAATGGAGCTCACAGCTGACTTTGCATCTAAGAACCCACATGGGGAGAAACCATATAAATGCTCCGAGTGTGGAAAGATCTTCAAATGGAGCTCACAGCTGACTTTGCATCTAAGAACCCACATGGGGAGAAACCATATAAATGCTCCGAGTGTGGAAAGATCTTCAAATGGAGCTCACAGCTGACTTTGCATCTAAGAACCCACATGGGGAGAAACCATATAAATGCTCCGAGTGTGGAAAGATCTTCAAATGGAGCTCACAGCTGACTTTGCATCTAAGAACCCACATGGGGAGAAACCATATAAATGCTCCGAGTGTGGAAAGATCTTCAAATGGAGCTCACAGCTGACTTTGCATCTAAGAACCCACATGGGGAGAAACCATATAAATGCTCCGAGTGTGGAAAGATCTTCAAATGGAGCTCACAGCTGACTTTGCATCTAAGAACCCACATGGGGAGAAACCATATAAATGCTCCGAGTGTGGAAAGATCTTCAAATGGAGCTCACAGCTGACTTTGCATCTAAGAACCCACATGGGGAGAAACCATATAAATGCTCCGAGTGTGGAAAGATCTTCAAATGGAGCTCACAGCTGACTTTGCATCTAAGAACCCACATGGGGAGAAACCATATAAATGCTCCGAGTGTGGAAAGATCTTCAAATGGAGCTCACAGCTGACTTTGCATCTAAGAACCCACATGGGGAGAAACCATATAAATGCTCCGAGTGTGGAAAGATCTTCAAATGGAGCTCACAGCAGACTTTGCATCTAAGAACCCACATGGGGAGAAACCATATAAATGCTCCGAGTGTGGAAAGATCTTCAAATGGAGCTCACAGCTGACTTTGCATCTAAGAACCCACATGGGGAGAAACCATATAAATGCTCCGAGTGTGGAAAGATCTTCAAATGGAGCTCACAGCTGACTTTGCATCTAAGAACCCACATGGGGAGAAACCATATAAATGCTCCGAGTGTGGAAAGATCTTCAAATGGAGCTCACAGCTGACTTTGCATCTAAGAACCCACATGGGGAGAAACCATATAAATGCTCCAAGTGTGGAAAGATCTTCAAATGGAGCTCACAGCTGACTTTGCATCTAAGAACCCACATGGGGAGAAACCATATAAATGCTCCGAGTGTGGAAAGATCTTCAAATGGAGCTCACAGCTGACTTTGCCTCTAAGAACCCACATGGGGAGAAACCATATAAATGCTCCGAGTGTGGAAAGATCTTCAAATGGAGCTCACAGCTGACTTTGCATCTAAGAACCCACATGGGGAGAAACCATATAAATGCTCCGAGTGTGGAAAGATCTTCAAATGGAGCTCACACCAGACTTTGCCTGTAAGAACCCACATGGGGAGAAACCATATAAATGCTCCGAGTGTGGAAAGATCTTCAAATGGAGCTCACAGCTGACTTTGCATCTAAGAACCCACATGGGGAGAAACCATATAAATGCTCCGAGTGTGGAAAGATCTTCAAATGGAGCTCACAGCAGACTTTGCATCTAAGAACCCACATGGGGAGAAACCATATAAATGCTCCGAGTGTGGAAAGATCTTCAAATGGAGCTCACAGCTGACTTTGCATCTAAGAACCCACATGGGGAGAAACCATATAAATGCTCCGAGTGTGGAAAGATCTTCAAATGGAGCTCACAGCTGACTTTGCATCTAAGAACCCACATGGGGAGAAACCATATAAATGCTCCGAGTGTGGAAAGATCTTCAAATGGAGCTCACAGCAGACTTTGCATCTAAGAACCCACATGGGGAGAAACCATATAAATGCTCTGAGTGTGGAAAGATCTTCAAATGTTGCTCACACCAGACTTTGCCTGTAAGAACCCACATGGGGAGAAACCATATAAATGCTCCGAGTGTGGAAAGATCTTCAAATGGAGCTCACAGCTGACTTTGCATCTAAGAACCCACATGGGGAGAAACCATATAAATGCTCCGAGTGTGGAAAGATCTTCAAATGGAGCTCACAGCTGACTTTGCATCTAAGAACCCACATGGGGAGAAACCATATAAATGCTCCGAGTGTGGAAAGATCTTCAAATGGAGCTCACAGCTGACTTTGCATCTAAGAACCCACATGGGGAGAAACCATATAAATGCTCCGAGTGTGGAAAGATCTTCAAATGGAGCTCACAGCTGACTTTGCCTCTAAGAACCCACATGGGGAGAAACCATATAAATGCTCCGAGTGTGGAAAGATCTTCAAATGGAGCTCACAGCTGACTTTGCATCTAAGAACCCACATGGGGAGAAACCATATAAATGCTCCGAGTGTGGAAAGATCTTCAAATGGAGCTCACAGCTGACTTTGCATCTAAGAACCCACATGGGGAGAAACCATATAAATGCTCCGAGTGTGGAAAGATCTTCAAATGGAGCTCACAGCTGACTTTGCATCTAAGAACCCACATGGGGAGAAACCATATAAATGCTCTGAGTGTGGAAAGATCTTCAAATGGAGCTCACAGCTGACTTTGCATCTAAGAACCCACATGGGGAGAAACCATATAAATGCTCTGAGTGTGGAAAGATCTTCAAATGGAGCTCACAGCTGACTTTGCATCTAAGAACCCACATGGGGAGAAACCATATAAATGCTCCGAGTGTGGAAAGATCTTCAAATGGAGCTCACAGCTGACTTTGCATCTAAGAACCCACATGGGGAGAAACCATATAAATGCTCCGAGTGTGGAAAGATCTTCAAATGGAGCTCACAGCTGACTTTGCATCTAAGAACCCACATGGGGAGAAACCATATAAATGCTCCGAGTGTGGAAAGATCTTCAAATGGAGCTCACAGCTGACTTTGCATCTAAGAACCCACATGGGGAGAAACCATATAAATGCTCCAAGTGTGGAAAGATCTTCAAATGGAGCTCACAGCTGACTTTGCATCTAAGAACCCACATGGGGAGAAACCATATAAATGCTCCGAGTGTGGAAAGATCTTCAAATGGAGCTCACAGCTGACTTTGCATCTAAGAACCCACATGGGGAGAAACCATATAAATGCTCCAAGTGTGGAAAGATCTTCAAATGGAGCTCACAGCTGACTTTGCATCTAAGAACCCACATGGGGAGAAACCATATAAATGCTCCGAGTGTGGAAAGATCTTCAAATGGAGCTCACAGCTGACTTTGCCTCTAAGAACCCACATGGGGAGAAACCATATAAATGCTCCGAGTGTGGAAAGATCTTCAAATGGAGCTCACAGCTGACTTTGCATCTAAGAACCCACATGGGGAGAAACCATATAAATGCTCCGAGTGTGGAAAGATCTTCAAATGGAGCTCACAGCTGACTTTGCATCTAAGAACCCACATGGGGAGAAACCATATAAATGCTCCGAGTGTGGAAAGATCTTCAAATGGAGCTCACAGCTGACTTTGCATCTAAGAACCCACATGGGGAGAAACCATATAAATGCTCCGAGTGTGGAAAGATCTTCAAATGGAGCTCACAGCTGACTTTGCATCTAAGAACCCACATGGGGAGAAACCATATAAATGCTCCGAGTGTGGAAAGATCTTCAAATGGAGCTCACACCAGACTTTGCCTGTAAGAACCCACATGGGGAGAAACCATATAAATGCTCCGAGTGTGGAAAGATCTTCAAATGGAGCTCACAGCTGACTTTGCCTGTAAGAACCCACATGGGGAGAAACCATATAAATGCTCCGAGTGTGGAAAGATCTTCAAATGGAGCTCACACCAGACTTTGCCTGTAAGAACCCACATGGGGAGAAACCATATAAATGCTCTGAGTGTGGAAAGATCTTCAAATGGAGCTCACAGCTGACTTTGCATCTAAGAACCCACATGGGGAGAAACCATATAAATGCTCCGAGTGTGGAAAGATCTTCAAATGGAGCTCACAGCTGACTTTGCATCTAAGAACCCACATGGGGAGAAACCATATAAATGCTCCGAGTGTGGAAAGATCTTCAAATGGAGCTCACAGCTGACTTTGCATCTAAGAACCCACATGGGGAGAAACCATATAAATGCTCCGAGTGTGGAAAGATCTTCAAATGGAGCTCACAGCTGACTTTGCATCTAAGAACCCACATGGGGAGAAACCATATAAATGCTCCGAGTGTGGAAAGATCTTCAAATGGAGCTCACAGCTGACTTTGCATCTAAGAACCCACATGGGGAGAAACCATATAAATGCTCCGAGTGTGGAAAGATCTTCAAATGGAGCTCACAGCTGACTTTGCATCTAAGAACCCACATGGGGAGAAACCATATAAATGCTCCGAGTGTGGAAAGATCTTCAAATGGAGCTCACAGCTGACTTTGCATCTAAGAACCCACATGGGGAGAAACCATATAAATGCTCCGAGTGTGGAAAGATCTTCAAATGGAGCTCACAGCTGACTTTGCATCTAAGAACCCACATGGGGAGAAACCATATAAATGCTCCAAGTGTGGAAAGATCTTCAAATGGAGCTCACAGCTGACTTTGCCTCTAAGAACCCACATGGGGAGAAACCATATAAATGCTCCGAGTGTGGAAAGATCTTCAAATGGAGCTCACAGCTGACTTTGCATCTAAGAACCCACATGGGGAGAAACCATATAAATGCTCCGAGTGTGGAAAGATCTTCAAATGGAGCTCACAGCAGACTTTGCATCTAAGAACCCACATGGGGAGAAACCATATAAATGCTCCGAGTGTGGAAAGATCTTCAAATGGAGCTCACAGCTGACTTTGCATCTAAGAACCCACATGGGGAGAAACCATATAAATGCTCCGAGTGTGGAAAGATCTTCAAATGGAGCTCACACCAGACTTTGCCTCTAAGAACCCACATGGGGAGAAACCATATAAATGCTCCGAGTGTGGAAAGATCTTCAAATGGAGCTCACAGCTGACTTTGCATCTAAGAACCCACATGGGGAGAAACCATATAAATGCTCCGAGTGTGGAAAGATCTTCAAATGGAGCTCACACCAGACTTTGCCTGTAAGAACCCACATGGGGAGAAACCATATAAATGCTCCGAGTGTGGAAAGATCTTCAAATGGAGCTCACACCAGACTTTGCATCTAAGAACCCACATGGGGAGAAACCATATAAATGCTCCGAGTGTGGAAAGATCTTCAAATGGAGCTCACAGCTGACTTTGCATCTAAGAACCCACATGGGGAGAAACCATATAAATGCTCCGAGTGTGGAAAGATCTTCAAATGGAGCTCACAGCTGACTTTGCATCTAAGAACCCACATGGGGAGAAACCATATAAATGCTCTGAGTGTGGAAAGATCTTCAAATGGAGCTCACAGCTGACTTTGCATCTAAGAACCCACATGGGGAGAAACCATATAAATGCTCCGAGTGTGGAAAGATCTTCAAATGGAGCTCACAGCTGACTTTGCATCTAAGAACCCACATGGGGAGAAACCATATAAATGCTCCGAGTGTGGAAAGATCTTCAAATGGAGCTCACAGCTGACTTTGCATCTAAGAACCCACATGGGGAGAAACCATATAAATGCTCCGAGTGTGGAAAGATCTTCAAATGGAGCTCACAGCTGACTTTGCATCTAAGAACCCACATGGGGAGAAACCATATAAATGCTCCAAGTGTGGAAAGATCTTCAAATGGAGCTCACAGCTGACTTTGCATCTAAGAACCCACATGGGGAGAAACCATATAAATGCTCCGAGTGTGGAAAGATCTTCAAATGGAGCTCACAGCTGACTTTGCATCTAAGAACCCACATGGGGAGAAACCATATAAATGCTCCGAGTGTGGAAAGATCTTCAAATGGAGCTCACAGCTGACTTTGCATCTAAGAACCCACATGGGGAGAAACCATATAAATGCTCCGAGTGTGGAAAGATCTTCAAATGGAGCTCACAGCTGACTTTGCATCTAAGAACCCACATGGGGAGAAACCATATAAATGCTCCGAGTGTGGAAAGATCTTCAAATGGAGCTCACAGCTGACTTTGCATCTAAGAACCCACATGGGGAGAAACCATATAAATGCTCCGAGTGTGGAAAGATCTTCAAATGGAGCTCACAGCTGACTTTGCATCTAAGAACCCACATGGGGAGAAACCATATAAATGCTCCGAGTGTGGAAAGATCTTCAAATGGAGCTCACAGCTGACTTTGCATCTAAGAACCCACATGGGGAGAAACCATATAAATGCTCCGAGTGTGGAAAGATCTTCAAATGGAGCTCACACCAGACTTTGCCTCTAAGAACCCACATGGGGAGAAACCATATAAATGCTCCGAGTGTGGAAAGATCTTCAAATGGAGCTCACAGCTGACTTTGCATCTAAGAACCCACATGGGGAGAAACCATATAAATGCTCCGAGTGTGGAAAGATCTTCAAATGGAGCTCACACCAGACTTTGCCTGTAAGAACCCACATGGGGAGAAACCATATAAATGCTCCGAGTGTGGAAAGATCTTCAAATGGAGCTCACACCAGACTTTGCCTGTAAGAACCCACATGGGGAGAAACCATATAAATGCTCCGAGTGTGGAAAGATCTTCAAATGGAGCTCACAGCTGACTTTGCATCTAAGAACCCACATGGGGAGAAACCATATAAATGCTCCGAGTGTGGAAAGATCTTCAAATGGAGCTCACAGCAGACTTTGCATCTAAGAACCCACATGGGGAGAAACCATATAAATGCTCCAAGTGTGGAAAGATCTTCAAATGGAGCTCACAGCTGACTTTGCATCTAAGAACCCACATGGGGAGAAACCATATAAATGCTCCGAGTGTGGAAAGATCTTCAAATGGAGCTCACAGCTGACTTTGCATCTAAGAACCCACATGGGGAGAAACCATATAAATGCTCCGAGTGTGGAAAGATCTTCAAATGGAGCTCACACCAGACTTTGCCTGTAAGAACCCACATGGGGAGAAACCATATAAATGCTCCGAGTGTGGAAAGATCTTCAAATGGAGCTCACACCAGACTTTGCCTGTAAGAACCCACATGGGGAGAAACCATATAAATGCTCCGAGTGTGGAAAGATCTTCAAATGGAGCTCACAGCTGACTTTGCATCTAAGAACCCACATGGGGAGAAACCATATAAATGCTCCGAGTGTGGAAAGATCTTCAAATGGAGCTCACAGCTGACTTTGCATCTAAGAACCCACATGGGGAGAAACCATATAAATGCTCCGAGTGTGGAAAGATCTTCAAATGGAGCTCACAGCTGACTTTGCATCTAAGAACCCACATGGGGAGAAACCATATAAATGCTCCGAGTGTGGAAAGATCTTCAAATGGAGCTCACAGCTGACTTTGCATCTAAGAACCCACATGGGGAGAAACCATATAAATGCTCCGAGTGTGGAAAGATCTTCAAATGGAGCTCACAGCTGACTTTGCATCTAAGAACCCACATGGGGAGAAACCATATAAATGCTCCGAGTGTGGAAAGATCTTCAAATGGAGCTCACACCAGACTTTGCCTGTAAGAACCCACATGGGGAGAAACCATATAAATGCTCCGAGTGTGGAAAGATCTTCAAATGGAGCTCACAGCTGACTTTGCCTGTAAGAACCCACATGGGGAGAAACCATATAAATGCTCCGAGTGTGGAAAGATCTTCAAATGGAGCTCACAGCTGACTTTGCATCTAAGAACCCACATGGGGAGAAACCATATAAATGCTCCGAGTGTGGAAAGATCTTCAAATGGAGCTCACAGCTGACTTTGCATCTAAGAACCCACATGGGGAGAAACCATATAAATGCTCCGAGTGTGGAAAGATCTTCAAATGGAGCTCACAGCTGACTTTGCATCTAAGAACCCACATGGGGAGAAACCATATAAATGCTCCGAGTGTGGAAAGATCTTCAAATGGAGCTCACAGCTGACTTTGCATCTAAGAACCCACATGGGGAGAAACCATATAAATGCTCCGAGTGTGGAAAGATCTTCAAATGGAGCTCACAGCTGACTTTGCATCTAAGAACCCACATGGGGAGAAACCATATAAATGCTCCGAGTGTGGAAAGATCTTCAAATGGAGCTCACAGCTGACTTTGCATCTAAGAACCCACATGGGGAGAAACCATATAAATGCTCCGAGTGTGGAAAGATCTTCAAATGGAGCTCACAGCTGACTTTGCATCTAAGAACCCACATGGGGAGAAACCATATAAATGCTCCGAGTGTGGAAAGATCTTCAAATGGAGCTCACAGCTGACTTTGCATCTAAGAACCCACATGGGGAGAAACCATATAAATGCTCCGAGTGTGGAAAGATCTTCAAATGGAGCTCACAGCTGACTTTGCATCTAAGAACCCACATGGGGAGAAACCATATAAATGCTCCGAGTGTGGAAAGATCTTCAAATGGAGCTCACAGCTGACTTTGCCTGTAAGAACCCACATGGGGAGAAACCATATAAATGCTCCGAGTGTGGAAAGATCTTCAAATGGAGCTCACAGCAGACTTTGCCTGTAAGAACCCACATGGGGAGAAACCATATAAATGCTCCGAGTGTGGAAAGATCTTCAAATGGAGCTCACAGCAGACTTTGCATCTAAGAACCCACATGGGGAGAAACCATATAAATGCTCCGAGTGTGGAAAGATCTTCAAATGGAGCTCACAGCTGACTTTGCATCTAAGAACCCACATGGGGAGAAACCATATAAATGCTCCGAGTGTGGAAAGATCTTCAAATGGAGCTCACAGCTGACTTTGCATCTAAGAACCCACATGGGGAGAAACCATATAAATGCTCTGAGTGTGGAAAGATCTTCAAATGGAGCTCACAGCTGACTTTGCATCTAAGAACCCACATGGGGAGAAACCATATAAATGCTCCGAGTGTGGAAAGATCTTCAAATGGAGCTCACAGCTGACTTTGCATCTAAGAACCCACATGGGGAGAAACCATATAAATGCTCCGAGTGTGGAAAGATCTTCAAATGGAGCTCACAGCAGACTTTGCATCTAAGAACCCACATGGGGAGAAACCATATAAATGCTCCGAGTGTGGAAAGATCTTCAAATGGAGCTCACAGCTGACTTTGCATCTAAGAACCCACATGGGGAGAAACCATATAAATGCTCCGAGTGTGGAAAGATCTTCAAATGGAGCTCACAGCAGACTTTGCATCTAAGAACCCACATGGGGAGAAACCATATAAATGCTCCGAGTGTGGAAAGATCTTCAAATGGAGCTCACAGCTGACTTTGCATCTAAGAACCCACATGGGGAGAAACCATATAAATGCTCCGAGTGTGGAAAGATCTTCAAATGGAGCTCACAGCTGACTTTGCATCTAAGAACCCACATGGGGAGAAACCATATAAATGCTCTGAATGTGGAAAGATCTTCAAATGGAGCTCACACCAGACTTTGCATCTAAGAACCCACATGGGGGAGAAACCATATAAATGCTCCGAGTGTGGAAAGATCTTCAAATGGAGCTCACAGCTGACTTTGCATCTAAGAACCCACTTGGGGAGAAACCATATAAATGCTCCGAGTGTGGAAAGATCTTCAAATGGAGCTCACAGCTGACTTTGCATCTAAGAACCCACATGGGGAGAAACCATATAAATGCTCCGAGTGTGGAAAGATCTTCAAATGGAGCTCACAGCTGACTTTGCATCTAAGAACCCACATGGGGAGAAACCATATAAATGCTCCGAGTGTGGAAAGATCTTCAAATGGAGCTCACAGCTGACTTTGCATCTAAGAACCCACATGGGGAGAAACCATATAAATGCTCCGAGTGTGGAAAGATCTTCAAATGGAGCTCACAGCTGACTTTGCATCTAAGAACCCACATGGGGAGAAACCATATAAATGCTCCGAGTGTGGAAAGATCTTCAAATGGAGCTCACAGCTGACTTTGCATCTAAGAACCCACATGGGGAGAAACCATATAAATGCTCCGAGTGTGGAAAGATCTTCAAATGGAGCTCACAGCTGACTTTGCATCTAAGAACCCACATGGGGAGAAACCATATAAATGCTCCGAGTGTGGAAAGATCTTCAAATGGAGCTCACAGCTGACTTTGCATCTAAGAACCCACATGGGGAGAAACCATATAAATGCTCCGAGTGTGGAAAGATCTTCAAATGGAGCTCACAGCTGACTTTGCATCTAAGAACCCACATGGGGAGAAACCATATAAATGCTCCGAGTGTGGAAAGATCTTCAAATGGAGCTCACAGCTGACTTTGCATCTAAGAACCCACATGGGGAGAAACCATATAAATGCTCCGAGTGTGGAAAGATCTTCAAATGGAGCTCACAGCTGACTTTGCATCTAAGAACCCACATGGGGAGAAACCATATAAATGCTCCGAGTGTGGAAAGATCTTCAAATGGAGCTCACAGCAGACTTTGCATCTAAGAACCCACATGGGGAGAAACCATATAAATGCTCCGAGTGTGGAAAGATCTTCAAATGGAGCTCACACCAGACTTTGCCTCTAAGAACCCACATGGGGAGAAACCATATAAATGCTCCGAGTGTGGAAAGATCTTCAAATGGAGCTCACAGCTGACTTTGCATCTAAGAACCCACATGGGGAGAAACCATATAAATGCTCCGAGTGTGGAAAGATCTTCAAATGGAGCTCACAGCAGACTTTGCATCTAAGAACCCACATGGGGAGAAACCATATAAATGCTCCGAGTGTGGAAAGATCTTCAAATGGAGCTCACACCAGACTTATTTACTAAAAGTCATTTCTAAGGATTTCTATACAATTAATCCTCAAATCCTATATCCTGTAATTTTTTTAACCTTGGCACACAACCAACGCATGTGGTAGAAGGATCCCTCCTGCTTTTTACACTTCCGACATACGTGTGACATATTTCCATACATTTTGGCTAATTTACTTATTTATTTATTTTTATTTACTTTAAAAATTTATATCCCACCATTCTTGAACCATAGACCGACTCAAGGCGGCTGATGTTATACTTGGTGTTATATACAATTGGTACGTCTTATATATTTTTTCTTTAATATGAACATTCAATATGAATTTAATTTGATTTGTCCATAGTTTCTCCCACTTTTCCATTAAATTTTCATGGCCTATATTCTTTGCCCATAATATCATACATTCCTTGACCTGCTCCTCTTCTGTTTCTATTTTAAGTAATAATTTATATGTTTTTGAAATCACTTCCTTTTCTGAATGCCCCTCTTTTCCTACCTCTGAGAATAAGACATTCTCAGATAAGAAAATCCTAATTTTTTCTTGTCTATCTTAAACCTTTCTGTTAGTTGTCCAGACAGAAACCCAACAATCAAAGCCTAATTCCCAAATTCCTATGGGATTCTGCCTTGTAAGACGAATGCCCATGGCTGGGCACTCTCTCCTGCCTACGTGTGGTACACCCTTCCCCACCCATAATCCAACTGAGCATCAATCTTCAAATGGAATTATATACCTTGTCTTGATGTCAGCCGTGTCTGCACCGAGATCACTGAGCATTGAAGGAATCATCTTCAAGAACCCTATGGTTTATCACTGAGCATCTGACCGTCAGGTTCAGTGCCATGAGACCATACAAACAAACCAAACAAACAAACATATTTATATACCACCTTTCAGGTCATCAGATTTCTCTTTTGATTTTATTCTCAGTTTACGTAGGCAGTTTACGGCAGTTTATGTAGGCAGGTTTTACGTAAGATAGTTTACATAGGCAGGCTTACTAACCCTAGAAGCGTTTTACAATTCAAATTAAGGTTCGCTATTTCAAGGACTTCTACGTTCTTAGATTTTTTTCATTCACTGTTCCCTGTACATCGGTGACTTCTGCCTATGCTCTGGTAATGTGCTGGTGTAAGGTGGCAGGAGATGGCTGCTACCCTGCTTGGGGGTCTGGGAGGCCCAGCTTCTCCCACTGATGCACTGGATCCCTTGAGAGACTGAGAAGTTGGGGACTTCATGGGAGCTTTAGCCCCCACATTTTGAGCCTCATCCCCCACATTTTGTGTGTCCTGCAAAGTAACATGGTAAATACACAATACACCAAATCCAACTAATATTGTAACATGAGCAAAGCAATAATTCTAACTTCTAAATATTTTTTATATTATAGAATCTAACTTTTTTATATCCCTGTATCACAGTCATATACCTTGTACATCCTGTACAGTTCTATACATATACATATGTAGATATATCCTGTACAGTTATATCCCTGTACAACAGTAATTCTTATATTTATAAATCTATAAAGGTTTTTCTTTTCTGTTTTACTGTACAGTATAGTATAGTGTTTCTTATTAATATTACACTAATTCCGTTCTGTATTATACTACAGTGTTTTGAATTCAATTCCAGTGTTTTGTCATTACTTTTACATACTGTTAATATTTTTATATGAATATTCTTGGGTTGTGGAACCAATCATCCGATTCTCCATTATTTCCTATTGGAAAATCCTCTTTATAAGCAGAACACTTTGTCAGACAAACATGCTTCTGCAATGAATTATGTTCTTCTTACAAGGCACCACTGTGCTTGATAATGCTTCCCAATGTACCCTTAGTCTTCCCTTTCCAATTCAGTGCATTGGTCATGAACTCATGGGATGAAAGGTTCACCACTGATCTCACTCCAATTTGCTGCTCCACCCCTATACATAACATGTCATTACAAATTCTGATTCCCCTTGCAGTCTGAATTGTAATACCCTGAATTCTACCATCTCAGCTTCCCTTCTTGCTATGCGCAAGCAGCAACTTGCACTGCTATAGTCGAATGAGGATCAGGAGCACTGCATGAGATTTGGGAATATTTTGGCATTTACTGTACAATGAAAACTCCAATTGCCTGGGATGCACTACTGACAAACCCCTTCACATAACACCACAATCCTTTCTACCTTCTTACAATTCCTTCCAGAAACAATCATTGTCAAATCTAACTTTTGGTCTATATAAAATATTATGCAGGTACCCTCAAGACCTCCACTACAAATCTGTTGAGAAAGTTGCAAAATGTAAGGTCAATGACACAACATATAATGCCCATGTCTGAAAAGAGAAATAGCAGCCTGTCTAGCAATTTAAGTTGGGCTCAGATACCTTCTCCTGACATCTAGGTTAACAGTAGCCAAGACCCATCAGTGTAAACATTTGCAATAGATAGAATCATAGAATCATAGAGTTGGAAGACACCTAGTAGGTCATGTAGTCCAACCCCTTGCCTGTAGCAGGAAATCCTCCTAGAGCATCTCTGACAGGTGCTCGTCAAGCCTCTGCTTGAGGATTCCCAGTGAGGGAGAGTCCACCACCTCCCTTGGCAATCTGTCCCACTGCTGAACCGCCCTCACCGTCAGGAATTTTTTCTGGATATCCAACCGGAATCTCCTCTCTTGCAGTTTGTACCCATTGGTTCTGGTTCTGCTTTCAGAGGCAGCTAAGAACAAATGAGTCCCTTCCTCCCTATGACAGCCCTTCAGGTATCTGAAGAGGGCAATCATGTCTCCTCTCAGCCTCCTCTTCTCCAGGCTGAACATCCCAAGTTCCCCCAACCTTTCCTGGTAGGGCTTCCCTTCCATCCCACTGATCATTCTTGTCGCTCTCCTCTGGACTTGCTCCAGTTTGGCTGCATCTTTCTTCAAGAGAAGTGCCCAGAACTGAACACAGGACTCAAGGTGAGTCTCACCAATGCTGAATAAAGAGGAACTAGAACTTCTCGCAACATGAAAACTCCAGTCCTCTCAATGCAACCTAAAATGGTATTTGCCTTCTTTGCAGACACATCACACTGCTGACTCATGTTCAGCTTGTGATCCACGGCGACTCCGAGATCCCGCTCACATGTTGTGCTGCCAAGCCAAGTATCCTCCATTTTATACCTATGTTTTTGGTTTTTATTTCCTAAGTGCAGAACCTTGCACTTCTCCCTGTTGAAATTCATTCTATTGGTTATAGCCCATGATTCTAGTTTATCCAGATCCTCCTGGATGTTTCTCCTATCTTCTGATGTGTTTGCTACTCCTCCCAGTTTGGTGTCATCCGCAAATTTGATCAGCTCCCCTGTATCCCTTCCTCTAAGTCATTGATGAAAATGTTAAAGAGAACCAGGCCCAAGACAGAGCCTTGGGGGACCCCACTTTAAACCAACCTCCAGGTTGACACAGAACCATTTACTAAAACCCTTTGAGTGCAGACGTCGAGCCAGTTGCAGATCCACCTAATGTGGATCTAAGGTGCAAGTATGCGGATCAAACATTTGTTTGACATTTGAATGAATGTTTGCCATGTGTTGCAGTAACTGGCAATCGCCTCACATCAAACCCTTGAAGTAGGTCCTTAATGCTTTGACCTTACAATACATATCTGGTTGCATTATTATACCAGCAACAGTACTAAGAATCATTTCTGTGCTGCTCAAGAGTAAAGTTGGTCTCATCATGTTCAGAAAACGTGAAATATTGCAGTGTCGAGTTAAATGGACTGCTTTTAAGAGTGTCACCCTACAATCCAGAGTAACTACAGGAGCACATAAGACAAACACGCTACTGGAACGAATTAAGCTTGTCTTCCAAGCCACCACTGTATTTCTATAAAATAGAATTTTCTCCCTTTGTGCTGGTCTAACATCAAAATGTGCTTCTTGTGGGGATGTCAGAGTGGAATTTTACTATAGAATATATTTTTATACCGATACCAAACCCTCCACAATACAAGTCTAGCAAAATGTTTCTGAGATTCAGCATCTGCTTTTGTGATACCAAAGATGCCCCCCAAATCTTAAACCATAACCTTCTAAACACAATAATTTTCCATTTTGTAAAAATAACCCTTCCTTCGTCCATAAGAAACAACATGATGCATATTCTTCTTTGTTCCTCAGATAGCTTTGGCAACTCTTGTTTATCCAGATAATTTTGAACTTGCGTTGGATCCATCTTCTGACTTCTATATAACCTAGCATAGTTATTTGTAACTATTCTTTATATATCCTCTGGGTGTACATATACCTTATCAACTTCCTGCCATCTTGATATTATTCTTACTTCTCTTTCTTTCCTCAGTTTGTATGCCAGCCATTTTCCTGGTTTATTAGCATGTTCAAAATACCTTTGTTGGGCCAACTTTTAGGGCACAATCCAGAGGGAGGGCAGTGAGGAGAGCCCTAGCTGGGCTGCCCAACTCTTCTGAATTCACAGCAGAAAGTTGTGCTGGATCCAGAGTCAGGATCCAGAGACGTACAGGAGTGTCTGACTATAATTTTGTTTGCATCACCCAAGGTCAGATCCTTAAAAACAACCTACTAGTAATTGTTACCCAAGAACAGTACAGTCTCTTACTAAGTGCTTCTCAAACTGTGGGTCAGGACTCACCAGAGAGACCTCAAGCCAATTTCTGGTGGCTCCCTACCCATTTCAATATTTTACTTTTCATATATTGGCTTGATACTACCATGGGATGTTCCTGTTTTGAGGAAATGTAATAGATCTGTATATTTAATTAATAGGCTAAGGTCTATGGTTTGAACAATGATAATAAAATGGTATGATTGCAGCCTAGGATAGTTAGAAATTTTCCTGCTGAATGATGTCATAGTGGGCAAGACATCACTTCCAGTGGGGTCCTGACAGTTCCTTTTTGTAAAACGTGCATTTCAGTGCCGAAGGTTTGAGATTTGCTCTGATTTATTTAAAAAATATAGCAGGAGATATAAATATATAAATAACCTATATAAAATTTTAAGACTATTGATACATTAATTTTTTAAATTTTGTTCATATAACTTCTGAGGAAGTGGACTTACTCAAAGTAAGGCTGCAATCCTAACATCCAGGTAGGCTGCCATAAGTCCCGGCCCAAGTCCTGTGCTGGCCTGGGGCAGTCACAAAAGTGCCATGTGGGGTTAAGCCAGTGCACAGACATACACCAGCCTCTGCACACCATCATAGGAATGGGGAGACAAGTGAGTTGTGCTGGCCTAAATTGGTAAGGAATGCATTGTTTAAGAGCATACCAGTAGATCCATTCAAGTAGATCCATTCCTTCTTCAAAGTCTCTGGTGTGTTAAGCCAGGGGCTCAACATATCACCTACAACTTGAAACATGTAACTAGGAATTATGGGAGAATCCCAAAACAGGCATCAATAGGGGTTAGGTAAATTAATTTTTTAAAATTGTAAAGCCTGGTGGTAGTGTAAACTACCTCCCCTCCAGCCTAATTTCATGTAAGGTTTTAATGCTTTTTAAAAAATTTTAATGCTTTTTTTGTGTTGAACAGTGCAGTCCTAAGCAGGTATACTCAGAAGTAAGTCCCATTGTGTTCAATAGTATTTACTCTCAGAAAAATGTGATAAAGCTAGCAGGCTAAGGGTAGTAAGTTAGGGTAAGTGAGGAGTGCCGTAGTTGGGCTGCCCCAACTATTCTGAATCCACAGCAGAAAGTTGTGCTGGATCCAGAGAGCCAGGAAGCCTGGGCTGCCCTAACTGCTCTAGAGCATGCTCAGTAGGCCCCAAGTAACTGACCCCTTGCTCCTGAGGAGACCCCCCTCAGATGTTGCTGAACAAGGAACAGCAGTGGTGCCTGCCTTAGAAGGAGTCCCTGATGAGATGCCAGTACTCTCCAGTGAATACAAGGGATTCCTTGGAGTGGCCTGCTGTATCCCCACCTTAGCGGTCTGCCATAGTTGTGCAATATCCTGAAGCTGAGAGGCAGAGGCTGCAGAGAGGCTGGCTATCCAACTCAACAAACTCAGATTTGTTGGACTTCCGGAACACTTCCGTTCTTACTTGGTCTTATTATGGACCCCTATGAGTCTACTCATTATTGTACCTGCTCCTGAGATGGTAGAACTCTGAGGAGCTGGTAAGGGGAATTTCTGCCTTGGAAACATGGTCTGGATCTAGAGTAACTGCTCTGCCCTCAGCAATGCTAAACATGCCCTCAACATGCCTCTCCGGAACTGCCTAGGCTGCCCCAGTTAGGGCAGTCCAAGTCCACCAAGTCCATGTTCCTTTGGCTGCCCCAAGCCTTCTCTGGATTACTTGGCTGCCCCATCTTGGACTTGGGCCATCCCAGAGATAGATAGGGCAGCCCAAGTGCACTTCTGGATTGCAGCCTTAGTTTCCATTTGATTCATTGTTAGCAAAAATAGTTGATACTGTAAATTTTTTTTGCTGTATTTCTTTATCAGAAATGAAAATGTTTAGAAGATCATGTTGCAGACTTGAATTTTTCCTCTCTTCTTCACCAACAAAGGTGAATATACACACTATACAAAGGCTCACTTCACACTCATCAAAGCAAATTTATGCTTGAGTGGAGCCCAAGCTTCCTCAATGGAAGTTGTGTTGCTTAATGTGCAGGGACACTAGAGTGGGTGCTCTGTAATTAATTAATGCCCACCTTGAATCCAACTGGGCATTAATCTTCAAATTGAATTGAAAAGTTTTAAGGTCAGGTTTTAAGGTCATCACACTTTCTGTCTCCTGCCTTGGATGAGGTTGGCATCGATAGTCCATTATCCATCACTCTTCAAACTTTTTCCATTTCTTCAAGCTTTTTGTCCATCCCGTCCCCTTACAGCAAAGTGCAACAGACCTGTTGGGGGAGGCGGGGGGACCTCGCTTGCCTGCAGAGGCCCCGAGACAGGCAGGGGAAGGCAGGAGGAGGCGAGGGGGGGCCTACGCTTGCCCGCAGAAGCCCAGACAGGTGGGAGAAGGCGGGGAGTCTCCACTTTGCCGCAGAGGCCTCCATGCAAGCAGAGGGAGGCAAGGGGAGGTCTCCGCTTTGCTGCGGAAGCCCCCAGGCAGGTGGGGGGTGGAGGGGCCTCCGCTTTGCCAGGGAGGCCCCAAGCAAGCATAGGGAGGCAGGGGAGGTGAGGGGGGCCTCCGCTTGCCCACGGAAGCCCACAGACAGGTGGGAGGAGGCAGGGGCCTCCACTTTCCCCCAGAGGCCCCCAGGCAAACAGAGGGAGGCAGGGGGAGGCCTCCACTTTGCCACCAAAGCCCCCAGGCAGGTGGGGGTGGGGGCCTCAGCTTTGTCAGGGAGGCCCCCAGGCAGGCGTAGGGAGGCGGGGGGAGTGAGGGGGGCCTCCGCTTTGCCGTGGAGGTCCCCAGGAAGACAGGAGGAGGCAGAGAAAGGCAAGGAGGGGCTTCTGCTTTGCTGCGGAGGTCCCCAGGCAGGCAGGCAGGCAGGCAGGGGGAGGGAGGACATGAAGGTGGGAGGAGGTGGGGGAACCCAGACTACGTGCACATGTTTGAATTGTACGCGCAGGCTGGGTGTGTCTTGGCCAATCAGAGGCCTCTATGAGTGCTCTGTCTCTGATTGGCCGAGTGGCACTTCCACCTGTTCAATCAAAGAGTGCTCATAGAAACCTGTGATTGGCCAATTCAAATTTTTGGCCAATTGCAGTGAGCCTTAACTCTCCCGGTTTGCTGCGATTGGCCAAAAATTAACAACTGGATCGCCCGAACCGGTGCGAACAGGCAGCTGCCAACCACTGGACTGGTCCCTGGCATGGGCTGGGTTATGGAGTAGGGACATCCTTCAAAAGGATCTTTTTGAGGTCCAGCTTCCTTTGGCCTCAGAGGAATAGGGAAGCTGGGCCAGTGTGAAAGGGGGAGGAAGGATAAGGCGGGGGCAGGTCCGGGAAGGGGAGGAAGGACAGAGGAAACTGGGTATCAAAGGAAAGGGGTTGGCAGAGAACCTTCAGACTACTGAGAAAGTGGTATAGCCACCCATATTCTTCTCCCAGAACTGCTTGTGGCACTTTGGCTGAGTTTGCTGCTCCTGCTTTGCCAGCAGCCTGTCTGCAGCATTTTTCCCTTTTATCCCTATCCCTTTTATCCCCACCTGTCTCATCCTTTTTGTAGCAGCCTGATAAAAATGCTGTCCAATTTCCATGTCTTCCATTTCATCCTGGTGACCCTGATTTGCCCCCTTGTCTGTTGATCAAGGATCCCTGTTGCATGCCTAACCAAGCCGTGCCTCCGAGGTGGTGGAGAGCCAACAGGTGGGAGTCCCCAAACCCAAAAGAAGTTGGCATTGCTGCTGTTCCCGGAGGAGTTGGCATCACTGCAGTTGTTGCCGCAGTGGCTTCAGTAACTGTTGCTGCTGCAACCGTTGAGACTCAGACTGCTCCTGGAGAGCGGCTCTAGTGGCTAGCCTCCGGTGATTTGCTGCTGTCGGGCGAGTGAGACCCCTGGAGTGCAGTCCTGATTCCTGGCCTGTTTCTGAAGTAGCGAAGAACCACGAGGATGACATCTGGGGAGAGTCCTGGAGGAGCTGGCATCGCCGGAGTTGCTGCCTCAACCTGAGGCACCCTGGTGCTGGCCGTTGTGGCTCAGGCTGCTGCTGGAGGGTGGCTGGTGTAGGGTAGCAGGAGATGGCTGCTACCCTCCTTGGGGGTCTGGGCGGCCCAGCTTCCCCCACTGCTGCACTGGATCCTTGTGTTGGGGAATTCAATTTTGACCTTGCAGTGGTACACCTGGCTCTCTAGCCGCTCCGTCTCTGCATGATCTTTGTTGTGGATACACAGTGCTTCCTGCCCTATCAGCTGCCTGCCCACCTGAGAGAGGAAGAGACATACGTCTGCTTGTTAATTAGCCTTCCTGTAATCAGGAATAAAAAAACTGAAAGTACCTAACATGGGGAACTGGGGCTAGAAGTTGGGGGGCTTGCTCATGTGATATTAACTGTTTTTTTACCAATGTGGTGTGATGCAGTAAACCTACGATGTGGACTTTCCATGCCTGATGGTGCCCAAAACCAATTTGGGCTGGCCTAACTACTTGGCATATCTTCCCATGATAGTGTGGGGAGGTCAGCATATGCTTGTGTGCTGCCCTAGTGCCCCCACCGGGAATTGGACAGAAGTGACACTTTTGTGACACCCCCAGGTCAGCACTGGAGGTTAGGATTGCAGCCTGAATTCATCTCGTGTTTTGGATCCACAATGTTGCAGTCATCTGGAGAGGGGAATGGGCTGTTAAACTCCTGATTCCAAAGTGCAGTAGTTTTCAGGGCAAAATAGTGACATGGATTATACATTTCAAAATAAGCAGCTCTGGGGGAAATTTAATCAGTCTTAGAAAACGGTTTCAAGTTACAGCATGGGCTGCTTTTGGTGCAAACCCTTTAAGAAGTGGCATTGCCAATAACCACCAGTGGAACTCCATTCTGCTTTTCACTGAGCTGTCCCAAAGTTTAAGAGGAGAATCCCTTTCACAGAATAGATGCCTCGACCTGTCTCATGTGCAAGCGCTCATTCTGCAGTCAGCCTGGCAAAATGTCTGACTGGCTGCCAAGAGGGCACATGAGCTCTAACCGCTTCCTGACTGGGGGAAACCATTGGAGCACGTGCTCTTGCACCCACCCTCCAGTTCAAATCCATTGCTCAAGCTGTGTTTTGCCATATTGGCAGTATGATTCTGTGTTGGTGCCCTGCGGTACCCGGGGCCAGGAAACTCAGGCTCAGAGGGATTCTGCACATGCTTTCTTGGGAAGAGTCCCACTGAGCTGATTGATTTCCAAATCAATATGCACATCATGTGCTGTCCAACTCCCATTCATGTTTTTGCCTCTTCTAAGGCTGCAATCCTAAAGACACTTTCCTGGGAGTAAGACCCATTGAACACAATGCCACTTACTTTTGAGTAGACGTGGTTAAATTTTTGGGAGAAGAAAAGGCTCCCTTGAGGTTCTGAGCGCACAGACAGGGCATGGATGAGTCAGACATGGCTAGTCCAAACAGCACTTTGCCCCAAACTCAGGACTTTACCCCAGACAAATTCCTGTTCTGTCAATCAACTCTTCCCCCCCCCCCAAACTCCCAATTCAGCAAACTGGAGAGAATGTCAATCTCCTGTGCCTGCTTAATGTACCCATTATGTTAACAAAACAAAAATGGATGCTGACCAGCTCTGGAAGGAGTAGGATTTCTACGCCAACACTTGTGCTTGGTCCTAGAAGTTGGAGCCTGGAAAACAAGAGAGATTTGGGTTAATGGGATAAACAAACAAATGGAAAGGCACTTTCCAATCAACAATAGCCAAGGGCTCAGTTCTCTGAAGCTCACCTTAGAAAGGGGGAACCTATAACTGACAGATGTATAGAGCAGAACTTACTTGCCCTTCTGTGCTGGTACTGGAGCCTTAGTAAGAGGTCTCTCACACAGATTTTTCAGGCACCAGAGTGCAGTAATGTAGCGACGGGGTGTGTGGCAGTGCTCTGTGTTGCCATCCCTGCCCAGAACTATGGTTCCAACAGCAAATGGGGCTGCTTACACAGCATGTTGTGGCATCTGCAATGCTTACCAAGTTGCTACACTTTTTGTGGTCCTTTTCAGTTCAGATATCAGCTGTGATTTTTTTTTCTGTGGGTACTCACTGCTACTCAGTACCAGCACCTTTTCCCACCTGTCTCCCCATCAGGTAATTAGCCATATGGGGATGACCTATGGTGAGTACCAGCTCCTTTTTTCCCCCAATAAAAAAGCATTGAGTATTTTGCACATGACCAGAAGAGCAAGATCCTTACCTCCTCGTCGAGGTCTCTTGGACATTTGAGGTCCAAATGGCACATTCCTTGATGTCTAAATTCATGAACAGAAAAATAAGGAAACATCAGGGCTAGTTTTAAGGCAATTGCACAAAATTCTCCCCAGCTGGGTATTCTGCCTAAGGATCTGCCCATGCTAAGGAAATCTCTAGTTTCGTACACATTTTTGTGTTAAAGTGTGCTCAGATTCATTGGGTCCACTGAGTCACATGCCCATATATTCCAAATCCGCTCCAAACTGAGTTAGGAGAACTTGACAGAACTTTCTGGTGGAACCTGCATTGGTTCCTAAGCCATAGGAAAGCTTTCTACAGAAAGAAACCTCTCCTTCCACTTGCTGTGGGCTCCCATGGCTCCCCCCAGTAAGTGCGGAGAGAGTGAAGTTATTCAGGATATATTTATGGGGATTGATAGATGAGTGGATGTGTCTTGGGGAGGAGAGAGTAGGAACAATAATGTTCTCCCAACTCAGATTCAAATCTGAATTGAGGGAGGATTTGAAGCCCCCTCTTCAAAAGCAACTTTCTATTTGAGGGGCCAGTTCCCTTCTCTGAGGATCCCACACTGTGTGACACTTGGAGACACGGCTTCTGGATGCAAATGGAGACCTTGTTTTCATGGGTCAATGGGAGTGTTTTGAGGGAAGCAGAAAGCCCTTCATTAGTGGACCACATGATGGTGCAGATGGGCTCTAGAGAGCTTGGATGGAAGGAATAACAAAGGCTGCAATCCTAAAGACACTTTCCTGGGAGTAAAACCCATTGAACACAGTGGGGCTTACTTTTGAGTAGACATGGTTAGGATTGTGCTTAATATGGCGACAAGTTATGCACATCGAGCAAAGAATCCAAACTGTATGTACAGGCTAATGAGTTCTGAAGAGTTCTCCCTGCAAGAGAGCAGGAGAAAGATCCAAGCAGGCTAATGGATAGCTTGTCAACTCAATGGGTGGTAGTGGTGAAGAAGGCTAGTTCCATGATTGGGGACATTAGAAAAGGTACGGACAAAGCATTTCTTTACCCAGGGTGTAATTACTGTGGAACTCCTTGCCAGTAACTGAAAAACTGAACACCACCACCACCCCAAAAAACCCACAGCAAATCAGGCTTTGAAGAAAACAACAGAAAAAGAGGAAAAGATGGGAAAGGCATTCAAAAGCTCAGATAGTATTGGGGGGGTTTCCATCATACCAAACTCACACAGAGACTCCCCTCAACATGTCCACAATCCCCATCCTTGGGAGACCCATTTCTTTTCCAGTGCTATGAAAAAGAGGCCCCCTTGCTTTGGGGTTTGCTATCTCTATTGGGATTCTCAATCCCCTTCTGTAAAGGATACAAAAGGACTAAGTATTCAGATATTTACCACGGGAATTATTTGCAGATTTCTTCTGCCTGAAGGTCTGCTGCTGCACAAAACGGCTGCATAATTGGTGCATTCGCGGCCATAATCCCAGAATGCTTGACTCTGCAAACACAAGTTACATCGTTGGGTCAGTAACTGGAGGTTTGAACTGGGGTTCTCTCTGATCATGTCAATATTTCAAGGAAGAATATGGAGCTGTTGAGATGGAAGGGTCAACAGCTGGATTTCTATTTAGGATTTTCCCCCAGTGTCTGAAGGGCTAACGGTTCATAAAGGGAAGGTCAGCCCATGCAAAGGTAGGTCCTGGTGGGTCTCTCCCATTCTCTTCTACTTCAGGCTACCAACTGGATAGGATCGGGAGGGTCCTCTAGGAAGGCTGTTGGGGGAGCATCGGGACAGAAGGGAACCAAGTGAGTGTTGGTCAATTGGTTTGATTTTTTCCTTCCCCATATGGAACCAAGTGGCCTGGGTATGGAGTAGGCCAAGTGGGATCCAGGCTCTCCTAGCCTCGACCTGCAGACCTTGCATTGATGGTTGACATCAGCCAAAGCAAGTCCCCCCCCCTCTCTCTCTCTCTCTCTCTCTCTCATGTTTCCAGACTAGGCAGCTTTTAATTTTATTTGGCAGGAAGGCAGAGCAAACATGTCAGGATATTTTGGGAACAGCAGCCACAGAGCTGGTGACATTATTGGGGTGGCTCCATGTTGCTGAACTGGGATACGCCCTGCATGTCCATAGGGGTTTCCCTCGTGGCAGCCAGGGTGGGATTGTGCAGGGGAAGGAAAGGAGTCGGCAATCTGCACTTCTGCCAGACCTTGTGGGGAGCATGGATGACAAGGAGATTGGAAAGGGAATGTCCAAACATGCACTGTGCCTGCCCTTTTCCGTTGAGCCACAGCTGTGGCGTACCTAGAGGAGTGCCAGGGGAAGCTGTTGCAATATAATTATTATACAGCCAGGAACTAATAAGGTCTTAATAAGAATATATTTCCATATATCATGATACAGTTTCTCCTGCTAGCTGGGTAAAGAGGCACTTCAAAGCAATGCTCCTCTTATAAGTAGAAAGGAGCGAATAACCATCTCTCTTTGCCCCAACACAGTGTCTCTAACCAAGAAGGTGAACACTTTTTACTTAGTTACTTAATTAGATTTAATTTTGGGGTTTTTTTGGGGGGGGGAGCTATAAAATCTTTCTGGACCCCAAGTAACAGATGCTTCATCTATGCCACTGGTTGGGGGGAGGCAAGAGAGCAAAGAGATGAAGAGAAGAGCAAATTATCGGTAGGTTGTTTTTAAGGATCTGAATTCAGATCTTTGGGTGAATTCAGAATTCAATATATCCTTGGGTATAGTCAGACATTCCTCTAAGTTTAACTCCTGATGTATCCAAATTTCATTGAAAATTTCATGGCTCAAAACATGCCCTTGACTTATCTGTGAGATCAACTTATAATCTATGCTATCTATGGTACTTCCCCCCCCCTTCTCTCTTCGTAGGTTTTTATAAATACTGAGGAAACACCAACCTTCTGGGTCTGAAAATCACCCATAAGTGGCTTGAGATCTATATTGTTAGTTACTTGGTACACATCCTGCCTCAGGGTGCCAGGTATTTTCTATATACTCACTATAATCCAGAGTAACTACAGGACGACGTAAGAGGCACTTAATATGGATTGCTCTATGCATTTCCTATAGGTGGCATCGTAACTACGTCGGTGTAAAAGGTCCTATAGCTACTCTGGATTGTAGCCATAATATCTTTCCCAGGGACTAAGGTGTGCAGGTTTTTGTTTTTTTTCCAAGTCTGAAGATATGGTTCCTAAATCATCCACTATTGGCACAATCTTTGTTAATAGTGGTAGTGTTAAGAATATTTGTTTACTGCTTTTTAATAAAAGGTTTGCAAAGCAGTTTGCAGAGCAAATCAAAGGGCTCCCTGTCCCAAAAGAGCCCAACATCTCAAAAGAGGTGCAGAAAAGATACCAGCAGCAGCCACAAAAAAGAGATTTGCTGGGGGGAAAGGGACAGATCCTCTTCCCCTGATAAACATAAGATGAGCACCACTTGAAAAGGGCCTCTCCATCCAGAGCATACCGGAGCAGAACCTATTTACGTGCAAATTATTTATGGCTACAACCCAGTATAACTATGTGACCTTTTACACCGACGTAGTTACGGTGCCACCTATGGGAAACCTATGGGAAATGCATAGAGCAATCCAGAGCAAGTGCCTCTTATGTCTTCCCATAGTTACTCTGGATCATAGGGCAAATGTGATTTTCTCTCAAAGCGAATGAGGGGGCTCTTTAAATAATGTCACCTACAGCCCAATCCAGAGCAACTAATCTGTCCACATAAGAGCCCTTAGGTTGCCCTATCTAACACTAGGTTGGAGCAACTGCAAGATGCTCCAGCCCAGTTACTCTGAAGGAGGCTTAGGGCAGAGCAAGGCAAGATAGGGTGCCCTAAGAGAGGTGGACCTGCTCTGCCCTAACTGGGGCATCCTAAGCAGCTCAGGAGAGGCAAGTTGAGGGCATGTTGAGCATTGCCTAGAGCACAGCAGTTACTCTGTATCCAAAACCTGTTTCCTAGGCAGAAATGCCCTCTTCCAGCCCTCAGAGTTATACCACCTCAGGAGCAGGTATAGTAATGAGTAGACCCATAGAGGTCCATGATAAGGCCCGAGTAAGAATGGCAGTGCTGACCAAAAATCTGAGTTCTTGGCCAGCCTAGCTGCAACCCCTGCCTCTCAACCTCAGGATATGGAACAAACTATGGCTGCCCACAAACCTCAGGATACAGCAGGCCACTCCAAGAAGCCCCTTGTATTGACTGTAGAATGTACTGGCATCTCATCAGGGGCTCCTTATAAGGCAGGCACCCAGTGGCGTCACCAGACTGTTGCGGCTGGTGTGGGCTGCATTGGGGATGCGCTCCGTATGGGGTGATGTGCCGGAGGAGTTTGACTGTCCTTTGGCAGGCCCTGGGCGTCAGCACACCCATTCAGGCCTGCTCCAAGGCGGAGAATCAGCCAGAAGCTGACACTTGTCTGAGGAGCTGGCCTGAACGGCCATCTGAGGTGCACTGCGCAGAAACAGACTGAGCATGCCGAACAGCTTCAGAGGAGACTTCCTTAGAGCAGAGAAAGTCCGCGCCTCTGCACAGCCATTCGGCCTCACTCAGGAGGCGGAGCGGCAGCCGAATGGCTTCAGAAAGAGTACTGCACAGGCACCAACTCTGACGCCTGCACAGTCTCCCCTGAAGCCAAAAGGCTTCAGAAAAGTACTGCGCAGGTGTCAGAGATGGTGCCTGCGCAGTACTCTTTCTGAAGCCAGTTGGCTTCAGAAACAACTGCGCAGGCACCAACTTTGGTGACTGTGCAGTCCAGGTTGGGGGGGGCGCATCCCAGGGATGACGCACAGACTTCCGCACCAGGTGATGTGCAGAGTCATGTCACCACTGTAGGCACCACAGCTGTTCCTTGTTCAGTGTGATCTGAGGGGTGTCTCCTCAGGAGCAAGTCTTCCCCTTGTGTCAATTACTTAGCATGCTCTGGAGCAGTTAGGGCAGCCCAGGCTTCCTGACTCTCTGGATTCAGCATAACTTTCTGCTCTGGATACAGAATAGTTAGGAGAGTGCAGTTAGGTCAGAGCAGGCTGAATTTGCTCTGGATTGCAGCCTTAAGCAGTTACGGTGTCACTGTGCCCACTGCATGGGAGGTCTACCATGGGGGTGTCACAATAGCGGCATCATTGTTGATGATGGGATACAGAGCTAGTCTGTCAGTTCAAACCTCCTTTGACTAGTTATTGGGTGAAAACAGACACACCAAGCTCGTCCTGAACAGGCTTGGGAGTGCGGGATTGTACATAGATTTGGCCTCCTGCTAAAGTCCTGGCCTGGCCTCTCATCTTTTGCCCTCCATCACATTCACAATTTAGTATCCAGCAATAAATTGCCTTATCAACAATATATAAGAAGACGGTATTATTTGTATGTTTTAACAATTACGGTACTAGTTACAAATTCAGTTTGTTACTTCCTTGAAGCTAGTTTCTTGGTGCAAGTGCTACCCTTTACAGACCTTTACATACGATACTGACAACAAACCCGTTATAAAGCACCCATTCTTTCTAAGCATCTATGTAATATAGAGTTTATATTAATTACACAACAGCAATATGCCTATTTTTTGCATTTAAATGGATACGTTTGTGCTCTTGGATCCTATTTAGGATGGATTGAAAAAATACCTTTTTGTAGTCAGTGTTTCCCACCAAATGCACCCTCTCAAACTGGAAACAGAGGTCCTCAAAAATTCTCTGTTGTTTATTGGGGAAAGGAAAGCATAGACTCAATTCTTTTTTATGAAAACATGTTTTGGTTCTTCTGAACCACGTGGAATGAGTCGCACACTGCAGTGTTCCAGGGATGAGGGCGGACGGGTCACATCCCCTTTTATGATCTCTCCCAACTCTTTTTTACCTTGGGAATCCTAAGCATATTCTACAACAATTTTAGCTAATCCTCAACTGGATGGAGTGATTCCTCTATTTTCTGGACCTTTATTTAGTTGCACCAATAAGGAGACATCTTCTAAGACAGGACTGGATTGTGTGATGGGTCTCAAAAGATAGGTCAGAGGACCTCGCTTTGGCTAAGCCCTATGGCTTAAACAAAACCAAACAATCCTGTTTTTGGTTCTGTTACTGGACGAGAATTCAGTGGTGAGCACTGACCGATTCGGGCCGGATCGCCCGAACCGGATGTTTAATTCCCCCCACTGCTACCAATCCGGTAGTAAGGGGGAGACAGGAAACCAGTCGTACCAGTTCCCAGCAGGCACACCACTGCACTGCACATGCGCCAACTTTCGTTGGCACAAGTGCAATGCGTCCTGAAGCTGGTCGGCCAATGATGGTCGGCCAATGATGGTTGGCGCATGCGCAGTGCGCCAGGGTTGGATCCCGCGCCCCGCCCACCTGCACCTGCAGCACGCTGGGGTGGGAGGCATGCCCGCCCCGCCCCGGCCCCACCTCTGGCCCTCCCCAGCCACCCCCTGACCCTCCCCACCCACGCCACGCCCACTTCCAGCGAACTGGATGTTGGGCCAGGCTGGGCCCACCTCTGGACGAGATGCCTAACAAGCAGTGGTGGGCTGCAAACTGGCTAACAGCCGGCATCAGAAGACACACTGTGCAGGTGCCAAGGTTGGCGCCTGCACAGTCTCCTCTGAAGCCGACCGGCTTCAGCGGAGACTTCCTCCTCTCCAAGGAGGAGGTCTGTGCCTGTGCGGGGTCATTTGGCCTCGCTAGAGAGGCGGAGCGGCACTTGACGCTTCGTCTCCCTAGCGAGGCCAAATGGCCCCACAGAGGGACGAACTGCGCATGTCCGAGACTGTGGACATGCACAGTGCATCTGCGCAGCCATTGGGCCTTGCTCCGGAGGTGGAGAAGCAAGGCCCAATGGGTGCACAGAGACATACTGCGCATGTCCAAAGTTTTCGACATGCGCAATGCGTCTTGGCACAGCGCCATTCTGCCTAGCTTCAAGACGGAGCAGCAGCTTCCCTTGTCCTCCATGAACAGACAGCAAGGAGCCTTCTTGTAATTCAAAAATTATATGTAATAATGTACATATAATAATTTAAAATTTACTAAGGCTTCAAACCTAAAGGCACTTTCCTGGGAGTTAGATCCATTGAACACAATGGGGCTTAATTTTGAGCAGACATACCCTACAATCCAGAGTAACTACGGGAGCACGTAAGAGACATTACGTGCACCCTTAGTTACTGCGCCACCTAATGAAAACCTATGGGAAATTCATATTGCAATCCAGAGCAAATTGTTCTTACACCGGAGCAAGGACTCCCCATAGTTACTCTGGATTGCGCCCATTGGCCCATATCCTAAAGTCAAATTACACCCTTTGCGATGGAGCAGTTAAGGTGACTTTCCATAAGATAACACTAGAGGGAGACATAACTGGATAAACTGGAATCCTGGGCTGTAACGAACAGAATGAATTTCAACAGGGAGAAGTGGAAGGTTCTGCACTTAGGCAATAAAAACCAAAAATACAGGTATAAAATGGGGGATACTTGGCTTGGCAGCACAACATGTGAGCGGGATCTTGGAGTCGCCGTGGATCACAAGCTGAACATGAGTCAGCATGTGATGTGTCTGCAAAGAAGGCAGATGCCATTTTAGGCTGCATTAAGCGGACTGGATCTTCCAAGTCGCGAGAAGTTCTAGTTCCTCTTTATTCAGCATTGGTGAGACCTCACCTTGAGTCCTGTGTTCAGTTCTGGGCACCTCACTTGAAGAAAGATGCAGCCAAACTGGAGCAAGTCCAGAGGAGAGCGACAAGAATGATCAGTGGGATGGAAGGGAAGCCCTATGAGGAAAGGTTGGGGGAACTTGGGATGTTCAGCCTGGAGAAGAGGAGGCTGAGGGGAGACATGATTGCCCTCTTCAGATACCTGAAGGGCTGTCATATGGAGGAAGGGGCCAATTTGTTCATAGCTGCTTCTGAAAGCAGAACTAGAACCAATGGGGACAAACTGCAAGAAAGGAGATTCCGGCTGGAAATCCGGAAAAAATTCCTGACTGTGAGGGCGGTTCGGCAGTGGAACAGATTGCCAAGGGAGGTGGTGGACTCTCCCTCACTGGGGATCTTCAAGCAGAGGCTCGATGAGCACCTGTTGGAGATGCTCTAGGGGGAATTCCTGCTGCAGGCAGGGGGTTGGACTAGATGACCTACTAGGTCCCTTCCAACTCTATGATTCTATGATTCTAACTGTGTGGACTGAAACTGCTCTGGATTTTGCCCATCAGTAGAATTGTGCTCTATATAAAAGAGTATAGAGTTTATATTAATCACATGATAGCAATATACCTGAGTATTTTTAGATTTTATCTTGTCTCGTCCTACTTTTTTGTCATCCTATGTTTTGGAGGGACCTGCCCTCTTTTTTGGTTAAATAGTCACCCTGCCCAAGATGCAAAAGCAAGGGTGTAAAATTAGCCTAACAGCGACAGTTTTGGGGACCCTCCAAGTGACAACCCAGCCAGGAAGACAACCCCAGGCCTGCCATAGACTTACTCTGAATTTTATCCCCTTTGCCTGGCATTTTCTTCCTGCCTGTATCTGTAGGGGTTTTTTTCTGAGGAGCCTGGAATCAACGGAAGAAAGAAAAGGCAATGTGAACTTCTTTTGGCCACCGCCTTTTGGTCTGGGTGACAGCTGGGCTGGGCTTGGCAAGGTGACAGCTTCCCCCCCCCCTCCACATTTATGCAGCACTGGAAGGAAGCATGAATTACCTGTGGCTGCACTCACTCTTCTGAGCCTGGAGGTGTTGACCACTGCACTTGACCAATCACTTGGAGCCCTATTCACCACCTTACTTTTTCCTCCAATGCTGTGAACAACAACAACATTACTTCTGCAGAAGATGTGTTGGGGGCCACTGCTTCTGGCTGCGAAGTGGAGGGGACTCCATATAGCTCCAGTCTGCTCTTGTTGTGGAGCTCAGCCTGGGACTGAAAGAGTCAACAAAGGGTCAGTTCTGAGGAGATGTGGCCACAAATCATAGAACCCCCCCCCAAGCTCCTACCTTGCCCTATAGGTCCACATGGGCTGCAAGGCAGGATCTGTACTTGTTGCAAAACAGAATCATTGACATCTGAGTCACAAAGAGTCAGACACAACTGAACAAGACCAACAACAATATTACCTCTGCAGCATATGGGCTGGTGACTACTGCATCCTCTTGGGAAGTGGATGGGACCCCAGATGGCTCCAGTCCCCTCTTGTTCTGGAGATGAGCCTGGGACTGAAAGAGTCAACATGGGGTCAGTCCCAGGAGGGCCAGCTCTGCCTTTCCTCTCACTTAAGAGTCGCCATAATCCTCTTCCACAACACCGGGACAGCACCCCACTCAAACCTGCCAGTATGTGAATGCAATCCCCCAAAACCAGGACTGTCTTGGTTTCAATGGACTTATGGCAACCCTGCAAATACCAAAATCATGTCTTCCTCAGACTCAGGCCAAACACTTCGGCCAAGTCCTTGAAATCCCTCTCACAGCCTCTCCTTTTCCTCCTCTGTCCTGTCCTGGGGTGGAAACAACAAAATTGGAGGACTCTGGGCATTTTCAGTGTCCTGGGAAAAGGAAGACAACTGTTAGCAGATCAGGCTCATACAGTCTGTGCCACAAAGGAGGTGAATGAGCTTCCACAGGGGGTTCTTCAGCCAGATTTGACATAACTTTAGGGACTAAAGTTATGCCATGGCTACAAAGATCCTGTTCCAGGTTCTGACAGGATCCCTGTAGCACAAAAGAACAGGGGGACCATATGCTGTGGAACCTGTAAGACCAATAACGTATAAGAAAAAACTAAAATTTCTATGGAATTCTGTCTTGTAAAATAAACAGAGAAGAAAGAAAAAGCTGTGTGAACTTCTTTTGGCTACCACCTTTTGGCCTGGGCGACATCTTGGCTGGAACTCTTTCTTCCTCCCCTCTCACATTTATGCTGCGTGGATGGATGCAACAGGGCAGTGCCCTTCCCCACTGTTGGTAGGCCAGACTAGATTGATTCTCCTTCCTGGGAGGGCGCCACCTCCCCCAGTCCGTCATAGCGAGCTGTGTTTTGATGACACATCGAAAAGAGGAGCAAGATGGCCAACACCCAACCTGCCAGATCTTCATGCCATAGAAGCCAGTGGTGACCCCTGGAGGCGAGGATCGAGATTAGTGGTGGGCAGACCATCCTCCCTTCATCCTTCCAGAAGAGGAGCGTCACAGTAAGAAAACTCCACTTTTCTCTGTAGGATGAAGGAAGGACATTCTTCATTGTTTGGGATCTACCAGAGCCATATCCATCCAGAGGAAGGGTGGGAGGATCCGAGAATGGGCTGCCCTAACTGGGGCATGTTTAGCATTGCCTAGGGCAGAGCAGTTACTCTGGATCCACAGCCTGTTTCCTGGGCAGAAATGCCGTCGTCCAGCTTCTCAGAGTTTACCACCTCAGGAGCAGGTATAGTGATGAGTAGACCCATATAGGTCCATAATAAGGCCGAGTAAGAATGGCAGTGATGTTCACTGCTGCTGATCCCCAGGTTAGTGGTCCGCCATAGTTGTGCCATATCCTGAAGTTGAGAGGCAGGGGTTGGCAGCTAGACAGGCCAAGTAATGAAAGTCATTATCAGAAAGGAAGCTACCCAGAGGGGTGGACTGGACAATAACATCTGATTTACCATAAGTCCATATATCTACCATAAGCTAAATAAATTAAACCCAGAGGGTAGGGAAAATTTTGAAATCAATGGTATGTTAAATGGCAGGAACACATTTAAGACCATAAACAGCTGGGCAGTACCAGTTATACGATATTCTGCTAGAATAATCCATTGGATTGAAGCCGATGTGGATACTTTCTATTGGAAAACTCAGAAGCTGGTGATACACTCATGGAGTGATACATTGTAGTTTACTTTAAAAATCAGGCTGCAGAGATTTTTTACTTTTACTTGCAAAAAAAAGTAAAGTAAAAAAAAAATACTTGCAAGTATAGCATGATCCATTTCCCGCACAAGTTCTGCTGCTGTGCTACCAATGGTTCTACTTGGAGCTGCACTACCTGTTTTGGTGCTACAACTCCATGGATGTATGTTCAGATAATACCCTCCACCCAAGTGTGCTGGATCTCAGGGTTCTGTCTCACTCTCTGCCCATCCAGGAATACCCTTAACACCCTTCCCCATCCTGCATGTCACCTGGTGCGGAGGCAAGCACATCTCCCCCAGGTGAGTGCATCACCCCTGGAATGTGTGTCACCCCCCAAGCGTCCTGAGCCCACTGCACATGTCCTGTACATGCTCATTTGGCTCTGCTCCAAAAAGGAACACTCTGCCCTCTTTAGGCACGTGCAGCGGGCTCAGGATGCTTCTAACCCGCTGCGCATGCCTGGAGTTCTGAGCCTGAGCACTGGGCTCAGACTAGTGCACATGCCTGGGAGCGCTGTAACCACCAAAGATGTGTCAAATTCTTTGAGCGCGTCACTCCCTGGGGTGCATCATCTGGTGCGGCCTGCACTATCCACACCACCCTGGCAACGCCCTGCCTCCATCCCATCTCCTCCCTGTCTTCGCCCACCTCCTGCGCTGGCCAAGATTGGCCAGCAAAACATACAATTGTCTGAGGCGCCATCCAGAGTGCACAGATCAACACATGTTGGTGTGTTGGCCTCAATCCTGGGTTTTCCACAGGTAACAGCTTCTGTTGCTGCATTTTGCTTTCGCAAAGTAGAGTTATGCCCTGTCTGAAAGACATCTACAACTCTACTGAGCTGAGAGAGCCCTGGCAGGGTGAAAGACATCAGTGCCATTGTGACTTGGGTGTCTGTCATTGAAGGGCAGGCTGAGTTCTGACATCAGTGGTGTGCCCTCTGCTTGAACGGAGGCAGAAATGGCAATGACATCATTTGGGTTGGGAATCCAGATGAGAACATATGACACAAAAAACACGAGTAAGAGGCTCAGGATGGACGGGAGGACTTCGTTAAGTGACAAAAAGCATGATCTGCAGCTCTGCTTGCCAGACTGAGCTTCTTATTGCTGTCTGTTGTGTTGCATTCCTGGTTTCGCTGCTGGGTGGCAAGTGTCAAGGGGTCCCAAGAGTACCAACCAAAACCACCTCAAGTACCACTGGCGGGACCCATAACACTGCCTTGGGCTCCCCCTTGCAGGGGAGGAAAGGCGGGATATAAATTGATTAAATAAATAAATAATAAATAACACTGGATGAGAAACACTTAGGTGTGTGATATTCTGTATTTACTTGAATATAATGTGCCATCGAATCTAATACACACACATAATGTGCCATCGAATCTAATACACACCCTAATACAATAAAAATGTTGTTTACTTTAATCTAAAGTACACCCTGATTTTGGAGACTAACAGCGCAATCCAGAGTAATTATGGCAGCTTTTACGTCGACATAGAGACATTTCCATCGATGTAGTTAGGGCGCCATCAGTGGAAACCTATGGGAAATTCATAGAGCAATCCAGAGTTCATTTTTCTTACAACAACATAAGAGCTCTCGTAGTTACTCTGGATTGTGCTGTTTGGCTGCAATCCTACAGCCCAATCCTGTGCATGCCTGTAAGTCCATTATAGTCAACAAACCTTGCTCTGAGATATGTGTGGATAGAATTGCAGCCTAAAGCAGGAGTTTTTAACTTTCATCTCACAACACACTGATAAAGCGCACAAAATTGTCAATGAAGGCCACTGGTATTTTGGCCATTGACAAGGCACATCACATTCCCAATGGGGGGGCTCACATCCTCCAAGGTGACTCTCAATGAAACCTGCAGATCATTCCTGGCATGCTAAAACATCTAGCAGGCGATACCAACAAACCATGTGGTTTTGTGCACAAAATGTGCCCAGCTCGTTTCAGTTCTTACCTTTGCTCATCCAGTCTGTGGCCCCATCAGGATGTTCTCCTCTTTCACCTGCAGGAAAACAAAGGAATCCAAGTTTGGTTTGGGAACTGCAAGGAAGGGAGACGAGCACAAGCTTACTTCCATGCAAAAGTGGTACATCTATGGATCATCTGATCACATCTGTGTTTAAACTTGACATCCAATTGGCACAGGTGTGCATAATAGGCCCTTTGGATCCAAAGGAAATCCATTGCAGGACACACACCACCATACATACTGATTTTGACGTGATGTCTGGGAGGTTCACTGTGTCCCATGGGATGGGTCCCCACAGATATTCAAATCCACTGTTGCTAAGCCCACGGATCAGGACAGCCCACTGTATACACCCAGATGCCCCTGCCAACTGAGCAGAATGCTGCTTGCTTGTGACGGAATCAGGTGGTACTCCCTGAAAAGCACTATCCCACTAGAACAGGGGTGTCCAAATTTTTTGGGCAAGAGGGTCACATAATCCCTCTGACGCTGTTCTGGGGGTTGGAAAAATGATTTAAATTTCAAATTTGAATAAATTTACCTATAAGAGTGCATTAGAAACATTACAAGACTTGCCTGTGGTCCGGGTGGAGGGGTCTTGCTGCGGGCCACATTGAGGCTCACCAAGGGCTACATCTGGCCCCTGGGCCAAGGTTTGGACACCCTTACAATAAATACTATATAAATACTAAATAAATACTATAAATACTAAATAAATAAATAATAAATAAATAAATAAGTTCAGGTGATACTTTGACACATTCCCAACAGTAATTTGGACAGCAACTGCCTCAGTTGCCCCACTCAAGGAACAACTCAGGACCTGCTCATCTGCCTTTAGAAGGTCCACCTGCAGGTTGGGGGGCACATATCTCAAAGCCACACTCCTGAAATGGGCCTTGGTGTTTGCCACATATCTGCAACGTAAACAGACATGCACTGGCCTCCCCACACCACCATGGGAATGGGGAGTGGGTGTGTTGTGTCAGCCTAAATTGCACCCCGAGTTCACCTATTTTTTTTAATCCTCTCCCATTATTTACACTGTTGTTACTGAGACCTTTAAAGAAGATTAAAAGTAGTAGATTCATAATAACAAACGGTGCAAATGACCAAGAAGCAGGGAAACATCCTAGGAACTATGCAACTGCAGCAGATACCAAGGTAAAGTTAAGACTATAAGACCCTAAGGAGATTCATGGGGCAGTGGCAAGAAACAGGACCTTCTCTGTAGTGGCACCAACACTATGGAACTCCCTCCCTCTTGACCGAAAAATTGCTCCCTCCCTAGAAACCTTCAGGCCTGAAGACATTTGTTCAGACAAGCCTTCTGAGCTATTGGCCTTTTAATATCTGGTCTTTTATTTCTGATTTTATGTTCTGGTTTTTTTATAGGCTCAGATTATAAGACACTAACTGCTTTTATGTGTTTTTATTGTAATAATTACAATAAATCTTTGGATTGAAAGTAATTTGGATTGAGAGCGTTTGCAAGGCAAACATCTCTAATAAATTTTAACTCAATGTACAAGCGATGTCTTGAAAAACAAGTGAAAAATAGTTCCGGCAGGGATACGCTCAGAAGCCTATGCATCATGCATGTCTACTCTAACGTAAGCACCATTCTAATCAGTGGGATCATGCCTGTGTAATGCGGGGCAATGGAAAGGAGCCCAAGAGACCTAGCCTTGCATGTCTACTCTAAAGCAAGCACTACCATAATCAATGGGGCTCACTCCTATATAAGGGAGGAAGATTGCAGCTTGAGAGACCTGCGGGATTAAGTGCAGGTTAATTTGTTTTATGTCTCTTTATATGTTGTATTTCCTTTTATTATTTTATTTTGTTATTACAATATTGTCATCATTTCAATATGAATATTTTTGGGGTTGTGGAACGAATCGTCTGAGCTTCCATTATTTCTTATAAGAAAATTCGATTTTATATTCAAGCATTCAGTTTACAAGCATGCTTCCAGAACAAATTATGCCTGGAAACCAAGATACCATTATACATAGTGTAATGTTTTATTCTTTAATATATTTATTAAAAATATATATATATTGTTTTATGGTGTGTTTTTTAAATTGTTGGATTTTTAAGAAATGTAATTATAATTGTATTTTTAATTGATTTTATGCTGCTATATTGTATATATTATGCTGCTATATTTTATGCTTCAATCTCTGAGGGAAAGGTGGAAAATAAAAGGAGGGATGGAGAAAGAAAGAAAGAAAGAAAGAAAGAAAGAAAGAAAGAAAGAAAGAAAGAAAGAAAGAAAGAAAGAAAGAAAGAAAGAAAGAGTTTGTGTAGTCCAGCTTTCTGCATCTCACAATGGCCCACCGGATGCCACAGTATTGACACATGACAATAAGACACCTGCTTCCAGGTGGCCCAGAAGACCATGGAGGACCCAGACTGGGTGCTCCCCTCTTGTCCCTCTCAGCCTCTGAGCATGTAAAGAGAGCCCTATAGTCCCAGCTTCTGGCTAGTGATTCCTCGTGTGCCTCTAAAACAGGGTGGCCAAACGTGCTCATCATAAAGAGCCATGCTTTCCCTCAGACTCGTGCAGCACTTGTGTCACTGCTGAGGCACTTCTGTTTGGGGTGGGAGAATAAACTAAGGCTAAGGCTGTGGGGTGGGAGAATAAACTGCCCCACCACAACCAATCTCCACTGTGCCCCGTTGACTGCCACATACGGAGGGTTAGACTTTGAAACAGCCGCTTCTGACAGGGCCAGACATGTCTCCAGCCTTAGCAGAGGAGGACATCAGGAGGCCTCACAGGCAAACAAAATGGCCGCCGGCCTGCTGCCAAGGCTCTCTGAGGGAGCAAATTGCTGTAGGCTGTTTAACTGATAAGGGATCATTTCTGTCTCCTTAACAGCTCCGTGCTTTGAAGAGCTGCGTTTGCCCTTCCTCAGGAGAGCCATGAATGCAAGATGGGGACTGATGGCCAAAACCAGTTATCAGAGTAATGGAAGAATAAGAGGAGGATGGAGGCTGTAGGGCTCAGGGCTGCGGTACAAGCACTGCTACCAGCCCCATCAGACGGCACTGAGGTAGAGACAAGAGGACAACAGGAGCCAAGGGCATCATCTAGATCAGTGGTTTTCAACCAGTCTGCTGTGACACACTAGTGCGCCGTGACACACTTTGATAAACGGTGCACCAGTGGTAGGCTTTAGGGGGTTCTCACAGGTTCTATAGAACCCTATAGAACCCTTTGCTAATGAGCACTGGTTCTGAGAAGCGGTTACTAATGGGACATAGAACCTGTTGTTAATTTAGGTTATTCAGACATAGAACCTGTTGTTAATTTATTTGAATCCCACCACTGGGCACACCAGTGTGTCATGGGCAGTGTCACTGGGGGAGTTTAACCCCCTACCAATAGCATGGTGTGCCTTGTCAATGGTTATAAAACAGATGGTGTGCCTTGACAATTTCAGTGCCTAGCCAGTGTAACACGAGATGCAAAAGGTTTTTGTTTTTCATTTTAAATGTTTTTTTAATTTTTGTATATGTATGCTTTTATCGTATTATGTATTGTTTTTATTTGTTGTAGCAGCCTATGGTCCACATAGTGGAGAAAGGTGGGGTATAAATACATTAAATAAATTAATAAATCAACAAAGCAAATATGGAAAATCTCTGGTCTAGAATAAATCTTGCAGGTTGAATGGGGAGACTCCGGCTGCAATCCTAAAGACACTTGCCTGGGATTAAGACCCACTGAACACAATGGGGCTTACTTCTGAGAAGACATGCTTAGGATTGTGCTCTACTGCATGCAAAGCCCATCACTGAGCATGGTGCAGCTCCCTCTACCACAGCATTTCTCAAAGTGGGGGTCGGGACCCCTTTGGGGGTCTCCTGGAGGTCACCCAAGACCCCTGGTGCAGGGGGCCAGGTCAGGCTTGCCAGACCTCCGGCTGTAGCTGCACGTGCACCTGGGCTGACTGACAGCCTCAGGGCCCAATCCTATGCATGCCTAATCTGAAATAAATCCCATTATAGTCAGGGGGCCTTTACTCCCATGTAAATGTGGATAGGATTGCAGCCTCAGGGCCCAATCCTATGCATGCCTATTCTGAAATAAATCCCATTGTGTTCAGTGTGTGCATAGAACACACATTTCATTTGTAACAATGAAAATACATCCTCCATATTGGATATTTACATTACAATTCATAACAGTAGCAAAATTACAGTTATAAAGTAGCAACGAAAATAATTTTATGGTTGGGGGTCCCCACAACATGAGAAAATTATAAAGCGGTCATGGCATTAGGAAGATTGAGAACCACTGCTCTACCAGGTCAGGATGCGACCACCTGTTGCACATGCAGAACATGTGTGCAACAGGGTGTGAAGCACCTTCTTTCCCTAGTGCCCTGGGAAGGACATCCAGGCAGGTTTTGCTTCTCACCTTCAGAGGTGACATTTGCAGACCAGAGTCTGCATCCCTGCAAAGGAGCACGTGCAAAGTGGCTTTTTGCAACAGCTTCAAATGCTGCTGATGAACTCTGTGCACGATGAGCCATTCTCACTGGCAGAGAGATCCTTGCAACTAGATCTGAATCCCATGCTCACCAACCTCAGAATGGAGCCCCAGAGACTTACCAGGGCAGCAGAAAAAAGTGATGGTCCGTCCTCCCTTGCTGCAGAATCGGAACCTGTGCATTTAACACCCTGTGGGTTCTGAACCTACAGATGGAAGGCCTGTCCTGTGTTCCCAGGTGCAACCAGAGATCAGAGATCTTCTCCTACTGGGTCATATGCAGCTTTTTTCACTGGGGCCTCCTATCTTCTGATAAAGGGATAGACATAGGGGTGTAGCCAGTGGGGGAACACTAGGTTTTGCAGGGATCCTCCCTGCAGTGTGCAAGGGATCTCTTCCCCTCTGAACCATTCCAAGAGGGGGAAGCATCCTGGAATGGCTCAGTGCAAAGGATCTCCTCCCCCTTTGAGCCATTCCAATCTCAATTATTATCTGAGTCATTCCAGGATGTTTCCCACCTCTAGAAAGGCTCAGAGGGGGAGAAATTCCCTTGCACTCTGCAGTCAGGCTCCCTGCAAAACTTGGTGTTTTGTCCCTTTTGGCTACAGCTCTGGATAGACACCAAGGGGCCTGCCAAAAAACCGCCCTGCTCCTTCCCTCGGGAAAAGCAAGGACATGGCCAAGACCAACCCTGAATTGCAGCCGCAAAGGCACCAAGAGGGAGAAACGTCACCCAGGAAGGTGGAGGTGATGAGGTCAGTGCTGGACTTGCTGCTTGCTGGGTCTTGTCACAAAAGGAACCAGTATGTGCCAAGAGGGGATAAGACTGCATTTGCTCAGAAAGCCAGCCCTGCACGGGCCACCCTCAGAAGCTTCCCCAGCCAGCCTACCTTCTTCCACGGCTTCTCTGCCGCTTGCCCGGCTGGCTTTTCCACTGCCCACAGAGGCTTCCCAGGCTGGCCCTATTACAATTTTTTAAAATCAATTTTTTACAGCTTTAGCTGTAAGATTACTTGTAGAAAATTGTAAGTAAGCTTTAAAAGTAAGATTGCATAACAGGGACAAGGGTACCACCAGGGACGTATTTATCAGATTTATTATGTCACTTTGAATTGATTTAATGAGGGCTACTGATTTATGAATTAATTAAATGATTTAATGAGGGCTATTGCCATGAAGATGATCCTGCAGTGACATCACTAGGGTTTGCATCACCCAGTACAGGAGGCCAACGTGTCAACCCCATGATAGACCTCACTGGGCAACACTCTGCCCCACTGGGGTTTTGCTTACAACTTTTGACAGAATATAGATATTTCAATGCTGTTTATTTCATTGCATTCTGCATGAAATTATGTATTGAATAATATTATGCATGACAGTATAGTTCAAAAATACCCAGATTTTAAAAATTTTGGCCAGTTCTGATGTCACCCCCTGTGCTGATGCCACTGCCATATTCAGATTTATTTCTTGTTATGTCTTTTTATTTTACAAGAACAAATATGAACTTAGTATTTGGAGGTTTACATTTTGAGTTTCTTGCGGTGATGTACGATTAAATTACAAAAGCCGTTGTATTAATACAGAGATGCAAATTTTAAAAAATAGACAAAATAAGATGAAAAATTATCCAGTATTGCCCAAGTAAGAAAGATGTTGCTTATAAAGAATATGATTTTAATTCGTATATAGTGTTGTTTAGAAAATATTTAGCATTAGTTTCCCATGTCTTGCATCCTTAGTTGCCTCTTTAAATCTTCCATCACAATGGTCTGCCACTTTGGTCACAGAGAGCATTGCCTCCTTGTCCTTGTGCACCCTGGACATTGATTTGGTGACCGTTGGCGTGTCCTGTATGGAAGCCTCTTCCATCTAGCTCAGGAGAGATGCTCTTTGCTCAACTTCCTGTTTCTTCAGCAGTGTCCTCTCCACCTTTTTCAGTTCTTGGGGTTTTCCATCAGTAGGTATTCCAAGCGCATCAGAAGTCCAAGAGCCTCATTATCAAGGGGGCAGGAGGTTCTGTGCATCTTCCAGCCAGTTTTCAGTGTGGTGCTGTGATAGGGGCTGAGTAGGGAAGCAAAGGACTTTCTTGACTCTCCGTCGGCACAGAGGGCAGCAGCCAGAAGTGTGCAGAACCCGTAAGGAGCAGTCAGCACAGAAACTGGAGTGGCTACAAGGCAGCATTGTGGCATTGGCCTCGGATGAGCAGCATATCACACATTCTTCACCAGTAATGGCTTTGGGAAAGACTTGAAGATCCCTGCATGTAGACTCTGGGAAGGTACAACATTTCATATAAATATACAGATTAAACAGTCGGAACTACTACTTTTCCTGCCCCATTCAGGGATTAGATAGAGTGGGTGCTCATTAACATAAAAAGCCCAGTTGGATCAGCCCAAAGGTCTACCTAGACTAGTTTTCACAGAGGGGCAAACTCGCCAGTATGTGAACGTCATCTCCCAAAACTGGGACAGTCCTGGTTTTCTAGGAAATATGGCAACCTTATGCAGGGAGCGTATAGTTCAGTAAGATCCCCCTATCCTGATGCCATTCCCTTGAACCTAGAAGTCAGAGAGGCAGCCACTACAAGTACAACCCATAAGTTAAATAGTTATCATGACCTGTGATGGACTTCACACCCATCTATCTGTCCCATTCCTTTTTGAGCTCTAGGCCAGGTGCAATCACAAGGTCCTGTGGCAAGGAGTTCCACTGATTTCATCACACACAAGTAAAGCACTGAGCTTCATCTTGATTTTTCCAGTTCGTTGTACACAAATGTACACAAATGACTTCCTGGGCTGAAAAATAGTGAACAGCCCAGAGAGATCGGAGTGAAAGCTTCCAGATACTCACCACCTGGCCCACAGAGATTTAACAAGAGTTGACTAGAGTCATCCATGTCTGCAAATGAACTTGAGGGATCTAAAAGAAAGATACAAAAGAGTTCAGAATGCAACTCCCTGCAACATGTAATAAGTTTGCTCCCATTTCTGGGCAGGGAAATGGCAAAGACAATTAATAGTAATGGAATAGTAGGCAGAGAGGGTCGTCTGGGTGAGGGGAGGGCAGTTTGAGGGAGATCCCAGTATATGGTTGCCATAATTCTGTTCCACCAAACCGGGACGGGATGCCCTGTCAAACTTGCCAGTATGTGAACACAATCTTTAAACACTGGGACAGTCCTGGTTTTCCAGGACATATGGCAACCCTATTCCAATGGCAAGTGGGCAGAGTGGAGACCGGGCAACTTTTCAAAAGCCTGTGCAAGAAACGGCTTGGATCCAATCTAATCATGGTACTGCTGCCTTATTAAGAACTCTTGAGTTCTTGACAGAATCATGCACAGCCTTTTCTTGCTGAGCCTTAAAGCAAGCTCTGCTTAAGCTGCTACCTCACAGGGTTGTTGTGAAGACTAGAGGTAGGGGAAACAATCCAGGGTTGGATGGTGATGGGGCAGGGTGTATGTGGATCCATACACACTGTACGATGTGCCCATCTTACACAGGGTGTAAGATTATGGATATAAACGTTTCTATAAATATATGGACAAAATGAGAATCCAGGATGGTTGGCTGGTTTGTTTCAGTTGCTTACCCAGAAGCTGGACGGCTTTGGTCTTTCCATAGATATCCACCACAGCCCATACAGAGGTTGTGACTGGGACACCGTTGAACAAAAGGCACTCAGCCCTGCAGTTGCTGCTGCAGAACACAGAGCCACATCTGTCCACCCAGAAGCTCACAACGTTCCCTTCCCCTTCATATTCTTCTGGCAAGATACATGCCCATGTGTTCCCTTGGCAGACCAGGTTGGGACAAACAAACGGGGGCAGCTCGCGTGGTTCAAGGCGGGAAGGGTCCTCCCCTGTGAAGCCGACTCGTAGGCCACCATTCCACTTGCAGTCCTCTTTGAGGATCTTCAGCATCACCTTCTCATAAGGCTGGACAGGGCGGTTGGAGAATACAATGCCATCATGGAAAGTGGCTACCCGGATGGCTATTCGGTGCAACTGGTTCATAGTGATCTGGGACCCTTTGACATGCGGGTGGAAGAGGAGAGGGCCGCATGGGTGCTGGCAAGGGTCCTCGGAGTCTGTGGGAGACACAAGAATGGCCGTGAATATTCTCATGCACTATCAGTGCAATCCTAACTAAGCATGTATTGTCTACTCAAAAATAAGACCATTGAGTTCAATAGTATTTACTCCCAGGATTGTGTGGTTAAGACTGCAGCCAATGGATGACTTTCCTTTGCAAGGACTCTGGTAGCTAACTAATAAATAACTAGGGGAGGAGGGAACAGCTGCATTAACCTGCATTAATTTGTGGGATCCAGGTAACAGTCATGAAGCCTGCTTAGAAATCCTATACAAATGCTCATTATCAATTGGTACTTCACACATTTGTGCATTATTATTACATATGTACAATATTTTCTAATGCCTAATAATTAACAGAGGTTTTTTAAAGGGGTACTCACTGGAACTGAGTACCGGCACCTCTTATGAGTACCGGCACCTCTGTGGCCTTCCAACCAGACATGCCTATGATTACAAATAAGATCTTCATGACTAGTACTTTTATTTCTATTAAAAATTGTTCTTTATTTATTATCTAGGAAAAAAACACTGCCTATTTATATTATACCTTGGAGTCTAGCGGCACAATTTAAAGAATAACGTGGATCCATGGATTACAGTCCATCCAGTACAACTGCCACCTGAAGGTAGCACAAGCTGTTTTCTTTGATGCTTTTTAATAGGAGATGGTTGGAGGTAGCAGGTACCCAGTGACATGACTAGGGTTCACCTGGTGTGGGAGACCAGCATGTCTCATGATGGACCTCCTTCTCCCAGATGGGGTATGGTGATGTACAATCAGGATGACCATACGTCCTCCTTTTTTCCAGGGTATGTCAGCCTTTTTTCTGCCTTGCGCACTGGAAAAAAATCTTAATTGTCATCTATTTCCTTGTGAGAAGGCAACATGTAGCCTTCTTGGAAATAATAAATTATATGTAATAAATTATTTGTAATTTTTTTAATTTAATAAGTGATATACAGCACAATCCTAACCATGTCTACTCAAAAGTAAGCTCCATTGTGTTCAATGGAAAGTATCTTTAGGATTACAGGCTTAGGCCTATATCCTAAAGTGAAATTAAACCCCTTGCTCCGGAGCAGTTAAGATGGCTTTCCTTACGATAACACTAGAGGGAGATGTAACTGCACGGACTCGTAACTGCTCTGGATTTTGCCCATAGGGTTTAAATTAACCCCATGAAAGCAAAATACATGCGAGTTTTTAGGTTTTATTGTTTCATCTCTTGGATGTCCTACATTTTGGGAGGACTTGTCCTTTATTGGGGGTGGGGGGAGTTATGATATAAGGTCACCCTGTGTATAATTGCCTTGCTCCCTTTTTTTATGTTTGATAGAATAAAGATTATTTCAATGCTATTTGTTTTATGGTAATATGCACTAAGGGCACAATCCAGAGTTACTACAGGAGCACGTAAGAGACATTACATGCACTCATAGTTACTGCACCACCTAGTGAAAACCTATGGGAAATTCATATTGCAATCCAGAGTAACTTCATATTCATATTGTAACTTCATAGTTACATGTAACTCTTTGTAAATTCATAGAGTAACTTCAAATTCATATTGTAATCCGGAGCAAGGACTCCTCGTAGTTACTCTGGATTTCACCCTAAATCAATTGATATGTGGTTTTGAAAATTGGTTTTATTTTATTTTATTAAATAAAATATTTAATTTATTTAAAAATAATTAAAATATTTAATTTATTTTATTTTATTAAAAAACAACCTTTATTTTAAAGATTTTTGCAAGTAGTGGTATCACCTGGTGATGCCCACCCCCTATTGATGCCAGTGCCACCTGATACTCCCTGGATTGGGGGGATGACTTGGACGCAGATGTAGAGATGCTGAAGAGGAGCAGAGGCTGGTTCATCATTGTTTGATAGACAGTTGACGGGGGGGGAGAGCAAGGTGGCTACTTGCATGGTATCTCTCTAGTAAATCCGCCACCTTTTACAAAGATTTTCTCATTTAAAAGGTTAGGGCCCTGCTAGAACCTCCTTGAACATCCTAGAACCTCCTAGAACATCCTTGCCCTGCTAGAACCCTCCCCAACTTGGGGAAGTGGGGCAAATATCCGATGATGAAAGAGGAAAATTGTGTGTGCACTTCTCATGAGAGCCCTAAAAGAACCTCAGATTTTTACTTGCAGGTGTAAATATTGAATTAACCAGGCAACCTTCTTAAAAGGTGTTGTAAAGAAAACGATATGTTTCAATGATTTAATTCAAAGCAGCTGATGTTTTAATGTTATTTGTTTTTAGATCTCTTTTATGCCAGTAAGGGCAAAATCCAGAGTAACTAACAGGAGGCCTTGCTCTGATTTAAAAACAACTTACTCTGGATATCAATATGAATTTCCCATAGGTTTTCACTAGGTGGTGCAGTAACTACGGGTGCACGTAAAGTCTCTTACGTGCTCCCGTAGTTACTCTGGATTTGGGAGTAAGGCTGCAATCCCAAAGACGCTTTCCTGGGAGCAAACCCCACTGAACACAATGAATAGACATTACTTTTGAATAGACATGATCAGGATTGCACTGTAAATGTATTTGAATTTGAAGATTGTGTAATTTTCTCATGGCAGCCCTAAAGGAGCCTCTCTTTGCTCAAAACAATGCTGGGTAGTGTCTGATTTTTTAAACTGTATGAATAGAAACTTGTATTTTTTTTCAGTACCAATAATAGTGGAGTTCCTTGATTCTGAATGCCAAATTTTGCATTCCTATCGTTGAATGGTACGACTCTGTTCTGGGAGGCAGGAGTGCTGCAAACCCTTTGCTCAGAACTCTGCAAAATGTGGACTCACCACTAAATGTCACTGCAACACTCTTCAGTTCTTCTAAGGCTACAGAGGCACATGAGCCAAGTTTATGTTTCCTATATAATGATCATACAGTCCCTGAATGCGAGGAACACAAAACTGAAAGTCACCCAGCACTTTCATTTTGATGTTCTTGAGATACATTTTCAAGTATCTTTGTGCAGCAAAGATACTTGTGACACTCAAAACAATCAAGCTAGTTGAAGGTGAAACTAATCTCGCATCTAGAATAAACATACCATTTGCAGAGGGCGTAAAAAACTTCTTTTTATGAACAGTATTTAAAAATATAAACATGCCAGTTTATTATGGAAGATCCAAACCTAGAGGATGTCATATAACAAAAATATGATTCATTCGTTCTGCGCTACAACTGGATTGCAGGTGTCTCTTAATATTCTCAATACAATGCTGTGCAGGTTCAGGAAGATGCAAGTCTCACTGTGCTCAATGGGGCTTACTCCTAGGTAAACAGACACAGTACTGCTGTCTCAGTTTAATACCTTTGGAATTTTCAGCTTGACAAGAAGTATCCATTCCTACCCTTTCTGCAACCCTTCCTGTTTTGATGGGGCTCTCTGGACTTTCCAGTGTCTTTTCCAAGATCAGGCAATGAATATATTTCATAACCATTTATATATTAGAATCATAGAGTTGGAAGGGACCCAGTGGATCATCTAGTCCAACCCCCTGCCTGTAGCAGGAAATCCTTGGGCACAATCCAGAGGATGTTCAGCCTGCTCTGACCTAACTGCTCTCTCCTAACTATTCTGTATCCAGAGCAGAAAGTTATGCTGCATCCAGAGTCAGGAAGCCTGGGCTGCCCTAACTGCTCCATAGCATGCCAAGTAATTGACACATGGGAAGGACTTGCTCCTGAGGAGACACCCCTCAGATCACACTGAACAAGGAACAGCTGTGGTGCCTACAGTGGTGACACGACTCTGTGCATCACCCGGTGCGGAAGTCTGTGCGTCACCCCTGGGATGCGCGCACCCTCGCAGCTGGACTGTGCAGTTGCCAAAGTTGGTGCCTACGCAGTTTTTTCTGAAGCCAACTGGCTTCAGAAAGAGTACTGCGCAGGCACCATCTCTGACGCAGGAGTTGCAGCTAGGCTGTCCAAGAACCCAGATTTTTGCCTGCCTTATAAGGAGTCCCTGATGAGATGCCAGTACATTCTACAGTGAATAAAGGGGCTTCTTGGAGTGGCCTGCTGTATCCTGAGGTTTGTGGGCAGCCGGAGTTTGTTCCATATCCTGAGGTTGAGAGGCAGGGGTTGCAGCTAGGCTGGCCAAGAACTCAGATTTTTGGTCAGCACTGCCATTCTTACTCGGGCCTTATCATGGACCCCTATGGGTCTACTCATTACTATACCTGCTCCTGAGGTGGTATATCCCTGAGGAACTGGAAGAGGGCATTCCTGCCTTGAAACAGGCTCTGGATCCAGAGTAACTGCTCTCCCCTGGGCAATGCTAAACATGCCCTCAACTTGCCTCTCCTGATCTGCTTAGGCTGCCCCAGTTAGGGCAGAGCAGGTCCACCTCTCTTAGGGCACCCTATCTTGCCTTGCTCTGCCCTAAGCCTCTTCCAGAGTAACTGGGCTGGAGCATCTTGCAGTTGCTCCACCCTCGTGATAGATAGGGCAACCCAAGTGCTCTTATGTGGACAGATTAGTTGCTCTGGATTGTGCTGCTTGTCTTGGGCGAACACAGGGACCCAAACCCTGACCTTCTGGTTAACAGGCACAGGGTGAAATCCAGAGTGATTACGGGGAGTCCTTGCTGTGGAGTGAGAACAAGATACTCTGGATTGCAGTATGAATTTCCCATAGGTTTTGCAGTGGTGGTGGTTTCCCATAGGTGGTGCAGTAACTATGAGTGCACTTAATGTCTCTTACATGCTCCCGTAGTTACTCTGGATTGTGCCCACAGTGTCTTAGGGCACAATCCAGAATAACTACAGGGAGTCCTTGCTCTGGTGTCAGAACAATATACTCTGGATTGCAAAATGAATTTCCCATAGGTTTTCACTAGATGGTGCAGTAACTACGGGTGCATGTAATGCCTCTTACGTGCTCCCATAGTTACTCTGGATCGTAGGGTTAATCCCTTGCATCTCACAGCAAGGGCACATTGAATGATGTACTTTGATTACTGTTTTTCTCAAGATGCTGCTTTGGTGCATTCCTTAGTATGCTAGGTTTGGTACATTCATCAGGATGCAAGCTTTGGTACATTGCCATGCATGTTAAGCCATATCAGGAAGAGGAGGAGGAGGAGGAGGAGGAGGAGAAGCAATGAAGGGAAGAGTTGGACAAAAATTGGGTGTAAGCTGCCAATCTGCTGCCTAAGGCAACATCTCAGGATGAAATCCAGAGTAACTACGGGGAGTCCTTGCTCCGGAGTAAGAACAAGTTACTCTGGATTGCAATATGAATTTCCCATAGGTTTTCACTAGGTGGTGCAGTAACTACGGGTGCACATAATGTCTCTTACGTGCTCCCATAGTTGCTCTGGATTGTGTCCTCAGTCTGCCTAATGAATGGTGCTCCCCCAGCTTTCTCACCAACAAGGTCTCCAAAGTAAAAAGCAGCATAAACTGAAAAAGAAACACAGTGATAATAAAATCATAATCACAGCAGTAAAACTGAGACCTGGTAGAACATCTGCTCAGGTTCAAACCCTGCCATGATTCCACTTAGAACATGATGTTGTGTGACTGTTTTTAGGCTGTGATCTGTCAGCCAACCTGATCTCATTTCCAGTTTTTGTGTGTGATGAAGAACGTAAAAGGTTTAACAACAGATTTACCTGGCAGAAGAGAAGATCCTTTGTTCAATTCTCTCCCCAGCAAATGTAATTTAAGGCACCGGCCCTTAATAGAGCCGCTCATATAACTTTATGACCAGAATTATTTTTCGTGCCAAGATGGTCAGGTGCAGACATCTGTTCTGAGCATCAAGGGCAGGGAGAACTAGGGAGGGGGAACTAGGTAGGAGAAGCTCAAAGGCAAAGAGATCCCCTGCCCTTGATAGGGGGGGGGGTCAGGTAAGGGCACTCTTGGCCATAGAAAGCAGCATGTTGCCAAGCAGAAGTATGTAGGCAGCTCTATGTTCTGGGGCACCTAAGACTCCATGCATTGCATCCAAGACTTTTTTAGGAATTTAAGAACCCAAATCTATGCATTTCTACTCAGAAGTAAGTCTCATTTCAATTAATGGGGCTTACTCCCAGAAAACTGCATCCTAAGACTGAAAAGTTTGAAAACTACTGCATTACACTATTAAGGGGAGTGTGTAGTACATTCTCATGCATTTCAGCCTAGGACGCCCTTCTGAGAATGACACTGTGCCTGGAACCCCCTCTAGAAGTGGCCAGAAGTGTCATCTAACCAGACGGGACATCACTGAGATGCTCGAGTTCTTTCACGTCTACTTAGAAGTAAGTCCCAGTGCTGCCTCTAGCCCATGTGGCACTCAGGAACAACCCTCCATCATCACTCCCTCATATCAGGGGCTCTCAATTTCAACCTGAAATAAAAGTTGTGACTCCTCTAAGGGCATCCTGACACCCACTTTGAGAACGACTGGCTTTGTGGAACGCTTGGTTTCAGAAGGTTATTTTTTCCCCTTCTGGGTGGAAATCCATTTCCCATGAAATGTTCTCAGGTCCCAATTTGTGAAATTTCCCATTCCGTGGCCCCCTGTGGTCATGCACGTCAAAGAAGATCAGGGTCATTAGTGCTCAAGCAAAACACATCCAGATTGCACCTAAACCCCCGATTCATAGACCACACATCTCTTTTAGCTGTGTGCCAGGAAGACCTCCACTTTGATGAGTTCCTCAAAGTGTTCCACAATCATTCTGTCATCCACACAACAGCCCTGCAAGGTAGAGCCCTTTCATTATCTCCATGGTTCAAGAGGAAATGCTAAGAAGATATGGCTCACTTAAACCAGTGGCTCCCTGGCACACAGCTGTTGGCCCCTTCATTACATGATGCCAGGTCCAAAGGGCACGGATGATAAGCTCTTATCTTCCGTTTCATTTTGAAAACAAACAATGTCTTGGAAAGAGTTCAAAAAGGAGATTTTTCACAGGGGAAAGAACAAATGAATGGTCCCCTTTGTTCATTGTTCAATGGGAAATACTCGGCAGGAACTGTTATCACAGAAAATATAACTGTGTATATTAAGAACCACACACAAATCAATCTTGCGACTCCTAATTTCAGAAATGGAGACTAACCATTGGGGCGGAACCGAAGTCCAGCTTGGACAACAATGACCTCTCAAGGCATCCACAAGCAGGGCATGGAAGTGAGTGCCTTTTCTTGTTTCTATGTATTTCTTGTTCTAAGTTTCAGGGATACACTCAGTGGTGGGCTTCAGGGGGTTCTCACAGGTTGTATAGAGCCCTTTGCTAATGAGCGCCTGGTTCTGAGAACCGGTTACTAATGGGACATCTAACCTATTGTTCATTTAGGTTATTAGGACATAGAACCTGTTGTTAATTTATTTGACTCCCACCACCGGATACACATCCTTGTATATGGAGGCTCTATCATTATTAATAGGCACTGATAGGCCAGGCATTTATTTGATCCTCCACCTACTGTACATGCAAACGTTGCCTTGTTCCGTTGAATTCTGAGAGTTTTCATGAAAAATCACAAAATTTCCACAAAATCAGGACAAAGCCCTCTGTCACACTTGCCAGTATGTGAACACAGTCCCTAAAAATTGGGGACTGCTTTTTCTGGACATATGGCCACCCTAAGTCTGAAGCGAGGGCTAAGGACAATAGCCCCTTCCCTGATGTTTGCATTCCCCCCTCCAGCATCATATATTCAGAGGTAGACTCCTTCTGAACATGGAGGTTCTGCTCATTGCTGATGCCGTCGATCACTCTAGCTATCAGTGGCAATGAGGGCACAATCCTATGCATGTCTATTCAGAAGTAAGTCCCATTGAATTCAGTGTGGCTTACTCTCAGGAAAGTGAGTATAGGATTTCAAGCTAAATAGAGTAATTAGTTTAATATATAGTAAGATTATAATAAGATTAATACAATATGATTAATATATAGCTTGAAATAGATTAGAATATGTCTGTCTAATCTACTGCAAAAGCCATCTCACATAGGACCTAATCCTATCCAACCTTCCAGCACTAGTATAACCCTAATGCAGCCCTATATCAAGGGAACACATGTTCCCATACATTGAGAAGGTCTCAGTGACGCCCCTACCACAGAATGCAATGCATGCCCCACTGGCACAATTGCACCAGCACTGGGTATCCTTCCTTTAGGAAGAAAGGTGGGGGTTTAATCAATCAAACAAACAATTTACTTTTTACAATTTACAAGTAAGTAAATAAAGTAAATAAAATTGGATAGGATCGGGCCCATAATATCTGCTGCCACTTCTAGCGGCAGTGAGTTCCACAGGTATTATGTGATAGCTGGTTGTAGCTCCTCAATGGCAAGGAATGAAATGGGGGGCTTTCCTACCCCCTCATCTGACAGATTGTTTCCCACCACGATCCCCCAAACATCCTGAGATACCTCAAGGATGCTCTTCAACACCCCCCCCCCCCAAGGCTTCTTACCGTCTGAGGAACTCAGACAAGTGCCCATGTCCACCTGCCAGGCTTGATCCTTCTTTCAAAGGTTGCCAACGGCTTCTGTTGGGTTGCTCAGAGAAGCCGTGTTTGCTCTGTTGTCAAGCCAAGAGAACGAGCCATTTTTATTGGCTGCTGCATTCTCCGGAGTTAAAAATTAATCATCATTTGTGTGTGTGTGTGTATTGTCATAAGATGCGCTTCTCTGTTCGGGGATTTCCAGTACATTGTGGTTTGTTGGGGGGGTGGAATGGAGAAGCGTGTAGCATGAGCCACACCTCCAAGTTCAAGCCGGCACCAAACTCTGGCTTCTTGCCCTTCTTTGAAAGAGTTTTTCTGTCCAGTTACTCCCAAATTGTTCCATCTCTGTGTTGTTTTGAATCCGTACATGTTGCCTTTGGCATGATTCAGCAACTCCTTCCGCACAAAGATCACCCCCTTCCAATGGTCTTCCTTTTCTTTTTGGCACAATTTTTTTGGCACAAACCCTGAGAAAAATCATCATCTTTTGACTGGCCCAATTTTTTCTTGGAAGAAGGCCCTGTCTGCATGCTTGTCTTTGTGCATTGCTGACACTGTCCTTCCATGATCCGCGCAGGCGTCTCCAAATGCCAACTCCCGGGTTGAAAGACTGTACCATGCATACCGTACAGGGTGTCACCACCATGGGGACTGCTTGTAGCTGTCACCCCTGTGCTGAGCAACACCCCCTTATCCAAATTTAACAACACACAACACCCCAGGTGTTGCACCCCAATGATTGCGTTGCATCACTGCGCCAAATTCGAAGTGGGATCTCGCAGTGCGCCAAATCCAAAGTGGGATCTCGCCATTCAAAACCTTAGGGAGTTTTTGCTTGGGTATCAAATTGATGGGGAGCACTTGCTAATATCTGATAGTTGATGTCTGCTGCTTCTCCTCATCCACTTCCCTGATTTGACAAGTGGAGAATGGCGTGGAAGACAGAATGTGGAGGAACACGGAGGAGAGAAGAGTGTTGTGGGCTAGAACGTCCCTTACACTCTAGTCTACTGCTCTACTTTACAGTGCTCCTTCAACCCATTTTCTGTTCCAGGCGAGAAGGGAGATAGAAATAGCCATAACACTGACTGGACACTCTTTACTCGGCAGGGATAATTGTTTTATGATATATGGAAATAGGAATCTATTTCTATATTGTATGGGGTTGCCATATGTCTTGAAAAACAGGGACAGTCCCAATTTTGGGGGTTTGTGTTCACATACTGGCAAATGGGACGGAGTCCTGTCCTGATTTTGTGGAAGAGAATTATGGCCACCCTAATATTGTATCACAATTACATCTCATTGATTCTCAGAGCAATTAATGTTCGGTCAGTTTTGAGTTAAGAAAATCCACTTTTTGTTCCATAGGAAGTTTGGTTTTCATTTTCTGGTTAATTGGCTTTAACTTTTGATAGCATACAAATTTTGTAATACTGAGCACAATCCTAACCATGTCTACTCAAAAGTAATCCCCATTGTGTTCAACGGTTCTTACTCCCAGGAAAGTGTCTTTAGGATTGCAGCCTCAGTTTCATTCATTCATCCTTCATCAAATTATCTTTCCAATGATATATAATTGATTGTACATACTCTGTCTTTATATATGATGTACATACTCTGTTTTTCACAATTTTAGCCACTAGTATCAAGCTTAGCTTATTGCCCCCCCTCCCCAAGCTTGCTACCCGGTGCAACTGCAACCCCCTAACCCCTAGCTATGCCACTGTTGCTGACTGAGGCTACAATCCAGAGTAACTACGGGACCTTTTACACCAACGTAGTTACAGTGCAACCTATGGGAAACCTGTAGGAAATGTATAGAGCAATCCAGAGTAAGTGCCTCTTATGTCTTCCTGTAGTTACTCTGGATTGTAGGGTATGTTTGATACACAAACTCATCTGAGAAAACTGTTCTTGCATCAGGCACTGGAGCATCTCGAGAGGCCTCCATCTTTCACAGGAGGTAAAACCCCCAACTTGGCTGACATCATTTCCAGGAATGCAGGTACTTTCCTTTCAGATGCTCACATAAGCAATTTGTAATACACTTTGAACTGAAAAGTGAAATTGCTCCGGAGTTCTCAGAAACAACTGAGTTTACTCCCAGCAAGCCAGGCCAAGAGGAGCCATGTCCTTGGATTCCCCCACTCCATTTCCTTCTCAGTTCAGTCCTCAGCATTCACACCAAAGCAGCCCCACTTGTACCTCGTACCCCCTCATATCAACCAATTGCCTTTGCAAGACTATTGAGGGTGGGTTGTGAAAACAGATACAGAGGTTCCCAAACTGGATCGGGACCCACTGATGGGGCACAACCAGTGGTGGGACTCAAATAAGTTAACAACAGGTTCTGTGTCCTAATAACCTAAATTAACAACAGGTTCTATGTCTGTAGAACAACAGGACTGCCACTGGACTGGAAGAGGGTGAATGTAGTCCCAATCTTTAAAAGGGGGGGGGGGGAGAAGACCCAGGAAATTATAGACCAGTCAGTTTAACTTCAATCCCAGGCAAGATATTAGAACAAATCATAAAACACACAATTTGTGCTCATCTAGACAAGTACTCAGTGATCAAAAGAACCCAGCATGGATTGACCAAGAATAAATCTTGCCAGACAAATCTGATCTCCTTTTTTGATGGGGTTACGAGCTTACTGGACTTGGCAATGCAGTGGATGTCATTTATCTTGACTTCAGCAAAGCATTTGACAAGGTCCCACAAGATATCTTAACTGGGAAGTTGGAAAAATATGGGCTAGACGAGGCAATTGTTAGGTGGATCCGCAACTGGCTCGATGGCCACACCAAAGGGTTTTAGTAAATGGGTCTGCATCAACCTGGAGATCGGTTTCAAGTGGGGTGCCCCAGGGCTCTGTCTTGGGCCCAGTCCTCTTTAACATTTTCATCAATGACTTGGAGGAAGGGATATGGGGGAGCCTGATCAAATTTGCGGATGACACCAAACTGGGAGGAGTAGCAAACACAACAGAAGAAGGAGAAACCTCCAGGAGGATCTGGATAAACTGGAATCCTGGGCTGTAACAAACAGAATGAATTTCAACAGGGAGAAGTGCAAGTTCTGCACTTGGGCAATAAAAACCAAAAACATAGGTATAAAATGGGGGATACTTGGCTTGGCAGCACAACATGTGAGCGGGATCTTGGAGTCGCCGTGGATCACAAGCTGAACATGAGTCACAGTGTGATGTGTCTGCAAAGAAGGCAAATGCCATTTTAGGCTGCATTAAGAGGACTGGAACTTCCAAGTCACGAGAAGTTATAGTTCCTCTTTATTCTGCATTGGTGAGACCTCACCTTGAGTCCTGTGTTCAGTTCTGGGACCTCACTTGAAGAAAGATGCAGCCAAACTGGAGCAAGTCCAGAGGAGAGCGACAAGAATGATCAGTGGGGTGGAAGGGAAGCCCTACCAGGAAAGGTTGGGGGAACTTGGGATGCTCAGCCTGGAGAAGAGGAGGCTGAGGGGAGACATGATTGCCCTCTTCAGATACCTGAAGGGCTGTCATATGGAGGAAGGGGCTCATTTGTTCATAGCTGCTTCTGAAAGCAGAACTAGAACCAATGGGGACAAACTGCAAGAAAGGAGATTCCGGTTGGATATCCGGAAAAAATTCCTGACGGTGAGGGCGGTTGGGCAGTGGAAGAGATTGTCAAGGGAGGTGGTGGACTCTCCCTCACGGGGGTCTTCAAGCAAAGGCTTGACAAGTACCTCTTGGGGATGATCTAGGAGGATTTCCTGCTGCAGGCAGGGAGTTGGACTAGATGACCTACGAGGTCCCTTTCAGCTCTAGGATTCTATGATTCTAGGTCCCATTAGTAACTGGTTCTCAGAACAAGGCACTCATTAGCATAGGATTCTACAGAACCTGTGAGAACCCGCTGAAGCCCACCACTGGGAGATTTTTAGTGAGTCGCTAAAGATGATGGGGAATGCTATTAGTGCAGTCCTAAGCATGTCTACTCAAAAGTCCCATTGTGTTCAATAGCACTTACTTCCAGGAAAGTATTATTAGGATTGCAGCCTAATTGCCTCAAGCCCTGAAACTATTAAAAATAAGATACAGGTGTCCCTTGTTCTCCACTAAGGTTCCCTTTTGGAACCTCCTATGGATGAAAAAAAATTGTGGCTAAAAAACGGTGGAAAAAATAGATATGAAAGACCCACTTCCAGGTTTCTTGCATCTCCATTACTCTTAATGGAATAAGGAACAAAGCAATATTCCATTGCTCTTAACGGAATAGAATAAGCAGGGTGACCATATAGAATGGAGGATAGAGTGCCTGTACCTTTAACCATTGAGTACAAGAGGGAATTGAGGCAGGGGCTGCTTTTTAAACCCTCCTGTGTTGAGCTACACCTGCCTCGATTTCCTCTTCTATGCAATGGTTAAAGTTACCGGCACTCTGTCCTCCCTTCTATATGGTCACCCTGAGAATAAGGAATAATGAATTAATTGCTTTCAATAAAATAATGCCTGAATATCGGTAAGGATTTGCATCTGGGACTGCCTGCTGAGACTAAAAATGTGTTAAATAAAGCAGTTTATTAAAAATAAAAAGTGTGTTCCTTTACAATAGTTTAAAACAGTTTTTCTTATGTAGTAGAGAGGCAGTCAGCAAACAAATGCAAAGAACTGCCTCTCTACAACAGTAAGAAAAGCAGTTTTAAAAACTGGATTTTGCAGTGGCCGTTTGTCAAATCCATGTTTTAAAAAATCAGTGTATCACAAGATTGGACTTGCACTGTTGTTGCTCACTCCCCTGCAGGGAGCTGATCTCCTGCAGTTTGCAAGCATGTGTGGGGACATAAATGTTTTGGGTCTTTCTTTCTCATGGTTATGATTACATACATTTTTGCTTATGGTTATATCTAGAACCATAAGTAAAGGTGAATGTGATCCCTGTAGTGATTAGGGTAGTGTCACTAGGGACTGTGACACCAGAACACTTGATCCAGAAAAGCGCAATGCTAGGAATACCAAACTCCCAGGTAGAGGACCCGAGATTGAGGATAACACACACACACACACACCACCCTGGAGGGTGAGCACACACACACACACACACACACACACACACACACACACACACACACACTCACTGTATTTCGTCATATCCAAATTTTTCTTGGATGTCCTATATTTTGGGGGCATCCTTGTCCTCGGTAGGTCACCTGCCTTTAAGGAATCCAATCCTATCCATGTCAGAAGTAAGTCCCATTATAGTTAATAGGTCTTGCTCAGTGGTGGGCACCAGCAGGTTTGCACCTACTCTATAGAACTGGTTCTTAACAAGAGATAGGACATATAAAGTTTAAAAATAGCCATTTAAAAGTGGCTGCCAGATGGACAGAGAACCGGTTCTTAATTTCTTTGAAGCCCATCACTGGTCTTGCTCCCAGGAAAGTGTGGATAGGACTGCACCCATGGTCGAAACATCCTTGGCATCCGCACTCTTCTTTGGAAGAGGATTGTTCCATTTGGGGCCACCAGAGGGAGACAAAGTCCCTTTCGAGAACCAGGGGTTGCTTTCCAAGAGGGAAATGGTGAGAACCAAACACTTGGGGTTGGAGGAAGGAAAAGGAGTAGCTTTGGCGCCACACGAGATTTCAGATTGCAGGTCTGGTGCTGCTCAAGCGTCCTCCCGTTCTGGGCTTTCAGACTTCCCCTTGGCTGTCTTTATAGCAACTGGCGATGAAAATAGCACATCAAAAATCCGCAGAAGTTGATGGTTCCTTTCTTTGTAGCTGCGCATATTATTAGCACATTACTGGTGTGAGTTTCCTCCTGCGGTCTTGGCCAGCGCAGCGAGAGACCAGAACGCGTGCTTCAGTTATCATTGATGCTTTCAGGTTTAATGCAGCCTGTGTGACCACTTCCTCTGGAGGAAGCAGCCTATGGTTCTAGAATGCACAATTTAAAATATCCCACCATAAGGAAAAGAAGCTCAATTGCCTGGAGAGCTAAACGGCGCATGCCTTTGGTCACAAAGCTGCAGCACCAACTATGGGGACGTTCTCCTGCACCTGTTGCATTGCAAAACCCCGGGATTGGCCCTTTGTATGTAGTTAGGACCAGTGGTGTCACTAGGGTTTGCATCAACAGTGTGGGAAATCAACGCATCACCCCATGATGGACACCTCCCCATTAATGTAGCGGGCATGGCAATACCTTGCATAGCAGAGGTAGTGATGCGCCATCATTTTCTGCTTGGTTTTTGACTCTACCTTTTGGTATTTCAGTGCAGTTTATTCCAATGCATTCAGCATGAAAATATACCATCAAGTGATGTATAAATTAATGGGATTTCCATATTTACTGTACCTGCCATTGAATCTCTGCGCCATTGCCATGTGCAATCAAATCTAATATGCACCCCAATTTTAAAGGCTTGAGATGAAAAACGTGTACTGACAATGATAATGTGCAGCTGCAAAGAAGGTGCAAGACTTAATTGTACTGCATATAATAATAAGTTATATGACAATAACTATTGAAAACGTACCCGAATTGCGGGAGTAAAATTCCTCTATATGCCATCCACCCACTGCACATTGTCTCCCTATGCGCGTGTGTCCCCCATGTCCAATACCCCCGTACAGTATCCCCTCATGCGCACCCTCCTTCCATGCGCACACTCCTCCCATGCACCCTTCCCCCATGCACAACACCCTCCATGTGCATTATCCCCCATGCTCATCAACTTCTCGTACACACCATCCCCCATGCGCAAAGTCCCCCCATATGCAACATCCACCCATGCGCACTGTCCACCCATGCACACCATATGCAACACCTCCCATACACAACATCCCCCCATGCACATCATGCCCAGTGGTGGGCAGCAGCAGGTTCGCACCTACGCTATAGAACCGGTTCTTAATAAGAGATAGTACATATAAAGTTTAAAAATAGCCATTTAAAAGTGGCTGCCAGATGGACAGAGAACCGGTTCTTAATTTCTTTGAAGCCCATCACTGATCATGCCCCCATGTGCAGTACCCCTGTACAACATTCCCTCATGCGCACTGTCTCCCATGCGCACCATTCCCCCATACACATCAACCCCTCCATGAGCATCAATCCCCCATGTGCAGTGGTGGGCTTCATGGGGGTCTCACAGGTTATATGGAAAATTTTGCAAATGAGCACCTGGATCTGAGAACCAGTTTCTAATGGGACATGGAACCTGTTGATAATTTAGGTTATTGGGACATAGAACCTGTTGTTAATTTATTTGAATCCCACCACTGCCCATACACATCAATCCCCCCTTATGTACCATTGCCCCCCACACACCATCACCCCCTATTAACCCTCCCTCCCAGTACATCAGATGGGGATGTTGATCAGTCAATCTTCCATGTTAAGTATAGGACAAAAACACATTGCAACCCTTTTCAGCCCCTTAAGGGTTAAATTTCTCCACATCTGTTCTTGGTGGGTGTTCATGTCACAGAAGGAACAAATTTCAAATTTCTCCAAATTTCACACTTCTAGATCCGGGGGTTGGGGCAGAGCATCCATCAATCAGGGATTCTTCAATGGAAAGTATAGGGAGGAAAACACACTGTGCCCCTTTTCACCCCCTTCCGGTTGGAATTTCCAAAAACCGGTTCTTAGTGCACCCCTCCGTCACGGAAGGAACACCCACCCCAAATTTCACGCTTCTAGGCCCAGCGGTTTTGGCAGGGCGGTGATGAGTGAGTCAGTCAGTGACTTTTCACTTTTATATGTATAGATAATATGACAATAGGTTCATGTTATGATTTTTCCCTAATTGCACTATATTATACAACAATAGGCTTTATGTTAAATTTTTTATTACAATAAACTGTTAAACTAAACATTGACCTAGACGTAGAATAAAAATATTATATTCATTAGAATATAATGCGCCATCTAGTGCACGCCCTGATTTTGGAGACCGGATTTTGGAGAATCAATATGGTATTTTAAAATAACCCCAATCTTTAAAATTTTGGCCAGCAATGGTGTCCCCTTCTCCACCCCATGCACATCTCATACCCTCTCCTCCTTAACTGATGCAACTGACACCCAGCCTTAGGAACTTCTTTGGGGGGGTCAGTTCAAAACATTTTTGCAGTACCCTTTTAACAATCAAGGAATTTGAATATTAATTAGCTATTAATTTTTTCATTTTTTTGTAAACCGCTTTGTTAACTTTTTAGTTGAAAAACAGTATATGAATACTGTAGGTAGGTAGGTAGGTAGGTAGGTAGGTAGGTAGGTTGATTGATTGATTGATTGGTTGATTGGTTGATTGGTTGATTGATTGATTGATTGATTGATTTTGGGTGAAATCCAGAGTAACTACAGGAAGTCCTTGCTCTGACGTAAGAACAATTTACTCTGGATTGCAGTATGAATTTCCCATAAGTTTTCACTAGGTGGTGCCATAACTACGTTGACGTAAATGTCTCTTACATGCTCCCATAGTTACTCTGGATTGTAGGGTTTGTATTTTTCTGCCCTTGTGTGCCAGATGCATTAGCTACGCCACTGCATCACCTCTTTATTCTGACAGTCAAGCGGACCTAACGGACTCCTGGATCAGCTGCTGCTTCCTCAGCTCTGGTGCAAAGGACGTCTGTGAGCATCTTGGCTGGGAGAGGGGATGTCCCACCTTGCAGACAGACTTTGGGGCAAGGAGTCTCCGAAGGGTTAATTAGATCCATAAAGGCCTCCGTCAAAGAGCCCAGACATGCAACTTTTGCCCTGATGTCAGGGTTTGTGTGGCAGCCAGAGACACGTTGGTCCAGCCAAGATGGATGAGGCTGTCTGCAACACCTGCACACAGTCCAGAAATAGCTCTTTCCCCCCTGCAAGCAAGGCACGGACTGAGTAGGGGACGGAGGCCGCTACGAAGAAGAATGGGGTGGACCGTATGGCTGTGCCATCTCCATGCTGGCTCAGATTAATTGTCCATCTGGTTCCACATTTTGCAATGGAGGGAAGTTTCCAACCCAGCCACGAGGACGGTATGCCTTTGCCGTTCTGCCTGCCGCATCTGGTGCTCAAGGAGACTTGCAAAGGAGCCACGTGGAATGCGGTTGTTCAAAGACTAGTGTTGCCAACTGATCAAGAAATATAGCCTGGCTCTCAACTTGATCTGCAAAAATCACGGTGGACAATATCGTGCTGTGCTCTCCACTACCTGTTTCTAAGAGCACATTGATAGGACACGGGTTTGGAAAACGGGTCACCCACACTGTTAGTGGCTTCTGGGAATTCACAAGGCGACCCTAAGCAGGAGATGTCCTCAGCCTTCCTTTGCAGGATGGGGGTCCTATTGTGAGCCGTGTTGCTCTGCTCAAAATGAAATACCATATTTACTTGAATTGAATGCACCATCAAATTTAATGTGCACCCCTATTTTAAAAGGCTTGTGATTTTTAAAGGCTTGAAATTTAAAAGGCTTAAGATTTACTGGTATTTGTAGCTAAAAAGCAAGTACAAAATGATAATAATAAAATGACAATAGGCTTAGGATTTTACCTAATTGTGCTACTTTAAATAACAAATTTGTAACATTAATTACAATGTAGTAAAATGTTAAACTAAATACTGACCTATACTTATTCTCAAAATACCTGCATTTACTCAAATCTAATGCACCGTCAAATCTTATAAGCACCTCATTTTGTGACTGAGAGCGCAATCCTAACCTTGTCTACTCAAAAGTAAACCCCATTATTTTTAATGGGTCTCACTCCCAGGAAAGTGTCTTTAGGATTGCAACCTTAGGCTGCAATGCTAAAGACACTTTCCTGGGAGTAAGATCCATTAAATACAATGGGGCTTACTTTTGAGTAGACAGGGTTAGGACTGTGCTCTCAATTTGGCTGGAAAAAGGTGAGCGTTAGATTTGAGTAAATGGGGTATTATCCCCATCCTGCAGACGAGTGGAAGAGTCTGAGAGCACAGTCTATGCATATGTACTCAGAAGTCAGTCCCATTATAGTCAATGGGAATTTGTGGTTAGGATTGGGCTTTGAATCAGTTTTGTAAATGAGGAAGGCGTACATCAGGTGCATGAAGCATGGTGTTCATGCAACAAGTGCAGGAGTTATAAATTAAAGCAAGTTTCAAATATAAGCAAAAGGAATATAATGGATGGGGCAAATTTATAAACCACTGAGATACAGGTATCACCTGTTTTCTGACAGTTTGTTTTCTGACCACTCTTTCAACACCTGTCAATTATTCATTCAGTGCATGTTCTGCTCTTTCAACCTCTCTCTGCTGTTCTGAAGGTCAGTATTGCCCTCCCCCATGTAGTAGCTCCTGGTCTATTCCGTTCCAAAAAGAGTTAAAGAGAATCCAGTTGCAGAAATCTTTGTGCAGCAGCAAGAATTTGCAAGATAAAAGGGAAATTTGCAATTTGAGAGCTAAAAAGTATGGGAAGCAACATTTATAAACTAAAAAAACTGGGTTCCACTTTTTAACAGTTTTCACTTTTGGATGGTGCTCCAGTCCCTAACCAGTTCAGTAAGTGGCGGGTGCCTATACAGTGTTACCTTGTTTAACAAGCGTTTCCCATAACAAGCAAAAATTTCCAAGAAATCTTGCTTCACATAACAAGTTACGCTTCACTTAACAAGCAAGCGCACTATGGGCAAGTGTGCTATGCAGCCCTGATGCTCAGCACAGAGGCTCTTTAAAAGGGCTGCCGGCCAGTGCTGCTGCCTCTAACTGCCCCCAACTTGGGGCAGTTGCCTGGGAGTGCCAGAGGCAGTTGCCCCTAACTGCCCCCCACTTCCCCCACCAACCACCTTGTACCTCCAGCAGCAGCCCAGGTAAGCCTCCCAGGAAAGTGTCTTTGCAGTCTCCTAACTATGTCTACCCAGAAGTAACCCTGTTGTTTTAAATGGGGCTTACTCCCAGGAAAGTGTCTTTGATTGCAGCCTCTTAATCATGTCTACCCAGAAGTAAGCCCCATTGTGTTCAATGCAGGCTTACTCCCAGGAAAGTGCCTTCAGGAGTGCAGCCTAAATAGGCTACCTAGTATCATGCACTTTGAATGCATGTTTTGAATTCAATTCCAGTGTTTTGTCATCATTTTTACATTCAGTTAATATTTTTATATGAATATTTTGGGGGTTCTGGAACCAATCATCTGAGTTTCCATTATTTCCTATGGAAAAATCCGCTTCATTTAAAGAGCGTTTCACTTAAAGAGCAGGCCTCCGGAACGAATTAAGCTCTTTATGTGAGGCACCACTGTATATATGTTGACAACTTTTTTTCTGACAATGCTCCTCTGACACATTTCTCTGGACCTGAATCGAAGAGTGGAAGGTTGTCCTGCCACTTCCTCGTTGCTCTGGACAAAGTACCACTCCTTTATTTCTGCCCATCCAAGAGCACAGCTGTGAAAAGCACAGGCTCTTCCCCAGGAGGAAAAAGTTGGCAGCCTCAACAGCCACTCACCAGCCACAGTAACCCTCCTGGTAAATATTTTGCCTTTCCTTCCTCTAATTTCAAGCAGAGTTGAAATCTGTGGTTATCTGCCGATGAAATTTCTCTTTCGTTTTGACTGGGCGCGCTCTGATTTGAGTCAAGGCCCAAGACCTGTGTGCGAAGAATGACGGGTTTTTTGTCTCAAAAGGGGGTAAATTCCCCACTGAAACGCCCTGTGAGTCATATGGATGCGTCCATTTCAGTTAGACCCAGTGTAAGCACAGCACTCTTGTTTTAAATGTTGGAGTGCCAACTGATTCACATTGGCTTTGCTCCTGGGCATTTAAGAAACATTTTGGCATACAGAAACTTTATTTGAAATTAAGCTGTAGTTTTATTTGAAGCTTTATTTGAAATTAAGAAGTGATTGGGTGGAAGTTTCCCCTGTTGCATTTCTGGGTGTCAAGCTGCTGTGAAAACAGGGTGCCCATATATCTTGGGTCGCCATATGTCCTGAAAACAAGGACAATCCCAATTTTGGGGGATTGTATTCATATACTGGCAAATGGGACAGAGTCCTGTGGACCAGAATTATGGCAACACCTACATATATCATAACCAGAAAAGAGGACAAACTCCTCCTGAAATGCAGGATGCCCAAGGAAAATGTAGGGCACCAAATAAAAGCTGAAAAATTCACATATGTATTGCTTTCATGTGGTTAATTTAAACACTAAAGCTGCAAACCTAACCACACTTTCCTGGGAGAAAGGCCACAGGTGGGCTCTTACCGATTCGGGCCAGATCGCCTGAACCGGTAGTTGCCATTCCCCCGCCTCTAGCAATCCGGTAGCTGCGGGGGACAGCGAGAACGGGGTGAACCGGTTCGGGGGAATTTTTTTTAAAGTTCCCGCCAAGCCGGCCACCATTTTTTTTGCGCTTACTGCGCAAGTGCCAATGTTGACGCTTGCGCAGTGCCTGCCCTGAAGCTGGCCGGCCAGCTTCAGGGCAGGCACCGTGCAAGCGCCAACGTTGACGCAGGCGCGGTGCCTGTCTTGAAGCTGGCCGGCCAACTTTGGGGCAGGCACTGCACAGGCGCCAACCTTGGTGCACACGCAGTGCACCCGGGTTGGGGCCTGCCCCTCGCTCCGCCCTTCACCCTGCCCACCTGCATCCACAGATTGCTGGGGTGGGTGGTGTGCCCTCCCTGGCCCCAGCCCCAGCCTCGCCCCTGTCCCCCCAGCTCCGCCCCCAACTTCTGGCGAACTGGTTGTTGGGCAAGGTGGGGCCCACCACTGAGTAATGCCCATTGAACACATTTGAACTTACTTCTGAGTAGACCTGCATAGGCTTATACCCTATACGTATTACTTATTATTAAGTTTAAAACTATTACATATAATTTATTACATATGATTTATTAATAACAAGAAGGTTACATGCCGCCTGCTTATAAGGAAATGGAAGAGACAAATATTTTTTCCGGGACATAATGCTAAAAAAGAGAAATCCTGGAAATATAGTCACCCTTTATGAAAAGCACAGGAGCACTGGAAACCAATAAATAGATGTGTCCACTCTAGGATCAAATAGGTGTAGTACCAGCCCCTCTTGCTGTGTCTTCACCAGCAGTTTAAGAGGGGATTGTAGCAGTTAACAGAGAAATGCTTCGTTGGCTGATATTTTTGCAGATTATGTGCAGATTATGTTAAAGGCACAGGATCAGGTCACCACTATTTCCTGCACTGATTTTTCTCTCTCTCAGCAACACCAAAGAATCTCACGACACTTTAAAGGTGGAAGAGTCAATTTCAGTGGCCACAGCCTGGTGGGCAAAGTTCCCTTTATCTGATGCATGAAATGTCATCCACAATTGACAGGTTCATGCAGTGGCGTAGCTAAGGGGGTGTAGCAGTCAGTCGTATGGCTCCGTTTTGCTCCCTCCACCTGGAATGGCTCTGAAAGGGATGCCTCCCTCCAAGGCTGACTGCTCTGATCCCCTCTGGCTATGCCACCAGGTTCCCATATACATGAAGTGGGGAACAGATTGCACAGGAAGAACTTATGGAATATATATATATAGCCAGTCATCATTATGCTGACATGTTGAATCAAGCCCTGTCCTTGGGCTTTGTTGAATTAATGAACTGAAGAACTGCACAGGAACAATGGTCTCCTGTTAGGGGACACATGGATGAACTCAGAACTGTGGAGCAGGGAGAACGGCATGCCTTTGGAATGTGGGAAATGAAGTGGGTGAGGATTCTTACATGCAGGGCCGGCCCAATTATGTGGCCAGTTGGGGCTCATGCCTCAGGGATCAGCGAAATATGCCAACTTCTATCCACCCACACTCTTCTGTTCCTTCTCTGCCTACTGGAAAGAAGCATGGACGTACTTTGCTCTCTTCGCCTTCATTTTCTTCTTTGTCCTCTTCCTTCTTTTCCAGTAAAAGGGGATGGAGTGGTAGACCAGAATGCTAGAAACTAAGTGCAGAACCTGAAAGAGTCTCCCAGAAGCAAGATCAGAGAAGGTGAAAATCCACCAAGAAGACCACAGAACAATAGTTCCCAAACTTTGTTGCACTATTTCCCTAATCCAGAGTAACTATGGAAGCATGTAAGAGACATTACGTGCACCCGTAGTTACTGCACCACCTAGTGAAAACCTATGGGAAATTCATATTGCAATCCAGAGTAAGTTGTTCTTACAGCGGAGCAAGGACTCCCCGTAGTTACTCTGGATTTTGCCCTAAGACCCACTTTTTAAAACCACACTTCAGTGGGACCTGTCTAAATTTGAACTAAGAGGAAATCCAGAAAGAAATAATATTTTATTGATTTACAAGAAATACCGTAATATCTCTCTCAATATTCACACATGCTTGCAAATTGCAGGAATTCATTCCTTTTGTAGCAGTTAATAGCTATCTTGCAAACTGCAGGAGCTGAGCTATTTGCAGAGTCATTGGCAGCTACTTGATTTTTAAATAGCTTCAGTGCCTGATGCAATTAATTCTCTGTACTTTCCATCACCTTTATATGACCCACCCAAAAATCAGGTTGTGACCCACCAGTGGGTCCCAACCCCTACGAGGTCAGTCTGCTGTCAAGAGTAGAAATTTGCTGCTCTAGGCAGTCTCGGAGAAGTACACAAGATAAGCACAACATAATTTGCTTCATAATTTTGCTGATCTTTGTAAAGTCTCATCTTTGGGGTGAATCTTTTCAACAAAGTTATCATTACAGGTTCTTAAAAAAATTAAGCCAACTGAAATGTTCTTATGTGTGCTTCTGCAAGTTGACATCTAACCCTACAATCCAGAGTAACTCCGTGAGCTCATAAGAGACATTATATGCACCCGTAGTTAATGCACCACCTACTGAAATCCTATGGGAAATTCATATTGCAACCCAGAGTAAGTTGTTCTTGCACCAGAGCAAGGACTCCCCGTAGTTACTCTGGATTTTGCCCTTAGTATTTTGTATTTATTGTCTCTACAAACCTAAAATGCACCTGCTCTGGACTGTCAGGTGTGATTTAGGCAGAACTTTGATCGCTGAAATTCCTGTCCATTCTCTAGTTAGAGTTGCCATCTTTCTTGACAGGTGCAGCTCCTGTGCTTTTCTGTTCATCGGCTGTTTAAAAAGAGATAGGAATGGGGACAAGGAACGCAGCTGGCAGTCTTGCTTTGAGACCTCCGTGCCCACGTGGATCACTAAAACAAGTGATCCTGCCCGCTTCAAGCCTGGTCCTATACAGGTTAACTCCAGACTAAGAGCACAATCCTAACCATGTCTACTCAAGAGTTAGTCCCATTGTGTTCAATGGGTCTTACTCAGTGGTGGGCTCTAGCAGGTTCGCACCTACTCTATAGAACCGGTTCTTAACAAGAGATAGGACATATAAAGTTTAAAAATAGCCATTTAAAAGTGGCTGCCAGATGGGCAGAGAACCGGTTCTTAAATTTTTTGAAGCCCATCACCGGTCTTACTCCCAGGAAAGTGTCTTTAGAATTGCAGCCTTAGTTATGTTGCACTGGCAAGTATGGATAGGTTTTCAGCCTTTGTTACCAGCCACTGGTTTTGTGACTTAAATATAATTTGCATTCATTTTTATCTCCATGTTTATCTCCATGCCAGGAAAAACCTCACCCCGTTGATTCAATCACATACCCAGGAGCTGCACCAGGACAATCAGGGTATGGGTTTTCTGGTAAGTTGGCAATCCAACACCAGAAGATTGTGGTTCCTGGGATGCTCAATTCTCCATCAGATATTTGAATCTGCCCTGGCATGAAAGTCCCTTACTTGTCACACTGGGCCATGAAGTGGAGCGTCGCTCTCACGTCCGCATTTAACTCCAGCGTTCTTAAAGGTCAGTTACTGAGCTCAGTCTAAAGAGGCCGGGCTCAGTCATTCCTTCCCCTCCCCTTTTAGAAATAGGTTTTATTTGCTGCTTCGGATGGCTTTATTTGAGTCACAAAAGGGGATTTTTGAAAAAAACTGAAAATCTTGGTTAGAATATGAAGGGGACTCTTGGGTACGAAAAGCACAGCACACTTTATGTGTAATAGGAGAGCTCTCCTGTGCCCCACTGAATGGACTGAATAATGTTTGACCACTCTAGTATCCTAACTAATTAAATTAATTAATTTGTACTATTATGTACAATTAATTAATTAAAACTTTAGTTGATGCAATCCTAAGCTTCACTTAGGCCAGCCTAAGCCCCAGCATAAGTCCTGTGCTGATCTGAGGGTGTTACAAAAGTGCAGTAAGACACTTCTGCCCCACTTACGGGGGGTTAGGCAATGCACAGGCATACACTGCCCTCCCCATGGAAAGATAGGCCTGATGAGTTAGGGCAGCCTAAATTTCTTAGGATTGCACCCTATATACAGTTATCAATCATCCTCCTTTATAGGGTGCCATATGTCCCCAAAAAACAGACAATTTTGGGAGATTGTGTTCCCATACTGGCAAATGGGACAGAGGGTCCGGTCCTGATTTTGTGGAAGAGAATTATGGCAACTCTGCTCCTTTAGAAAGCAACTTACATGGAGTAGCTGTTATACAGTCCACTTTGATGGTCATTACTGTCAACGTGAACCTCAAATGCTCTAGGTTTTGAGTTCCATGTGCCAAAAGGAGATGCCTGATCTCATGGAACACATATTGGATTCCCTCTGTTGGAAACACTCCCAAGCTAATGAGCATAGGATCACAGCCTTAATGTCGTATGCGCAGCTACATCAGGATGGCCTTGTGGAGTGATGCACATGTTTTCTCCAAGCAAAAAGTAGCAACTTGTGCATATTGATCAAATATTTTTAAAGACACCAATCTGACGCACAATCCTAACCATGTCTACTCAAAAGTAAGCCCCATTGTGATCAAAGGGTTTTACTCCTAGGAAAGTGTCTTTAGGATTGCAGCCATAATTGTACTTGCAGTTGTATCAATATTTTTTGGGTGGTGTGTGTTAACAGTTTGCAAGGACATATATGCTCACTGGTAAAATACTGCACAAAATGTTACCCATTTACAGCACAATCCTAACCCATAGAAAGTTCAGCACATGTTCAAGTACATGTCCTATGCTGGTCTAGAGGGGGTGGATATACAAAAGTGCCATAAGGCAGTTCCGTGCCACTCCTGGGGGTGGTTAGGCCAGTTTACAGACATGCGCCAGCTTCCCACGCCGCCATGGGAAGATTTAGTATTGGACCTAAACTGGTTAGGATTGCACCCTCAATTGTACAATCATGTTGCAGTGGCTTTGGAGTAGTGTTTTACTAATGTTACCAATGGAGCATGCCGACTGGTAACAGAGGAAATGAATCAGAGGCAAGTGAACCAAAGGAATGTTACACAATAACAAACGGCACGTGTTGCGATTCCGTCATTCATTTTTAAAATTCTCTAAAACTGGAGGATTGGAATGTAGGGAAGAATAAGGGGACAGAATAGGAAAAATAATTTCAATTGTACCACAATATGATCTATTCATATTCTCCAGCGGTCTCTATTTACAAAAGCTGGCGCACCAGTGTGAAGGTCATGCGCGTTTGCACAACTGCTTTTCAAGACTTCTGATCAGGCGCAAAGTGCCCCTCCCTCAACCGCCTCAATATCACGGTGGATCGGTTCTGCCAGCTGCAAACCTGGAGCTTTCATTTTGATATTGGAAAGTCCCGTGCAGAGAGCGCACTCGTTTGGTCAGACACCCCAAAACCACAAACAAAATCGCTCCGGAAAGCCCAAGCTGTTCTGGAAATGAAAAGTCCAACATGAGTCACATCCTGACCCTTCTGACCCACAGTAGAAAGAATGCAATCACACCGCAGGTTGCTTCTTCTGAAATTTCAAGATCAGTTGACAGTTAAGCTGAACTAACCCTCCAGGATATCCCGTTATAGTTCTGGCAGCTTTAATTTGCTTTTTAACCTGAATTCTCTCAAGACGGTTGCCAACTTTCTTATCAGCCTGTTTTGCTTTTAATCACATTAATCGGAAGGTATTAGGAGGAGGTGAGGATGCTAACTGCCCTTGTAATAAAAGCTTCAGGGGCTAATTTCTGCACATTCAGTGCTGTGAAGGGCACAGGAGCAGTCCAGGCTATTTTTTTCTGATCAGTTGGCCACTTTTGCAATCATCAGGGAAAACAGTCTACCAAGTTGCTGTGTCTTTGATAGGCCATAATTAGGACTCAAAAGTGAATCTTGTCCTCTGCGCTCCCTTTGGAAAGCCTTTATAGCTCTAGAAAAGCAATGGGACTCTGGAGCATGAGGACATGCCGATAGACGCAGTGGTTCTCAATCTTCCTAACACTGTGACCCCTTTATAAGTTCCTCTTGTTGTGGGGACCCCCAACCATAAAATTATTTTTGTTGCTACTTTATAACTGTAATTTTGCTACTGTTCTGAATCGTAATGTAAATATCCGATACGCAGGATGTTATTTTCATTGTTACAAATGAAATGTGTGTTCTATGCACACATTGAACACAATGGGATTTATTTCAGAGTAGGCATGCATTGGATTGGGCCCTGAGGCTGTCAGTCAGCCCCAGTGTGCACACAGCTACAGCCGGAGGCCTGGCGAGCCTGACCTGGTCCCCTGCACCAGGGGTCTTTAGGCGACCCCCAGGAAAGCTCTAGGTGACCCCAAAAGGGGTCCCGACCCCCACTTTGAGAAACACTGCGATAGCGCATAATCCAGAAGTATTATGAAGCCATGAAGCCCTCCACAGTGGGAAGGGTTTAGTGTGTTCCTTTTTTGCAGATGCATAATTCTGCATTCAAGCATTGCATTGTTTTAATTTGCAATGGAATGTTTTATTTATTTATTTATTTATTTATTTATTTATTTATTTATTTATTTATTTATTTATTTATTTATTTATTTAATAGATTTGTTTTCTTCATTTCATCCCAAAGGCCATTCAATGCTGCTATGAATGAGTAATGAAACCGACTGGGTCCCATCTGTTGATCTTCCGCAGGTTTGTGAGGAAATATAACCGTATTTATTCGAATCTAACGCACCAGCAAATGTAATGCACGCCCTATTCTTATAATCAAAATACCACATTTGCTCCAATCTAATTAACCATCTAATCTAATGCGCACCCTGATTTTGGAGACTAAATTCAGCTGCCAAGGGTGAGCATTAGATTCGAGTAAATACAGTATTATTAGTAGCATCAATTACTCTCCCTGCCCAAGTGCCCCCAGATGCCCTTTAATTCGCCTGCTATGAGTCACAAGTGCTGTGCCATGCTCCAGCACTGCTCCATTCACAGCACAATCCTAACTCCCAGTTAGGCCAGCATAAATCCCGGCACAATGCTAGCACTGGCCTGGGGGGTATAGTGCCATAAGGCACTTCTTATCAGTCCAATATGATAAGCCAAGATTAACAGTTAAGACTAACTGTTCAGATTAACAGTTAATTTAATCTTAACAGTCCAATATGTGACCATATGACTGCAGTACTCCATCATGTCGTACGTTGTTGGAGTTAGGCAGAGGTGGGCTTCAGCAGATTCTCACCTACTCTAGAATCTGTTGTTATAGGACCTATGTCTATAGGACATAGAACCTGTTGTTAATTTATATGAATCCCACTACTGGAGTTAGGCCAATGCACAGATACACACCAGCCTCCCCATGCAGTCACAGGAACAGGGAGACAGGTGAGTTATGCCAGCCTAACTGGGTTAGGATTGTATCCACCTAGCACAATCCTAACCATGTCTACTCAATGGTAAGCCCAATTGTGTTCAATGGGTCTTACTCCCAGGAAAGTGTCTTTAGGATTGCAGCCTTAGGGTGCAATCTTAAGCATGACTAATCAGAAGTCCCATTGTGTTCTACCCTCAGGAAAGCGTCTTTAGGATTGCAGCCTTAGAGGTACTAGAATCTCCCCCCAAATAACACTGTTTGGCAATATGGTGTCACTCCAAGGAGACATTAGTGTGGTAAAAATTGTGGCCACTTGTCTTCAGGAATTGCTGCTAAGTTTTGCTCACCCCCTTCCAAAAATTACTGGAACGCACCCCTTGCAAATGTGACAGTTGAAGGGTTTGGGATTGTTCAGCTCGGCTGAAAAATTTAAATAGATAAAAAGAAAATAATTTTTCAAATAGAAAAAAGGAGATAAAAATATCTTAATAAGAAGATAAAAATTTATTTTATCTCTGCACTTGTTTCAAGCATGTTAGCAAATGGATCATAACAGTTGGGTTTTTTTCAGAAAAGGTCATCATTTAAGAATATTTAGAGTACAATCCTAACGTTGCAGGAAGAGGAAGGCCAGTGTTCCTGCACTGTAACAAGTGTACGTTTTTGTGCAGCCAATGGGTTGACTCGAAGGCAAGGGGAAATTTTTCATCCCAAGGGAGAGCCACTGCAATTCCTATGGGGCTACTTGAGTTTGCACCATCACTGGCACATACAGCAAATATCAGCGGTGCATATCAATCACTTGGGACTGCCCCAGGCACCCTGAGAATGGGGTTCAGATCTGGCAAAAGTGCTGGATCCTGTCCCCACTTCCTGCTCCCTGCCTGTCACACACCTTCTCCCATCCCACAACACTTCCCTTTCTCCTCCTCCCCACCCTCTCCATCCCCTAGACCGGTGATTTTCAACCAGTGTGCCTTGGCACACTTGTGAGCCACGGACAGTCCTTAGGTGTGCCGCGGGAATTTAGGGATTGATATTAATACGAAAATTGGGGGATTTGAACAGCCTGGTGTGCCTTGTCAATGGTAAAAACAACTGATGTTTGACCATTTCAGTGCCTTGTTGGTGTGCCGTGAGATGAAAAAGGTTGAAAATCACTGCCCTAGACCTGGCACAAGTGGCAGGCCCATATTCTAAAGTCAAATTAAGCCCTTTGCTCCGGAGCAGTTAAGGCGACTTTCCGTAAGATAACACTAGAGGGTGACGTAACTGTGTGGACCCGTAACTGCTCTGGATTTTGCCCTAAGACACTGTGCCTGTTAACCAGCAAGCAAGGGTTCAAGACCCGGGTCCCCACAAGATGAGGATCCCCTGCCTGTGATGACTAGATGATCCACTGCATCCCTTCCAACTCTATGATTCTATGATGTATGATCTACAGTGGTGCCTCACATAAATTTAATTTGTTCCGGAGGTATGTTATTACGTGAAACATTCTTTACATGAAGCGGATTTTCCCATAGGAAATAATAGAAACTCAAACAATTGGTTCCACAACCCAAAAAAAATATTCATATAAAAATATTAACTATGTAAAAATGATGACAAAACACTGGAATTGAATTCAAAACACTGTAATATAACACAATTAACTGTAATAAAACACTGTTATTAACTGTATGTACAGTGATGCCTCATGTAACAAATTTAATTCGTTCCGGAGACATGATTATTACGTGAAACATTCTTTACGTGAAGTGGATTTTCCCATAGGAAATAATGGAAACTCAGACGATGGGTTCCACAATCCCAAAAATATTCATATAAAAATATTAACTGGATGTAAAAATGATGACAGAACACTGGGATTGAATTCAAAACATGCATTCAATGTGCAGGATCCTATGAAGACTAATTAGGCTACAGTCCTAAAGACACTTTTCTGGGAGTAAGACCCATTGAACACAATGGGGCTTACTTCTGAGTAGACATGGTTAGGAGGCTGCAATCCAAGACACTTTCCAAGTGTCTCCCCACTTTCTCCTTCTCTCCATCCTGAGCCTCTCTCTCCCCTGCTCCCTTCTGGCTACCCTGAGCTGCTTCCCTCTTCTCCACTGCTCTTCTCTCCCTCTGCCCTGCAGATGCCCAGCCACAGGAGGAACAGCGCAGAAGTGTTGCTTTCATTAGGGGCAGGTGTGGTAGGCAGCCCTGACGCTTTTTAAACAGGCTGCCGGCCAGCGTGTCTGCCCCAACTGCCAACTAATGTATTCTTTACGTGAAGCACAGTTTGTTACGTGAGGCAGAATCCTAGAGAAATTTTTGTTTGTTACATGAAACATAACTCTACGTGAGGCGTCCTTTACGTGAGGCGCCACTGTCCTGTGTCAGCTGAACTCAGCCATCATAAAGCTGCCCCACCAGGATTGGATGGAGCCCAGCCCTGTTACAAACGTCTTGCGCCATCCCCTAAATTGGTACACACATCCTTACATTAAATGCCTAAAATGATGCAAACCTTTGTAATAGTAAATTGCACATTTGCAATTGCAGGAGAGACTTGTGCCAGCTCAAGGATTAGGATTGCGTCCTAAATCTCACAGGGAACTGGGATGTCCTTCTCACAAAATAGCTGCAACTCAGATAGCTTCAGCAAAGTAGGAGGATATGGGGAGTATCGTAGCTAAGGGCTCTGACACCCAGAGGCACAAAATGTTTTAAACACACTTGGGTCCCGACACCCCAGGTGTCCTTCTAAAAGTCCTACTGAGATCTTCTGATACCTGAGGAGCCCACACAGCCTCTCCACATCTCAAAAGGCTTGCTTTCGGGCCCTGTCTGCTTCAGCATCTGACATTGGGGATGCACATCGGTATCCCCTACAGGTGTGGTACCCCACTAATTTCCCCCTTTCCTTCCTTCGCTAAGCGAGGGAGATGGTGGGGCAGAAATAAACTGGTGTTTGGTCTCTTATGTGCATGTGTGCATTAAAGTGGAGATGTATCTATCCCTTGCTCAAGGGATTAACCTCTAGGGATTCCCAAGAGGGGGCTGAAACCAGTGCACACTCATATACTAAGAAGCCCCCCCACTGCCAAAGTCCAAATTGAGACAGCGGTTTATCAGGGAGGAAACTGAAAATAGGGACTGTCCCTACTCGATCGGGCCACTTTGCTGGATCACCTGCCACTGTTCATGAGTAGGAGTGCTTCCCATACGAGCAGCTGGTCCTGCAGTGCACCTGGCGAAGTGGGGAGGGATGACCGCAATGTGCTTGGAGGGTCTACCAAGTGGCTTGTGGCTGAAAGAGCACCCTTTTCCATATCTATGTAGCCAAAGGGACAGCTGGATGGCTGCAAGAGCATGACTGATACTGAGAAAGAAGAATTGCAGAGTCCTAGAGTTGGAAGGGATCCTCGAGGTCATCTAGTCCAACCTCCTGCTTCTAGATTGTCGTCTGCTCTAGAGAATCTCCAAAAGGTTCTTGTCAAACCTTGATCTCCAGAGAGGGAGAAGTGCAAGTAATGCAAGTAATATTTTATTTATTTGCAAAAGAAAATTATCAATCCATTTCTTATTGCAGGAGGTACATTATTATTGCAGGAGGTACAGCCTGGGGGAAGGCTGGAATTGACATTCTTAGGGGCAAGCAAGTGGGGAGCAGAAAGTGGGTCTAGGACCAGCACTAATGCTGGATCCATGCCTCTTTCTCTGGGTAGCTGGGATTTAATCCACCTTACGCCGGCCGAGCAAGCGCTCTGCATAGTGCTCTCATTCCTATAAGTTCCATCTAATATATTCACATAAATTTAGGAAAATGTGTTCACATTTGAAATGTAAATTAATTCCTTTTTTTGGCCCCTGACAAGCAACGTCAGAGAGAAGATGTGGCCCTCTTGCCAGAATCTTTGCCCATCCCTGGTTTAAACAACTGAAAAATAAGTAATGAAGGCAACAATCCTATCCACACTTTGCTGGGACTAAGGCAGAGGTGGGCTTCAGCAGGTTCTCACCTACTCTAAAGAACCTGTTGTCAATCCCACCTGTTCCATTGAATTCAATGGGGGGAGGGGGGCAAAGTCCTCACCTACTCTATAGAACCTGTTGTTAATTTATTTGACTCCTACCACTGGACTAGGGCTACAATCCAGAGTAACTACGGGACCACTTACATCAACGTAGTTATGGGGCCCCCTATGGAAAATGCATAGAGCAATCCAGAGTAAGAGCCACTTACATCGATGTAAGGGGTCCCGTAGTTACTCTGGATTGTAGCCTAATTCCTGTTGAACATAATAGGAGTTACTTTTGAGCAGATGTGCATAGGATTGTGCCTGAAGTTAAAAAGATACAAAATTAAATATAAATACAAACTTACTAACAGTCCAATCTATATTGCACGATATACTATAAATCCTATATTGCAGCGTCCCTATAGCACCAGTTCCCTGTACAGGAACCCTATCCACTGCAGGATCCCTGTGCACAGCAGGCAGCCGTGGTGGCTGCCTTTTGTTTACTCCAGGAAAGGGATGCTCTGCGTAAAAGATCAGCTTGCAATGGGGCTACTCCTTCCTTCACTGGCTCTTGAGCAGGTGTAGATAAGAAGCTTCCTTGCTGCAAAACTACTGTTGTGAATATATTTTAATGCCTTTCGCAGAGGGTTTGGATTCGGAGGAATGGTGCTCACTCTCTCCCCCTGGCTTTGCAGGCTCGTGGTGGGGGATTGGATTGGGCCCTAAGTTGCCGTATGAGTTGGGGAATAAACTCAATAAAAGAAAATGTTCACTGTCTGAGCCAGTTTTCTGGCCATCATTATTTCATGTTATGACTACTACTGAAAATAATTTTGTCATATTTGGGGTGTGTGTGTGTGTGTGCCAAGAATATATGGGACCCAGATGCCAACTGACTTTGGAACGCCACTGCTGGCTATGCATTACTGCAGCAATTTTCAACCAGTGTGTCCCAAGAGGTCCACAAGTGTTTGATGAGAGTTTGGCAAATTTAGCTTTTCATTAAATAAATATTTATTAATAGGGCTATTAAAGGATGTGAATCACCCACCACCTTAGCAGGGTGTGCCTTGCCAATTGTCAAAAGACCGGTGGTGTGCCTTGACAATTTTAGCGCCATGTCAATGTGCCACAAAATGCAAAAGGTTGAAAATCACTGCACTTCTGCGTCAGGAACTTGATGTTGGGGGAGCACTGCTGGCGCACCCCTGAACGTGAGGATTTCCTCCGCATTCTTGTTTTTCCCTGAACTCTCATGACCGTGTTTTTCTAGATTGCCTTTGGTTGCTTGGAAAGCACTCAGCCCCTCCATCCTGCTCCAGGATCCGTGTCCTGTACAGTTTGTACACTTGCCCTCCGGCTCTTACTCATGCTTGCAATCCGAGAGCGCAATTGCTTGCCCGGCTCTGATCCAGTCGCTGAGCGGCCTTTTGGTGATGTAAGCTGATATTTTAATTCTCTTACAAGGAATGGTGTTTAAAGGAATGACTTAAGTGGATTACTCATCTTCTGTAATAACTTGGCTGTACTCCCGTTCTATTCCTAGACATGACGCTCCAGGCTTTGATTCTCCTCCTCCCCCCATTAAAAAAAAAATAATTGTGCAATTTACGCTCATGTGTTTTTCCAGGGCTGAGCCTGCCTCCCCTGCAGTATTGTACCCTGGGAAATGTGGTCTGCATCCCCGCAAAGGACGATCATGTTATAACAAAAAAAGAGGACACGCTCCCCAAAATGTAGGACACCCAAGAAAAATGTTCAACAAACTGAGAACATTCATACCCTATATAGCTTTCGTGTGGTTAATTTCAACACTATGTGCTTACCATATGTACTCAAATCTAACACTCACCTTTTCCAGCAGAATTAAGGCTACAATCCAGAGTAACTATGGGAGCACGTAAGAGATATTACGTGCACCCATAGTTACTGCACCACCTAGTGAAAACCTATGGGAAATTCATATTGCAATCCAGAGTAAATTGTTCTTACTCCAGAGCAAGGACTCCCCATAGTTACTCTGGATTGCACCCTTAGGCTGCAATCCTAAAGTCACTTTCCTGGGAGTAAGACCCATTGAACATAATGGGGCTTCCTTTTGAGTAGACATGGTTAGGATTGTGCTCTTAGTCTCCAAAATTCAGGTGTGCATTAGATACAAAGGGACATTAGATTTGAGTAAATAGTATTTTGAGACTATTATAATAAGTATACTATATACGTAGGGCGCAATCCAGAGTAACTACGGGGAGTCCTTGCTCCAGTGTAAGAACAATTTTTTCTGGATTGAAATATGAATTTCCCATAGGTTTTCACTAGGTGGTGCAGTAACTATAGGTACACATAATGTTTCTTACGTGTTCCCATAGTTACTCTGGATTGTAGGCAGTGGTGGGCACTTACCGGTACGGGCCTACGCGCCCGTACCGGTTCTTCCCGTTTCCCTGCCGCTAGCGTACCGCCAGCGACAGGGAAACGCAAAACATAGCGGACCGGTACGGTCCGCCATGTTTTGCACCCACCGCGCATGCCTAGAAGCGGGCAGGCTTTTACGTCGGCGCTTGCGCAGAGCCTTCCTAGAAGCCGGTGCCACTGCCAGCCTCTAGGAAGGCTCTGCATGAGTGCTGGTGTCGGCGCTTGCGCAGAGCCTTCCTAGAAGCCGGTGCCAGCCTCTAGGAAGGCTCTGCGCGAGCGCCGACACCAGCGCTCATGCAGAGCCTGCTTAGAAGCCGGCCTGCCAGCTTCTAGGCAGGCTCTGTGTGAGCGCCGGTGGCGGCGCTTGCACAGAGCCTGCTTAGAAGCTGGCAGGCCGGCATCTAGGCAGGCACTGTGCAGGCGCCAACGTCGCCTCGCCCCTCCCCAGTCCCACCCCTCGCCCCGCCAGAGTAACAATCCAGAGTAACTACAGGGAGCGCTAAAGAGATATTTACGTTGACATAGTTATGGAGCCACCTAGTGGAAACCTATGGGAAATTCATAGAGCAATCCAGAATAAATTTTTCTTATGTCGACCTAAGAGCTCCCTGGAGATACCCTGGATTGTACTGTACAGTAGTTACTCTGGATTGCACCCTAAGGGTACTTTTTAAATCCAAAATTATTACATATACTACACAAACCTAACCCCTGGTTAGGCTGGCACAAGCCCTGACACAAGTCCTGTGCCGGCCTGGGGGTGTCACAAAAGTGCCATAAGGCACATCTGTGCCACCCTTTGGGATGTTAGGCCAGTGCGCAGTGCCACGCCACTGTGGCAACAGGGAGATGGCCAAGTTGTGCTTGCCTAAATTAGGATTGCACCCATAAATTAATAAATATTATTTCTTAATGACAAGATGGCTACATGCTGCAAATGCACAAAAAGGAGGGTTTTTTTGCAGAACAAGGCTTAAAAAGAGGACGTATGGCCACCCTGACAGGAATAGTTGGGTGGCAAAGGCAGGAAAGCCAAAGGGGCCTGATCCCCGGCTGCTGTGGTTGTGAGTCTGCCAACAGTAGGGCCAGCCCTGATCAAAAGACCACAGGATTTCTAAGAAGCAAACTTCCCATTTCTGAATACAGGAAGTCAAATGTTTACTGAGCCCTGAACTCTTTTCTGTCAAAAGGTGACTCAGAAGTGTTATTGGAAGGAAAGAAAGAAAGAAAGAAAGAAAGAAAGAAAGAAAGAAAGAAAGAAAGAAAGAAAGAAAGAAAGAAAGAAAGAAAACAGATTTTGCATGTTTTGCATGGAGGGGCTGATAGATCCTGGGACAGTCCAAGAATTTCTGATGCGGTGTGACAAGTGGTGTTACCTGGTGGCATAGCTAGGAGGGGGTGGAGGAGTCAATCTTGGAGGGAGACACACTCCTTTGGAGCCATTCCAGGCAATGGGAGCAAAACAGAGCCATGTGGCTGCAATCCTAAAGACACTTTCCTGGGAGTAAGACCCATTGAAAACAATGGGCTTACTTTTGAGTAGACATGGTTAGGATTGTGCCCATGTACCTGGTGCAAGGTGAAAAGCATCTTTAATAACCTGTTCCTCTGAACCAGTTATTTTCAACCAGTGTGCCATTGGCTCACTGGTGCGCCATGGATAATCCTTGGGGAGGAAGATTTATTAATAGGAAAACTTTAAACAACATGCTGTGCCTTGTCAATGGTAAAAACAACTGTCCCATGAGATGACAAACCTTATGCTGGACACAGAGCAGAACAGTCGGCCCTCAGTTCCAGGACAGGTTAGGATTGGGCTGCCAGAGTGCAATCCTTACCAATTTAGGATGGCACCATTCATCGGTTCCCATTCCTCTGGTGGAGTGGAAAGGCTGGCACGTGTCTGCACCCCAGAAGTGGCGCAGAAGTGCCTTATGGCAATTTCATTACACCTCCTAGCAAGCACATGAATTGTGCCCAGAACTGTGTTGGTTAAGAACATAAGAATTATTGTTAAGAATTATGTGGTTAATTATAATTATAATTTAATATAAATTACGTAAGTAAATAAAATTTAATTTTCAAACAATATACAGTGGTGCCTCACATAAAGAGCTTAATTCATTCTGGAGGAATGCTCTTTAAGTGAAACGCTCTTTAAGTGAAGCAGATTTTCCCATGGGAAACAATGGAAACTCAGACGATTGGTTCCACAACCCCCAAAATATTCATATAAAAATATTAACTGTATGTAACAATGATGACAAAACACTGGAATTGAATTCAAAACATGCATTCAATGTGCAGGATCCTATGAAGTCTTCTTAGGCTGCAATCCTAAAGACACTTTCCTGGGAGTAAGCCCCATTGAACACAGTGGGGCTTACTTCTGGGTAGACATGGTTCAATGAGCACTACTGAACACAATGGAAAATTACTTTTGAGTAGACCTGCTTGGGAGTAAAACCCATTGAAAACAATGGGGCTTTTGAGTAGACATGGTTAGGATTGTGCTCTAAATTAATTATAATTAAATTAGTTATACATAAATAAATTACATATATTTTGCATATTTTGCAATGTAATGTTATAATATATAATATAATATATAATATAGGTAGTACTTAGAGCACAAACTTAAACATGTCTACTCAAGAGTAAACCTCATTGTGTTCAATGGGTTTTACTCCCAGGAAAGTGTCTTTAGGATTGCATTAATTATAAATAATTATTTAACTTAATTTAATTTTTAAATTAAATTATAATTAATTGATTTTAATTAAAATTTAAAAAATAAATAAAATTAAATAATTATTTATAATTAATGCAGCCTAAATTTATTAATTAAATTAATATTTATTAAATGTGTTTATTTTAAATTAAATTTAAATTAAATGTATTAAATGTGTTTATTTTCCTTTCCAAGCACTGGATGTGAGTCGCAGGTGCCCCTTCTGCTGGAGACCCCTCCAGGACTACACTCCCCAGAATGCATCAGGAGAGAGAAGGCGGGACTACCCGACTGACACCCACTTGGACCAATGGGAAGAGCTCAGGGCCCTGCCTGGGACCAATCAGCGCGCCGAATGGGGCTCCCGTACCGGGCAGGAGTGTAGCTCTACCAGGCGAGCGCAGCGGAGTCAGTCGCCAGGAGAAGCCTCGGATGGGACGGAGCGAGAGGCTGCTATGGGTGAGTGGGTCGGGTGCGGGCGGGGACCGTGTCCTCCTTTCCCGGACACGTCCTCCTTTTCAGCCTGGAAGAGGCTCCAGTGTCCTCCTTTCCCTGGAACTCTTGGAGCTGGGAGGACATCGAACTCTTAAACTGTATAGGGAGTTATGGAGGCTATTAGTAGGAGTGTTGGGGCTTTTATCTTCCCGCGTCCTACATTTTTCTTGGGTGTCCTACATTTTGTCCTACATTTTATTGGGTGTCCTACATTCTTTTTTATGTTCTATATTTAGCCCTACATTTCGTTCAACATTTTTGGTTGTCCTACATTCTTATTGGACATCCTACATTTTGTCCTACATTTTTCTTGGACGTCCTACATTCTTTTTATGTCCTGCATTTAGTCCTACCTCTCTTTTGGGCGTCCTGCGTTTTTCTTGGGTGTCCTACATTCTTCTTTTGATGTCCTCCATCTAGCCCTACCTTTTGTTCTACGTTTCTCTTGGACATCCTACATTCTTCTTTGATGTCCTACATTTAGTCCTACCTGATTTCCTACATTTCTCTTTGACATCCTACATTGTTCTAGAGTGTCCTGCATTCTTATTTTGATGTCCTCCATTTACTCCTATGTTTGTCCTACATTTTTCTTGGGCGTCCTACATTGTTCTAGAGTGTCCTGCATTTTGCCGTACATTTTCTTGGACTTGCTACATTTTTCTTGGGTGTCCCACATTTTTCTTGCTTGTCCTACATTTTCTCATGTGCCCTACATTTTGTCCTACATTTTCTCATGTGCCCTACATTTTGGGGGGCTTGTCCCCTTTTTTAGTTATAACATGCTGGAGCAGGGGTTGCTCTCAAGTTTTTTTGGGGGGGGGTGTTGTTAGTGGCATAGTTAGAGGGGGGCGTACAGAGTGTGCCCATACCTGGCTCCCCACTCTCTGGGGGGGGGGAGGCATCGGTGGCATAGCTGGGGGGGGTTCAGCAGTCAGTGTTGGAGGGAGCCAGTTTGGATCTTTCAGATCCACAACTTTGTTGCAACTTTGTGCATGTCTCAAGTTGGAGCAAACATTTCTGACACCGTGGGAACTTTGGGGGGGGGGGAGGAAGAGGAGACCTATAGGGGAACATGGACCCCCCTTCAATATTGAATGATGACAGTCATTGATACCCTAGAATGAGTGTGTTTGGTGCCTTTCTTTGAGTTGTGTGTCAAAGGTTGTGTGAATTGTGTGCAACTGAATGTGTGCAACCCCCCCTTTACTACCCAGTTTCCTTCTGGGGGCAGAGAAAGGGGTAGGTTCATATGTTTGTGTGTGTGAGAGAGGAGTGTGTGTTTACATGTGTTTGTGTGTGCCTTTGTGTTTGTGTGTGAGCGTGAGATCGCATGTGTGAGAAACTGAGTTTTTGTGAGAAATGATAAGTGCAATCCTAAGTATATCTACTCAAAAGTAAATTCCGTGTTCAATAGTACTTACTCCCAGGAAAGTGTAGTTAGGATTGCAGCCTAAGTGTGTCTCTGTGTGCTTTGTGTGTGCATGTGTGTGTATATGTATGTGAGAGTGTTTTGTGTGTGAGGTGAGTGTGTATGTGTGTGAGAGAGTTTGAGCACAATCCTAACCATGTCTACTCAGAAGTAAGCCCCATTGTATTCAATGGGTCTTACTCCCAGGAAAGTGTCTTCAGGATTGTAGTATTTGTGTGAGACATTGTGTGAGTATTTGTGAGAGAATATGTGTGTGTGAGTGAGAGAAAAAGAGAGAGAGAGAGACCCCCGTGTGTGTGTGTGTGTGTGTGTGTGTGTGTGTGTGTGTGAGCAAAAGAAAAAGGTTTGGGGTGAGAGTGATTGTGGTGAGAGACTGTGAGAATGTGTGTGTTTAAAAGAGTTTGTGTGTGAGAGAGACCGTGTGTGAGAAAAGAGAGTTTGTATGAGAGAGAAACTGTTGTAAATGTGTGTGAGAATGTCTGTGTGAGAGAGACTGTGAGAATGTGTGTATGTAAGAGTTTGTGTGTGTGTGAGAGAGAAGGGAGTTTGTGTGTGAGAGACTATTGTGAGAATGTGTGTGGGAGAGAGAGGCAGAGTGAGTATATGTAAAAGACCTTGTGTGTGTGTGTGTGTGTGTGTGTGTGTGTGTGTGTGTGAGAGAGAGAGAGAGAGAGGAGGGAGTTTGTGAGAGATACCATTGTATATATGAATGTGTGTGAGTTTGTGTGTGAAGACTGCCTGTTAGAGAGTGTATTTGTATGTGTGTGTAAGAGAAGAGTGTGTGGGTGTGAGAGAATGTATATGGGTGTATATATGTGTATATGAGTATATATATGTGAGTGAGAGAGGTTGTGTGTATGTGTGAGAGTGTATGTGTGAGAAACAGCGAGCTTGTTTTCAAGAGTGGTGAAATTCCATTTTGGGGAAAGAATTTCAAGTGTTGTGATTTGTGGTGTTGTTGAGTGGAAACCCATCAAACTGGCCTTGAAGTTTTCTTTTCCTCCCCCCATTTCCCCCCCCCCATGTTGTTCAGCGATTAAAGTTGTGATTAAAAGTTGTAAGAAGATTAAAGTTATAAGAGTTCACATTTCTGAGCAGGTGTAGGAAGAACAGAAGGTGGGAGGGACTTGGAAGGAGGAGTGCATTTTTCCCAAACAGGGCAAATTTTGGAAACTGCCTTGCTTGACTTGTTACAACAACAACAACAACAACAACACATCCTCTCCAACCCCCCTTTACCCCCCCCCCTAGTGCTTCCAGCACATGCTTGGTATTCAGAACATGATGTGTGTTGATTCCAGTCACGTGGTCAGTGGGTCCTACTCCAAACTTTTTTTAAAAAGTTTTTCTTTTCCCCCAAGACAACAACAACACAACAAGCAGCATCGAAAAAGAAAATCACAAAGACTTTTTTTTCTTGGCCGAGGGGGGCTTCCAGGCGGTGTGATCTCATCTGCCCCCCTCCCAATGTAGTCAATTTCAGCACTCTTCTCTGATTTTGTCATCTGCCCTCTTCCTGTTGTGGTTTTAATCTCTCGCTGTTCTCAGCTAATTTATTGTGTCAGCTGTTCGCTGAAGCCACCCTATGGCCCCCCTTCCCTCTGGTTCCCAGAAGAGTCATGGCTCAGCTTCATCCCACACTACCCCCCCTCGCCACTCTTGGACGGGTAAGGGTTAAACAACATGAAGCTGAAAATTAAGTGTACACACAGTTCTGGTTCTGTCATTTCCTGAAAGCGGCTCTAGAGAGAGCACCGCATTCTTTGAAGATGTGCACCACTTTGCTTTCTTCTGCGTAAGCCAAAAATTGGGGGGTAGAAGTGGGGAGAGGAGGTGGTTGACATTCCCCCACCCCTCACCCAAGAACAATTTTTATGAATAGTACATCAGCCTGGAGGAACTTGTGTTGTTTTCTCTCTCTACTCCTATTGGCGTACTCTGGATGCGTACATGGGGGACATGCTCCGGGGTGGTGCACTGTGGAGCGCGAAAGACAAATGGAAGTGAATGAGAGCCACGTATTTTCATACTAGTAATAGCCCGCAGCTGTCGCTTGTGCAGGTATAATATAGCAACATATATTGGTTAAAAATCAATTAATCAACACTGTTTATATAGTGCTTTTCAAACATCCCACTTTCCAGGATCTTAACTGCCCTTTTGATAAATAACATTTATCGGTAATAAATCATATTTATATATCATTTTTCAGCCGCCCCCCTCTTTTCAGCATCTTAACTGGTCTTTTGACACATAACATTTACTGTTTAAAAACCAATCAATCAACAGGACTGCTTTTAAACAGTCCCCCCTTTACAGCATCCTAACTGCCCTTTTGACGCATAACATTTCTTGGTTAAAATATATTAATATCATATATCAAAATCAATATATCAAATAAATCAAAATCAATCAATTGTATTTATATACCACTTTTCAACCACGCCCCTTTCCAGCATCTTAACCTTACACTGCCTTTAAGCCGCCTTAAGTCCCTCTGGGAAAAAGGTGGGATACAGTTGTTGTTGTTGTTGTTGTTGTCGTTGTTGTTGTTGTTGTTTTATTGAAAATCAAACATAAATACACAGCAAACAATTTCGTGCTGGTTTCATTCGCATCACCAGTCGGACCCTTCCCAAGAGTCTAGGACTGTGTGATGATGATGATGATGATGATGATTACACATAAAATTTATTGGTTAAATATCAATCAATCGTATTTATATACTACTTTTCAACCATCCCACTTTCTAGCATCTTAACTGCCCTTTTGCCACCTCTCTCCTCAATTGCCCCCATAGCCTTTTCTCAGCTTCTTATCTGTCCCAGAGACAGTTGGAAATGGGAATGAAATGTTGACAGTTGCCAATCCTCAGTCTATTTGATTGACATGGGATGTTGGCCAGAAGATGTGGACACCTTAACACACAGGTTAAAGTTTTTTATGCAGAAAGGTTTTTCCCCACTTGTTAAAATGTTGGCCCTTCCACCAAAGATCTCAGGATGTATGTATACAGTTCCTTCCCTCCTTTTATCTCACAACAACCCATTGAGGTAGGCAAGTCTGAGAGTTAGCCCAAAGTCACCTAAGAAGCTTCATGGCTAAGCGGGATTTGAACCTGGATCTTCGAGGACTAACTCCTGAATACCATCCCCCTCTCTTCTGTAATGCCAGGAGGTCTCTTTTGTTTTGACTCACAATGGTGTTACCACACTTGTGTGTGTGTAAGAAAGATTTAATGAAACCATCTCATTCATAAATTCATGTGCTCTGTTATCTTGCGCATGAGGTACTGTCCAGTAATGGTTAACGCATAGGGGCTTGAACATCACTCTGCCACCATGAGACTCAGTGAGTGCCCTTGGGTCAGCCACCCGTTCTGAATTCAGCCTGCCTATCAAGGTTGTTGTGACAGTCAGGCTTGGAAAGAATCCGGCCTAGACATCTTGAGGCTGCAGTAGGTCCTTCTAAACTTACCCTACAATCCAGAGTAACTATGGGAGCACGTAAGAGACATTATGTGTACCTATAGTTACTGCACCACCTAGTGAAAACCTATGGGAAATTCATACTGGAATCTAGAGTAAGTTGTTCTTACACCGGAGCAAGGACTCTGTGTAGTTACTCTGGATTTTGCCCTTAATTTAAGATTTTTCCCTTTCCAGTTTATCTCAATTCTCCTTTGCCACCCTGGAAAGTTCTCGGTGGGAATTCAGAAAAAGCGCCTTTATTAGGAATTTCCTAGGAAGAGCTTGGCTGGGAGAATTTCTCCACCTCCCCCAGCCTTGAAGACAGTGAGCTCAAGGGCTCTGTATGGCATCTGACTAATATGAGTCATGCTGAAATTTTGAAACTGATCTGATTGTGGTTAATTCTCAATAAAAGAGGGGGAAAAATAACTTACTGGCACTGACGGCCTCATTTCCCCATTTTGTCCCTGGTTGTTTTGGCCTGGGTTGGGCTTACGATGCTTTCGAAGCTGCTGCATGTGGATGGATCCATATGCTGTTCTTGTTTTCAAGGAAGCTTTGGGGTCCTGGACGTTCCCGGCTTTTCCTTCCAACAAGGAATTAGGAAACAAACATAAGAAGCTCTCTGCTGGACTGAACTACCTGCCCCATATTCTGTTCTACAGTAGCCAGCCAGGTACCGCCGAGTTGTGGGGAGCTTAGAAATCCGTCTAGAAATTGTTTGGTAGTCACTGAAAGCACAATCTTTTGCCTGTCTACTCTGAAGTAAACTCCACTATAGCCTGATAGATGTAAGCCCAATGAATCGGTCTAAACCAAGGGTCCCCAAAGTGTGCCATTGAATGTCCTCGGTGACCCCTTCTTCCTGTTCTCCCAGGAGGTCCCATTTTGGACCTCATGAGATCATGTGAAATTTGGGCAACCCCGTCTTGGTTCTCACAAGGCTTTGCAAGATCTGAGATGACAGCACCCAGCTGATTTTATTTATTTTTATTTATTCAATTATATCCCATTTTCTTCTAAAGAAAGGGTACCCAATGTAGTATTTTATTCAATTTATATCTTGCCTTTCTTCCTAAAGCAGGGGTCTCCAAACTTTTTGGCAAGAGGGCCACATCATCTCTCTGACACTTAGACAGGGGCCCAAAAAACTATTTTACATTTCAAATTTGAATTAATTTACATATAAGAATGTATTGGAGTGTATTACAGGGCTTGTCGAGGGCTGCATCTGGCCCCAGGGCCAAGGTTGGGAGACCCCTGTGACCTTAATGAAGGATACCCAGAGTGGCTTGATCTGGAAAAAAGAGGCTGCAGGTGCATTGTGACCTTAGTAAGTTTAGGACTTATTGGTTTATGCCATTTTAACAAACCTTTTAAGCATGTGCCTACTCCTGTTGGCACCAGGTTGCTCTGGTGTGACCAGGTGGCCTGCACGACTGTAGTGGTGCTCAGCAATGCCCAACATGGCCAATTCCTAACAACTCTCTTGCTCACCACCAGATCTTGTTGCAGCGAGTTCCACAGGTGTATCCTCTTTAAAAAAGTGGTTCCCTTTCTTTCTAATCTGCTGCCATTCTGCTTAATCCCACAGTCCTGGAGTCCTTGGATTGTGGAACAGGAAGGGCAGAAAGGGCAATATCCCACCTCGTCACTTCTGTGCGCACTTTTCTTGAGAGTGTCTTCCACTGAAATCTGTGGGGCTGGAATCATGTTGTAAGAATTGGTTTCCTTGTTTTCCCCCAAATGCGCTTGATAATAACACCACTGGGGGTGTTTGCTGACGGGGAGGGCTCAGCCCTTCAAAGGTTTAAATCTGCCGCAGATGAAAGGATGAATAATTGGGCTGAGGTCAGCACATTCTATGCTTTTGCTGGGGTTGCAGAAGGAGGGGGGGAGAGAAAGAAGCTGCACCCCCTCCCTCCCAACCATGTGTCAGTTCCACAACTGTGCATGGGAAAACAGTTGTTTGCATTGTCCTGGCTAAGGAAACTGCCACAGAGAGTCCCACAAGCAGCTGCTTTGCAAGCGGGGTGGGGGTGTGGGGGGGGGTGGGGGAAGGGATCTTAGTGGTGCTATTTGTAAGAACAGGTGCATTTTTCCAGACGCTGAATGAGATCAAGGGCACCTGATTGCATGAAATTCCAAGCTTGGTTTTCAAATTTATATAGGTGATGGTCATGGTGTGGAAATGGGAGATCAGGTCTCCCTCCACTCCACCCCCCCCCCCATGTATTTCTGAGAGTCAATAAACTCCACCAGCCATTCAATGCAGAAGGACAGATTAGTGCAGGCAACAGGCAGATGTGCTTACACTAGTGATGATTTTGTACTTTTCCCCCCATTGGCCACATAGCTCGTTCTGCTGTGTTTGCAAAAGGTAGGAGAGCATCAGGAAAGAGAACCTGATGTGGTTCTGGCTGGGTGTGCTCCAGGCCTACCCTTTGATGGTGCACCAGGTCCTTTTTTCTTTATCCCTGTGTGTAGCTAGAGGGGGTGCCAAGCACTACGTTTTGCAGAGCCTCACCCCAGCATGCAAGGGCCATTCCCCATCTCTATGGAGCCAGTATGTGCCTCTGTTTGGCTCCCCCCCCCCCCACCTGGAATGTCTTTGAAGGAGACGGGGCCCCTTGCACACTTAGCACCCCCTCTAGCTACACCTCTGCTTATGCAGTGGTCGCATTGATTGGTATGTGAGCACCACTGTCCAGTCCAACATGGTGATGAGATGGTACTGTCCATATGTGGTCTGTGGTGCCTGGAAGACCTGCTTCTTAATCCCAGAGGAAACAAAAACAGGCCATAGTTGTTCAGGGGTGGAACTGGAAAACGTTTTGTACATGCTTAGAGTTTTATTAGAAAACTGGGAGCATAGTGGGCACGTGTGGCCCAGGTGCTGGGTAGCGCATGCCCAACTCACCCTGGTCTGGAGAGAACTGGGCATGCACTGGCCAGCTGCTGTGCTGCGCATGTGCAGTTTGGACCAGACCAACCCAAAGTGTGCATGCACAGCCTAGCTGGTCCATGGAAAGTTTTTTTCCCATGGTCCGAGACCAGGATCCTCAAAAAGTTGAGGACTACTGCAGTAGCCCACCATCAGCTCTCGTTCATACTTCGTATCTCTTTTCAAATCAGGGAGTGGGAATCAGAGATGTGCGCAGAGCTATCACGCCACTAAGGGGAGGGACAGGATTCGGAGAGAGGAATGAGATGATCCCACATCCCTCTTCCTTCTTGTCCGTTCTACCAGTTCTGCTTCCAATTTAATTTGTTTAGCTTAAACTCTTTGTTGTAACACTGTACAGCTTTGCTGGCCTTCTCCAATGGCATCTGTGTACGTGTGTGTTTATTAAGTACATTTTTATCCTTCCTTATTCCAAAGAGCTTGGGGACAGTGTTGGCTGTGTTTCCCCCATCTTGACTGTCTTCACAACACCCTTTTAAGGTAGGCCAGGCAGACTGGGAGGGAAGGGAGAGAGCAAGCGTATTGTCCTCTGGGTCACCCAGCAAATCTCATCTGAGTACCAGTTTGGCTCCCTAGTTCTGCTGTGATGCTCTAACCCAGCAATTTTCAACCAGTGTGCCGTGGCACATTGATGTGCCACAAATGGACCGCGGGTGTGCCTAGTCAATGGTCCAAAAACTGATCCTTGACAATTTTAGCATCTTGAGAGTGTACCATGAGATAAAAAAGGTTGAAAATCACTGCTCCCATGCTGTGATACGCCTGAGCATCAGCAGTAGTCAAAGTGGAGTTTGGGAACCTCCGGGGGGGGGGGGGGCTGCAAGATCTGGGGGATTGCAAGATCTGCCTTGGGTCTGGGGGTTCACAAGAGGGTGGGATCCATCTTGGAATCTGGCACTGGGCTTTCCTGGGAGTAAGGGCAAAATCCAGAGTAACTATGGGGAGTTCTTGCTCCAGTGTAAGAACAATTTACTCTGGATTCCAATCTGAATTTCCCATAGGTTTTCACTAGCTGGTGCAGTACCTACGGGTGCACATAATGTCTCTTACGTGCTGCCATAGTTACTCTGGATTTGGGAGCTTGTCTCATTGAGCACAATGGGATTTACTTCTAAGTAGACATGGAGGAGCTCTGGCATCACAGTGATGTCACATCCCGGTGAGTTTGATGGGGGTCCTTGACAGATCTTTAACTTTGAAAGGGCTGAAATGCCAGAGTACCACTGAGATAGAGGGATGTTACTGATACCCCTGGTACCAGTACCCCCCTGGTTACTGGTATTTCTGCTTAATAAGCCTTGTCCTTAGGATTGCATTGGTTTCTCTCCCCCCCCCCCCGGTGCCATTTCTGCAAGCTGTCGTCATGTCCAGTAATCCTCTCAGAAGCTGGACTTGTTTTGGCTGCCGTGTGCCATGATCTCATGCTCGGAGAACATTAAACTGGAAGGCTTTTCTTTTTCTCTGTGTATTTTTTTACTTAAATCCTCTCCCCATCCTCCCCCCACTTCTTCTTTGTACAGTATGTGAGTGTTTCGTATGAGCTCACTGTCCCCGCAGGGGAGAGAGTGACATACAAGCCATTTTTGCAAACATGAGCTGGAAATGGAAGGGGGGGGGGACGAATAAGTGCCCTTGGTTGGAGAGTATTCAAGGCTCAGCCTTTTCTTCCTTGCTTTCTAAAGAGCCTCCGTGAAACAAAACGATCCACTTTTGATGCCCAGCGGCCCCGGGTTCCAATTCCACGCTTGGCCTGGCACTTTTTCAAGGCTCATAGCCAGGGGTGTCCAAACTTTTTAGCAGGAGGACCAAGACCCAAGTAGGTCTTGGGGACCAGGGGGAAAAAAAACATTAATTTACATTTAGAATTTGCATGGATTTACATAAATGAATATAGTAGAGCACAATCCTAAACATGTCTACTCAAAAGTAAGCCCCATTGTGCTCAATGGCTGTTACTCCCAGGAAATGGCTCTTAATCCCAGCCTTAGTCTGCAATCCTAACCACACTTTCCTTGAGAGTAAATACTTTTGAACACAATGGGACTTACAGTATGTTTGTAAGGTAAAGTATGTTTCACGTAACAAAACAAAATTTCTCTAGGATTCTGCTTCACATAAAGAAAGTGCTTCACGTAAAGAACACATTCATTGGCAGTTGGGCAGACGCGCTGGCTGGCATCCCTTTTAAAAAGCATCAGGGCTGCCTAGTGCACCTGCCCATAGAGAAAGCCGCTGGGCAGAGGGAGAGAAGAGCAGTGGAGAAGAGGGAAGCAGCTCAGGGCTGGCCAGAAGGGAGCAGGGGGGAGAGAGGCAGGATGGAGAGGAGGAGAAAGTGGGGAGACACTTGGAAGGGGTCTTTGATTGCAGCCTCCTAACCATGTCTACCCAGAAGTAAGCCCCATTGTGTTAAATGGGTCTTACTCCCAGGAACATGTCTTTAGGACTGCAGCCTAAGTAGACTTCATAGGATCCTGCACATTGAATGCATGTTTTGAATTCAATCCCAGTGTTCTGTCATCATTTTTACATCCAGTTAATATTTTTATATGAATATTTTTGGGATTGTGGAACCCATCGTCTGAGTTTCCATTATTTCCTATGGGAAAATCCGCTTCACGTAAAGAATGTTTCACGTAAAGAACATGTCTCCGGAACAAATTAAATTTGTTACGTGAGGCACCACTGTACTTTTGAGTAGACCTGTTTAGGATTGCATTAGAGATGGAATTAAAGTCAGATCATAAACACTTTCTAAGCATATGGGGGTGATCTTGCCTCCAAAGGATTACTGAGTTTGCCCATGGGCTGCATCTGACCCCTGGGCTGGGTTTTGGGTACCCCTAAACTACGGTTGCCATAATTCTCTTTCACAAAATCGGAATAGGACCCTCTGACCCATTTGCCAGTATGTGAACACAATCCCCCAAAATCAGGGTTGTCCCTGTTTTTTGGGACATATGGCAACCCTGCCCTAAACTGACAAGCTGGGATGTAGGAACCTATCCATGAATGTCACTATGGGAAAAATCCATAGCAGTTATGAGTCCACACACTTGTGTCACCCTCTAGTGTTACAGAAAGTCATCTTAAGTCATCTGGAGCAAGGGGCTTAATTTCACTCTAGGATATAGGACGGTGGCTGTGGGTGGCGCAAGTGGCTAAGACACTGTGCCTGTTAACCAGCAGGCCAGGGTTCGATTCCCGGGTCGGCCCCACAAGACAGGGTGAGCTCCTGTCCTTAGCCCAGCTCTGCGACGCCAGCTGGATCCAATCGTATTGGCTCTGCCTTTCCATTGGACTAATTCAGTGGCATGGAGAGGGGGGATTTGCTGCTTGGGTAACAGCCTATCCTCCATAACAATCCAACCCAGGCTTTCGTGCTTCGCATGCAGCGTATGCAGCACCAAGCACGATACCATAGTCTTTCAAGACTGACGGAGGCCTGCAGGATATAGGACAATGACATGGAGGCTACAGTCCTAACCACACTTTTCTGGGAGTAAGTACTGTTGAATACAGTGGGACCTACTTCTAAGTAGACATGCTTAGGATTGCACTGGGTGGGAGGCTTTGTGCTTTTTGGTTTCTTTTGTGTGCATCTATGTATGTATATGTTTCCTTCCTTGTTCCTTGTGTTGACAGAATCTATTTAGGAAGTACTGTAATGTGGAATTAGTTCCATGAATGCCGTCAGTCAAGTGGCACCAGCTCCAGCCTGAACAACCTTTAAGTGAGTGTCACAAATTCCAGGATTGATGGGTCTGTCTTTTGATTGATTGATTGATTGATTGATTGATACAGTTGTGACAGATCAGTGATTCTCAGTCTCTAGTAGGCAAGCAAGAAGCCTTGTTGTGAAACCTGAAAAGTTTGTACTCCGGACTCAAATTATCAGTGGATCTAATAAGAGAATCTTTTTGCTTGCAGATCCCTTCTCTGCGATGGTGTCACACACAGTCACATCTGTGTCATGGTGTCACACCACCAGAAGTGTCACAATTTTGGCAGTCTCTTTATCCTGGCTTCTCCAACATCACAGTACTTTTCATGCCTACTCAGATGTCCCACTACATTCAGTGGGGCTTACTCCAGGGAAAGCATAGGATCTCTGCTGAAGTGATTATATGGGTGAGAGTGATGTGCTGTTGGCAAAAGTGTGGCAGAAAACGGCTAACTCAGGCTTGCAAAATGGAAGGAACAGGAAAGTCTCAGAATTTATGGTGGTTTTATATTAATTTTGGCGGCTGATTCCAAAAACATCATCAGTTATCACATCTAGGTTTGAAGGTACAGTATACCTCGCTTAACAAGCACCTCACTTAACAAGCATTTCACATAACAAGCAAAAATTTCCAAGAATCTTGCTTCACATAACAAGTTACGCTTCACTTAACAAGCAAGTGCGCTATGGGCACGTGTGCTATGCAGCCCTGACGCTTCACATTTAGGCTCTTTAAAAGAGCTGCCAGCCATTGCTGTTGCCTCTAACTGCCCCCAACTCTGGAGGTGCCAGAGGAAGCTGCCCCAAGTGCCCCCACCGGCCACCTTGAACCTCCAGCAGCAGCCCAGGTAAGCATCCCAGGAAAGTGTCTTTGATTGCAGCCTCCTAACCATGTCTACTCAGAAGTAAGCCCCACTGTGTTAAATGGGTCTTACTCTTACCAGTGTTTTGTCATCATTTTTACATCCAGTTCATATTTTTATATGAATATTTTGGGGGTTGTAGAACCAATCGTCTGAGTTTCCATTATTTCCTATGGAAAAATCTGCTTCACTTAAAGAGCGTTTCACTTAAAGAGCATGCCTCCAAATTAGAATTAAGCTCTTTATGTGAGGCACCACTGTACTGTATAATGACTTTCTCTTGTTCTGTTTTGGACCAAAACAGAACAAGAGAGGGCAAAAGTAGTGCCATTTTGGGAATCGGCAGTCCAAATAGTCCCAGGATTAGGTCTAATGTATAAGTCTGCAAAATGTGTGTTGGTTTGTGTAATGAGCCCACTTAATGGCTGTGAATTTTGTGCACACGTGATTTTTGCACACAAAAAAACTTGGAGAGATTAAAGCCCATCACGGATCTCTCCCCCTGTTGCGACGTAATCTGTAAAGAATGTGGCGAATGCTGTTGTGATTGACAAGGAGGAGACCCAAATTTGGAACAGGGCAATGCTAGGCTGAAAAACAAAAACAGCCGTGGGGAGGGGGGGGGAGAAGCTTGGATGAAGAGTCCTTGTAGTACTCTGGATTCTCCCCATCCACTCCAGCATTGTGTATTTCTGAAATGAATCTCCCCCCCCCCCCCCCACCATCAGGATTCAATTTGCTCAGAATGTAAGCTTCTTGGGGACGAAGACTTAAATATTCTTACTCATAGTATTCTTACTACTTTATTTCTGAATTAAGAATGCCCTCTACAAGCATCCCCCACTTTTACCTTTACTTTCTGTTGCTGCGCTCTTTCGACACTTTCAGTTATCACCAGGAGTCATTCAGTCAACACCCGCTTCACTCTTTCAACCTCTCTCTGCCGACTTAAAGGCTAAGATTGTCTTCCCTGATGTTGATTTGCACGAGAAATGGTGATCAAATCGTTTTAGGCATGACCTTATCACTTTTCTTCAGTAAATAACCATCAAATAACCAAATACATCTAATGTTTTTGGCAGGAGGACCACATCAGCTCTCTGACGCTGTGTCGGGGGCTGGAAAACTCATTTACATTTCAAATTTGAATACATTTACATAAATTTACATATAAGAATGTATTGGAGTGGATTACAAGGCTTGCCCAAGGGCTGGATAGATGGGTCTTGTCGGGGGCCACATTGAGGCTTGCCGAGGGCCACATTTGGCCGCCGGTCCGGGATTTGGAGATCCTGGTTAAATACTTAAGTTATTCATTGCATACACATACCTTTGTTCATTTTACTGTAATTTTTTGTGTATTTTGACTATGTGTTAATAAATATGTATCATTTAGGCTGTTCAAATCCCCAAGTTTTCCCTATTAATAAATATCTCTCCCCAAATTTCCACGGCACACCTGAGGACACTGGTTGAAAATCACTGGTCTAGTACGAGGATGTCCTGCTACAGGGAGTGGGTTGGACTGGATGACCTTGTAGGGACCTTCAAACTCTTATGATTCTATTCAGAAGTCAGAATAACTTTGCACAACAGTTGGAAGGTGTGTAATTTTTAAGAAGGTCAAATACTTTCCCACCTCCCTGGACTTTCTTTCAGAAATGGTCTTTGTGGGAAGGTTGCAGAACCCTACAATCCAGAGTAACTACGGGAGCATGTAAGAGACATTATGTGCACCTGTAGTGAGTGCATCACCTGATACTCTTCCAGGCCAGAGTAAATTGTTCTTACACTGGAGCAAGGACTCCCCGTAGTTACTCTGGATTGTGCCCAAAGTGTTCCTCCAAAAGTCCATGGCCTAAACTATTTTGGTTCAGTTGATGGTGGAGAATAATAATAAGCATGATAATTATAAAGCTCCATAAATCAGTGGAATAACAAGAATCCTACAAAGGTATCTCTGCAATTCCCTGGATCTTGGCTAGTTCCCAAACCGCAGATTATAACCAGCCCAACCTGGGCTGTGATAAAATATAGAAATTATTTACTGTATTTACTCAAATCTAATGATCACTTTTTTTAGCTGAATTTAGAGCGCAATCCAGAGTAACTATGGGGAGTCCTTGCTCTGGAGTAAGAACAAGTTCTCTGGACTGCAATATGAATTTCGCATAGGTTTTCACTAGGTGCTGCCGTAACTCCAGGTGCATGTAATGTCTCTTACGTGCTCCCGTAGTTACTCTGGATTGTAGCCTTAGGGAGTGGTCTCTCAAAAGGGCTTGTGCCAGGCAGTCGGTTGAGCAGTGTCTGGGAGGGAAGGATGTGGGTGTTGGGGGCACGGTTCACACCATTCAGGAAACCACGTAGAAAGTGAAAATGGAAAGCTGACAGGTCTACGTGTGTGTGTGTGACTCTGTGTGTGTGCATCGTTGCATTGCCACATAGGAAGTGAGTTGTTTGTCTGCGTCAAAGGAGGCATCTTGTCGAGGAAAGCCACCACTGACGACCATCGTGGTTAAGACGCCACTGAGACCACCACCCCTCCCCAGTTATTTTACATCCCCTTCTATCTAAAGGGTGAAATTTCTATACATGGGCAGGTCTGTGGAGTGTGCAAAAGCCACATTTGGATGCCATTCTGGGTGGAATCCTGGATGGTGGATAAAACTGGCTCTATCGGGCATATTGGTGGTAAATTTTAAAGCTTAAGAACCTGCTGGGACCCCTACCACCTGCCATACATACATCACTGAGATTATGCAACACAACAACATAGGCTGTAATCCCATGCATGTCTACTCTGAAGTAAGTCCCATTGAGTTCAGTGGGGCTTACTCCCAGGAAAGCGATCTTAGGATTGCACCCGTAATCTTTCAGTTTCTTCATTGGAGTGTGTGCTTCTGCCATTTATTTTCACTTTGAAATAATTTCTATTTATGATGCTTTCATATCAAGTTCTACTTCGTGTCATCTCAAACTCTTAAGAGTTTAAGTTGAAGTTACAATTGAAACTTCTACATAAAGAAGCCTTAACCTGTGCGTTTGGGTGTCTGCATCTTCTGGCCAACGTTCTGTGTCGGTCAAGCAGGGTGAGGAGAGGCAACTGTCAACATTCCATTTCCCAAATGAGATTGCTCTCTTTAGGAGAGCCATTGAGGAGAGAAGTCGCAAATGGGCAACTGAGATGCTGGAAAGAGGGATGGTTTTTTAAATTAAAAGATAGATATTATTATGTTGTACCTCTACAAACAACAGCTGGCATGGGTTTAAAAATAGGCATGGGTTTAAAAAAAGAACAAAGATAGGTTTAAAAATACCTACCTAAGGGCGCAATCCACAGGGAGTCCTTGCTCCAACGTAAGAACAATTTACTCTGGATTGCAATATGAATTTCCCATAGATTTTCACTAGGTGGTGCTGTAAGGTTTTCACTAGGTGGTGCTGTCAACATAAATGTGCTCCCGTAGTTACTCTGGATTGTAGGGTAAGTCTGAAAAGTATGCCTGATTATGTGCCTATATGTGTTTACTTAGAAGGAAGCCTCACTGTATTCAACTGGGCTTACTCCTGGGTAAATTTGCCCAGGGTTATAGCATTTTGTAGCCTTAACATATGTTCTGTCATTTGTGAGATTTGATGACTAAGAGTTAAATGTAGGGTGCAATCCAGAGTAACTATGGGGAGTCCTTGCTCTGGTGTAAGAACAATTTGCTCTGGATTGCAATCTGAATTTTCACTAGGTGGTGCAGTAACTATGGGTACACATAATGTCTCTTACGTGCTCCCGTAGTTACTCTGGATTGTAGAGTTAGGCAAATTTCTCAGCAAATTTCAACAAAGTTTGTTTGAAAACTATTTCAAAGGCAGTAGCTGAACACTCTGCTCCCACAATGCTCCCTTGACTACACCCCTGTGACATTCTGTGTCTCTAGTGGTCTGTGAGTAAGACTTAAAGTGCAATCCTAACCATGTCTACTCCAAAGTAAGCCCCATTGTGTTCAGTGGGTCTTATTCCCAAAAAAGATTGCAGCAAGTGTCTCCTTTTTTGTTTACCCAGTGACGCAAGAACCCACGCAGAGAGAGGGTGTCTTTGGTGAACCAGGATGACTTTGGTGATGGGCAGGCAAAAGAGGGTGCCTGTCTTGTGTAATTTGCTGGATTACCCATATCTACCCCCCCAACTCCCCTTTTTCATTGCAAAGAATATTCGAATGAATTTAGGATTTTTTTTAGGGGTGTAGTGGTTTAGACACCATGCCTGTCCACCTGCGGTTTGAGAGCCACGTGCTACAAAATGGAGTGAGCTCTCATCCCTTGTTGAGTTCCTGTCAACGTAGCAGTTCGAAAGCATGCAAATGCGAGTAGATAAATAGATACCACCTCGGTGGGAAGGTAACAGCATTCCGTGTGCCATGCCGGCCACATGACCATGGATATGCCTTCAGACAGTGCTGGCTTTAAGGTTTAAGAAATAGGTATGAGCACCGCAATCTACAGTTGGTCATGTGCAACCTGCAGGAGACACCTTTGGGATATTTTTTGGGTGCTGAATCAAAAAATGGCCTGATTCATGTGCCGATTCAAGCAGCTTCCTCAAGAGGAAGCCATGACATTGGCTTTCTCATAAGGAAACTGCTTGAACTGGCATATAAGGTGGCTACTCCATACTACCCAAAATAACTTGGCATCCATCAGTCTTGAAAGACTATGGTATTGTGCTTGACACTGCATGCGAAGGACGAAGGCCTGGGTAGATTTGATATGAAGGATAGGCTGCTACCCAAGCAGCAAATCCTCCCTCTACACACCACTGAAATAGTCCAATGGAACAGCAGAGCCAATACGATTGGATCCAGCTGCGTCGCAGAGCTGGGCTAAGGACAGGAGCTCACCCTGTCTTTTGGGGACCCAGGTCTCGAACCCTGGCCTTCTGGTTTATAGGCACAGTGTTTTAACCGCTTGCGCCACCCGCAGCCCAGAGTAGAGCTCAAATAGAGCCAGAGTGAAACCAGAGTCCCTTAATGTGAAGCCAGAAATACTGCACTTTTGGGTTTGATGGCAGTAGAGGAGGAGAACTTCAAGGAGGGCTCTGCTTCTCACTCAGTTGTGGCTTGCATTGGTGGCAGGTCAGAGGGAGGAAGAGGAATTGGCGGACCCCAAATCTTTTACTTCCTTGAGCTCCACATAATCTGCCCTGCTGCAAGCTGCATCAACCGGCCTCAGAATTGGGCTGGCACTGTCTCCAGCGCCTCTTGGCCTTTAGTTGCTTATACCCCTTGCTTGCCTATTGCATTCAAAGTGTCTTTCCCCTCTTCTCCCTGGTCACAGCACCCAGCCTAAAAAGCAAACGGAAGAAGAAGTCTGTTTCCATGGCTGAGAGCAACTCCCCGGCTGCTCCAGGGCTGTGCCCAGAAGACGAACCCACAACTGGGAGTCCCAGTGCTGAAGAGAGTCAAAATGACCCTGAGAATCTGGATCAAGTGGTGAGTGGAGAATAATAATATTGGAATAATTCACAAACTAATGATGTATTGAGTGTTTTCAAGAATGTGTTCCAAAATTTCGGACTGCACATTTGGTGATATGTGAATCCATCCATCCTTCCTTCCTTCCTTTCTTTCCTTCTTCCATCCATCCTTCCCCCAGCAATTCTCCTAAATGGAGGTCCCTGGTTATCATCAGCTTCTCTCTCTCTCTCTCTCTCTCTCTCTCCTTCATATGAACATACATACATACTAGGGTTGCCATAGTTCTCTTCCACAAAATCAGGACAGGACCCTCTGTCCCATGTACCACTATGTGGACATAATTCCCCCAAAATTGGGATTGTCCCTGTTTTTTGGGACATGTGGTGACATGTGTGCATACTTACATACCACTTTTTAACAATAAATTCACAAAGCAGGTGACAGAAAAAGTGAAATATCTAATATCCAGTGGACATTCCCTTACATACAAACCCGCCTTTCCCTTGCCAATGCAAATGCCCAAGGCATGTGCTTACAAAGCTTGAGTTCCTCCCCTCCTGCTGCCCTCACAACAGCCCTGTGAGGTAGGCAAGGCTGAGAGTGAGTGACTGGCCCATGGTCTCTTCATGGCCAAGAAGGGATTTGAACACTCTAACCACTATACCATCCTGACTCTCATGACATTTTTATCCCACCCAATCTCCAAGGAGACCAGAGTACATTCTTCTTCCATCCTACAACACCCCTGTGAGGTAGGTCACTGACTTCCCTAGGGTGACCCAAAAAGCCTTGTTCTTGGGGAGGGGATTTGAACCCGAGTGTTGCTCTTCTAAACCCTGTGATACTTTATGTTCAATCTAAGCACAGGGTTGGACTAGATGACCATCAGAATCCTTTTTGGACTCCTAAGGTTCTATGATTCTAAGTGGCTTTGTTTTAATAGGGGTTGGGGACTGATATATAGGATATAGCTTCATAGGATTTGAGGAGGGATTTGAAGCAAAAGGGGTTGGCTCGGGAGTATAGAGGACTCTGTGTAGAGGGCACTTTTCCTGTTAGTGGAATGTGGTGTGTGTGTTTTTGGAAATTGCCAGCATAGGGTTGGCAGTGACATAGGGTTGGCAAAGAACTCCTTCATGTCTACTTTGAAGTAAGTCCCATTGTGTACAATCAGACTTACTCCCAGGAAAGCAGCCTGAAAGCTCCAATCCGAGATGATAGCTTTTGTGACCCCCCACTTTGAGAACCACTGTTGAATACAGGCTGCTGGACTAGATAGGGTTTGGCCTGATCCTACAGGGCTTTTCTGATGTTCTTATGGCACAGGGTCCAACATAGCATCATTCAGAAGTTACTCGACGCAGAGGGAGGGATGGTAATTCTGGGATGCTGCTGGAAAGCATTACCCCTTCCCTTTTCAAATTCTGGCATGCAGAAGCTTTTGTTTGGGTAGCAAGAGGGTCCCCCCCCGCCCCAGAAAGTGAGGCTGAAATGAGAAACAGGAAAATTTCAAAATTTTCCAATCGGAGGTGTCAACAACAACTTAAGCTGATTGAGAGAGAAACAGAAAATGGAAGTACCTTGGATTTTGGGCAGGAGAGACCTGTCTGCACTTTTGAGATTAGTGTGCCATTGCCTAGAAATACTTGCTGGTTGCAAGAAATAGGGTAGTGGGGAAAACCTAAATTTTTGACACCTCGATGTGCATTCTTCAAAACGCTGATGGCTTTGGAAAAGTCTGATGACTTGCTGACCCAAGTGGTGCTCTCCCTCTCCTGTGGCTGCAGTCCTCCGACTTGAAAATGCCATGAAATCTGGAATGCCCTCTCCAAGGATGCTCGCCGGACCTAACGTTAAAGTACCTCTTTCTGGGAGATCCAGTCAAGTTTAGCCCAAAGGCGACAAAGAAGTGGTTTCCATCTTGTCTCACCGGTTTTATTACCATGCTTTTGCAACGGTGTGTGCCGACAGAGTGCGTTCTTCCATTGGCATATCACTTGGTAGGGACTGGGCCAAAAAACCGGTCAACAGATTTATCGTATGCATCCAAAATGATCTAAAATTAGGAAAGCATTTCAGAATTTGGTAGTTCACGGCAGGCAGTGCCAGCCCTCTCCACATTCAGTCTTTACAACTGTTTAAAGAAGCGGTTTGGCACTCTAGTGATCAGTTGAGTCTATATCCTATATATCTGTTAACTCTATATCCTATATCTGTATCTATGTAAGTGTACCTGAATTTCGTTGTATACTTGTGTATAATGGCATTAAAAAGTATTATTACTATTATTTTTTAAAAGTTAGTTTATGCTGGGAGTGACATGCATTGTGGGCCATCCGAGATTTGAACCCATGGAAAACCTGATCTGGTATCTTAACACCTACCTTGCACTGGGTGTAATTGCATAGTAGATTGTAGCCTCAGGGATAGTAAATCTTAAGAAAGTTGGAGTTGGTGTGATGTATGTCTTAGTGTGTGCATGTACAGGGGTGCACAAACACATACTCATGTTGTTTTTGTCATTCCTGGTCAGATAGGTTTTGGAAACTAACAGTGCACATTTTATAGTTGGTTAATCAGAGGGGATCCTGGAATGAGTGAATACACCACATTCTTCTATTCTACTACTTTGAACAGCCCATGGTTGCAATCCCAAACAACAGTTAGGACAGCCCAACCTCGACATAAGCCCTGTGCTGACCCTGGGGGTGTCACCAAAGTGCTGTAAGACACTACTGCGCCACTCCTAGCGGAGGGTTAGGACAGTGCACAGACAAGCCTCCCTACATCACCACAGGAATGGGAAGACCGAGGAGTTCTGCTGGCTTCAGGTTGGGATCGCATCCTCAATCAATGGTTTTAATGTTTTCCTTCTTATGGCACGCTGACCGCTTTGCTCATCTCTTCTGGTTTCTGGAAGACTCTTCTGAGTTTTGTTGGTTTGTTTCTACAGCAACTGTAGTAACAAATTGTTCCCTTTTCCTCCGCTGGCTGTCATACAACTTGTTACTACAGACTGTTCGTTCTACTGCCCTAGAAAAACAGAGCGACAGAACCCGGAATTGTTTTTCAGTTGCTGCACTCCAAACTCCTATGGCACACCTGCACACCTTTTGGGGCACATCAGTTGAAATAAGCACCGGGCACAATCCTAACCAACTTTTAAGCACTGGCATAGCTATGTTGCAACCTGTAATTGGAGGGCGGTCATGGCGGTATCCTTAAGGTAAAGGAAATACTTGCTCTCTTGCCTCATAGTTGCATTGCCTTAACCCCGTTGCTGGAAAGTTGGTTAGATTTGCACCAACAAGACCTATTGGCTTTTTTGTTTTCATACTTTGGTGTCCTCCACATGTTGCCCTGCTAGTTGTGACCAAATCTAGGGAGCAATGCTCATCCTTGTTTCTTAAGCCATAGAGTCAGCGTTGTCCGAAGACACCTCTGTGATCATGTGGCCCGCATGTGCACAGAACGCTGTTACCGTCTTACCAAGGTGGTACCTATTTATCTAGTTGCTTTTACATGCTTTCAAACTGCTCGGTTGGCAGGAGCTGGGCAAGGGACGGGATCTCACCCCGTCTCGAACCGTGGATCCTGCTGATCTTCAGATTGGCAGGCGCAGCACCTTAAACCATTGTGGGGCTTATGTGGATGGTCCATGTGCCTACCCCAGGGTAAGAAATATAGCTGGAGGGGGTCCTCCAAGACTCAGTTCCCTTCCCCAGACCCTTGTGCTGGTTCAGAATTGGCTCCGTTTGAAAAGAAAACCGATCCCAGAAATAGCGCTGCGGCTAAAATAACACCACGTCTCTCCTGCGAAGCGGCAAAAAAGAATAGAAAGGCGCAGAAGCACATTGGGAGCCGAACAGCTGCCTTGCCCAAAAATAGCAACAAGTTTTATAACTCTGGAAAATGTAGAACAAACAAATGCAAGACATTTTTAGCCGAGGAAGCACAAGAGTGGAGGGGAGGGAGGCGGGAGGGAGAATTTGTCCTGTTCTGTTTTCCTGGAAACAGCCTCTTAGGTTCTCACACATCTCCAGCACTCTGACCAACTTGGCCGCCTTCCCAGGCCTGAGCATAATACACTCTGTTTTGCTCTCTCCAGCGCACACTCTCGCTCTCTTTTAAGCTGAACAAGCTGGTTACTCTTCGGAGCTAATAAATTACTTCTGACCACAAAACAGCTTTTGATGAGATTGAGCATCCAGGCGCATGGCCATGTGCAAGCCTTCCGATGGTGAGCACTGCCGCTCAGTGGCAAAATTTGGATTTTACGCAGGGAAGGCCAGCAGTGGCATAGATAAAGGGGTGCAGGGGGTACATTGTTTCAGGTACCATGGCTTGAGGGGGTGCAACTTAGAGCAGTGGTACTCAGAGTGGGTTTGGGACCCCCTTGGCAGGTCGCAACTTTGGATTGGGAATTGCAAGAGGGTGGGAGGGCTGGAGATTGCAAGAGGGTGGGAGGGCTGGGGATTGCAAGAGGGTAAGCAGATGTACTTCCAGGAAGCAGCCAGAATTCCCCATTCCAAGATGGTTTCACCCAGCATTTTGTGACCCCCACCAAGGGTGTCATGGCCACCACTTTGAGAACCCCTGGGTAGGCCCTTCTGTATGTGCTGTGTGCCCTGCCTGTGTGCTGCAGGCCTTTCTTGGGAATGGAACCTGATCTTGAAGTGGCTGGAAAAAGTGGACAGTGCTGGACATCATTAAATCACTCCATATTTTGGTAAACATGCCTGTTTGTTATTTGGCTTCCCCTGCTAATGGACTCTGGGGTTGAAGGTCACGGATCTCAGCACAGGGGCTTCTGCAGCTGGTCTTCAACCCAAACAGGACTCCATCTGTTTTCTGTTAGGGCGAGAGCTAGTGATCCCAAGTCCCCGAAGGAGAAGCAGATTATTTGTATTTGCTTAAATTAGAAACTGGCTGAAACCCTGGCCTTTCGGAGGTGTTTTGCAATCACAAAAGGATCTGGGAGGAACTTGGGTCCCGGTTTATGGCTGGGGTCAAGTGGCCTGGAGGCCACAGGCAGGACCAATATGGTCGGGAGATGACTGATGCGCAGAAGCCAAATTCAGGGCTGGATAAATATTTGCAGTTCCCTGAATTGTCTGGAGCTGGAGTGTTAAACTTATGTCACACAACAAGCCGAATCACATACACAGCACCTGCAGGGAACCAGAAGTGACACACATGGCTTGACGCCTGTGAGTTGACAGCCTTTCTCTGGATAGAAAGAAACTGGCTTCATCCCCATTTTGCCCTGGACAGAAGCTTGTTTTTCTTTTTCCAGGACATGTCCTCTTTCTTACCTTGTGTCCAGGAAAAAAACTTTTCTTGTCCTCCTTTCCCTTGTGAGCAAGCAGCATATAGCCTTCTTGTATTAATAAATTAGATGTAATCATTTATATATAATAGTTTTAAATTTAACAATAATATAGTGTTTAAATTTTAGCTTTTATTTTGTCATGTCCTACATATTTCATGTGTGTTCTCCATGTTATGAGGTCTTGTCCTCTTTTGTGGTTATGACATTTGGTCACCTTGAATCTGGCCCAAATTTTAGGTCCTGTTGACTTTCTTGGTTGTTTTTCCTAAGGGGGGGGGGTTGTCCCTGGATATATGAATATGCAGGTATGCAAATCCACAACCACTTCAGATCCATAGACACTGGGGGGGGGGTAGGCTGTAATTGATCCGCAGATCCACAGACACTGGGGGGTACCCTGTAATCTCTCCAGTGTTCCCACTGTGGTTTCTCTCCAGTGTTCCCACTGCAGTTGGTGAATGCCTGCACTGTGTTTTTGTTCCCCCGTCAGGAATCTCCAGCACCCGAGTCAGAAGCGATTGCCAAAGCCGAGCCAAAGAGCCCAGCGGAGGAGTCCGGAGACGAGCAAATGCTGAGCGCTGAGAAGGAAGAGGAGCAAACCTTCCTGGTCAACCTCTACAAATTCATGAAGGAGCGTCACACACCCATCGAGAGAGTGCCTCACCTTGGCTTTAAGCAGAGTATGTTTCTTGCCTTCTTTCCAGGATGGGGGTTGGGGTCAGTGATGGGCTTCAAAAAATTTAAGAACCGGTTCTCTGCCCATCTGGCAGCCACTTTTAAATGGCTATTTTTAAACTTTATATGTCCTATCTCTTGTTAAGAACCAGTTCTATAGAGTAGGTGCGTACCTACTAGAGCCCACCACTGGTTGGGGTCTTATTTCCCTAGATGCTTCTGCATAGCCTGGGTGGGTGTCCCTGCCTTCCCTGCTTTGGCCAGGAACAAAGCATGGCAAACTGGTTTCCAGCCAGACCATTCCTACTGCAATTGCCCAGGTACAGCTATTGTTATACATGGCAGGTGTAGTTTTGTGTGTGTCTTCTTGTGTGGACAGATGTAGACTAGGATCATGGGGGAACCTATTGGCTAGTGTCCATGCTGTGATGACTCGGCATGCCATGAACCCTCTCATGCCTACATGTACTATTTATGTTTATGCTTTGCTACCGGAAGCACTTTGTGAACTATTTTTGTTGTTGTAGAAAAGAAGTTAATGGTAATAGTAATTATTACTAGTAATAATACCAATTGTCTCTTGACATCTGTGAGGGCTCCATTGCCAGACCTCTCCCCTGATGCAGAAAACCACAGATATTGGTTTTTAAATAATTATTAAAAATTGTGCCTCTTTAAATTGCAGTTTAAAAACAGCTTTTCTTACCATTGTAGAGTGGTCAGCACACAATCTCTGGCAATTAGAATGGTTTTTTTGGGGTTGCACCAAGCGATCCCCTCCCTTGGCTCTGACGTGCTGAAGAATGCAATGTGGAAGTTAAGTGCTATAGGGTGACCAAGCAAGGGGGGGTCATGATTCTGACACAGAAATAGCCATTCAGTTCACCTGACTGTTTGCTTCTCTGCTGTGATTTTTAAACTTGAGATCTAAAGGGCACTATTTTTTAAGAATCAGAAGGGCCCATCTAGTCCGCACTGCAACAGTAGTGTCACTAGGGTTTCCATCACCTATGCATTGCCTTCATGATGACCTCTTTCACTGGGTGATGGATGTGATGGCTCACCTTTGCCTTGCCCCCCCCCCCCCCGGTTTTTCCTCTTTTATCCCTAAAACTTATAAAGAGTTCAGTGTGATTTGTTTCATTGCATTTTGGATGAAATAATAATAATAACACAGATGCACCAGTTTGAGCAAGCTAGTTAATTTCTAATCCAGCGATGGCGAACTTTTTCAGCACCGAGTGTCAGCTGACGAAGCAGGTGCCCAGTGTGCACGCCCGGAACTCCAGGCATGCGCATTGGGCCAGAAGCACCCTGAGCCTGGAGTTCCGGGCATGTGCACTGGACACAGATGTGCTCTGCTCTGAAGATGAGCAGCGTGCTCCATTTTGGAGCAGAGTGCCCTTGTGCCTAGTGCACATGTCCAGAACACAGGCCACGCGCACGGCCCAGGGTACCCCTGGCCCAATGTGCATGCCCAGAGTTCCAGGCATACCTGCTGGGCACTAGTGCAGGCTGCTCCTCTTCAGAGCAGTGTCGACTGAGCCTGCCGGTGACCAGAGCTCTAGATGTGTGCTCTGGGCTTTGAGCGGTCGTCTGAGAGTGCTGTGGCTACATGCCAGCAGAGAGGGCTCTGAGTGCCCACTGCAGCACGCATGCCATAGGTTCACCAAGACTGTTCTAATCAATCTTCCTCCTTTCCATCTTCAGGATGCTGTGCACGTATATATATTATTCTGCTTTTGTCTGGAATTGCGGCCTTATTTCAGGCCAACACGCTGTATTGTCTGTTGTTGCTCTGACTCCTCAATGTTTCCCTTATTCTCTTTTGCTCCTAGTTAATCTGTTTAAAATCTACAAAGTTGTGGAGAAGCTGGGAGCCTATGAACTGGTAAGAAAAGAAAAACATTTCAGGTTGTTAATGGAAGGGGTGTATTGTACACTTTTTAAGGATCTCACAGTAAAGGGGGATCCTCTCCTAGAAGTCATCCAAACCTCAGGCCATAGCACCCAGTGTGTTGTGACACATTGGTGTGCCACAGAGAAGGTCCACAGGTGCGCTGTGGAAGTATGGAGCACAGCAGATGAAAATCATCGAAAATCTCTTCTGAAATTACTCTTTCTGGAGTAACTATTGGTAGTAACGAAGAAAAACAATTTGTTACTACACACATATCCTAGAAAAAGATCTACAGAACTTGGACGAGTCTCCCAGAAGCCAAAAGTATCATCACAAGAGGCAAAAACCCTAAAGATCTTAAGAGGTCTCCTTATTGAAAGATTGCAGAGTAATGGTTTGATCAGGGTGCCCATATGTTCTTTTTCCAGAACATATCCTGGATTTTAGCCTTGTGTCCTAAAGAAAAACCTTCAGTGTCCTCCTTTTCCTTGTAAGCAGGCAGCATGTAGCCTTCTTGAAATTAATAAACTATGGCTGCAATCCTAACTTTCCTGGGAGTAATCCTATTCCTAAATTTAGCTGCAATCCACTTTCCAGGGAGTAAGTCCTATTGAACACAATGGGACTTCTGAATAGATAAGGTTAGGATTGCACTGTAAATGTAATAAACTGTAGAAGTTTTAAACTTTAATAAGTAATATAATGTTAAATTTAAGCACCTGAAAGCAAAATATATTTGTGTTTTTAGCTTTATTTACAAACTAAAAGCTATTTGGCTTTTATATACAAACTATAAATAAAATAGTTTGTAAATAAAAGCTAAAAACACAAATATATTTTGCTTTCAGGTGCTTAAATTTAACACTATTATTATTACACTATATAGTATATATTACACAATATATATTATAATATATTATAATATTATATATATATAATATATATATATAATATACATATATAATATATATTACACAACAATAATGCTTATTATTATTTCCTGTGTCTTGCATTTTAAAGGGATTCTGTCCTCTTTTTTGGGTTATGGCATATGGTCACGCAGTGTGTGTTCCCATGTGCATCTTCTCAGTAGTGAGTACCACTGTATCCAATGTGGTTTACTCCAAGGTAAGTATGTTTAGGATCGCAGCCTGGAATAGTTTGCAGAAATTGTAGGAGTAAAGATTTTAATGCTTGTGTAATTTTAATCATTAACACGTGAGTGTCTTCTAATGGATGTTTCCCACAAAGCCCTTGGGAGGTTTGCTCATCATTCATGCTGCAAAGATAATGGCCTTTCAGCCTTTTTTTATTCTTCTTGCCTTAAAGCTGCTTGTTTTGGGGAAGTAACTTGAGATGTGTCTTGTGGGTTTCTGCAGTCAAACCAGTGTAAAAACATCTATTGAAAGGAAGTCTGAGCCAAAAGTGTCCCCCATTTCCAGGCAACAAAATGGGAATTGGTTATGCCAGCTATTTTCAAGGGGTCAAAAGAGGTGATGCTTTTCCCTGCATTTTATTTCATTCAAATCCCCCCTTCCCGAAGATATACCTACGAGATAGAAGTGGGTGGGCAACTCCTCTATTTTTTTCAGAGTGCAGTTATTTAGTGTGCAAAATTAAGTATTGAGAGACATCGTAGACCTGTAACTCATCCAAATTTCATAACGAGAAAATATTTTGGGACTGGGTTATGAAAGATGTTATCTGTAAAGCAACATTATAGTAATTTGCTGAGAATGTCAGGATCGGGATGTTGGGGAAGCTGAGGAGGGGCCATGAGCACTACGTTCTCCAGAGCCCATGTCAAACAGGTGGGTGGAATTGGGTCCTCAGCTAGATTTTGGTCTCGGTGGCCAAAGTTTGGTAGGTAGGTAGACCTGAGCTCCTTCCAGGTCTTGGAGCTCAGATCTACTGCCAGTGGTTGTGCATCTTCCAGGCAGGTAGAAGTGGGCCTCCTGCTGTATGTTGGCTGCCTCCCATCCTGGTAGACACCTTTCCCTGCAGTTTGAGGGGTGCCATGCTCAGTGATGGGCTTCAAAGAAATTAAGAACCGGTTCTCTGCCCATCTGGCAGCCACTTTTAAATGGCTATTTTTAAACTTTCTATGTCCTATCTCTCGTTAACAACCGGTTCTATAGAGTAGGTGCAAACCTGCTGGAGCCCACCACTGGCCATGCTCCCCTTGGATCTGCCCTGGAAAAAAATGCATCTCGGTACACAAGGTAAAATGTAATTGTCTATATAGAAATAATAACAAGCAACTGACCCTTTCAGTGTAATCCACAGACTTGCATCCCTGCAAAAGTGTATCACTGGGATGTGGCGAGCATTTACTTTTATTGAAAGCCTTTTGTTTGCTGATGATACATCCCTTCTTAGCCCCCCAAACTCCATTTCCCCACTGTTTTTTTTTCTCCCAAAAATGCAAGGGTATTGGAACCATAACTAGGGTAGATCTTGTCTATAACTAGGGCAAACTGCTTACTCGGGGATGGGGGGTTGCCCACCCTACCCTCCATCTAGCTCAGTGGTTCTCAAGCATTTCATCCCAGGATTCCCTTCTGAGAATAACAGTCTGTCCGGGATCCCCCAGAAGTGATGTCATCAACCTGATAATGATGTCATGGCCTGAAGTGACACGAAACAGAAAGTGACATCACAGTGATACCAGAGCTCTTCCATGTCTACTTGGAAGTAAGTCTCATTGTGCTCAATGAAACTTAGGATGCAGTCCAGAGTAACTATGGGGAGTCCTTGCTCTGACATAAGAACAATTTACTCGGGATTGCAATATCTATCTACAGTATTTTCTATCTACCGTATGAATTTTCTCATAGGTTTTCACTAGGTGATGCCTTAACTACGTTGATGTAAATGTCTCTGACGTGCTCCCATAGTTACTCTAGATTGTAGGGTTACTCTCAAGAAAGTATGGATTGCTGCCTGAATGTCCCATTCCAGTTTGCATGATGGCACCACCCAGCTTTTTGTGACTCCCCCTTGAAATGAAATGGCAATCCCCCAAGTGGTTCCTGACCCCCACTTTGAAACCACTGCTCTAATTAAAGTCCCTCTTCTTCCATGGGCAGAGCCAGCTGAGGAAGACGGGCAGACAAATTGGGCTGCAATATTAAACACACCTACCTGGGAGTAATTCCCACTGAACTCAATCAGGACTTATTTCTGAGAAGACATGTTTAGGATTGTGCTGTTGCCACAGACGGTTGATCTAGAAAGAGAGCTGCAGAATCCAAAAGTTTTCTCTGTCTCATCTATCCCTATTTTAGCTGGAGGTCCCTGGAGGTCATCAGCTGCTAATGAACATGATGGGGAGAGGAGAACATGAATGTCTGTGTCAAGGATGCCATAGGTTGTGGTGGAGAGGGAACATGTCTTCCTCTCTAGCTTGTGGGCTTTCCAGAGTGAACTGGTGGGCCACTATGGAAAGAAGGCTGGTGGATTTTTGGCCTGATCCATCAGGATTCCCTCTGTGTATTCAATACTGTTGGGTGATCTGACCCTTTAAAAGGTGGTCACTTGATAGAGATTCAATGTGGGGCACCAGGATATTTTCTCTATTGGTTCCTGCTGCAGCTCACTCTGGCCAAACCTTCAGCTTTTTCCTGCCCTTGATGGGTTTGCTGACCTGAGAGGTTATTCTGAGCTTCTGCAAGAAAGATTCCCCTTGCCGTCGCAATTTGCTTGGCTGTGCTGATGCGCTGCATATTTGCGCTGATGCGCTGCTGATGTGATGCCCTTCCATCTGTTCATGACAAACGGGACTGAGGAGGTAACGGATGCCCAACACCTGTGCAGCACACAGGGCAGGGAGAGAGATGAGGGGTGCCCTCCAGAGTAACTACGGGGAGTCCTTGCTCTGGTATAAGAACAATTTACTCTGGATTGCAATATGAATTTTCTATAGGTTTTCACTTGGTGGTGCCATAACTACGTTGACATAAATGTCTCTTACATGCTCCCGTAGTTACTCTGGATTGTAGGTAGGCAAGTTCTATTGTGCAGGAGGCTCACAGTAGGGGTTTGGGATTTGTGATGTGACGTTTTCAGCAAACGTGGACCAAAACTTTGGTGTCTTGCAAAAATCCACCCCCTTCTGTTGACTGCACTTTCCAGAGTAAAATTGGTTGGAACTGGTTTCATTGGATCAGTGTAGAAGGTCAGTGTGGGGTAGTAGAACTTCCTGATGCAGCGCATAGTGTTTGCGGGAGGCTCATGGAGGTGCAGCTCTAGGAAACATATTTGAGCCTCAAGTCAGCAGAACTCAGGCCAAGACTGAAAATTGAAACTCAGAGACCTCTGATTTCCAATTCAGTGTGCAGAAGGGGAAGAACATGATCTGCTTTTCCTCTCTTTTGCCTCTGCCCCATACGGCTCTGTTTAGTACCCCCACCTGGAATGCAAGGGGAGAGGTCCATTGCATGCTGCAGTGAGACTCCCTCCAAAACTGACTGCTCTACCCCTCTCTTGCTATGCCACTAGTGCAAGGCAATCAACCACTTCTGGGTTCTCGCCAGAAGAGGGGATGCTGGTGGGTTTGCGCCCCCTTGGCATAGCACCATGGACAAGCTCTACCCTAGTTATGGTTCCAATACTTCTTACGTGTTACAAGCAGACTATAGGTAACAAGATAGGTGAGGTCCAAGAGCGACACTGGCAGAAGACCAGGAATGACCACCTGAATGGCACATTGTTTTGTGTTCCAAATCCTACCTGTTAAGGAAGTTGAATTGTTTCTACTCATTTTTAATACCCTTTGGGGCTAAAAAGTGAGATATAAGTGTTTTAAAGTGAGTAAATGCAATGCTTGGGTGAGGTTTGGCCTTGAGGACTCACCAGCTCCTCTTCATTGTAGGTCACTGGCAAGCGACTTTGGAAGAACGTGTACGACATGTTGGGGGGCAGCCCAGGAAGCACCAGCGCTGCCACCTGTACCCGCAGGCACTATGAGAGGTATTGGACTCTTTCTTTCCCTGCCAGGGAGGGAGTGGCCCTAACTCTGTGTTATATAAGCTAAGCGCAAACCCTAACTATATACAGTCAACCCTCAATATCCATAAGGAATCCATTCCCAAATTCAGTTAATGGAATCCACAAAGAGGGCCTCTGAACCTCCTGGATGTGAAGTGAAGTACCTTCAGATTATGTCCAGGAGGTGTTCTAATGAAGACCCTTCTGGGTATATCTGGAAGGTAAACTGAAGTCCTGCTGACTTGGATCTGGTTTCATGTTAAGTCAAATCTGCTGGTCCCAAACTCATTGATAATACTGGTGGACTGTACATCTAACGTACATGTGTCCCTTGTTATCCACTAGGGTTCTATTCCTCCTGTGGATAAAAAAAATCATGTATAAATAAAACAATGGAAAACTACATTTAAAGACCAAATTATGGGTTTCTTGCTACTCCATTGCACCTAAGACTAAAGTAGTGCCTCAGTATCTGCAGGGTCTGAAAAATGGAATGATTGCTTGCGTGACTACCTCTCTACAACAGTATAAAAGCAGTTTTTTAAACTTGTAATTTGCAATGGATATTCGTGTTGAGTCAGATCTGTGTATAAAAACGTCCGTGTTAGATCTGTATATGTATGTAGGGACACAAATGTTCAATGATGGGATGTTTTTGACTTGGATAAAGTTGTCTCGGATGCAGTGATTCTGCATGTAGACAAACAGAAGACTTTGACTGGGGAGGGGCTTGATTTAATTCTTGTATGTCCAAACTGGATTGCAGCTTTATTTGTGCATAGGTAAAATGGGTGCCAAGCACTATGTTTTGCAGTAGCAGAGTTCAGGCTTTACTGCACTATGCAAGTGGCCCTACTTCCCCCCTTCGGGGTTGTTGTGGGAAATGGGAACAAAATGTAATCATGCGCCTCCTTGCATTAGATCCATTTTCCTCCCATTGCCTGTCATGGCTTTCTCAGTGTGGTCTTGCAAAACCCTGCAAAACGTGGTGTTTGAACCCTCTCTAGCTATGCCACTAATGCCTGGTGTTTACAGGAAACAAAAGCAGTGCAATGCGAGACTGAGAGCACAATCCTAACTATGTCTATTCAGAAGTAAATCCCACTGTGTTCAATGAGTCTTACTTCCAGGAAAGTTTCTTTAGGATTGCAGCCTGAGACTACAATCCTAACCTCCCTTAGGCCAGCCTAAGTCCTGGCATAAATCCTGTGCTGACTTTGGGGTATAACAGAGGTGCTGTAAGGCACTTCTGCCCCATTCCTGGGAAGTGGGGGGGTTAAGCCAATGCACAGGCAGACACTGACCTTCCCACACCATTACAGAAAGTGAATTAGGCCAGCCTAAATTTCTTGGGAATGCACCCTGAGACTGCTATCCTCTCCACCTTTTCCTGGGTGTTGGCCCATTGAACACAGAAATTTACTTCTGAGTAGATATGCATAGGCTTGGGCTGTGAAGTGCCTGGGGGAACATGGTGGGTTGCAATGGTGGATCGTGGTCTGGATCTGGCATCTGAATTTCAGGCTGGTTCTCCCGTACGTGCGGCACCTGAAGGGGGAAGACGACAAGCCACTGCCCCCTGTCAAGCCCCGGAAGCAGTACAAAGTGTCCAAGGAGCCAAAGGGGGACAAAGGGAATGGCAGCGCAGAGAAGAAGAGAGTCAAGAAGGAGAAAGCAACGGAGCAGGTGAGGCCGCTCTGGGCCAATTTGGGGCGAGGTGGCTCAGATGTGCCAAATTCAGGACAAGGGGTTGCACAACACAAACTTTTGCAGGGAGCCTCACATGGTCTCCCTGCAAGTGGTCAATCCACTTTGGAGTCATTCGGGGGGGGGGGGGGAGGGAATGGGGGGAAAAGCCAGAGAAGAGGCGAACACCTCCGTTTAACTCTCGCTGCTGGAAATAGGACCTGTGAAGGGAAGGGGCTGCTTGCACCTCAGGTTGCCATAATTCTCTTCCAAAAACTGGGATAGGACCCTCAGTCCCTCTTGCCGATATGTGAATGCAATCCCTGAAAAGGGGGATTGTTCCATTTTTCCAGGACTTAAAGCAACCCTGCTTGCACTACACCTTCATGCGCCTGCAAAACATAATGCATTGCACCCTCTCTGGCTATGGCACCTCGTTCAGTGACCTACTTCAGTGTAACAGACTGCCCCCTCTGTCATTGCATGGTTAGGGAGGTTCATGGCTTACCATGCCTGAAACAAAATTCTTTAGGCATCTCAAGGAATAGACTCCAGTGTGGGGCAGACTAGTTATCTTTACTAGCCTACGTTACTAATCATTATTTACTACTGCCCTCTACTGGGCTGAACAGATTTAACACAATTCACTTGATTTTTCTGCCCCCACACTTTTCAGTTAGTCTATTATTTTTCACATTTTTATACTATTATTCCTCCAAGAATAGGGTTGCCATAATTCTCTTCCACAAAACTGGGATTGGACCCCCTGCCAAATTCCCGAAAACTAGGACAGTCCTCGTTTCCAGGGACATATGGCAACCTTATTCAATGAGCACAGTGTGGTTCCATGGTTCTTCCCTTCCTTTTGTCCTCACAACAACCCTGTGAGGTAGGTGTGTGTGAGAGTGTGTGTGACTGACCATGGCTGAGAAGGGATTCAAATGGCTGAGAAGGGATTCAAACCTGGATCTGCAAGTTCTAAGTCCACTCCTGAACCACAACACCATTCAGCTTTCTAGGCCTTTTGGTCCTACCTCCCCTCCACTTTGCCACAAAAGTTGCCCCACTAGTGCAGGATGACCATATGTTATAACCAAAAAAGAGGACAAGACCCCCAAAATGTAGGACACCCCCCCAAAAAATAGGATATGAAAGAATTAAAGCTGAAAACACTAATGTATATTGCTTTCATGTGGTTAATTTAATCACTGTATTACTTAAATTTAAAACTATTACATGTAATTTATTACATATAGGGTGCAATCCTGACTTAACCTAAAATGTAGAACTTTTACTTTTATTTCCATTTTTACTCTGGCTTATCATGGACCACTATGAGTCTACTCAAACTTACTCCTGCTCCTGAGGTGGCCTAAGGGGACATGTCTGCCTGGAAACAAGCTCTGGATATGGCCTAACTGCACTGCTCCAAGCCATGCCCCATATGCCTTCAACACACCCTTGCTGAACTACCTAGGTTAGCCTTGCTAGGCCAACCCAGATTTATCTGTCTTGGGCCAGCCTAAGTAGACTTGTGCCAGCCCAAGCTTTATCTGGCGTGGGTAGGCTGGCCTCTCTTGGAATTAGGCCAGCCCAGTGAAGATAGGCTAGTCTAACAGAACTTCAGGTTTGCAGCCATAATGTATTAATTACAAGAAGGCTAAATGCAAACCAGGGCAATGAAGATTTTTTTTCCAGGATAAAACGCTAAAAAAGAGGACATGTCCTGGAAAAAGAGGATGTATGTTCACCCTGCACTAGGGAAAATACAATGGATATTAACTCACCAGTGTGGATAATGCATATCAAAGAATTAAAATTGATCAGCACATTAGCATAGAGAGTTCCAGATTACTAAAATTCTCATTTTGGGTTTCAGGCTGTTCCAGAGAAGCTGAGCCCTGATGATGTCTCTGCCCTGAAGCCTCTCAGTGGTGTGGAACAAACCAAGGGGCTCCTTCCTCATCCAGACGGCCAGGAGATCCCCGAGAACCAGCCACCGGATGGCTGTCGCGGCAACTGCAGGGCCCACGGCTGCTCAGAGGCGTACAAGCGGCTGTTCTCCAGCTTCTATTTCAAGGGCAACCACGGGATCATGTCCCCCTTGGCTAAGAAGAAGTTGCTGGCTCAAGTCAGCAAAGCCGAGTCTTTATACTGTCCTGAGAAGCATCTTACTCACTGCCCGGAATATAAGAGGGTCAGAAGCCAAGAGATCCCAGCCTCCTCGGATCCCGAAGCTGGCTCAACAAATCCATCAGTCAACCATCGCCACAAAGAGGGGCAGGATTCAGTGCAGGAGGTGGATAGCACCAGCTGCCCCAACCATGTCCCGAAAGTGAATGAAGGAGTATTGAAGGGACCGCCAAGCCTCAAGGACAAAGAGGGTCCTTGGAAACTAGAAGACAGGGGTTCTGGTGGGCACCTCTCTCCTGCGCCGCCTGTCCTTACTGGATACTTCCATACCTACAGAAATGACATCATGAAACCCATTAGTTGTCATCCTCTTCGAGGACCAGTGGAATATTATACGGGATTCAAGTCCTTCCCAGAGGCATCCACTGCCTACCAGCCATCTGGGAAAGATACATCTGGCACCATCTCTCAGAAGAGGCAGGAGGACGCAGGGGACCACCCTGAGGATCTCAGCATCAAGTCGGGACAGTCCCTTTCCACTTGGAGGGGGGACAGTCAGCAGCCTTCAGCCTTCCAGAGGAGCAGCCCTACAGGGAAGAGGGGCTCCTCCCCGTTCCCAAGTGTCAAAGCCTCTTGGGTCCCTCCGGTGGTCAACTTGGCCAAAGTCAGCCCACAGGTCCTGAAGCCCAAGGTGCAGTCAGCGTCACCGAGCCAGACCAGCAGCTGCATCCCACGGAAGCGGACCTCGGAATCTGACTACTTCGTACACGGGAAGAAGCTGAAGGCTGTCTCCCCCTTCATCAAGGAAATGGAATGCAACAGTGGGCTGGACCACGGCGCTTCCCTAGGTGGCCCGAAGGGGGTCGCTAAGCCCAAAGCCGGATTCCCGGCAACCTCTGGGCCTCCGACTCAGGATATGTACAAAGGGACCATGTTGAGGCTTCCGGTGAACTTCAACAGCCCCGGGGAGCAGTTAAAGGGGCAGTTGCCATCTTTGATCCCCTCCCTGTCAGTCAGCCCTTTTATCATCCCAGCTTTCCCTACCCCATTATTGACTGCATCCGTTCAGTCCTCTGACCTCTGCCAGCCGCTGAGTACGAATCTAGTCCACTATCCCACATCTTACGATAGCACATTGCGCCAGAGACTGTACCCCGTTGCGACATGGCACAGCCAACCCGCGTACGCCTCTCCCCATGTCTCAGCTTTCCGCAACACCAAATTGTAACCACTTTAAATGGACCAGGAGGGATTTGGGAATGGATGGGCGAGGGACGCAATAACTGGGGAGCCACAGCTGTGCTGCATTCCCCCCATTTCGGACTGTCTCCTTGGTTTGGGACAGCGGTGACTGCAGCCTTTAGGACCACATGAAATATATATTGTTTTTTATTCTTGATCCTGAACGATGGTTGTATCTGATATTGTATGCAAATGACTTGCGCTAAGAAAAGTAACCCAGTAGGGAACAAAACTCACATAAATAGAGATTTATATCTGCAATAAGGCTGGAGCCAATTCCGTTTCAGTTCATCTGTATTTATAGGAGCCGGGGCAAGCAGGTCTCTGGATGACTTGAAGTAGTTCAGCAAGGTTTTCGTGCTCCAGTAACTAACTAGTAGCAAGTGAAATGGCAAGTAAAAAAAAAATCCCAAACTCTCTGTCCGTGGCTGGCCTAGTGTTAATTGCTCCTTGTGCCTCAGTGTCCCTGATCTGTAAAGTGGGAGTATTAAGTGGTGGCCTTTGGCCAAATTTTTATGCAGCTCTACTGGCTGGTCAGCAGCCTACAAGGGTGTGTTACATAGCAATGTTCAGCTTAACCAACCACATGCAGGTCCAACCTTGTTATGCACGGATCTGACTCAACACAAATTGTAGCTGCAAATAACCATCTTAAAAATGTTTTTCTACTGTTGTAGAAAGGCAGTCATGAAAACAATCATTCCCTTCTTCAGCTAAGCCAGACAAAGATAGCGGGTCCTTTGCATTTCTAAGTGCTGACTGCCTCTACAATAGTAAGAAAAGCTGTTTCAAACAATTGTAAAGAGACGCCATTTTTATTTCTAAACTTGCTTTTATTAAACACATTTTTTTCTGTATCAGCAGGGAGTCCCAGAATCAAACCCCTGAAGTCACAACCTTATTCCATTAGGAGCAATTTAAGAGAAAGAAACCTGGAAGTGGGTCTTTAAATCTGTTTTTCCTCTGTTATTCATCCATGGATTTTTTTATTATTAGAGCCACTGTGGATAAAGAGCAACACCTATATACGATGCTGCAGAAGCTGTTATTTGCTAGTCAATTAGGCTGCAATCCTAAAGACACATTCCTGGGAGTTAGACGCATTGAACACAATGGACCTTACTTTTGAGTAGACATGGTTAGGATTGTGCTCTTGGTTTACAGGTGCCATATCACATTTAGCCACTAGATGGGGATGGATGTCAGCAACACAATGACAACATGGGTTTGGGAGAATAAATCATATATATCTGTCTTGGGGTATGTATCACACGGGTGTTAATAGTGTCCGATTATCTGGCAACCCATCAGAGACCAAGGATGGAGCTGGCAGTCCAGTAACAGAAACTCAGAGGTGGCAGATGTCCACCACCATTAATCTATATTTACAGCAACACAGCCAGCAAGACGGAGCAGCCTTCTGCAGCATAGCAAAGTATATACACAGCCAAGAACACCAACACACTCTTCACCAGGATCCACATCGACCTACAAATGAGGGCTCTCATCATCCCCTTACCTCATCATTTCCTGTGATCTATGATCTCATCCCAGGGGTTGCATCAGCCACATGCATATATTGTTAATGCATGTAAACTTTGTCATGATGACTAAGCGCGTTTACTTAATATGGCCTTAAGATAAGATACTTCATTGTCATTGTATCAAATATACAATGAAATTCAGGTGCACTCTCAGGATGCAGTTTCAGTATAAACAAATATATGCAACCAGTGCTTTTCTACTGGGGAAAAAAAGTTGCCGGTACTTACCACAGGTCATCCCTGTATGATTATTAGTTGCTGTGGGGGGCAGGTGGAAATAGGTGCTAGTACTGAGTATCGGTTAGTACCCCTCCAGTAAAAAAGTATACATTGATCACAATCAACAATATACAAAGAAATTCAGGTGCATTGTCATAATGCGATCTCAATATAAACAAAACAAAACAAACATTGGTTTCTTGGTTTTATGAGCATAATTTGTCTGGAAGCATGCTTGTAATCCAAAACACTTGTGTATCAAAATGCATTTAATAATGGAAACTCATTTCTTTGTATATTGTTGATTGGGGGTACATCGTACTTGGGTATGCACATTCACATTTGGCGTAAGCATCTTAGTTTCCTAAATTGTAATTTGAGCCAATGAAATTAGGATCTATTAGGAAGAGAAGCGGCCCCATAGCGGCATTGTACCTCCTGCTAAAATTATTTTCAGAGACCCCAGGAGGGAGATTAGTTCTCCCCCCAATGCAGTGTCAGTATTTGCATCAGGGAGACCAGCCCTGAAACCAGGATGCAGCTGCACTTTTTGAATCCAGCTATCTCTTCCGATCTAGCTTGAATCTTCATCATAAGGTGGCAACCTCTGCACACACATCTGTGTAAAGTGTAGCGAACAAGGACGGATTCTGACAAGTCTTCTGTGCTCATGCACAAACAATCCATGGGGGAGTTCTCTGCCACAAAGCGTTTTGGAGCATAGTCATAGCCAAGAGGAGTAATCTCTTACCTGAAAATCAGTTCCCGTCACAGATCGCAGTAGTAATCACAGTAGTAAATGGTTCCCATTACGTGGTTTTCTTTGTGGGTCATAAAGTGTGCAACAAATATCTCTTGGCCTGTTGGTGATAAAAAACAAATCTGTCATGCAATCATGCAAGGGGATTTGCCAAGTCAGCAGTCCGAGGACCTGTCTCCTGGATTCCCAAGATCCTACAACTAGTTTTTAGTGACCGAAGAGACAGCAGGTGCTGTTGACGTCTTGCCAGGATGGCTCCATCACCACTGCCAGGCTGCACTTCACATCACCCAATCCCCATCAACCCAGTGCCTCCGGCCATACCCCTGGCCATGCAGAGGTCAAGTTTTATGTAACACACCTTACACACACACACCTTACATAAAACTTCTGCAGAAGTGGTCAGCCTAGACAGCCTTGGGCTGTTCCAGTCATAACCACTAGAGGGGGGACTTCTCTGTTGCCTCTTCATTTGCCTGTATAGGTGCCAGTGGCATAGCTGGGTCATTTGTGGTCCACACCCACAACTCAAAATTAATTTAATTTAACTAAAAATTAATTTAATTCAGTGAAATAAGAAATTTTTAATTGACTTAAATTAATATTTCCATATTTTATACCACCCATACCATATTTTATACTAATTAATTAATTAAAATTTAATTAAAAATTAATACAGTTATATACAGTTAGACATTAATATACATTATGTGTGTGTGTGTGTGTGTATATATATATATTATACATATACACATAATGTGCATATACATACATACATATACATACACATACAAAAAATTTATACACACACACAAATACACACATAATGTATATCTATATATCATAGAATCATAGAGTTGGAAGGGACCTGGTAGGTCATCTAATCCAGTCCCCTGCCTGTAGGGAACCTACATACATACACACACACAGTGGTACCTCGCTTAACAAGCGTTTCATATAACAAGCAAAAGTTTCCAAGAAATCTTGCTTCACATAACAAGTTCCGCTTCACTTAACAAGCACACACAATATGGGCACACATGCTTTGCAGCCCTGACGGATCATGCACACTGAATGCATGTCTTGAATTCAATGCCAGTGTTTTGTCATCCAGTTAATATTTTTATATGAATATTTTGGGGGTTTGTGTGTGTGTGTACATACACAGACACATACATATACAATTAATACAATTAATATTTCCATATTTTATACCACCCTCCTCTTAATTCTTAATTAAAACGTTAAAATTAAAATTATAAAATGATTAAAGTTAAACCATAATAATAAAATTAGGGGAACCCAGCTTAATTTTCTCTGTAGCCTGCCTGTAATAATTCCTCCTAATATCATTAAGGCTTTTGGTCCTACCCATTGCCCAGTTCCATTTAAGTTCTTACAAGTTCTGACCCTATCAGAACCTATCAGAATTTTTAAACTTTAACGTTTAAAAAAATGTAAAAATCATTTACCATCATAAATCATAATTATCACTAATTAAATTTTTGTGAGGAGGTGAGGCTGCCATCTGGAGCACTTGTTTCACTGGATTGGGACCATTCTGGTGGCCTTGCATTCCTCAGTACCTGACCTGAACATGAGCCAAGGCACGTTTGCTTACTCGTGAGTAAACACAGCAGTGTCATAGCTCAGTTCCGGTTTCCATAGAGCACAACGTAATTATCAGGAAATTTCTTCAGGGTATGGCTCCATTTTGCTCCCCCCATCTGGAATGGCTCTGATGGGGTGATGCTCCCTCCAAGACTTGACTGCTCCACCCCCCTCTAGCTACACCACTGGCCTGGACATTGTGTGTTTGATTTTTGTTACTTAAATAGTACCTGCGGTTGGAAGGGACAAAGATCAAGCCCATGATCACAGTGGGGGCAAGGGATGATCATTAACCATATATTGATTTATTTTGCTATGCCATCCTCTGTGAACTACTCAAATTGCCTTTTTCAGCCGAATTTAATCTCCAAAATTAGGGTGCGTATTAGATTTGATGGTGCATTAGATTCAAGTAAATACAGTATTTGAATTATAAGTATAGGTCAGTATTAAGTTTAACAATATAGTTTGCTATATTGTAATAAAAATGCAACATAAACCTCTTGTTGTATAAAGAAGTGCTTGTATAAAGTAGTGCAATTCGCTAAAAATCGTAATATAAACCCATTGCTGTATTATTGTTGTCATATAACTCATTGTTATATGCAGTACAATTTAATTTTGCAGCTGTGCATTACAATCACCAGTAAAAAAATTTTATCTAATGATTTTAAAAATTGGGGTGCGCATTAGATTCAATGGTGCATTAAATTTGAGTGGATGCAGTACTTTTGTTGAAAAGCAGTATATGCTGACTGTCCTGGGAGAAAAGCTCTAATTAGCTAAAATATAAAGTGTTTGTATTAAATAATGAGATCTTTATTAATATTTATTACAATTCTAATGCTTGCAGGAGGTGGAGGCACATCTGTGACATCAGGGCACTGCCAAGTGACAGAACATGTGCACAGTTGGACACGATCTGGTATGGGAAGGCCCAGCATATGAGGGAGTGAAGCCCAATAGCAGCCTATCAGATGCCTCAAAGAATGCACAAGATGAAGGCTGCAATCCTAAAGACACCCATTGAACACAATGGGGCTTACTTTGGAGTAGACATGGCTAGGATTGCGCTCAAAAAAATACTGGCATCCTGTTGTCGCTCCTGCACACCTGCCATTCAGCGATAGCCAACATCTCAAACCAAGAGGTTGCATATACCCATCATGGTTTGTAACCTGTGGTGGACATTCCTTCATAAACCTGTCCAATTTCTTTTTCGGTGTCAATGCCTGGTGCCATCACCATAACCTGTGGCAAGGAGTTCCACAGAGTATTTCCTCAAGTATAATGTGCACCTTTTCAGCAAGATTGTGTCTCCAAAATTAAGGTGTGCATTAGATTCGATGGTGCAATAGATTCGAGTATATATGGTCAAGTACACATTGGAGAAAGAAATGTGTTCTTTTGTCAGTTCATTGAGTTGGGAGGGACCTTGTAATAATTGAAGCCATCCCCCTATAGCCACCCTCATGATCACAACCCCCCCCCCAAAAAAAAATCCCCCTTGGCCATGCTACCTTCCAAAAAGGGGGTTCTCCATCTCTTTCCATTGAGTGGGTCAGGGTGAGAGGACAGGGCATGTCCATGACCAAGTTCTCCTCAACTGACCTATGGAGCTGTGATGCTTCTGTAGAGCTCATTGCTGGCTGATGATTAATGAGAAGATCCTGATTAAGGTTAAGGTATCCATCTTATCAGGCCTGATAAGATTGCAACTGCAATGCTAGTTTTCTGTTTCCACAAAGCAAAATAACAATTTCTCCAGAAGCAGACTTTACTCTCTGCAAACTGTTTTTAGACACAAAAATTAATTTGAGAAAAAAATGTTGTTGAGTTGCAGGGCCAGGGGTGTGTGGTCCAGGTTTGGCCTTGTCTCACCAGTAGATCTCCCCACCCCGGATATTATCCCCATAATCCCTTCCTCTCTCAGTGAACACCAGTGGTGTTCAGACCATTGTGTCCATTGCACTGCAGTCTACCTTCCCAGTTTCTGTATTCTTAGCCCACCATAAAAATGACCTGGCCTTGCACCTCAAACTTTTCAAGACATTCCCACTGGTGGCTGCATTTCATGCTTCTGCACAGACTAGATCTCCTCCTGTGTGCAGATCTTCCATCTCTTGGAGTGCAATTCTAAGCATGTCTACTCCGAAGTAAGTCCCATTGTATTGAACAATACTTACTCCCAGGAGAGTGTAGTTAGGATTGCAGCCTTAGTGCATGATCAGTAACAATCCAGGCATGTTTGCTCACTTTGGGATTTTTCCTCACTTTGGGATTTTTCCAGTATTTGGCAATCGAAAGGGAGGATCAGGCAAAGGACAACTAACAATGCAGTCCACCTAAGCGTGTCTACTCCAAAGAAAGACCTGATCGTACTTACTTCCAGGAAAGTGTGCTTAGGATTGCAGCCTAAGATGTCCTTTGACATCTGAGCTTGGGCTTCCTGCATTCCTCTGAACCACAGAGTGGGTCTGAGAGGTGCCACAGCAGGTGGCGATGCAGGTAAAAGAAAAATGAATGAGGAGTTCCTGATTGGGGTGCTTTGAGACATCAGCATCAAAATTGGATGGTGCTCAGTCTCTTCCAGAAATCTACTTATCTCATTGCAAAACAAACAGTAACATAGATGCACATGAGTTTTGTATGAGTAAACGTGTTGCTTTTGGCACACTTGTTCACCTGGAGCAAAGGGACGAAAAAGGCATCACTTCCAGTTGAGCTTTGTTTCCTTGTCCTTTGTGCACTCAGGAGACGTCTCCCACCCAGAATATTTCTCTGTCCACAGCCTAGGTCCACATGGGTGGAGCACATGCGGAGCACATAAAAAGGAACAGATCTCATTGTAGGAGATCAACTCAGCTCATTCTGCTTCTATGAGACACAGGCATTCAAACATCCCTTCCCATGTTCGGTGCCAGTCTGTAGTGACAAGCATCGAAATAAAAAAATAGGGGATCTTGTTACTGTGTCTGCATTTTTTCGTCTGGGGTGGAGGAGGTAGCCAGTAGCTGGAAAGGATCAAGATGACCACAGGTGAGCTTTGCCCCAATGACGCCCTTGGGAATGTTGTCACATCCCCAAAATATAACTATTAAGCACCTCCTTTCCCCCCAAATGTGGTAAAAGATTCTTAATATCAACTATGATGTTTCTCGAGCATTTCAGACTGGGATCCCTTCTGAGAATCTGCCCGGGACCCGCCCCCCAGCAGTGATATCATCAACCTGCAAGTGATATCATGGCTAGAAGTGACATCATTGTCACTGAACACAATTGGACTTATTTCTGAGTAGACATGGAGGAACTCTGGCATCACAGTGATGTCACTTCCAGCCATGACATCACTTTCAGGTTGTTGACATCACTTTGGGGTTGGGGGTCCCAGACAGATTGACATTCTCAGAAGGGCATCCTGGGTGGAAATGCTCGCGATCCAGATCTCCATGGTTAACCATGGTTAATGAAGGTCCACGGTTAAGGTCTACTCACTGGCCTTCATGTCGGATCTTTTGTGAAGCCCACTCCTCAGCAGGACTGATGATTGACACCAAGATCCTGTTTTTTGTTAAGGTTCCACCTTATCCGTGTAATTCCCAGGTGGTGTCCAGACTGTTCCAGCAACCGCAGTTAACTCCACAAAACAAACACCCATTTCTTGACAAGCAAATATTTTCCCATTTTCAGTTTGCTTCTGTTTCCTGGCAGGGCCAAAGGGGTGTTTTCCTGGCATGGCTGCCCACCTGTATAAAAAGCAGCTGATCTACCGCACAAGACATTCTAGGACCACCACGACTGTTGCTTGCCAGGAAAAGTTCTCCGACTGCACGTCTAAAAGTCAGAATGGTAAGTAGGAAACTTTTCTGATCCACGGTGGGTGGAGGGGACTCAGGCAGTGGTGGGATGCAAATAAATTAACAACAGGTTCTATGTCCTATAGACATAGGTCCTATAACAACATATGTCCTATAGACATACAGAGGTATGTCTATGTCCTATAGACATACCTCACTTAACAAGCACCTCTCTTAACAAGTGTTTCACATAACAAGCAAAAATTTCCAAGAAATCTTGCTTCACATAACAAATTCCACTTCACTTAACAAGCAAGCGTGCTATGGGCATGCGTGCTATGCAGCCCTGACGCTCTGCCTGGAGGCTCTTTAAAAGGGCTGCTGGCAGGAAAGTGTCTCCCAGGAAAGTGTCTTTGCAGTCTCCTAACTATCTCTACTCAGAAGCCCCATTGTGTTAAATGGGGCTTACTCCCAGGAAAGTGTCTTTAGGATTGCAGCCTAAGTAGACTTCATAGGATCATGCACACTGAATGCATGTTTTTGAATTCAATTCCAGTGTTTTGTCATCATTTTTACATCCAGTTAATATTTTTATATGAATATTTTGGGGGTTGTGGAACCAATTGTCTGAGTTTCCATTATTTCCTATGGGAAAATCCACTTCACTTAAAGAGCGTTTCACTTAAAGAGTGTGGCTCCGGAACGAATTAAGCTCATTATGTGAGGCATCACTGTATGTCCTATAACAACGATTCTATAGAGTAGGTGAGAACCTGCTGAAGCCCACCTCTGGACTCAGGACCACTCAGTGAGGGAACTTACTGAGAAAATGAGGGAACTTGTCAAAGAATCTCTAAACTCCTATAGTTGACTTTCTTGATTTCTTTCCCCTTTTCCAGAAAGTCCTGCTCAGCCTGATCGTTCTTTCCGTCTCTCTCTCTCTCTGCCATGGATCCTGCTACCGTGTTTTGCCCAAAGCAGAGATGATTGATGGTAAATGTCACCCAGTTGCCTAATGATTTGAACCTAGATTTTTTGTATGTCTACTTGTATGTCTACTCAGAAGTAAGCCCCATTATATTCAATGAAGTTTAATCCCAGGAAAAATCCAGATAGGATTGCAGTATAAGGCTGTCAGGGTATTCCGACTGTAGGTGATGAGTTGCTTATACACGATTTTAACTGTCATGGCCAAGTATTTCTCCCCTTGGGAATTGTCACTGATGAATGTGTGTATCCTTTGGGATAGAGTAAGAGAAGAACCAGAATATGTGTACGGTTCTCACTTTTGGTCCCCACCATTGGTGGGGTGAGGAGCATGAGAAAGCAAAGAGGAGCCTACCTACCATTGCCTGGCATTGGCTGTCCCATAGATGTCCACATTCACTTGGAAGGTGTCACCATTGACTTGTGGAATCTGTGACTCCATGGAGACATTCCAAATCCTCTTTCCATTATAGTCAATGGAGCCATTAGACCCATTACAGTCAATGGATCTTAATTCCTTAGGATCCTAGCTTTTGAGAGGATGTGGACCACTTTCTTAATTAGCTTTTTATAGCATTATCTGGCAAAAAAGTTTTAGTAGTCAGTCAAAAATGCTGCAGTCCAGGTTTTTCCATCTACCCACTTCTATCCTGGAACATAATTTCAGAGCTATGCCATGTGGCCATGTGTTAGCCCAGGTGGGCAGAGCTATAACCCATAGCCATAGATGCTTGCCACTATATATGCTTGCCAATATTTTTCCAAGGATCTCTGCAACATCAACTGCCAGTCTGCCAAGTGTTCCTTTGAGATTAAAACATACCTTAAATCGTTTTCTGAGACTTTAAATCACAGATGAAAACATACTATAGGATCCAGATTGTATTCCTTGGTGTGATATGTGTACGGACAATTTGATTGTGCAGCTGGTCATCCCATGCGGACCAAGATGTGTGCAGGATTGCAGGTTTGTAGGTTCGTGCCCAGTGTTGACTGCACATGATGCTGATGGTTTTTCTCCTCCAGGTAAAGTTGTGCTGCCAAACTCCTGTGTTGATGTTTATGATAATTCGAAACATCCACTGGGATCCACCTGGGATACAGCTCGTTGCATGACATGTGAATGTCACAGCGGAGGAATGACATGTTGTACCAGGTAGGCAGGACTTCCAAATATGTATTGTAATTATGGATCCATGTGGTTTCTGACATAGAAAATACTGAGCACACATATATCCCCTCAAGTATATCCCACATATAATCCCACATTATCCTACATATAATCCCCTCAAGTCTTGAGGTTATTCATTATAGCTGCCTCATATTAGAAATAAATATTATTTTTTTCTAGGTCATCTTTGTTTAAAGCCTGATAACACCAGATGCTTTCCAATAGAGGGTCATTTTAAAAAGTGGGTCCCAGCACTCGATGGTTGGAAAACCATTGCTTTGTAAGCACCCTCGACAAGTCCAGAGAAACACTCTTTCATTCTACATTTGTCTTTTTCTTTTAAAGCTATGGTGGCATTCATGTTGTTGAAGGATGCGAAGGAGTTGTCGACGAAACAACATGCAAATATGTATTCCATATGCCTGGTGACCCATCTACGCCATGCGGACCAAGCAGGAATTAAAGCATCACCGTTGCCAAATCAGGAGCTTGTTTCAAGAGCAAATGAGCACCTGCAGGAGGATCTGGTCTGGATCAGGTCCACGTTACATACATGGGAAGGAGTGCTTAACCTTTAAGCTCTGTGCATTATTTTCTCACCAACAATCTCCCCAGTTCTGAAGCTGCTTTCGGCCCCAGAAAGTGTCTTCAATAAATTTTTAACCCAACTTTTTCCGTTTCGGAAAGACCTGATTAAAACGTGAATCTGAATTGAGTGGGTCATCTTTTGGGATTCAATTGAGGCTGGCTGCAGGCCGGTAGCCATTTGTTTGGTTAGTTTCTCCCAGTCAATGGCGCCAGAATCAGGGCAAGGCCAGGCGCATCAGTGGGCTCCCCTGCAAGGTTGGCCATTATGGAGAAAGAGAGAGAGCTGAGGAAAAACATGCTCTGAGGAAGTCTGGCCACCTGACACATGGACTCCAGTGCTGTGCTCTCTCATAAACCGGAGGCCTGGATCCCAGACATGACGCTGGCAAGGAACAGGCCCCAGACACAGTCGTGCCTTCCCTCACTGCCTTTGACAGGGTGTGTTATGTCTACAGTCTCAGCAGAGAGAGGGGGACATCAGGAGGCTTCGCAAGCAAACAAAATGGCCTCCAGCTTGCCACTATGTTAGCAAACAAAATGGCCGCCGGCCTGCTGCTAAGTTAGCAAACAAAATGGCCACTATCCTGCCGCTAAGTTAGCAGACAAAACAGTGGTTGACCTGCTTCTAAGTTAGCAGACAAAATGGCTGCCATCCTGCCGCTAAGTTAGCAGACAAAATGGTTGCTGGCCTGCTGCTAAGTTAGCAAACAGAAAGGCCACCATCCTGTCACTATGTTAGGAGGCAAAATGGCCACCATCCTGTCACTAAGTTAGCAGACAAAACAGTGGTTGACCTGCTTCTAAGTTAGCAGACAAAATGGCTGCCATCCTGCCGCTAAGTTAGCAGACAAAATGGTTGCTGGCCTGCTGCTAAGTTAGCAAACAGAAAGGCCGCCATCCTGTCACTATGTTAGGAGGCAAAATGGCCACCATCCTGTCACTAAGTTAGCAGACAAAACAGTGGTTGACCTGCTTCTAAGTTAGCAAACAAAATGGCCACTATCCTGCCGCTAAGTTAGCAGACAAAACAGAGGTTGACCTGCTTCTAAGTTAGCAGACAAAATGGCTGCCATCCTGCCGCTAAGTTAGCAGACAAAACAGTGGTTGACCTGCTTCTAAGTTAGCAGACAAAATGGCTGCCATCCTGCCGCTAAGTTAGCAGACAAAATGGTTGCTGGCCTGCTGCTAAGTTAGCAAACAGAAAGGCTGCCATCCTGTCACTATGTTAGGAGGCAAAATGGACACCATCCTGTCACTAAGTTAGCAGACAAAATGGTTGCTGGCCTGCCTCTAAGGCTCTCTGAGGGAGGGATTATTTAATCAAAATCAGGTGTTTCATGCCTCCACCTCTGTCCTGGGCATCAAGGGAAAGGGGCGATCCACAGACTACTTTTCCTTGTCTTCTTTGAGCAAGGTGCTTCCCAGACGTAAGGACTGATCCTGCCATGGAGTTACTACTGGAGACTGGGTCTCCCAGAAGAGGCTGGCCATGACATTAGTTCGCTGCCAATTACTTCTGGGTGCCCTGCTATGGCTCATCGTGCTGAGGTTGTGTTGCCAAAATTATCTGGCTCCGGGTGTAATTTTAGGTCTAAGACTCAGACGGAGACCATAAAAGGCACAATTCCAACCAATTTAGACCCACATAACTCACCTGGCATATGTTCTTGTGGTGGTGTGGGAAAGTTGGTGTATGCATGTGCACTGACCTAACCCCCTCTAGGAGTGGGGCACAAGCGCCATAGAGCTCTTTTGTGACAAACCCAGGTCAGCACAGGACTTACGCCAGGACTTTGTAAGAATTGAAGCCTCAGGATGCCATACTAACCAACTTATATCCAGCAGCAACATAAGGGCAATACAATGCCAACGTATGGGAGCAAACACTGCCTTACCTTGAGAAGGTCCCCAGCTGCGGGATGCAGTACATGCCCATTGGCATAGCTATGCTCTGAGCCTCTTTCTTTTACTGTTACAACAGATTTTATTGGCTTTTACATAATTGGCAAAATAATAGTCAGTGTCAGGCATGTGTACATGACCTTTTGTATCCTTCTTTTGTGCTATCCTACCTCTTCAGGTCACACCACACAAGACTGGGTACTATTATTGGTAACTTAATCATTAGACTTAATAACAACAAGCTGCCTTTAGGATCGGTAAACTCCACTGAAATGGCTAGTTCACTTATCAGGTTTGGCACTGGATCATTGCCATGAAGACCTGACTTAGCTGACTGAGGGTGAAATCCAGAGTAACTACAGGGAGTCCTTGCTCCGGAGTAAGAACAAGTTACTCTGGATTGCAATATGAATTTCTCATAGGTTTTCACTAGGTGGTGCAGTAACTACTAGTGTACGTAATGTCTCTTACATGCTCCTGTAGTTACTCAGGATAGTGCCCATAGTCCAGGCTATCATTAGGAACATTTTACTGACTGAGACAGAATTAAGCTGCTTTGTGTTTTCAGCCATAGGATTCGGCCTGAGATATTAACAGCAAAAGCTTTGCTTTTATACTGGTCTTTCCATAGCCTACTACATCCCCCCCGCCTTCATACTATGACTAATCTTTGATTCGTTGTATGACTTTGATGGTATAGATCATGGGTTCTCCAAATGCTTCGGCTAAAGAGCCACTTCAAATATCTGGCTGAAGGCCAGAAAAAATTAAAAAATATAAAATTTCAATGAATAAATTAGGGATGGAACTTAAGAGCAATGTATAGGCTCAAAATTCCAGGATTTTTGGATAACACACAGCCTAGAGATACACACTTAAAATGGACCCCCATTGCCCCATCCTATCACAGCTCCAGTTGCATTTGGTCAGGTAGGTATGAGGCTCTTAGAGGATCAGTCTGGCTGCAGGCTGGTTAGAGGCTTGCTGTGGGTTGCATCTGGCCCCATGAGACCCCTGCTTCCTAAAAAGTGTGTGTTGCACCACCTTAGTGTACTGTGACACACTCATAGGAGTGATGCCATCTTGGTTCTTGCAACATCTTACAAGATACTGCCACTTTTCATGAGATCCAAGATGCCGACATCCAGATCAGGTGAGAAGAACTGGCTGTGGGGGTTTCCTAACTTTGGGGCTCTAATGCAGGAGTGTCCTTTTTGGCAAGATGCCAAGAACATCTCGGACACCACATTGTTGGCTGAAAATTATTTAATTTGAAATTTGAATACGTTTACATACATTTACATATAAGAGTGTTTTAGAGCCAGATCCAGAGGAACACAAGGCATGCCCAAGGGCCAGATGAGGCTTGCCATGGGTCACATAAGGCCACCCAGGGATGCATTTACAACTCATGGCCTGAAGGTGAGTTGGCAAAGGTTGAGTTGCTCCCTTTGGCAAATACTACCCTGAATCTCCCCATTTTTCTATTCCAGGTGACATAACCAACACTTAAAGACTTAAAACACTTAAAGAAATTGATCTGGGCTGCAATTAGGCCAGCCTAAGCCCTGGCACAAGTCCTGTGCTGATTCAGGAGTGTCACAAAAGTGCTGTAAAATACTTCGGCGCTACTCCTAGAGGAGGGTTAGGCCAGTGCACAGACATGTGCTTGCCTCCCTCCATCACCAAGAGCATGGGAAGTTCTGCCAGCCTACATTACGACTGAACCCTTAACGGACGCCCCCCCCCCCCTCAAAAAAGGCAAAAAAGGGGAATACAGTATTGTAGGTTGGTTTATTCCATTTTTTTAAAAATGAAGGACACATATGTACAAGTTTATAAATTTATCTGATGCACTTATGTTGTAAAGGGAGAAAGGAAAGGAGGCAAAATGTTTTACGCAGTAAAAAAGGACAAACATACTGAATACAGCTAGCTATTCTTTGCTGCAATCGCAGCAAAAAAAAAGGATAGGATAGTTTCAGGCAACTTAGGAGCTGAAAGTGCTGCTGTCCTCAAAAAGAGGCAAGATGGGCGATACTGATAACCGCCTGCACCTTCATCAGTCTTCATCTTCTCCTAGGTGGTCCAAGAGCTTCTCAGGCTGCTCCACCAGACCCACGTCAATCACCTTGCAGCACTAACACTTCAGAGAGGTCCTCCACACTCTGCAGCTTCAGGTTCTGCAGACAAGAAAACCAGTACAGCGTCTGGTCAGGTTTGGCAGGTGTTCTGTCTCCCAACATGTGCTAGACCTGACCCAAAGTGGTATCTGCTCAAGTCTGCATCAGAAATCCTCTGTGATGCCAACTGGCATCCAGAGATGCCAATCATGTGGGTAACGAGTGCCCACTTATCCAAAAGGCTTTAAACCCCTCGGTTCACACACAGGTTTTGTTCTCAATCTTACAAGAGTTTGGGAAGAGTTTCCAGAGCCAGGTGGATCTCAAAAGCTGAGATGCACATTCCTAAAACGCACGTGTAGACAGAAGATGCCCTGAACTCTGCATATCCATACTGTTCAAAGACAGTGGAGCACATACCTTTTCAAGGAGCACATACCTTTTCATTAGCCAAGTGCAGGAGACAAGCAAAAGCCAATGGCACGGACAAGTTCTTTGCCATTGAGGAAGGCAACCTGCAGAGTCACAGAAACCGGAGGTCAAGACTTAATACATGCTTTGCATAGGTTCAGCTCTTTCAGATGGCTGGGGTTAGTTTGAAAGAAGGAGCACAGCTCAAGACTCTGTACAGTACTTTCTCCCTTACTCTGCTGCACAAGTTTGGTAGGTTTTCATACCCTACAATCCAGAGTAACTACAGGAAGATGCAAGAGGCACTTACTCTGGATTGCTCTATGCATTTCCCATAGGTGGCACCATAACTATGTCAGTGTAAAAGGTCCCATAGTTACTCTGGATTGTAACCATAGCTTTACAAAAACCTGCTAAACCTATTATCAGAGGCAATAGCAGAACAACAGGGTTTACTGCAGACCCCTTTTTCTTCATTTGTCTTCTGCAAGTGCCACCCACAGCTGGAGTTGAGATAGGCTGCAATCCTAAAGACACTTTCCTGGGAGCAAGACCCATTGAACACAATGAGACTTACTTCTGAGTAGACATGGTTAGGATTGTGGTCATAGTGGCCAACTCCCTTTCCAATCTATAGCTGCCTTTAATCTATAGCCCGGAAGGGAAGGATTGAGACTATTCAGGCCTCCACCTTTAAGGCAAGCATGCTCATCACATGCAGCAGATAGAAGTGAGGCTGGTTGCGCTGGCTGCCCATTCATTTCCATTCCCCATTCAAGGTGCTATTTCTAACCCTGAAGGCTCTTCATGATCTGAATCCAAATGATCTCAAAGACCTCATCCTTCCATACATCCCAACCCATACTCTTAGATCATGGGAGGGGCATTCCTACTAATGCTGACTTTGACCCAAACAAAAGGGGTGGCAGTTTTCCCCAGATGCCATCCCCCCACTGCACATCAACCCCCCATGCACATCAATCACCCACACACATCCACCCTCATGAGCAACATCCCCAATGCTCATCAACCCTCATGTGCAACATCCCCCATATGCAACAATCCCACATGTGCAACATTCCTCATATGCATCAGTCCCCCCAGGCACACTAACACCCAAATGTGCCTCATCCCCTATGCACATCACCTCCCCATGTGCAACCCCTTCCTCCGAACAACTCCCCCCCCCCCATGCACCGAGCACAAAATTGGCTGGATGTTGGTAAGTCTTCCATGTTATGTATAGGACAAAAACACGTTGCACCCCTTTCAGCCCCTTAAGGGTTAAATTTCTCCACATCGGTTCTTGGTGGGTATTCATGTCAGAGGGAAAACCCTCTTCCTGAATTTCATGCTTTTAGGTCCGGGGGTTGGGGCAGAACATCCATCAGTCACCGATTCTTCAATGCAAAGTGTAGGGAGGAAAACGGGTTGCACCCCTTTTCACCCCCTTCCAGTTGGAATTTCTGAAAACCAGTTCTTATGGTGCCTCTGCCACGGAAGGAACACCCACCCCAAATTTCACGCTTCTAGGCGCAGCGGTTTTGGCTGAGTGAGTGAGTGAGTGAGTCACATTGATGAGTGAGTGAGTGAGTCACTTGTCTCTTTTTTATATATACCAGTAGATCATTCCTGTCCCAGTGGTGGTGTGGGAAGGCCAGCACATATCTTTGCATTGGCTTAACTGCCTGAGGAGTGGCACAGAAATGTCTTGCTCAGTGGTGGGCTTCAGGGGTTCTGACAGGTTCTATAGAACCCTTTGCTAATAAGCACCTGGTTCTGAGAACCAGCTACTAATGGGAGATGGAAGCTGTTGTTCATTTAGGTTATTAGGACATAGAACCTGTTGTTAATTTATTTGAATCTCACCACTGGTCTTGCTGCACTTTTGTGACAACCCCACCCCTCCAATCCCCCACAGGACTTCTGCCAGGACTTAGGCTGGCCTACATGGATGAGTGAGTGAGCGAACCTACATGGAGATTAGGATTGCAGCGTTTACTTTGGCACCTTTACAACATTCCAGTCCAGCATGGGACTTGTTCTGGTCTATGTTGGGGAAGGGCAGAAGAATTGTGCTAACAGAGCACCAAGAAAAGCCCTTTTGCAGGGTTCAATAAGGTTTTTCTGAAGCGGAGACAGGACTGGTAACTAACTGGAAATAAGAATTCATAAGCCAAGAACACTGCACAGGGAGCAGCCAAAATATGGAGGAAAACTTAAGTGGCTCCTAGGACAGGTAATACTACATGGGGGGCTCCAAACCACTGTCAGGACCTGAGATACAGCACAGGAACAAGCCTGCCTTCACTCAGGGCATCCCAGTAGACATCTCCAAGTACCTGCAGAGTAGATCCTGGGTGATGCTGCTGAAGACCTTCTGACCCACCACCACGGAAGAGTTTGCGCTTTTCTCCAGGGTGTCATTCTGTTCAAGCAAGATGGAAAGGTTTTCAGTGAACTTTCTAAAATGGATCACATACTACAGCAGTGGTTTTCAACCAGGTCACAACAAGGTCCACAGGTGTGCCATGGGAATTTGATGCGCAGAAAAGGAAAAAAAGCAGACCAGGCTGGGTGAGGATGTAGGGTCAGCCTGGAAAGAGAAGACAGCTGGGGGGAGGTTTGGGGGTGAAGCATGTATTCTATGCTCCTGACACATACCGATTCATCAGTGTGGTTCTTCTGGGCATCGGTTAAAAGGTACCACATGGTCCGTTTTAGACTCTTCATGTCCATCTTTTTGGCAGTCTTGGCATAATGAATATCTATCTTGTTCACCTAGAAGAGCAGAAGTGTGTAAAGAGATTAAGATCCTAGCTTTGCATCCAGAAATAATGCCACAGACTGAATCCCCAGGTTAAGTCCCGCCCCATCCCATCCATTAATCTCTCTCTATCTCTCTACAGTATTTATATACCGCTTTTCAACTGAAAAGTTCACAAAGCGGTTTACAAGAAAATGGGTCCCTGTCCCAAAAGGGCTCACAATCTAAAGTGCAAAAAGAACACCAGCAGAAGCCACTAGAACAGACATTGTTGGGGTGTGTAGGGCTAGTTACTCTCCCCCTGCTAAATAAAAGAGAACACCGACTTGAAAGAGTGTCTCTTGCCCAGTAAGCAGGGGCTATCTCCCAGTAGGGTCAGGAAAAACCCTACTCGAAATCCTGAAGAGCCACTGCCATTCAGTTTGACCATAAGCATAGACCCACTGCATCACGCCAAGCTTCCCTTATCTTACAGTGGCTCAGATGCTTCAGGGGACCCAAGACCTTCAGGGGACCCAAGAGACCTTCCAGCTGGCATTCTGAAGTAGCCCAATTCTAAACCAAGAGGCTGTGCATACCTATCATGGCTTGTAACCTGGGAGATTCCTCCATAAATCTGTCCAGTCACTCACCTGCTCTTAGGTATATGCTCAGAGTCACCAGTAGGTCAGCTTAGCCTTCATGCCACAACTGTGGCAAAAGCCTGGAGTTAACCTGAGACTGGTAGCATAGCCAACCATAGACTAGGGAGAAGTCTTAAAAGGGGAGCGGCCCTTAAAAGCAGAGATAGGGCCCACCCCAATGCTCACCTTCTGTGGCTCGGTCACCAGGTTGGATTCACCATAGGTGGTGATGTTAAGTTCACCGATATCCCTATGGAGCTCTCCGCCTTGGCTTGCCCCTCCTCCGGGATTGGCGCTCATTTCAAATGTTCCATCCTGACCCACAAAGTCTACAGGATCATCGTTGTTGCTGTCAGCGTCCTGAACAGAAAAGGCAAGAAGCCAAGTGGCATTCAGGGATTTCTGCTTTTGTCCTGCCAAATTTGCCCTGTCACAGGGAATATTTTCAAGCCTAAGGGGACATCTATGAAAGGGGGCATCTATGAAAGGGGGCACCAGATAAACTGCATAATATGGGAAGGATGGTTGTGCCGCCTTCAAGCCATTATCAGTTCAGATTTGTGTTGCAACCTCAGAATGGCTTTTTAGTACAGAGGACCACAGGGATCCTCTTATCTGTGGCTACTTATGCCATGCTAGCTTTGTGTGGATAATATTCCCCATCCTACCCCAGGACATCCTCATGTCATGGGGCTTACTTTTGAGTAGAAATGGTTATTACATGCTCTTACAAATGATAGAAATGGTTATTAAATGCTCTTACAAAGAATTTTCTACAAAGTAGAAATGGTTATTAAATGCTCTTACAAAGGTCCTTGCAATATCATACCAGGGGAGAGTGGGAGAAACTTGCTACTGGGAGAAAGTGGGATCATTCTCTACAGTTTAAGTGGGTCGGACTACTTGCATTTTATTTTTATTTATTATTAACAAAACAAAAATTTATTATTATTTTTTATTATCAGAATTCTGTTTGGCCAACCCTAGCATTTTTGAGGCCCTCTTCCAATTTGTGAACTCTTCTCCAAGCATGACCCTCACCCAAGATTTCTTTCCAAATAAGGTGAAGGGTATGCCAAGGCTTTGACCCAAGTTGGCACTTGCAGGTCTGAAAACCCCTGTAGCACAAGGAAGAGGACATCTCTTGCCTCTGCGACTCACCTGCAGTGCAGGACAGAAATTGGAGGTATCGTTTGGGTTGTTGTAATCGTACTCGCCAACCTCATCCTCGTGTTCAGAAGTGCTGACCTGTGGCTGCAGATCATTCCCCAACTGTAGAGGAAAACAAAACAAAATTCTTGGGATTTCAGTCACAGCAGGTGAACTCCAGTGGAAAGAATTAAGAAACTTTCCCTATAATCCATTGTAACTACAGGAAGACGCAAGAGGCACTTACTCTGGATTGCTCTATGCATTTTCCATCGATTTCCCATAGGTGGCACAGTAACTACATTGGTGTAAAAGGTCCCATAGTTACTCTGGATTGTAGCCCGAGGCTGCAATCCTAAAGACACCTTCCTAGGGGTAAGACCCATTAACACAAATGGGGGTTACTTTTGAATAGACATGGTTAGGATTGAGCTCTTAATAACACTTGTTCAGTATGGAAATGCTTTTTTGCAAACTTGTATGCCCAGAGTAGGTACTTCTTGAAGAAACCAAGCTGAAAAGTTCTAGAGTAGACCCTCCTTAACCATGGGTTTTGTATCAGTGAATTTCACTCCACATGGTACTGACTGTGCATCTGAAGGTCCTCTAGGATGTTCTGGATGTGACCAGAAGATGCCTCAGAAGACCTCACAGAGATATCTGGCACTTGCAGTCACATCTGGGAGTGTATGAGGCCCTTCTGTGGATTCCATCACCCACACAAATTGAAAGCCAAGTTCTAGTGGTTTGGTTCTAGTGGTCAAAGCTTACCCTGTTGTCTGGTTTGAGAAAGAGACGGGCAAGGTTGTCAGGATCGTAATGGAAGTCTGCAGGGAGGGTGTTGCTTTTCTTGTTATGGCTTTCAAGAGTTGACTTGGCCAGAGTTGTAGCTGCCTGTTTGGGAACATCAAAAACAGACAATCAAAAGTTTCCCTTCTCTTTTGTAAGTTCCACATTATTTATACTCAGCACCAGAGCTACAACATGCGCACCACGTCACCAGGAATTAAGCACCAGCTGCCCAGTTCCATCTTTACAGGTCCACTCTAGAGGTCACACCAAGCACACCTCTAAGTATGAAGTTCAGTTTTGCTGTTGTGGCCAACGGCCATTGATAAGAGTTTTACGCCTTGGATCTCTCCAATGCTGGTTTCTCAACCCCTCCAGCATGTCTCTGGATAGCAAACACCATAAAGATATGCCTGTCAAGAGCTCAATACTTACTCGTGTGCTGCGGAAGTGAAGCTCGAACTCAGTCTCCTCATCAAAGTTGATTGTAAAGACTTTCTTTGCAGTCTTTCTTTTGCTGATTCTCTCGGAGTTCACATCACCTGCAAAGAGCAAATAGGGAGAAACTGTGCCGAACAGCCAAGTGGAAAGTACTGCTCTGCTGTGGAAACTGAAGTTATTATCTGGGACTACCAATTGCCTGACTCCTGCTCTTTCCTGGTAAAGTTGATGCTCATACGAAGAGCACTTTGTAAGGTCTGCGCATTTCCACATGTTCCGTACCGAGCACGGTGTCTGCCAGGATTCCCTGTTTAAGTGGGCTCTTGTATTTATCCCTCAGCGTGACTGTGCTGATCCTCAACAAAAATCATAGAATAGAGTCCTAGAACTGGAAGGGATCTAGTAGGTCATCTAGTCCAACCCCCTACCTGTAGCAGGAAATCCTCCTAGAGCATCTCTGCCAGATGCTTGTCAAGCCTCTGCTTGAAGATCCCCAGTGAGGGAGAATCCACCACCTCCCTTGGCAATCTGTTCCACTGTTGAACCGCCCTCACTGTCAAGAATCTTTTCCGGATATCCAGCCGAAATCTCCTTTCTTGCAGTTTGTACCCATTGGTTCTAGTTCTGCGTTCAGAGACAACTATGAACAAATGAGCTCCTTCCTCCCTACGACAGCCCTTCAGGTATCTGAAGAGGGCAATCATGTCTCCCCTCAGCCTCCACTTCTCCAAGCAGAACATCCCAAGTTCCCCCAACCTTTCCTTGTAGGGCTTCCCTTCCATCCCACTGATCATTCTTGTTGCTCTCCTTTGGACTTGCTCCAGTTTGACTGTATCTTTCTTCAAATGAGGTGCCCAGAACTGAACACAGGACTCAAGGTGAGGTCTCACCAATGCAAAATAAAGAGGAACTAGAACTTCTCGTGACTTGGAAGCTCCAGTCCTCTTAATGCAGCCTAAAATATTCACCACATTGTGTCCAAGGGTCTCTTACACCAGCCCAAATTTTTTTCAGTATAGACCACTCTGTCTTTGGTGGACTGGATATTAACATTGGATTTATCACAAGTCCATGTAATTGCCATACACTAAATAAATTTACTCATGTAGGTTCGGGCTGAGAATAAGTAGTGTGGACATTTCTTTTCCATGGATAAGATGCTGTGGATGCTGAACCATCCACAGAAATGAGACCTCCCAGACATGATTGGAAATCAGATCCAGTTTGCAACTATGACTTTGTGTTGTGTGTAATTATTGTTCTAAGTTAAGGGAGGCTGTGCAGGCCTCCTTCAGAAGGTGACCTCAATGCCACCTTCTGGACAGCCAAAAACAACCACATCCGAGAAAGCTCTTGAGAAGCAAGGAAATTTGTTGTGACAGCATCCCACCCCTGATTTATCCATGGACTTCAGTATCCACAGGCGTCCTAGAACAATTCCTCCATGGATGCCAAGCTTCCACTGAATACGTTATATACAGCTACTTGATCAAGGAAAGATCTAGGGAGAGAGGATTTCCCTTGACAACCTTTCTTGGTTTAGAAGGGTTTGCAGTTCTAGCTTTTGGAGTATGCAGGACTATACTGGATACGATAAGCGATTCAAATAAATGCATTCATATTCACTTTTGATATTTGTAACACACAAAATGAAAAAGAAAACACACACAAATAAGTTGCCCATGTTTAAAAAGTCCAAGCAGAAACATATGGAACTGATTCAAAGGCTCTCGCTTCTTAAGTCAACCGTCAAATCCATACCTTTATGGTGACGCTTAAAACGCCAGTGTTCGGGGCCTGCCCACATGGACATTGTGCGGGGGCTGAAGTAGGAGTACTCGCTGGGTCTCATGGACACGTGAAAGCACATGGAGCCAACATCTCCTTCCCCCAAGGACACCACACTCTTTCTGGAAAAAGTTGCAAGCAAGCCCAGTTATAAATTCACACATTTGGTCTGCAATCCTAAAGACACTTTCCTGGGAGTAAGACCCATTGAACACAATTGGGCCTGCTTTTGAGTAGACACGGTTAGGATTGTACTCATAATGTTGTAACATTTCCTCTAAGGGTGGCTTTCAAAAGTTTCCCCCATGTTATTTTGTACTCTCTTTCACATTCGTAGCCCAACAACTCTGGCTTTGCTTTTAAAAGATCAATACCAGTTCCAAACTGGTCCATACCGTGAGCTTCCTGGCACTCTTCTGCAGGCCTCCAACTTTTCAGAGAATTCCCCAAGGCCATTTGCAACCGTCTTGTCTAGGGCATCAGCATCAAAGTCATCCACTGGGCCTCCATCATAGTCGCCAGGATCACTATCAACCTCTGTGTTGACATCAAACACCTGGTCGCTCTTCTTGAATTTATCCAGCAGGGCCGACACGGACTGAAAAAGAAAGAGTTAACACAAGAACTTTTTGACTAGGGAAAAAGTGTATGTATATATGTGAAGGGCTCTGAGCTATACAACTATTTAATGTAGCGGTGGGCAAACTTCAGGCATGAGGGGTCTACATAAGGACTGCCAACCACATCCACTGGCAAAATACTGTATGCACATGACACCTATAGGAAGGCACATTTGCATGTGAACTGAGCAGTTCTGGCAATGTTTAGTTCTTGGAGTTGACAGCATGTCCAAGGTGTTTAGTGGCAATCTGGGGTTGTTGTACAGAATAAACTTTCCCTACAATCCAGAGTAACTATGGGAGCACGTAAGAGACATTTACATCGACGTAGTTACGACACCACCTAGTGAAAACCTATGGGAAATTTATATTGGAATCCAGAGTAAATTGTTCTTACGTCGGAGCAAGGACTCCCTGCAGTTACTCTGGATTATGACCTTTATTACAGTGAGCCCTTTATACATTGGGGCTGTAAAGGATTCATTCCAGGTCTCCCCATGGATCCCAAATTCTGTGGATAATGAAATTTGGGGGGGGGGAGGGGGAGGAGCAGGTTACCAGATGTTATAACTGCAAAAGAGGACAAATTAAATTTGCCCCTCAAATAGTAGGACATCCAAGAAAGATGCAAGGCATGATGAAATAAAAGTTAACTGACAACAGAGAATCCTAGAGTTGGAAGGGACCCAGTAGGTCATCTAGTCCAACCCTCTGCCTGTACAAGGAAATCCCCCTAGACTCTGAGCATCTCCGACAGGTGCATGTTGAGCTTCTGCTTGAAGATCCCCAGTGAGGGAGAGTCCACAACCTCCCTTGGCAATCTGTTCCACTGCCAAACCCCCTCACCGTCAGGAAATAAGAGGGAAAGTGTACTGTGAAGAGAATCAAATGCATCTCACAACCCACCAATAAACAGTTTGTGGACTCCAGGCTGCTAGTCCAGAGATGTCTTGTACACTGTTAGTCCAGATTTGAAGCACCAGCCAAGTGGACATACCTCATTATGAGTTTCACAGTTCCACTGGGTAAAAAGGAAGCCAGTCAATGAAGGGCAAATGGGGCGCTTCTCGACACACTGCAGCACGATGGCTAAAGGGGAGACAAACAGGTCAGCAACTCTCCTCAAGAGAGATGGCAGTCATTAGTCCCAAAAACTCAAGGCCAGAGGACTCTTACTATCACCTCCTGAAAGCCTGAGACTTTATTCTTTTTAAAACCCTCTGAAAAAACTTACCCTACAATCCAGAGTAACTACGGGAGCACTCAAGAGACATTATGTGCACCTGTAGTTACTGCACCACCTAGTGAAAACCTATGGGAAATTCATATTGCAATCCACAGCAAATTGTTCTTACACTGGAGCAAGGACTCCCCATAGTTACTCTGGATTGTGCCCTTTGGCTGCAATCATGATACTACAATAAAACTGGAACAGCTATTTCTGGCATGCCAATAGTTTAGCCACAATGTATACTCTGAAGTTGTATGATATACAATGGTGCCTCACATAACAAATTTCATTCGTTCAGGAAGCATGTTCGTTATATGAAGCGTTCTTTATGTGAAGCGGATTTTCCCATAGGAAATAATGGAAACTCAGAGAATTGGTTGCACAACCCAAAAATATTCATATAAAAATTTTAACTGTATCTAATAATGATGTAATTACAAAAAACTGTAATTGAAGTCTACTTAGACTGCAATGCTAAAGATACTTTTCTGGGAGTAAAACCCATTTAACAGAAAGGGGCTTACTTCTGGGTAGACATGGTTAGGAGGCTGCAATCAAGGACACTTTCCTGGGAAGCTTACCTGGGCTGCTGCTGGAGGTTCAATGTGGCCGGTGGGGGCACTTGTGGGCAGTTAGGGGCAGCTGCCTCTGGCACCTTCAGGCTACTGCCCCCAAGTTGGAAGCAGAGGCAGCAGCACTGGCTGGCAGCCCTTTTAAACAGCCTCCACGCAGAGCCTGAGGGCTGCATAGTGCACATGCCTTTTTGGCACCAGAGGGGTTTGCTTGTTATGTGAAGCAGATTTGTTATGTGAAGCAGGAGTCCTTGGAAATTTAGATTTCTTATGTGGAACATACTTTATATTGGGCATTTGTTATGAGGTACCACTGTATTAGAAATGGACAAAAAAAAAGATAGATAAGCAACAGCCTAGCTGTGCCTTCAGCAAACAGAGAAACACAATCCGATTATTTCTAAACTCCCCCCTCCACTTTGTTTTGCAGATTATAGCCATCTAGCCATCGGTGGCACCTACGTTTTAAGTCTGTCCCATCCACAGAAGAGGAACTTGGCATCTCAGAAATGATGGAAGAAGGGAGGGGTGTGACCTTGGATTCAAACAGAACTTCGCTGAGATAGCTCTGCGTGTGGAGCGTCGTGAGAAAGACTCCGGCTGTGCTACACTCATCAAAGGAGGTCACCATCTTCTGGAGCATGGGGTTGGCCTGGAACAGGCGAGCAAGAGGAACACCCAAGTTTAGAAACTGCCAAACAAAACTTTAATGTCATCATTTAGGAAATAAAAAATAAAAAATTAATTAATTAGTTAAATTTTGCCGCTTTGGTGCAGGTGTACATTTAATTCACCAGTAAACATGTTTTTATTTCAAGCCTTTTGAAATCAGGGTGCGCATTAGATTTGATGGCGCATTAGATTAGAGTAAATATGGGTAATTTATAACCCCCGTTTAACCTCACCCCCCTCCCCAACATAAGTTTTACTCATAAAGACTGCATCAGTAACTTCTTCCTAGCACTTTTCCTGCGCTATGGCAGGGTCCACTATTCTGGATTGGTGTATTTACAAAGAGAGCTGGTTATGAACTGGTTTGAAGATCACCCCCTCTCTGTATGTTGAAAGTGTTTATGAATCAATTTGAATTCATTCATAAGTTTTGTCTCTTTTAATGTAAATTTATTCAAATTTTAAATCTAAATCAATTCCTTTTATCCAGACCACAACGTGGCTCTCCTCCCAAAAGATTTAGACACCCCGATATAGCAAATTGTGGCAAGCAGGCAACATACATACAGTAGGCTACATATGTACATATAGTAAGCTACATACATACATATGTGTAGGCTACATACATACATAAGCTACATACATACATACAAACAACCTGCATGATCTCTTACCTCACCCCTACGATCTGCCTCAGACAGATTAATGTTATTCAGATTCTTCTCAATGGTTTTATACAGATGCTTCTTCTTACTCAAAGTCTTCCTAGAGCTCTCAGGCTCTCCGTCTCCTCCACCACCTGCAATAATAAGAATAATAACCCTGTTGGGCTCACCAAATCTCCGGTGAGATTCAAAGTAATGTCAGGCACAAATACATTTCAGCATGGCATGGTGACAGATCCATATACAGTATTTGCTCAAATCTAATGCGCACCCCATGCTTATAATCAAAAAGCTGTATTTACTCAAATCTAATGAACCATCAAAGCTAATGCACACCCTAATTTTGGGGACTGAATTCGGCTGAAAATGGTGAGCGTTAGATTAAATATGGTATTTTGCTTAATCCAATCATACCACACAAACACACAGAAGAAACATCCCCCTTTTTCGAGGCCTAGATTTATAGAGTTGGAAGGGACCCAGTGGTTCATCTAGTCCATGGGTCCTCAAACTATGGCCCGGGGGCCGGATACGGCCTGTCAGAGTCCTCAATCTGGCCCGCGGGCACTTTCAGAACCCCCTTCCCCCTCGGCCGGGTGTTGGGGGAACCCCAGGGGCCTCGACGCCATGTGCACGAGTGTAGGAGGGACTGAGCGGGAAGCGCACACACTTGTTGCCACTTCTCTGCAGCGCCAGGGGTTCTCTGGCCTGCGCATGTGCCCTTCCCGCTCAGTTGCTGCTTCCTGTGTAGTTGCTGCGTGCGCGCCGGCAAGAAAACCTCTGGTGCTGCAGAGAAGCGGCAACAGGTGTGTGCCCTTCCCGCTCAGTTGCTGGCTTGTATGTCACACTTTCCTAGGATCAACAAGCCAGCCACACTTTCCTGGGAGTAAGCACCTTGACTATCATGGGATTTACTTCAGTGTAGGAATGCGTCCAAAGGCGTGGCTCGCTGGGAGGAAGCTATAGTCCGGCCCCCGACAGTGTCTGAGGGACAGTGAACCGGCCCCGTTTAAAAAGTTTGAGGACCCCTGATCTAGTCCAACCCCCTGCCTGTAGTAGGAAATCCTCTTCCTGTGGGAACCCAGGTCTCGAACCCTGGCAGGCGATCTTCTTCACCCTCCCAATTATTGTAATCCTCTGCAAAGTCACTTTCATGACACAGGAAGGAGTGTTGTCAACATGCAAGACAGGTGGAGAAGAACAAAATGTGCATATCCTCCCATGGCCAAAAGGGGTTGGCAAAAAGGGTTGATTTGTTAATTAGGGGAATATAGCATTGCCAGACTTGACATAAGGCTGGATTAACAGACAGGCTACTGCAGAGATAATCCTTAATAGAAAGAGAGAGGCAAGGAAGGGGACAAAGAAAAGGTTTCTTTTTTACGGTATAAGTAATGTTAAAATACATTGAGACAAGTATCTTGGTCTCCAGCGGTCTCCAAATGACTCCACAGAACAAGCACAGCACTTAGAACAAGCACAGAACAAGCACTCCCAGCCGTCAAATGATTTTTTTACCCAGATATGCCAAGATTGGATCAGGGTCTTCCATCTGCAAAGCACGTGCTCTGCCCAATGAGGGGTCTGCCCTATATATTTATCATTCAAATTCCCCATTTTCATCCAATTTACCATTCAAGTTCCCAGTTGCTGACATCAACAGACATACCTGGATCCTCCTGGTCAGCCACTGGTCCTGAGGAAGCAGAGTCTTTGCCTAGCCCCCCAAGAACTCTGTAAACATCTGCATGGACGGCATCAACCCTCACCGCATAGATCTTGGCGCTGGCATCCAGAGTGCCAGCTGCTACCTAGAAGTGGGGAGTTGACAAGAGGTGGTTAAGGTAGTTCTCCAGGTTGAAGAACTCAGGTTAGAACTGGTGCTTTTTCACTCCTCTCATGCTAGTCAAGAGCCTGAATAAAACATCTGTTCATCCATCTTGCTTCCCCCTCTTTTTCTGTTCTCATACCCTCTATGGAATCTTGTAGTTTGACCAATAAATAGACACTCAGGTTGTATATTTCAGTGCCAAGATTATGGTGAGGACAAAATGGGTGTACCACCTAGTGTAGGGGTCTCCAAACCTTTTGGCAGGAAGGCCACATCATCTCTCTGACACTGTGTCAGGGGCCAAAAAAACTAATTTACATTTCAAATTTGAATAAATTTACATATAATAATGTATTGGAGTGGATTAGAGGGGCTGGATAGAGGGATCTTGAGGCTTGCATCTGGCCCCAGGGCTGGAGTTTGGAGACCCCTGACCTAGTGGTTAGTAACAGCCCATTGTCCCTTATTTTCCCTATCCTACTTTTCCTACATGGGATGGACAGCCAGGGGAGGCAGTCACTATCATACGCCAATTGAACTGGTTATTACAGAAAAGTTTTTTTTAATAAATATTAAGAATTTTACACTGATCTACATTTTTAGTATCATTTCTGTATGGTTACTATCATATTTTAGATTCAAAAATAACCAGATTTGCAGAGTTCAACTGCAATTATAGGGAAAGTCACTGACCTCACTTCACATCACAATTTTCTATGAATCAGACTGGGAATTACTATCTGCCAATAAATTATATTTATTATGGCTGCAATCCTAATCCCCAGTTAGGCTGGTATAAGTCCCGGCACAAGTCCCATGCTGGCATGGGAGTGTCCCAAAAGTGCCATAAGGCACTTCTCCACCACTCCTGGAGGGGTTAGGCCATTGAGCAGACATACACCAGCCTCCCTTCATTACCATGGGAATAGGGAGACAGGTGGGTTATGCCGGTCTAAATTGGTTAGAATTGCACCCTTATTTACTTACGGGATTTATACCCTGCCTTTCTCCTGCAAATGCTCAAAGGCTCAAAGCATAAGTTCTTCATCTCCTGGTGTGGTCACAACAACCCTGTGAGGTTGAGAGTGAGTGACTGGCTCAAGGTCACCCAGGAACCTTCATAATCAAGGAGGGATTTGAACCTGGTTCTTCCAGGTCGCAGTTCAACTACCTATGCATTACTACACCATCCTGGCATCTGTGAATCTATATATACATAAAAGAGAAAAGTCAATGACTGACTCATCAACGCCCTGCCAAAACCGCTGGGCATGAAACCTACACCTCTGCCAAAACCTAGAAGCATGAAATTTGGAGGGGTGTGCCTTCCGTGAGGGAGGGGGTCATTAAGAACTGGTTTTCGGAAATTCCAACCGGAAAGGAGTGGAAGGGGGCGCAATGCGTCTTCCTCCCTATACTTTGCATTGAATAATCCCTGACTGAGGAATGCTCTGCCCCAACCTCTGAACCTAGAAGCATGAAATTCGGGGAGGGAGTTCCTTCTGTCACATGAACACCCATGAAGAACCAATGTGGAGAAATTTAACCCTTAAAGGGCTAAAAAGGGGTGCAACGTGTTTTTGTCCTATACTTAACATAGAAGACTGACCAACAGCAGCCAATTTGGTGCTCGGTGCCTGGTACACTGGGAGGGAAGTTGTTCAGAGGAAGGGGTTGCACTGGGGAGGATGCTGCACATGGGGGGGGCTGTTGCGCATGGGGGGCCGTTGCACAGTGGGGGGATGTCATATGGGGAATTTTACTCCTGCAACGCGGTACGCTTTCACTAGTGACTTTACAAAACCTGAGGTTCATGATATCATCTACAATTGGTTGGTAAAGACCAGCTGGGAGCTTCCGCCTGGCATTCGATCTGGTTCGGTAGGCTTGGGTACCAATCCGAAGATGTAGAATGGCTGGCCAAGTTCTGTTGTTCCAATAGGGGAAATCAGAAAGGATCTGCCTGTCCCCCTTCTTTGTCCTCACACGGCATCTTTGCAAAATGGTTCAGGAGGACCACCACAGCAGGGTGCTGCAGCAACTTTTAAGAGGCTAAGATCACAGAAGACATTGTGGATCTGGAAATCTGGATCTGGTCGAAAAATGGACCAAAAACTAGGGAATTTTTTTTTTAATCATGGGGTTATTAGCTATTGTTGTTACTATCTGATGGTGGAGTAGCAGCCTTCAGTGTAACTACTTGGTAAATTTAAAGAGAAAGTCTGTTTAAATGGGTAGCTGATACCAGCCAGGAAATGGCAGCTGTTTACACACCACATATGGTCTTTTATTTAGAACAGGGAGGAGAAGATGCACAAGAAACTGAAAAACAGCCCACAAGTTACCAAATGTTCTGACCTTGAAGTTGGTGAGTTCTGAGTCCTTCTGCTTGAGTATTTCTGTCATATAGTCAATGAGATGCAAGCCAAATGCATTCTTTGTGGTGATTTTCTGGAAAAGATAACAGCAAGTTTGCATTTATGGACACCTGTGACCTACAGTGTCTACTCAGAAGTAAGTCCTATTATATTTAATGGGGCCTAATTCCAAGAAAGTGTGGTTAGGATTGCAGCCCTAGAAGAACTGTAAGCAGCAAGGTGAACTATGCATTGAAAACGCTTCCCCAATCAGTGTAAGAGGCAGAGATATCTCTTAACAGTACAAGGTTTTGAGGGCAAGACCATTGCATGAACATCTATAGAGATTTATTTATTTAGTATATGGCAAATACATGGACTTATGATAATCAAATGTTATTTGATGCCTGCGTGGGAATCAAAGCAATTCTTAGCAGGGACTCAGTTCCCAATATAGACAATGAAAAAAACTGACCCTACAATTCAGAGTAACTATGGGAAGACATAAGAGGCACTTACGCTGGATTGCTCTATGCATTTCCCATAGGTGTCCCATAAGTGGCACCATAACTACGTCGGTGTAAAAGGTCCCGTAGTTACCCTGGATTGTAGCCATAATTTACTTACATTTTCTGTTGAAAGTTTGATGCACGTAGAATAATGATCTGCAATCTGGGCATTTGTCAGCTGCGGGATCGCAGGCAAAGATGTTTCCGTTTGCCTGGAAGAAAAATGGTGGCATTTTTTCCTTCAGTTATAACAGTGGGAGCTTGAATTAATTGCATCATCATTAATAATAATAATATTAATTATATTAATAGTAATAATGCTTTATTGTCATTGCTTTGTGCACCTGTACACCACACCATGAAACTGGGGTGCAATCCATTCGCACCTAACACACACTAAGGACGTTACATCACACACGAAACATTACACATAAAAACATTAGAAGCATTTAACATTAAAACATAAAAACATCCTTCCCATCTCTTCCACCGTTTCAACCAATATTAGATAACCCTTCACACCTGATAGCCCGATATTAATATTGCACTAGTAATATTGCGCTAAGCACTAGATAACTACAGCTCTGGGAATAAAGCTGTTTTTCAATGTATCTGTTCTTGTTTTCATTATCCGATCCCGTCTGCCAGATGGCAATAGTTCAAAGAATAAACGTCCGGGATGAGATGAATCTTTGAAGATGTTATGGGCTTTCTTAAGATACCTGGAGGTATTCAGATCTGCCAGAGGGTGAAAAGGGCCAATAACCCTCTGGAGCGCTTTCCTATCTGCCCCTATGCAATTTCCAAACCATGCACAGATGCAGAAGGTTAGGATACTCTCTACAGAGCAGTGGTAGAAGGTCTCCAGCAGTTTCCCATTTAGTTGTTGCTTCCCCAGAAGTCTCAGGAAATATAGTATCTGTTGGGCCCTCTTTACCCATGCCGCTGTGTGAGCATTCTAAGTCAAATCCAGGAAATGCATAGAGCAATCCAGAGTAAGTGCCTCGTACATCTTCCCATAGTTATTCTGGATTGCATACCTTTGCTAACTGGGCAAGAGGCACTCTTTCAAGTGGGTGTTCCTCTTTTATTTAGCAGGGGGAGAGTAACTGGCCCTCCTCACCCCAGCAATGTCTGTTCTACTGGATTCTGCCAGCGGTTTTTTGCATTTTAGATTGTGAGTCCTTTTGGGACAGGGACCCATTAGCTATTTATTAGCTGTGGGTGGCGCAAGCGGTTAAGACACTGTGCCTATTAACCAGCAGGCCAGGGTTCGAGACCCGGGTCAGCCCCACAGAACAGGGTGAGCTCCTGTCCTTAGCCCAGCTCTGCGACGCCAGCTGGATCCAATCGTATTGGCTCTGCCTTTCCACTGGACTAATTCAGTGGCGTGGAGAGGGGGGATTTGCTGCTTGGATAACAGCCTATCCTCCATAACAATCTAACCCAGGCTTTCATGCTTCGCATGCCGCGTATGTAGCGCCGAGCATACCATAGTCTTTCAAGACTGACGGAGGCCTGCTTTATTAGCTATTAATTTTTTCATTTTCTTTGTAAACCGCTTTGTAAACTTTTTAGTTGAAAAGCTATTGATTGATTGATTGATTGATTGAAGGGCTAGTTGTGTTGAGGACCAAATTCAGAGCACAGCTGGGTACACTGTGGGCTTCCTTCCTCCACTGATTAATCTGGGTTAGTATTGTCAACACTGACTGGGAGAGGTTCCCCAGGATCCCAGACAGGCAAAGGTCTTTCCCAGCCCAGCTTGGGTTCAACCCTGACTCTTCTTTCTGCATACCAACAGGTGCTGTACCACTGAGGAACATCATCATTCAGTGATGAAGTCCTCATCATTCAATGCCATATTAAAAAAAAACCAATAGGCACCTGCTATCCACAGATCCCATATCTGCGTTTCACTAATAAATTTTTACATTATTTCTTACCCTCCACCTGTATCCTGCTAACATTTGCAGGCAGCAAAGAGACAGCAACAGGGAGGCAACAAAGATACGTCATTTGTACGATGGGGGAATTTGTGGTACATCTTCTTCTAGGGTGTGCTACTATCTGTGGAAGCAATAGAAACCTATCCCAAGTGGCACACCTGCACATACAAAGTCCTGCATTCTGCAAACCACACTTACTTGCTGGAGGGAGACTCTAGCACAAGAGGTGATTCAGCGCTGAACTGCAGGTCGATGACCCGCGAGCGCCGCCGCTGCTTCCTTTCACGCTCGTCATCGTTCCCGGGGCAGTTCTCCAGCACGGGGGTGCCAGAAGCGCTCAGAGGCTGCCTCTTGGTGCTGGGAGATACAAAGACACTGTCGAAAGAGACATTCCCTTTGCTGCCCGCAGACTGTGGTGTGGAGGAGCTCATTGTTGCTAGAAAGGAGATATAAATAACAAATTTATTTATTTATATACAGCATATCCCACCTTTCTCACTTAAAAAAAAGAAAACCCAAGACCCGTGATCCATTTTTTAGGCCAGAGCAGGTTTTGTCTCAGTTTCCAGAAAAATCCAGGAAAGTCCTCTGTCCCTACAACATTCCTTCTTCCTGCCTGCCTCCTTACACATCCAGTTGCACCATTTGTTTGACATCCTTACAAATCCCAATACTGGACTTTATTCTTGCCTTTTTAATGTGGGAGGAGTGTGGTTAGTTGGTGAGGATGCTGGAAGGAATACCCACAAGTAAGGTCTTGTGGGACAGAAAAGCTTCAAACAACAGTGTGCCACTACTGATTATGAGCACAATCCTAACCATGTCTACTCAAAAGTAAGTCCCATCGTGTTCAGTGGGTCTTACTCGTGGGAAAGTGTCTTTAGGATTGCACCCTATGTGCTTCCTGCCAAATGCAACTGTGATCTGGTGAATTGCAAGCACTGTGGTACCTTACTTTACGAGCATAATTCGTTCCGGAAGCATGTAATCCAAATTGCTTATATAGCAAAGCAAATTTTCCATAAAAAATAATGAAAACTCAGGCTATTTGTTCCACAACCCAAAAATATACATATGAAAATGATTACAGTACTGTAAGATAATACAAAATAATAAAGAAAATACAAAACAAAGAGAAATTAAAGAAAATAATTGCACTTATGGTACAATCCTAACCATGTCTACTCAAAAGTAAGCCCCATTGGGTTCAATAGGTCTTACTCCCAGGCAAGTGTCTTTAGGATTGCAGCCTTAGGCTGTACTTTGAGAAGTCTTTTGCGAATCTGTCCAGGACACCCCAGAAGTAATGTCATCAACCTGGAAGTGATGTCAATGCTGAACATGATATCGAATAGAAAGGAGCCCTTGGAGGAGCCAGATTTCCAGTGTTTCCCAAGTACTTCAGCCCAAGACTCTTTCCTGAGAATGATAAACTACCCGGGATGCCCAGGAAGTGATGTCATCAACTTGGAAGTGATGTCATGGCTGGACATGACATTATAAATGAAGCAATTTTACTTCCTGTTTGATGTTGCTTTCAGGCATGACATCAATTCTATGGCAGTGTCTCTTCCATGTCTACTCGTAAGTAAGTGCCATTGTGTTCAATGAGGCTTACTCCCAAGAAAGCAGTCCAAATATACCACTCCAAGATGGTGGCATGCAGCTTTTCATGACCTCCCTAAGGGGTTGTTACACCCACTTTGGGAAATCCCTTGGGAGTCATCCAGGACACCCCAGAAGTGATATCATCAACATGGAAGTGATGTCATGGCTGGACATGACATCATAAATGAAGCATTTTACTTCCTGTTTGATGTTCCTTCCAGGCATTATGTCATCAGTGAGGTTTACTCCCAGGAAAGAAGTCCAAATATACCACTCTAAGATGGTGGCATACAGCTTTTGATGACCTCCCTAAGAGGAAATCCCTTGGAAGTCTGTCCAGGACACCCCAGAAGTGATATCATCAACCTGGAAGTGATGTCATGGCTAGACATGACATCATAAATGAAGCAATTTTAGTTCCTGATTGATGTTGCTTCCAGGCATGACATCAATTCTATGTCAATGTCTCTTCCATGTCTACTCACAAGTAAGTGCCATTGTGTTCAATGTGATTTAGTCCTAGGAAGGAAATCTGAGCATCCCATTCCAAGATGGTGTCACCAAGCTTTTTATGACTCCCCCTAAGCGGGTCCTGAAATCTTCTTTCGGAAGCCATTTAGGAGCCTACCTGGGACAATCCGAAAGTGATGTCATCAAACAGGAAGTGATATCATTGTCTGAAGTGATGCCATCAAACAGGAAGTGATGTCATTGTCAGAAGTGATGTCATCAAACAGGAAGTGATTTTTAAAAAACATCTTTTAAATGCCACTTCCAATCAACACTTCATTTCCAAATCAATGCCTCTTTCATGTCTACTCAGAAAGTAAGTTCCATTGTGTTCAATGATATTTACTCCCAAGAAAGCAGCACTAGCATCACATTCCAAGATGGCTGCTCCCAGAGCCAGATTCCAAAATGGCAGCACCCAGTTTCTCATGACCCCCACTTTGGGAACCACTGAGTTAGTCACGCCCCCTATTCTCCACCAATCATCCTCCTCCTCACTCTCTAGCCCCGCCCTCCCCGCAGCACGAACATTCCAAGCTTCAATGTTCCCTTTTGGACCTGCGAGAGGACGTTTTAGCCAATCAGCGATCAGCTTCCATTTCCCGCGTTTCCCTTTTCAACGCGCGTCCTTCAACGTTTCCTATTGGCTAACTGCCAGCCAATCAGAGCCAATTCTCCGGAGCCAATCACCTTTCGCAGCCGCGTTCTGGTCCCGCCTCCCACCTGTCAATCACCGCGAATTCGGTCTGAGGCGGAGGCTCTGCTGCTCCTCTCAGGTATGTGCTGGGCGTACCTTAAGGCCTCGCCGCCCTCCGGAGCTGCCCGGCCGCGTCCTCTTCGCCTCCGCGCTCGCTTCTTTCCGTTCTTGACAGCGGGCAGATTATCTCCGTGAGGCGGCGACCGCCATCGCTTCCCTTCGCTGAGGCTGGGAGGTTTGAATCGAGCGCGCTGGCACATGACGTCACCACGCACGATATGCACGAGCACATAGACTTTCGAAGTGTAGAGTGATGAAGTCGGTCTAACTTCCGGGTTCTCACTCCAGACACGTGTTTTGCCAAACTCAAGGGAGAAGTGAGAGTCAATCAATGGAAACCAATGGATTTCGTTTGGCAGCATCAGCAGGTCTACTCAGAAGTAAGTCCCGTTATAGTCAATGGGATTTCCCCTTAAGTAAATGTGAATAGGTTGGTAGCCCTGCAGCCTTCTCCTTTGCAAGTGTACTCAGAAGTAAATCCCATTATAATCAATGGGGCTTACTCCCAAGTAAGTGTGAATAGGTTGGTATCCCTACAGCCCTACAGACTTTGCAGGTCTACTCAGAAGTAAGTCCCATTATAGTCAATGGGGTTTCCCCTTAACTAAATGTGGATAGGTTGTTAGCCCTGCAGCCTTCTCCTTTGCAAGTGTACTCATAAGTAAATCCCATTATAATGGGGCTTACTCCCAAGTAGGTGTGAATAGGTTGGTATCCCTACAGCCCTACAGACTTTGCAGGTCTACTCAGAAGTAAGTCCCATTATAGTCAATAGGGTTTCCCCTTAACTAAATGTGAATAGGTTGTTAGCCCTGCAGCCTTCTCCTTTGCAAGTGTACTCGGAAGTAAATCCCATTATAATGGGGCTTACTCCCAAGTAAGTGTGAATAGGTTGGTATCCCTACAGCCCTACAGACTTTGCAGGTCTACTCAGAAGTAAGTCCCAGTATAGTCAATGGGGTTTCCCCTTAACTAAATGTGGATAGGTTGGTAGCCCTGCAGCCTAGTCGTTTGCAAAAGTACTCAAAAGTAAATCCCATTCTAATCAATGGGGCTTACTCCCAAGAGGTTTGTAGCCATGCAGCCGTCTTTTACAGGTCTGCTCAGGAGAAAATCCCATTATAGTCAATGGGACTCACTCCCAGGAATGAGTGCAAGATTACTGCCTACTCCTTTGCAGGTCTACTCAGAAGTAAGGCCCATTATAGTCAATGGGGTTTTTCCTTAAGTAAATATGGATGGGTTGGTAGCCCTGCAGCCTAGTCTTTTGCAAAAATACTCAGAAGTAAATCCCATTATAATCAATGGGGCTTACTCCCAGGTAAGAGTGCAAGACTATTGCCTAGACCTCTACAGGTCTACTCAGAAGTAAGTCCCATTATAGTCAATGGAGCTTACTCCATTATAGTCAATGGAGCTTACTCCCAGTTAAGTGTGGATAGGATTGTAGTCCAGGCTTCACAAGCTCAAGCAGGAGACTTTTGCTTCTTAAAGCAAAGACTTTATTCACGACACAAATTATTTATTTATTAGAAAATAGTGAAATATGCCCCGTTGGGGAGCAAAATACCCCCTGTACGCCATCCCCCCATTGCATATGACACCCCTATGCACATCACGCCCATGCGCTTGCCTCCCTACATCTCCACGGAAATGGGAAGACCAGTGAGTTCTGCCAGCCGACGTTAGGATTGCACAAAAAATTATTTTAAATACCTTTTTATACATGCACAATATTCAATAAATCAATCACCAGTATTTATATACTGCTTTTTAGCAAAAAAAAGTTCACAAAGCAGTTTACAAAGAAAATGAAATAAACAAAGGCTTTATTTTTATTAAGAATATTTTATGATAAATATTAACAACAATAATATATATCGTTATCGTATTAATATTATCAACTATTACTATTAATATATTTTATTAAAATATTTTTATAAAAGATAAAGTGATTGTTAATACAAACTGTTTTTAAAAAAAAATTCTTTCTAAATTAGAGATGTTGTCAGCCTCAATAAGAACATCAGAAGAGCCTCTGCTGGATCAGGCCCCAGTCCCATCAAGCGCACCTTCTTGAATCTCAGCAGCCACCAGACGTCTCAAGGAGCACAAAGGACAACCAGATCCCTGCGTCTGACCTGAGTTGCCTATTCGTAAAGCAAGAGGTTGCACGTACCCATCACAACTTGTAACCTGGTATGGACTTTTCTCCCAGAAATGGGTCCAGTCCCTCTTAATGACATCACCACATCTTGTGGCAAGGAGTTCCAAAGACTAACTACATGCTGGGTCTTTTTGTGTGTCCTCACACTCCATTTCAGTGGGTGTCCCTCCCCTGGTACTAGCATTGTCTGAAAGGGAAAAGGGTGCTACTCGATGCAATTCCTGCATGATTTTGTATGTGTCCTTCATGTCCCCCTTTCAGGCACCTCTTTTCTATATGGAAGAGCCTCAAATGTACTTGTTGATCTGCTACAAAAATTCCCCAAATATCCCAAAGGGTGCAATCCTGTCTTATCCTGTCCTTATCTTGTCCTATCCTATACCAATCAATAGGTCAGTGATGGCTAACCTTTTCCACACCGAGTGCTGACTGATGGCACTCTTGCCCAGCACATGTGGCTGGGACTCTGGATATGCACACTGGGCCAGGAACACCCTGAGCCTAATGCGCATGCCTGGATTTCAGGGCATGCGTACTGGACACCAGAGTGCCCTGCTCTGCGTGCTTTGAAGCAGAGCACACTTGTGCCCAGCATGCATGCCCAGAACTCTTCGAAGAAGACCCGACTGAGTGTGTCGGTGCCCAGCACACATGCCCAAAACTCTGAGCATGCACAAAGTATAATTGTGCTTCAGTCTGAAAGCTGCTGACTTGATCTTTGCTGGAACCTCAGAGGTCTTGTTTTTTTGGGGGGAGATACCAGTCTCAACCTCAGTATCTTTATGCTTCCATTTGTGGCTTTGTTAAAAATCCATCTCTCATCTCATACAACCAACTGTGAGATTTGGGGAGCAAATCTAGGGAAGCCCAGATATAGGGTTACCATAATTCTCTTCCACAAAATCTGGACCGGACCCCCTCTGTCACACTTGCCAGCATATGAACACAATCCCCCCAAATTTGTACTGTCCCTCTTTTTGGGGACATAAAGCTACCCTGCCCTCATTTCATTGGAACCTGGTACAGAAGCCGTGCCAGAAAGTGCATTAATAACGATGGAATGTGTATTTTAATAGAGCAATGTTTAAAAATACATTGCTGGTAACAACAGAGTCACCTTTCCAGCCCTGTCACAATATGGGATTCTATGGCCAGCCAAAGGTGGTGTGGATGATTTACGGATTCTGCGGCCAGCCAAAGGTTGTGTGGACGTTTTACGGATTCTATGGCCAGCCAAAGGTGGTGTGGATGTTTTATGGTTTCTATGGCCAGACAAAGGCGGTGTGGTTGTTTTACGGTTTTTATGGCCAGCCAAAGGCGGTGTGGTTGTTCTATGGATTCTGTGGCCAGCCAAAGGCAGTGTGGATGTTTTACGGATTCTATGGCCAGCCAAAGGTGGTGTGGATGTTTTATGGTTTCTATGGCCAGACAAAGGCGGTGTGGTTGTTCTATGGATTCTGTGGCCAGCCAAAGGTGGTGTGGATGTTTTATGGTTTCTATGGCCAGCAAAAGGCAGTGTGGTTGTTCTATGGATTCTGCGGCCAGCCAAAGGTGGTGTGGATGTTTTATGGTTTCTATGGCCAGCCAAAGGCGGTGTGGATGTTTTATGGATTCTATGGCCAGCCAAAGGTGGTGTGGATGTTTTATGGATTCTATGGCCAGCCAAAGGCGGCGTGGACATTTTATGGATTCTATGGCCAGCCAAAGGCGGTGTGGATATTTTATGATTCTATGGCCAGCAAAAGGTGGTGTGGATGTTTTATGGATTCTATGGCCAGCCAAAGGCGGCGTGGATGTTTTACGGAGCTGACCTCTGCTATTCTTCCCACCGTGACCAGAGAGCCCTCAATCTCTCTATCACCTCCACAAACTCCTTCATCGCTTTGGCGTGAAGGCCACGATCCTGTTCCAGGTGTTGGAAAAGATTGGGAGGGTTTGCGCTCCGGAGGGCCTGAGGGATGGGTATCCGGATGGGCAAGGAGATGTTTCCGATCACAAAATGTGGAAGGTATTTTTCCTTCAGGGCAGTGTTCACACACAGGAGGAGATCCTGAATGCGTAGTGCAATCTGGTCAGAGTCCCAGTCCAGCCTGGGCTCGGCAAGCAGGAGGTGCATCAGGCAGGTCTTGTAATGGTAATCACTAAGCACCGGCTTCTTTCTCCCAGTCGGGCTGCACTCTTTCAGAAAGATGACAATCTGAAGGCATCTCAGATGGCAGCTGTCCTCTGGAAGGTGTTGGCTGACCCACTCGAAAAAGAGAAACTCCAGGATAGAAAGGTTCCTCTGCCACACCGTTCCGGTTAAGCGGTCCTTCTCATCTCCTTGGGTGGCCAGAAAGACCAAGGAGTCTCCTACTTTCACCCCAAGGATGAGGTCAATGGAAACGGTTCTGCCAGATTTAAACAAAAGCTTTAGCCGGCACGATGTGTTGGAAGGCTGAGGCACAAGATCCAGCTTGTATTTGTAACTGATCTTCTCCCAGCCCTCCACCACCAGGTCTTGGAACCAGTGGACAGTTCTATCGACATCCAGGTGAGAGCTAGTGCATAAGTCATTGATGGTGGGACCTTCGCTGCGGTTCTGTTGTGAAGACGGATGGTGAACGGAGCACACCACGTCCCCCAGGAGTCTCTCCCTCTTGCACAGGCACTCCATTTCTACCAAAATATGTCCATGCTTGCTTGGGGTATGCCCCGCCTCGCTCATCTCCACATGGAAGGAATGGCCTTTGGGTGGTGAGATGGGCACCAGTACCTGAAAAGGCTTCAAGCCTTTCTGAATATGCCACCCTTCGAAGGCACTGCCCACCCCAATGCAGTTCTCCAGCAGAAGGTTTTGTTTAGGGAGGTCATCCCGGCACGCATCGAGCAGGTCATTCACAAAAGTCTCGACAAAACTGCATACATCGGTCAAGTTACTGGTGTCCGCCTCCACGTGACGGTCATAGAAATCTTCCAGGATCTTTTGCCTGGTCATGTTATTTTCAGGTTCCAAGTTGGTATCATCCTCATTGTCATCAAAGTCTTCATAAGAGGCTGTGCTGGACTCGTCTGAGCTGGAATCATAGGCAGGATGTGTCACTACGGTGTGTCGGCAGCACCCAAAGAGGAAGAGGATGACCAGCCCCACGTAAGGCCACCCATCCCAGGTTCCTTCATTCGCGTCTGGATTCCTGGATGCCCAATCCTTCTCCTGACTCCAGCTCCAATTCTCCTGGTCTTTCTGTAACTGCTCCATATTTTTGTTCATCCGTTCCTTATATTCATATAGTTGAGACTGCGTGGCCAAGTCATCGTCATCGTTGACTCTCGGCGATTTGTACAGCAGAAGGAGCGCAGCCAGGAAAATGGCGAAGCCCAGAGCCATCTCTACTGCCGCAGACCCTGGAAAAAGTCAGGAGAGAAAAGGATTCAAACTGGAGCCATGTTGGCACCTTGTTGCCAAAGAAAGCAGTGCAGACACCCCCACTTGTGGGATGGGGTAGGGGCCAGAGCACCATCCAAGAGTGAAAACGGATGGAAAGTGGAACCCCATCTATTTTAGTTTATAAATGTTGCTTCCAATGCTTTTTAGCTAACAAATTGCAAATGCCCCTTTGATCGTGCCAATTCCTGCTGCCCTCAAAGGTTTCTGCAAGTGGATTCTCCTTAATTCCTTCAGAAATGGGATGAAACCAAGACAAGGAGGGCAATTTTGGCTTTTAGAGCAGCAGGGAGGTTGAAAGAGCGGAACATGCATTGAATGAAGGAGTTCTGGGTAGAAGTGAAAGGTGTTGAAAGAGTGGATCGTCAGAAAACAAACCGTCAGAAAGTGGGGGATCCCTGTACTTAGACACATTATCAGGGAGGGGAGAAGCATCTGCAACAAAGTCATCAGAATTTGGCACCTAGAAAAGTGGAATTCTGCAACCTGTATATTTTAAGATAATTATTATTCAGAACAACCCTTACTTCCTAGTACCTGCGCAAAGGAAGGGCAATGCAACACTTGAGGAGACCTCCATATCGGAAAGGTGTGGAAAGAGTGTCGGAAATGGGGACGCCCCCCTCTCTTAAAGCAGAGAGGGAAAATCTCTGCGCAGAGCACTAAATCCCTCCTGCTGGTCATGTGCCTGACGCCATGGATAGTTTGACAACATGGAGCTGGTGGACAAATAATCGGGTTTAATGAAACACAACTTCAAGGGTTGTCTGAATTCTCTTCCACAGAATCAGGGCAGGACCTTCTGTCCCATTTGCAGGGATGTGAACACAATCCCCCCAAACTGGGATTGTCCATGTTTTTCGGGACACGTGGCAACCCTCAGGACTTGTTCCCGAGTAAGCACGCATTGTGCTGCAGGCTGGACGGAACTTAGATCCCACTAAGTGTGTTTAAGATTAAAATCTCTGTCTCGTCATCCCATTAATTGCCAAAGGGACCATAGATGTGAACAACCAAAGAAATAGATGTCTCTCATGTAGATGTTGACGTAATTGACCTCAGAAGCTTTACAGGCTGCAGTCATATCTCTGCTTTCCTGGGAGTAAAAACCATTGACTATAATGGGGACTTACTGTATTTACTCGAATTTAATGCTCACATTTTCCAGCCAAATTCAGTCTTCGAAATCAGTGGATGCATTAGATTTAATGATTCTTTAAATCTGAGTAAAAGTGGTGTTTCGATTATAAGAATAGGGTGTGCATTAAATTCAATGGCACATTAGGATCAAATGAATACAGTGCTTTTGAGCAGGCCAACCTAGGATTGGGCTGTCATGCCAGCAACCACTGGGGAGCATGACTAACCCATGCGCTGGGGGCTCAGATGCAAAGCATATCATATAATACAGCTGCGCCTTAGGCATGTCTACTCAAAAGTAAGTCACATTATAGTCCTACAGATCTTACTATACCAGTAGTTTTTTCACATATTGTATAAGACATATATCATTCAATATATTGGAATCATATCATAGAGCTGAGAGACATCTAGTCCAACTCCTTGACTTGGACTGCAATCCTAACCATGTCTACTCAGAAGTAAGACCCATTGTGTCCCAGGAAAATGTCTTTAGGATTGCAGCCTAGGATAAATTCTAGCCCAGATGCCTCAACGTTGAGCAGATGCTTTCAAGGTTGGAGGAGGTAGTCGGATCTGCCCTGTATTGGCCTAGCAACCAGCATTTAGAGTTAGAGCACAATTCTAACGTGTCTACTTAAAAGTAAGCACCACTATGTTCATTGGGTCTTCCTCCCAGGAAAATGTCTTTAGGATTGCAGCCTTAAACTGCTTTGAACTTTGAATTAAGCTCCACTTAATTCCACTTGGCTGTCCTTCCATCATAGAGCCATCACTTGGCTCTCCTCCTTCCCTTTTTCAATCCAAGCCTCCAAGCCAACACTTGACTCTCCCCCTTCCCCTTTCCAAGCCCTCCTTTTCATTCCCGCACCCCTCCTGGAACTGCCTCTGGAGGCAGGTAACTCTTAAAAGGGGCAGCGCTTTATAATTCCAAGGTTCTACATACTATTCCCAGGTGGTGCACCATCTTGTTTCTCAAGCCAGGGACTGCTGCAGGTGCCCTCCTCTCTGGCATCTCCTGAACTGACTCTCAGCCCCCCATTATTACTCAGTTGACTGTGAAGTCACACCAGCCCCAAAGTCACTTGTCCCTAAAAGCAGAGAGCAGCAAATTAAGATGCCTTTCAAGGGGTTGTGATTCCCAGTTTACCTGGATCCTTTGCTATGGAACTTCTCCACTCTACTGGGATGGAGAAATACTAGCAGGAGCACAGAACTTTCTCTCCGGTCCTCCAGTTCGGTCCACCCTCCTGTTCACATCCATAGCTCAAGCTACGTTTTGCCAGATGTACAGTACACCTCTGCTAGAACCCTGAAATTTTCTACAGGAAAATAGATTTGAGGTTAGATTTCCTAAAGGTCAGAGCTTCCTGGCCCTGGAGCAAGGTCTGCCTCATGCATTTGTGAGCTCTTCCTCTCTGTAGAGTTGCCTACACTGATCAGGGGTTGGACTAGATGACCTCAAGGTCCTATCCAACTCTTAACATCCTGTGATTCTAAGCATACTGTATATATGAACCACTTTGACTGTTCCAAAGTGCTATTCCAGAGCTAAGCATGATTTCTTAGTCGATCCAACTTCTGCTGGCCTAACTGAGGGTTAGGAGGCTAATACGTTAATGGGGGTTACATCAACCATAGTGATACCGCTGCCTTTAGGCTGTATTGTAGTTTATTCTGTATGGTCTGTTATGGGAGGAGATCCATCATGGGGATGACATGAGGTCTGGCTCCAGGTGATTCAAACCCTAGTGACACCTCTGTACCAAGGATTGAATCAGGGACCTTCTGCAAGTAAAACAGGTGATCTATCACTATTTAAAACAGGTGATCTATCACTGATCTATCACAGCCTCTTTTACAATATGGCCTGGTTTCCTTTAACCTGGGGTGGGGGAATATGCTTCACTCCAGCTCTTCTACCTGCACCACCAGCCTGCACTGGTCTCCACTCCTTAAGAGATAAAAGAGGTTTGAAGGTGTCTGAGTGATGAACACCATCCAAGAGCCTGAAGAAAAAATTGCTGCAAATTCGGGGTTGGGTTTGGTTGCTTTTTTCCAGCAGGGTCGGAGAGATTAGACCAATTCAGCAACACCTTCCCCTGGGAGAATGAGGCTCCGAAATAGCGATAGAGCTGACCACAAGGTGATGGTGAGGACGGACAGCCTGTTATTGGGAGGCTTAGAGAAATAAACATTGCTCTTGGAGGGTGGTGGAAGCAACAGCTGGAGAAGGAGAATGGGCTGCCTCGGAGCTGGACTTGGATACCTTTCATGTTTTGGATGAAAAGTCCTGGATATTTCAAATACTGTTGACTGATGTGGAAAGAGCAGGATTTACAAAGAGATCACACAATAAAGCGGCCAGTCTATGCACACTGAAGGCCCAATCCTTTCCAACTTTCTAGTGCTGATGCAGCATCAAAGAAAGCTTGAGATTCCCTTATCTTGAGGTTGCCTCCATGACTGGCGTCTCGGAGATGCAGTGTGCACCCCATTTGCACAGTTGTACCAGTGCTGGAAAGGTTGGATACAACTGGGCCCTTACTGTGGTGTAAATCTCCTTGACTATAGTGTGAACTTGCTTCTGGGTAAACCTGGTTAGGATTGTGCTATAAAACCCATATTCACACATGACATGTGCGTAAACACACCCCTTGTATTTCAAAAACACATGCGGGATAATACTCATATGGGTATCAATGATACCATATTTGCTCAAATCTAACACATCTTTTCCAGCTGAATTTAGAGTGCAATACCAAGCATGTCTGCTCAGAAGTGAGTCCCATTGTATTCAATAGTACCTACTCCCAGGAAAGTGTGGTTAGGATTGCAGCCTGAGAGCACAGCCCTAATGTCTACTCAAAAGTAATACCCATTGTGTTCAATAAGTCTGACTCCTAGGAATGTGTTTTAGGATTGAAGCCCTAGTCTCCAAAATCAGGGTGTGCATTAGATTTGATGGCACATTAGATTTGAGTAAATACAGTATTTCTGTTATAAGTATATGCCAGCATTTACTGTATTTACTCAAATCTAAAGCTTACCTTTTCAGCCAAATTCAGTCTCCAAAATCTGGGTGCGCATTAGATTTGATAGTTAATTAGTTTTGAGTAAATACAGTATTTTGATTATAAGTATATGGTGCACCTTACATTTGATGTTGCATTAGATTCAAGTAAATACAGTAGTTTAATAGTTTACTTACTATATTGTAATAAAAATGTGGCAAAGGCTGCAATCCTAAAGACACTTCCCTGGGCCTAAGACCCATTGAACGTAATGGGGTTTACTTTTGAGAAGACATAGTTGGGATTGTGCTCATAAACCCATTGTTGTATGAAAGTGGTTGTAGCACTACTGACCCCTGACCAATTAAGATATGCAGAACAATGTGCAATCATCGATCAAACACCCACGTTTACTCATATCTAATGTGCCTTCTAATCTAATGTGCAGCCCAATTTTAAAAAGCTTGAGATAAAAAATGTTTACTGGTGACTGTAATGTGCAGCTGCAATGCAGGTGTAAAAATTTTACCGCATACAACAAGGTGTTATATGACAACAATAATATGACAATGGGTTTATGTTATGATTTTTACCGAATTGCACCATTCCTGGCGGAAAACCCATTGAACATGCTTTCCACCCATGGGGACTTTTTTATAATGAGAAAGGCTACCTTCTGCATGACGTGTTGTGACGTGAAATAAATAAAGGTCTAGCATTTTAAGCAGTCCTAAAAAAGATCCCAGAAACTTACTGGATGGAAGGCAGGTGGAGCAACTGTGTCAACCTGATCCCGCCCCCTTGAGCATGGCAGGGCTAATGTTTGAATTGTCACATGGCGACGGGCATATCCTGCAATATAATCCCCTTGTGTCATCTCCGTAATCGCCCTTTGATACCCTGCAATGTGACACCTCATAAGAGCCCCCTATGGAAAGGACTCCAGGATCAGAGGAAGAAGGAGGCAGAGGAGGGTCCTCTGTGGACAGCTTGGGACGTGCCATGTGCCGAGTTAAATTTAGAATCCCTTTGCCGACTTTAATGGCGTTGCTGTGGATTTACACCAGTTCTAGACCAGGTGTCAGTGACATCCTGGCTCCCAGGCTTGTGGGAAACACCGGGAGGGAGCGCACAAGGCCTAAAAGCTACATTATATGACCTCTCCTGGGGTCCCATTGCAATGACCCGTGAAGCTCTAGGAAAGCTTCTATGAACGAGTCTTTTTAAAAAAGAGAGTCATGTTTCTAGTCCTCATGGCTATGGAATTAATACACCATTCCCATCTGACCCCTTCTCCATTGATGCAGCTGCGCCATCGGAGCACATGCTGAATCAAATGGTCGAGGTGGACACAAAACCCAAAGGTCTGCTCCAGGTAAGGGAACTTTTGTTCCTTTTTCTGGGGATAAGCCTCAGTTCCATGATGGGTTGACAGACTTGTGCCAGTTAAGTAGAAAAGTGGATTGAGGTTTGGAAGAGGACAGAGGGCAAAGAGAGGGTGGAATGGAGAAGAGATCAGGGCAGAAGATGGGCAGATAGGGCCCATCTGTCTATTGATAGGGGATCTGTATGTATCCTGTAGATACCTATAGGGTATCCTCTCTCTCTCTCTCTCTCTCTCTGTATGTATGTATGTATGTGTGTATTTGGGGAGGGTGTTCCTTCTGAGATGAAGGCACTGCATGGGGGTAGATGTGCATGGTATGGTGTTGCAGAAGGGGGTTGATGTGCATGGGAAGGTGGTGCATATGGGGGTTGATGCGCATGGAGGTTGATGTGCATGGGGAGGTTGATGCATGTGGGAGGGTGATGCATGTGTGGGATGTTGCTGTGCATGGGGGTAATACGCATGGGAGGGTTTGTGCAATGGGGAATGGTGTATGGGGGTGTATTTTACTCCAACATCACGGGTACAGTTTGCTAGCATACACACGCACGCACACACACACACAGAGAGAGACCATATTTACTTGAATCTAATATAATTAGATTAATGTGCCATCAAATCTAATGCTCTCCCTGATTTTGGATACTGAATTCAGCTGAAAAATGTGAGTGTTAGATTTGAGTAAATACAGTATATAAATATAGATACCTATAAGGGATCCTATAGAAAGGAGATAGAGGCCAGGACTGGCCCCAACCCATGTCTCATTCTAATCAACTGCAGGAATCAACTCAGACTTGTGCCAGTGATATTGCTGGTGCAGGTCCAGGTTGACCCATCAGGGCTGACTGAGGGGTAAGGGGATTAATGTCTCCTTAGCCCAGCGGGGTCCAAACATTTTGCACAAGACCCACATCATGTCTCTGACACTGTCGAGGGCTGAAAAAATGCTTTACATTTGAAATTTGAATAAATTTACATATAAGAGTATTAGAGCCAGATGGCGGGGTGTGGTGGCGCAAGTGGTTAAGACATTGCCCATTAATCAGCAGGCAAGGGTTTGAGACCCAGGTCTTACATGACAGGGTGAGCACCTACCCTTAGCCCAGCTCTTGCCCACCTAGCAGTTCAAAAGCATGCAAACGCAAGTAGATAAATAGGTACCACTTAGGTGGGAAGGGAACAGCGTTTCCTTGTGCACATGGGCCACTTATCGTACATGTTCCACTTGTTCCACTTGTGTTCCACTTGTTCTATAGCTCTAGAAATGGGGATGTGCATGGAATGGCTCCAAAGTGGAGGGGCCCCTAGCATTCTAACTCTGACTGCCCCCTTCTAGCTATGCCACTGCCTGACACCAAATGTATACTCCCTTACCCAATGATGCAACTCCGTATATATTTCTATTTATGACCATATTCCATAACCACAAAAATAGAACACCATAATGTAGGACACCCAAGAAAAATGCAGGACACAACAAAGTAGAAGCTAAAAACACTCATATATATATATAGCTTCCATATGGTTAATTTAAACACTGTTCTAGTTATTAGTAAATTTAGAATGATCACATATTACATAAAGGTCTGCAATCTCTTTCCTGGGAGTAAGACCCATTGAACACAATCAGACTTACTTTTGAGTAGACATGGTTAGGATTGTACCCATAATTTATTAATTATTAAGGCTATATACTGTCTGCTCACAAGGAAAAAGAGGACATTGTAGTTTTTTTCCCCAGAGCACAAGGCTAATAAAGAGGGCATGTTCTGGAAAAAGAGGACACATGGAATTATTGCATGGGCAAAAGATGATGTGGGGGAAAAAGAGAATGATGAGCTAGAGCTGGGCAGTCCAACTAGGTTCCTACTCCAGGTCATGTTGGTTTCAAGATGCCTGCCAAGGGCTGGAAGTGGCCTTCTTAAGGTCAGGGTAGATTTGCTCCCCTCGCTTGGGGCTTTGCTGTGGTTGCATTAGCGCTGGAAAGTTAGATAGGATTGGGCCCCCAGTTTTTCCAGTTGTCCCCATCGGCCTTAATGATTGTCTCCTCTGGACTAGAGCATTAGACATGCTCCTCTCATCATGTCCTCTCCTCTTCTTTGTGAATCCAGCATAACAAGAGGAGAAGTAGGGACAGGTCGGAGGTCAGAAATGGGAACACTTCAGGTGGTCCCCTGGAGAAATTTGGTCACATACATTTTAACAAGAGCCAGGATGTCGTAGTGATTCAGGACCTAGAAGATCCAAGTTCCTCACTTGGTCATGAAGCTCCCTAGGTGAACCATTGTTGCAGGAGTAAACAATGGGCTGGGCTTTGGTGGGCACCACTAGGCACTGGCACTTGCACCAGGCAATGAGCATCAGGGGACGCTGGACACTGGCCACCTTCTGTGGGAGGACATCCAAGTCAGGGAAAGGGGATGTGGTCCCCAGGTATGTGAGGAAGGTTGGGATATTTACAGCCTGTGGCGGGGTGAGCTCAAGCCACCATACGGGGTGCGAGCTACTGGAATAACCTTTCTTGAGGCAGATGCTGTGCCTTCCTGTAGGGCCGAGCAGTGCTTAGGATTCAGCGATTCCAGGCGGCCTCATAAATCAAGCTGTCGTCTGGCTTGAATTACGAGGATCTTCCAGTAACGACAGACAGCTAATCTCACCCTCCTTAGCTGAATTACTGTCTATTACTTTCAGGCCCAATCAGGACCCCGAGTACTTTGGAGTCGGAGAAAGAGGGACATTTCCAAGGGGCCGGAGACACTTGCTGCCCCAAAGACCTGTCATCAAAGTTATAAATATACTGACTTGTTTGCAGAAGAACAAATTTAGCTTGTCCAGAAGGTCAAGGTGGCAGGCAGCCCGGTCTGGCTCCAAATAGCCCTCCATTAAAATCGTTGGCATGGTTGAGTTTCACAACCAAAGGAGGAGAACGGAGAGGGACAAGGAAGGTGGAAAGTGTGGGAAGACACAGGTCCGTTCATCTGAAGCTGCCTTATACGGAGTCAGGGTCCATCAGTATCTGTTGTAGCAAGATGTGGGGCATTCAGTGGCATAGCTAAGCCCTATGGCACTTGGGGGTACAAATTTGTCCACAACTTTGATTTGCAACCAGTGTGCCCTGGAACATTGGTATGCTGATATTCATAGGTGTGCCATGGGAATTGGAGAATTTATTTATTAAATAAGTATCTATTGATAGGGTCATTGAGGGATCTTAACCCCCCACCAGCAGCATGGTGTGCATTGTCAAATATCAAAAGACCGATGTACACAAGGGAGCTTACTTTTGAGTAGACATGGTTAGGATTGTGCCCTAAGTCTAATTCCATGTTTGGGACCATTAGAAAAGGTATTGAGAATAAAACGGTTAATATTATAATGCTGTTGTACAAATCGATGGTTTGGCCATACCTGGAGTATCATGTCCAGGTCACCACATCTCAAAAAGAATGTACAGGTCCTTGTTGTACATGGATTTTTAATACACGGATTTGACTCCACACAAATGGCCATTAAGTTTAAAAAACTGCTTTTCTACTGTTGTAAAGAGGAGGTCATGCAAACAATCATTCCATTCTGCAGTCCCTGAAACAAACCCCTGCAGATACTGAGGTGCTACCTTATTCCATCAGGTGCAATGGAATATGGAAGTGAGTATTTAAATCTCCATTGCCCCTGCTTACTCTTCCACTCCTGGATTGAGAGAGGAAGAGGAAGGAAAAATGTGGAAGGGAGATGGTGCTGAACTAGAAGATTGGAGAGAGGAAGGAGCAGAGGCTGGCACAGCATTGGAGAAGGGGGCAGCATTTGGTATGCTGTGTCCAGGTGGGCCAGTCCGGACCACAGCTTAGAAATGGGAGTGATGCTATATCAAGTGGAAGTACCCTCAGCTACAGCCATTAACTGTGCTTAATGCTTTCTGACGATACACTCTTTCAGTACCTTTCAATTATACCCAGAACTTGTTCATTCAACACATGTTCCACTCTTTCAACCTCTTTCTGCTGTCCTTAAGGCAAAATTGCCCTCCCCCGTGTTCTAGCTCCTGGTCTAATCCCATTCCTGAACAAATTCATGAGAATCCATTTGCAGAGATCTTTGTGTAGCAGCAGGAATTTGCAAGATAAAAGGGACATTTACAGTTTGCTACATAAAAAAGCATTGGAAGCAACAGTGATAAACTAAGTTGGGTTCCACTTTTCAACAGTTTTCACTTTTGGACAGTGCTCCCTTCCCTAACCTGTCCAATAAGTGGGAGGATCAAAGGTTCAGAGCTTGTCTAAAGGTGTACCTTGTTCCTTCAAAAGGATCCAAGAACAGGCAGGCACACCAACATCACCCTAGCAGGATTCCTCGCTCAGAGAACCTCTTGTCCAAATTTAGTTTCAATGTCATGGTCTTCAAGATAGTATTTGTTCCTTACATTGGTTGTGCTTTTTGGAGTCTCATACAGAGGTCTTCTCCATCACCTGCTTCTTGAGTTCCTTATAACTGCAGCTGCTAAGGATCTCCTTCAGGTGACATCAGAGGTCCACCCTTAAGTGATGACCTCCCCAACTACACATCTTCCATCTTCCCTTTTTCAAATCATATGAGCTTTCAGCCTGGAGAAGAGGAGGCTGAGAGGAGACATGATTGCCCTCTTCAGATACCTGAAGGGCTGTCATAGGGAGGAAGGGGCCAATTTGTTCATAGCTGCTTCTGAAAGCAGAACCAATGGGGACAAACTGCAAGAGAGGAGATTCCGGTTGGATATCCGGAAAAAATTCCTGACGGTGTGGGCGGTTGGGCAGTGGAACAGACTGCCAAGGGAAGTGGTGGACTCTCCCTCACTGGGGATCTTCAAGCAGAAGCTCCACAAGCACCTGTTGGGGATGCTCTAGGGGGATTTCCTGCTGCAGGCAGGGGGTTGGACTGGATGGCCTACTAGGTCTCTTCCTACTCTATGATTCTATTATTCAGTCTGGTTTCTTTGGATGGTCATTGTGTGTCTAGACTATACCAGTTCAAGCAATCATCAATCAATCAATCAATCAATCAATAGTATTTATATACCGCTTTCCAAGAAAAAGTTCAGGCAGCAGATAGAGAGCTCCTAATAAACAGCAGTCTCCTTTATCTACAGAATCAAGACCTGCACCCACCGTGAGTTCCAAAAACCTCCTTGATGTGACCAGAACCCACATGGCCCATACAGACCTCATAGTGGTTCCAGATGTGACCTGAAAAATGTTCCGTTTGTATAGAGTCGCCCTGTTGGTCTGGAACCTATGGATTTAATGATCCACAGGTTTGGGGATCTGTGGGAAGGGGGTGTGGGAACGGATTGCAGAGGACACTCTGCGGGGCAAACCCCTTCCATGAACTTCAGAGTCGGAGCCACTGATGCCAAGAGGTGACGTGTTTCTCCAACAGCTTCTCCGCTCAGCTGTCACAGCTGTTTGTGAATTCCGGCCTGTTTTATTCTGCCTTCAAACAGCTGCTGGGGTGGTGTAAGGAAGAAGGAAGTGTGTGATCAGAAGCTGCAAGGAATGTTTGGATCCTGGGGTGGGGGGTGGTTGGGGGTAGCAAGCTTTGAATGCACTGAGAATGCAGAGGAAATGGAAGGACAGAGCGAAACGAGGGGGGATGTGTGCATGAATTGGGAGACCCCAAAGTCCTCATAAAATGGGTCGGGGTTTGCCCACCCCGTTATAGAGCATCTTGTTTCTATGTTGAAGGAACTCTAATCTTTTGGGACACGAGGTAAGTTAAGGATGGGCGCCTGATACGAGGAAGGGGCAAATTTTCCTCCTGGTGGCTGTATTTCGTCCAGTTCCTTTCTCCGTCCCCCCCAATAAGTTTGCACCATAAACACATGCAAAAAACCTCACCATCATTAGCTGTAAGTGTTCATGAACTGCTATACAGTGGCATAGCTAGAGGTGGGCAGAGCAGGTCAGCTTTGGAGGGAACCTCACCACTTTGGAGCCATTCCGGGCTGGGGGGAGCAAAACGGAGCCGTACGGAAACCAAGAAACCAAGAGGAAAGGAAAGAGCACAATCCTAAGCATGTCTACTCAAAAGTAAGCTCCATTTTGTCCAATGGGTCTTACTCCCAGGAAAGTGTCTTTAGGATTGCAGCCCAAACCTCCTGGCTACTCAAGCAGTGTGCCAAAGTTGGCATACCAACCTCCAGTGCTCCACAACTTTTTGCTCCCTAAATCCAAAAAGAAAGAGAGAAACAGAGTACAACAGGAAGTGTAGAGGAGAAGAGAGAAGAGTGGAGGACTAGAGTGTCCAAGAGGATCTGCACTTCTTCGATTGTGTTTCCCTGCTCCTTTACAAAGCACAGTAGAAGGGACAGAGGGCAAGCAGAAGGATCCTGCCCTCATCCTGATGCTCCTTAGAGCACAATCCTAACCATGGCCTTGGAGTGAAGAGATCTCACAGTTCCAGACAGGTCCCCAAAAGTGGGACCGTCCCAGGTTTCCGGGACGTATGGCAACCCTATACATTTGCCTAGAAAAACTGAGCTGTTTGGAGATGGAGAGTGATTCCCAAATGTTCTCCGTAGCCAGGCTGCCTGGATCTCCGGAGAGAAAGGAGGCTTGGAGAGCAGCACACCACTTTCTTCAATCATTCAGCCGTAAGGAAACATGGAAACCTGATCTCCTCCTTGGAATGGTGCAGAAGCAGCTATCCTGACCCATCTTTCAAGTCCTAATTAGCCAGCTGGAGGCCCAGCATCCCCTGCCCATCACCGGACAGCCAGACCCTGTCAGTGAGCAATGCTTGGACAAAAGGGAGAGACGAGGCCATCCATGTTTTTGGCCTATAGATCTATGGGCCAGATCTCAGTCACATACGTATGTGGTTCTTGAGCATTTCATCCCTGGACCCGCTTCTGAGAATGACAATATGTTCAGGACCCCCTTGGAAATGATGTCAGAACCTTGGATGTGATGTCATGGCCAGAAGCAGCATTATACAGAAAGTGACATCACCATGATACCACAGCTCCTCCATGTCTACTTATGTTCTAACTCCCATTATGTTCTAACTCCCAGGAATGTACGGATGGCAGCATGAGTGCCATCCCTACGTTCCAAGATGGCGGTGCCAGGGTGACCATACAGAATGGAGGACACAGGGCCCTACCTTGAGCTAACCCTGTCTAAATTCCTTCCTCTATTCCAGTGATTTTCAATCAGTGTGCCAAGGCACACTGATGTGCCATGGGTAGTTCTCAGATGTGCCATGGGAATTTGGAACAGGACATATTAATAGGAAAACTTGGAGATTTGAACAGCACTGTGTGCCTTGTCAATGGTAAAAACAACTGATGGTGTGCCGTGAAATGAAAAAGGTTGAAAATCACTGCTCTATGCAGTGCTTAAAGGTAGAAGCATTTTGTCCTCCATTCTTTATGGTCACCCCGGGTGGTGCCCAGGGGCAGATTCCAAAATGTGTTGCCCAACCTTTTGTGATCCCCCCTGAAATGAAGCTGAAACCTCCCCAAGGGTGTCCCCACCCCCAGTTTGAGAACCTCTGTCATAGTGTATCTGCCACACAGGTACTGTGCTGGAAAGTTCCCACTATGAGATTTGGGAAGCTTTTGCCTGATCCAGAAGGACTCCTGCATGCGGAAGGTCCTAAGACCGTGACAGAATCCTCATGTGGGGTTGGGAGACATGTCTTTGCTTGAAACCTAAGCTGTTTCATTTCTGCATTGGGCATATCTGGGGCAGCGTGCATTCGGAGTTGTGATGTCATGGCAGTGATGCCGTGATGTCACGTGATGCTGTGATGTCACTCCAGGTTCAGACTCCAGAGGCTTCACAGTGTGGCTACCACCCCCACTCTTCAGCAGTTTTCCAGCTGATTTTCAGCTTCTGCTCAGGCTCAGTGCATGGATGTTTGACATGGTTCGATGGAAGCCGAGAGTCAACCTGGAATTTCTGATGTTCAGTGGTGCCTCTTTCAGGTGCCTTCCCTGTACCCTAACCCTAACCCCAAGCCTCAGCAGGCCACAGAATTCATTAGGAAGGCAGTTCCAATTTTAATTAAAATTTCATTTTACCATTTTTGTACCTGGAAGTGTCTTTTATGGTCCTCTGGTAGGCCTTCTGAGCCTTCTCCCTGCTCCTCAGACCACATCTTGGATGCCTCGAGGGGAGTATTCTGTGCATTGGTCCTTGGGGGTCCCCCCATTCTAAGGGGGCATTAAACATTTTTTGCTCCAGATCTCTTAGTTATGCTATTGCCTGCCCTTCTCTTAAAGATGATCCTGGAATTTAGGACCTTCTGCATGTGTGAAGTTGCCTCCCCATAGATCAGCTTTGATCTATTGGGACCTTTGATCTGATCCAGTCAGATGGTGCCACTGATGCCCGTCCCATTAAGTGGTTTCAGAGACGATGAGCGAAACCCCGAATGGAAAAATGTAAACACAGGGCAACTGGTGCCGAAATGGTGGTGGATTAAATGTCTACTCCAAAGAGTGCGCAGAACACAACCGCAACCTGCCAGCTGCCATCTTTCCATCCATCTCCACATTGAGAGGCCCCGGCATGCTGTGGAAACCATGGCTGATTGGCACCTGGTTAGACTGGACTCAGCTGTCTCTGATATTTGACACATACACAGAGAGAGACACATACACAGCCCTCCTCCCACCCCAAACCCAAGATCTCTCCAGTCCTGGGAAAGGGAAATAAACATGTAAGAGAAGGAGGAGGGATCAGGGAAAACAGCAGAACTCTGGGAGCAAAATCCCTTGAAAGAGGCTGCAAACGTCAGGATCAGCACCCAGATCTTGGTGTGGACTTGGTGGAAGAAACGGGATTCCTCGAAGGATGGCTAACTTGGGACCACAAAGGTGATTGACGGGTTTTTATAACTGGAACGTGGCCATACAGAATCGCACAGGTAGTCGGCTGGAAGGGATTCCCCAGCCTGGAGTGTCCATCCAACCTGCTGGAAACCCGGTGCCCAGAATTTCATGCACATGAGAAGTGCCATCCTTGCTTGGCACATGAGAAGTGCCGTCTTGGGTTTTGCCAAGCAGAATCAAGGACTCTAAGGACTTGCACAGTGGAAGAAAAAGCAACTTTGATTCCACAACGCAGTGGACGTTGGTCTTTGGACCTTTGGGAATATGTCGGCATTGCTGCAGGGCTCGGACGGGAGCACCGATGGGGTACCAGCGAGAGCCCTGGCTGGGACACCCAGCACTGAGAGTGGAGGTAAGGAACAAAGGGTGGTGGCATGGGGGATTTGCAGGGCCCTATAAGAGGGAATGGTTGTGTGTTTGAAGGTTGTGACTCCAGTCCTTCCAGCCCCATTGGGCTCTTGACCCACAGGTTGAAGAACACTACACACAAGCCTGGGAGGAAGACTCATTGTACTCTATGGAACTTCCTTCTGAGTAGACATACCTAGTATTGCACTGTTTTGGACATGGCCTCTTTCTTGATGGATGGATGGATGGATGGATGGATGGATTGCTCTGCCCTTCCCATGCCAATGTAAATGCCCAAGGTGGCAGCAAATGTGGCTAAACAAAAAGCAGCAGGAGTTTTTGAAAGGATGAAAGATTCTGGAATCTCAGAAAAACATGAGTTGACGTGGGACGAAAATCAAAACGCAAATTCAGCACATCTGATTTTTGTTAAAACCAAAAACTTTTGAAATCTGGGGGGGGGAGAGAAATTGGGGTTTTATTTTGGAGGGGGGGAAGTGGGTGGGTTGTATGTAGGGTTGCCATAATTCTCTTCTACAAAACCAGGACAGGACCCCCTGTGAAGCTTGCCAGTATATGTATGCGATTCCCAAAAATGAGGACTGCCCCATTTTGGGGGACATATGACAACCTTGGTTGCATGGCTAATGATCTGCAAACTCTATACCACCTATAATGCAGTGTTTTGCGACAACACTCATGTGAAGCTGAAGCAGATGAAACAAGCACAATAGCAATTTTGCTTCCACTTAGCACATGCTGTGTGACAGAAAACCAGTCTTTATTTAACCCCTGATGGATAGACTCAAACTTAATGGATTCCACTTACAAAGTTTTGGGATTCCCAGGCCCCATTCTGCCTGCTTGTTCATTTTTCCCCATGGCTTCCTCCAGGAGAGAATGGTGAGACTTCCCAGTGCAAATCTTCGGACTCCAGTGGCGAGGAAGAGATTAACGTGGGGAAAAAGAAGCCACGCCGGCAGAGGACGCATTTCACCAGTCAGCAGCTGCAGGAGCTCGAGGCAACTTTCCAACGGAATCGCTACCCAGACATGAGTACGAGGGAAGAGATCGCCAGCTGGACCAATCTGACTGAGCCCAGGATCAGGGTGAGCAGGGCTCTGTGTCTGTGCGGCAGGTGACACTGCAATATGTAGCCCGAACCTAGTTGATCCTCTGGTTGTTTAAGGATCAAAGGATCAGAGGTCAGGCAAGGACAGTAGCAGCATAGCTATTACATCTGGCATCTGGGACCCCTAAAATTTTTTTACATCCCCATAAGACTCTTCCAAATTTTAACCTCTTTAACCTTCAGTTTTACTCTTCAACCTCCAAATTTTAACATTGACTCTTCCCCATATGACATCTTAGAGCAGCAATTTTCCACCAGTGTGCTGCAAATGGTCTGCAGATGTGTTACAGAAGTTTAGGGGAAGAATCATTAATTAATAGGGTCAAAGTGGTGTGAACCCACACCAGCAACATGGTGTATGTCTTATCAATATTCCAAAAACTGATGATGTGCCTTGACCAGTTTAGCACCGTATCAGTGTGCCATGAGTTGGAAAAGAGAATGAAAATCACTGTCTTAGGCTGCACTCCCGAATAACTATGGGACCTTTTACACCAATGTAATTACGGTGCCACCTATGGGAAACTTATGGGAAATGCGTAGAGCAATCCAGAGTAAGTGCCTCTTACATCTTCCCATAGTTACTCTGGGACTATGGTTAGAGGCCTCTGAAATAAAACCAGAAATACCCAATGGAGACCTCTAGGCTGTGGCACCTTCCATATGATGAAAGGCTACATTTTTAATGCTCTTCAGTATAGATAAAAGGTGCATGATTGAGACATACAAATCATGCAGAGGAAGGAGAAAGTGGGTAAAGGGATGTTCTTTTCCCCCTCACACAACAAAAGAATCAGGGATAAAGGTGTCCCCACAAGTTGCCCTGCAAGTTGTGACCAACTCAATGGAGCAATGCACATCCCCATTCCAAGACTGAAGAGCCAGCATTTTCCGAAGATGCATCTGTGGTCATGTGGCTGGCTGGCATGACTAAATACCAAAGGTGCATGGAAGGTGGGATCCGACCAAAACGGTGGGATCTACTGTACTTCCATTGACATGCTTTCAAACTGTTAGGATGACAAGAGCTGGATCAGGGATGGAAGCTCAGTCCATCTCAGAGTATTCAGGTCTCCAACCACCCTGCCAACCTTCAGGCTGACAAGCACAGCATCCTTAACCATTGAGCCACTGCAGTCCTATAGAACCAGGGGGCACCTGCTACTATTGGGAGAGTTATGATAGACAAAAGAAAATATTTATTTACCTAATGGGTAATTAATCTGTGGAACTCCTTGCCACAGGATGTGGTAAAGGCATGTAGCCTCAATGCCTTTAAGAAGGGTTTGGACAAATTTCTGGTGGAAACGTCCATCATGGTTACAAACCATGACAGGTATGTGCAGCCTCTGTATTTTAGATGTAGGCTACCTGCAGAATGCCAGACCAGGATGTATGTCTCTTTTTGTCTTGTGTGTTCCCTGAGGGATCTGGTCTGTTGCTGTGAGATGCAGGAAGCTGGACCAGGTGGGCTTTTGGGCCTGATCCAGTGCAGCACTTTTAATATTCTTAAGGTGTGTTACCCAGACAAGCGACACCGCTTTAGCGACACACAAGGAATAGCAGGGTTGCTCCTTCAGTCACACGGAGTCAACAGTGTTACTGAGAAACAATATACTAAAACAGTGTAGCATTGGTACCCCAGATATACGAAAACAGTGTAGCGTTGGAAAAAGGGGAGGGCCGAGTAAACAAGAAACTGAGTAGGATAGCAAAGTGATGGGCTTACTGAGATCATGGCACCTTTCTTGGTCTTCAGCATGCTGTGGAATTGCATGAGATCTCAAGTTCTCACAAGAGACAGAGCTGACCTTCAGAGCTCTGGGGCCCAAGACAAAACACATTTGTATGCCCCCCACTCATGTGGGGGGCATGAGGAAGATGAGAACCCCCCAACTGTCACCACCTCCCCTGCCACATCTACTCACTAGGATGTGCAGTAGCAGTGACACCGTCAATTGCTGTGGGGGAATTTCAAGCCGGTTGGCCCAGTGACAGTTGAGATAGAGGGTTGTCCATTGGCAATGCTCTGCTTGCCATGCTGTCTTTGTGACACTATGGCATGCAGCATCAGCTACAGAGCGAGGTGCCAGCTGCAGATAAAATGTGCCAGCTTTTCCACAGAGCAAGAAAGAGAGGAGCAGAACAAAGGAATGGCAGGATGTCCAATTTATTGACTACCTGATGCAACAAGCTCAGTTGCATTTATATAAGGACCAGCACTTATAATCCAATCCTGGCTTGTTAACCAGTTATAGTTTGACAAACCAGTTTCTGAGTGGAGTTACAAGGAGAAATTCTGGTTTGTTGCAAACCAGAAATGAAAGCTTCCAGTTTCCTGAACATGGAGTACATGAGCCAGGAGGTTACACAGTGCTTCCCAAACTTACTCCCCACAGCTTCTTCTCCCTGACGTAACCATGCACTGCCATTTTGCATTTTGTGACATCTCACTGTCCTTACAATCCAGAGTACAGGAAGACGTAAGATACACTGGCCCTACAATCCAGAGTAACTACGGGAGCACGTAAGAGACATTACGTGTACCCATAGTTACTGCACCATCTAATGAAAACCTATGGGAAATTCATACTGCAATCCACAGCAAATTGTTCTTACACCGGAGCAAGGACTCCCCATAGTTACTCTGGGTTGTGCCCTGACTCTGGATTGCTCTATGCATTTCCCATAGGTTTCCCATAGGTGACACTGAACTATGTTGTTGTAAAAGGTCCTGTACTTACTCTGGATTGTAGCTAAATCTCATTAAATCCAAGATTTGGGTAGCAACCTATTTTGGTGGCGCAAGTTTTTAAGATACTGTACCTGTTAACCAGCAGGCCAGGGTTTGAGACCCAGGTCCCCACAAGACAAGGATCTCCTGCTACAGGCAGGGGGTTGGACTAGATGATCCACTGGGTCCCTTCCAACTCTGATTTTATGATTCATAGAACCATAGAAGTGGAAGGGACCTAATAGGTCACCTAGTCCAACCCCCTGCTTATAGGCGGAAATCCTCCTGGAGCAGCTTGTAGAGCCTCTGTCAGGATTTTTTTCAATCAGAATATTTAATATTTTAATTAATAAGTTTATTTACTAAATAATACTTATTTTGTTAAATAAAAATTATTAAATTTTACCAAAGTTAAATGAAATTATTTTATTTATTTTATAAATAAAAAGTTATTAAAATAAAGTAACTTAATTTTATAAAATATTGCATGCCTCATGGAGACAATCAATGATTGTGTTATTGTTCAAACTAGATAAAAATCCAGTGGATATGGATTAATACTGAACAACCTCATTAATTAATCAAGACTCTAAAATATTTACAATAATTCTAGTTAGAAGATTAAATAAATTTATTGGTAAATATATTGGTAAATTGGTAAAAAAATATAAAAATATATATCATAGAACAAAAGCAAATTTAGAAAGATAATTTTTAAATTATAAGCTCTAAAATACAGGAGAAAAAATACAAGCAGGAATTATTCCCTTAAATATATATAAATCGTTGCAGAAAAGCATGCTATTATATACGCTAGATATCAATGTAAGTCAGGCCCAGATTTGTGGGGAGCTCTTTTTCCAGTCTCTGCCATGCAGGCATCTGTGGGGTGATCTCTCAGGGCACCTCCATGCTTCTGATATCGGCATCAAGCTTGGAGTTTCATCCAGACAACCCACAGCTCCTCCATCATGGACTGAAGGAAGCTGAAACTCTCAAGGCAGAACTTCCCTGGAATGAAAGCAACACACCAAAATGTACCTGGGCCCCCCATTAACCCCCCCCCACCACCACCACCACGCAGTCTCAATGCAGATCCTGGTCCTCATCCTGATATCCTCTGGCTTGGCCAATACCCTCTAAGTAGCCTCTGCCATCCCTCCTAGAGGCATTCGGCCACCCCCACTCCCTTCTGAACCCACCTGCAGAAAAGTATCTTTGCATGAGAAGTGTCACCATTCTTCCCTCCTTCGCCCAAGCCAGTCTTCTGACCCCCAGAGACTAAGGGCAAGGTCTTCCTTTGCATGGCTCCATCCTCTGCCCTCTTCTGTGATTGCTTGGCAGTGCGCAGGTTCATTTAGAAGGATGGAGGTGAACCCACCTATTCAGGAAAGCTTCTGGAGCAGCCCTAGCCAGAGTCGACCCTGTTGCCACCAGCCCAAACAATCAGTGCCCCATCTCCTCTTGTCCCTCCATGTCACTTTCTAGACTGTAAGTCCCTTGGGTATCAGTAATGAGGCATAGGATTTCAAGGGCACAAAAGGTTTTAATGCCCCCATTTTAAGACTCCTGGGTGCCAGATGCCTTTTTAACGGGACTTTGTAAGGCCGCACAAGGTCTCCTGGAGGCTTAGATCATGTCAGCAAACAGCACATGACGAAGCATGTGCAAAGAGGCGCTGACGGGATCGGTTCTGGGAAAGCCCTTGTGTTATATGGCTAAGAAAAGGGGGTGGCATCAGGAGACGCACCATTAGGACACAGCCCACGGGCCCACACCAGGCTATCACAAGTGCAGATCTCATGTGCTACCCCACTAGAGGGTGCAAAGCTGTCAGTGCCTTCTCTTCCAGGGAGAAGATAAAAGTGACAGCCTTGCACCACTTATGGTTCTTTCAAAGGATGGGTTGCTCACCTCCTCATTGGAGACCCCAGAAGTGGCACCACTTCCCTGAAGTGCCCCCTTGAAGACTCACCAATCTCCAGCTGGAATTGCTGCAGCTCCACAAGGACCATCAGCTCCAATTTCAAGTGTCTAAATCAGGCCTGAAAATGCATCAAGGTATCCCTGCAGCCACCACCAGAGAGCGGGGCCATGTGCTCATGTGGTAGCACCAAGGTGGCAGCCAAGCGGGAGTCTCTCGCAGAATCACCTACAAGAGGGAAGGGGGAGGAAGATGAGAACCCCCCAACTGGCACCACCTCCCCTGCCACCTCACTCACTGCTCACCATCACCATAGTCTATCTCCAGTGCAGGGACATTCCTCAAAAGTGGATGCTACTGGAGTGATTCCTGGAATTTGACCCCTGAAATCACGTTCAGGACCACGTCGTCTGGGCTTGCCTCCTCTTCCTCCTGAAGTTTCTCAGGGACTCTGACTCTCCCGCCTCTCAGGGACTCAGGGACTCTGCAGAGGTTTGATAGACTTGGGCAGAATCCCAAAGGGGGGGTGGCAGAGACCCCAAGGGTCTGTCACCCTCCTTCCTTCCAGCTTTGGGACATGTGAAGCTGAACGTGAAGCTTGAGAGTGTCATGAAATTCACCATACTGGGCTTGGGCAGATGTGCAGATTGCATGCCCTGCCTTCTCTCTCCCCCCCCCCCATAGAAGTGTTCCCCAGGGTGCTTTTGGCTGCCTGACTTGCAAGGAAGCTGACTCACCCTGTTGGCAAACACAGGCCAAGCTTTTGGATCACCCCCAACCTGCCTGATCCCACTTGCAAACAGCAAGAACCAAGACTTACTTGTCTTCCTGTTCCTGGTGGGACCTACAGGAAGGAGACAAATGTCACCAAGACCCTCGTGAGATCCACACAATGGGGTTCCCCATTTGCCACAATGGGTGGCAAGCCCCACTCTGAGCTGGCCCAGTGGCTGCTGGAGGGGAAGGAGGGGCTCCTGTGGGCTCAATGCCCAGGGGCAGATCATCAGAAGGGAGAAGATCTTTCTCCAAAAGCCTACCCAACACTTCTTACCAACACCCGCAGAAGAAGGTCAAGCATCCTCCCATGATGAGACAGATGGAGGACAATGTTGGAGAAGAAGGAAGGAATGAAGGATGGATGAGGTTGGAGAAGAAGGAAGGATAGTTGGATGAGGTTGGAGAAGCTGGAAGGATGGGTGAGGTTGGAGGTGGTTGGAGCAAGCAGAATCCTGAGGGTTCCCAGTTCCTGAAACAGAATCCTGCAGCTCTTCTGGAATTACTGGTCAGTCAGTTGCTGGTGACCCTGCCTGTGATTCTGATTCCAAACGGTCAAGGTGCCCACCTCGGTCTTCCCCACCTCCTCTCCTGGTGCAAAGACTGTTCCTGATCCCCAGACCAGAAATCTCTCACTCTCATGGAGTGGGCATGGAGAGCCTCTGGTTTGGAGCAGGCAAAAGATAGCCCTCTAAGCAATGTGGTCTTCAAAGTGGGTGTCAGGACCCTTGTGGGAGGTCATGACTTCAGTTCAGGGGGTCATGAAAAGCAGCATGCAGCCCTTTTGGAATCTGGCCCTGGGCACTTTTTTTTTTTTAAACAAGATTTATTGGTTTTTAAAGACAAATTAAAATACAAACAATAAGTCCAAAAATATACAAATAGTATGTCGGTTGTTATACAGAGTTTTTGTCACCTTTTGCTAACCATAATTACTGTTACATTACACATTAACTCATATTAATCAACCTTTGAACTATAAACTTATTCACTGATACTTTACAAGGTGACTATTCTAAAAATTTTTATTGTCTAACCATTGATAGAAACAATCCCAAATTTCATAAAATTGTTTATCCTCTTGTTTTCTAATTTCAAATGTCAATCTACTCATTTCCGCACATTCTAACATTTTCTTAATAATTTCCTCCTGCAATGGTATTTTCTCACTTTTCCCATTTTTAGCAAATACAATCCTAGCCGCTGTTAATATATTTACAATCAAATATTCTAACTCTTTACTGTACATATCAGGTAGAATTCCCAGTAAAAAAAATTCTGGTTTCAGATCTATATGTTTCTTTGTCATTTTTTCCAGCCACAAACATATTTTAGCCCAATACTTTCTAGCATTCCCACAGGTCCACCACATATGATAATATGAGCCAGGAATCTGATGGCATTTCCAACATTTTTCAGATTTATTCTTAAACATTCTTGCAATTCTCGTCGGAGGAAAATGCCATCTATAAAACATCTTATACAGGTTTTCCTTGTATGCTGTTGACATTGTCATACTATAATTTTGAGACCACAATTTTTGCCATTTTTCTAAATCAATCCCATATCCAAAATTCTTTCCCCACACAATCATAGTTTCTTTCACCTGTTCTTCTTCTAGTTTAATTTCCAATAAATGACCATACAGCTTTTTAATCACCTTATCATCAGTACCTGCCAAAATTTTATCTAAATCCGTCAATTTATGGTAAAAACCTTCTGTTTTGGAATCTTCAATATATCTTGAACGTACTTGTACGTATGAAAACCAATTCATCTTTATGCCTTGTTCCTCTAATTTTTGCATCGATTCGAGTTCACCCTTTTCATCCAAAATTTCTCCATATCTCACTGTTTGTTCTTTTTTATATGTTATAGGATAAGAGAATGCTTCAATAGTCGATAACCATAATGGAATTTTCAAATAACATAATCTTTTAATCTTCTCCCAATTTAACCACAAAGAATCCCGTACATAATGCCTTCTAAAATAACCCTGCACCTTACTTCCCTTGTACCATAGAAAAGCATGCCACCCCAGTAGCAAATCATGACCTTCTAATGTCAACAATCTAGAATTTCTTAATGTTATCCATTCCTTAGCCCACATCAGATTTGCAGCTTGGTAATATAACTCCCAATTCGGCAAACCAAATCCTCCTCTGGTCCTAGTATCTTGCAACAGTTTTAACTTTATTCTCGCTTTCTTACCTTGCCATATATATTTCGAAACCATTTCATTAAGTTCTTTAAAATAATCTTTTCCAAGCCTGATTGGTATTGTTTGAAACAAATATAGTATTCTGGGCAAGATATTCATCTTAATTGTTGAAATTCTCCCTATTAATGAGAGATGTAAGTTTTCCCATTTAGTCAGATCTGAAGCTATCTTTTGTTTAAGTTTGACATAATTATCCTCTTTTAAAGAACTGCATCTTGCTGTCAGTTGAATTCCCAAATACTTAACCTTATTTACAATTTGCATCCCCATTACATCTGCCAATTCCTCTTTTTGTTTTACTAACATATTCTTTGTCAAAATTTTTGTTTTATCTTTATTTATTTTTAACCCCGCCACCTTGCCATATGCTTCTATTTTTTCCAATAGCCTTGGTGCTGTCTCCAAGGGCTCCTCTAATATAAAAACCAAATCATCCGCAAAGGCTTGCAATTTAAATTCTTCTTTTTTAATTTTCATACCTTTTATACTCTTATCATCTCTAATATTTCTATTCAACACTTCCAAAGTCAATATAAATAACAGAGGTGATAAAGGACATCCTTGTCTTACACCTTTTCTTTTCTTATGTTAATAGAATCCGTCAACTCTCCCTCTACTATTAATTTTGCCGTTTGTTGATGGTATATGGCTTCTATTGCTTGAATAAAGTTTCTGGCAAAACCCATCTGCTCCAATAATACCAACATAAATCTCCAATTCACATTGTCAAATGCCTTTTGCGCATCTAAAAATATCAATGCCATTTGTTTTTCAGAGTGTGCCTCATAATATTCCAAAGTATCCAAAATTACTCTCATATTGTCTTTAATTTGTCTCTTTGGCAGAAATCCGTTTCGGTCAAATAAAAAATTATTTAAATATTTCGGTTAAATAAAAAATTATTTAAATATTTTTTCAACCTTTCTGCCAAAATTGAGGCAAAGAGTTTGTGATCTGCATTTAATAAAGAAATGGGTCTGTAGTTCTTAATTTGCAGTGGATCAGCCTCTTCTTTTGGGATGAGCGTAATATAAGCTTCTGACCATGTTTCAGGTCTCCTCTTCTTTGACATAACTTCATTCATTACCTCTAACAATGGGAGGCTCAAAGATTCTTGTAATGTCTTATAAAATTCAGACGGGAGCCCATCTGGGCCTGGTGCCTTCCCATTGTTTTGCTTTTTAAGTGCTTCAGTTAATTCCATCATGGTTATATTGCTTTCTAACACTTTTTGTACCTCTTCAGATATTTTAGGTAAATTAGCATTTTGTAAATACTGTTTAATTCTTTCCTCGTCCAAATACTCTTGTTTGTATAAGTGGCCATAAAAGTCATGAACAATTCCCTTTTTTTTCTTTATTACTATAACAAATTTGACCTTGGTCATCTACTAACTGTAATATCTTTCTTGATTCTTTTTCCTTTCTCAGTTTATATGCTAACCATCTACCTGGTTTATTTGCATTTTCGAAGTAGTTTTGTTTAGCACTTCTAACTTTTTGTGCTAGTTCTTCTTTCTCTATTAGTCTAATTTTATGCTTAATTACTTCCATTTTCAATTTTATACCTTTTTCCTGTGGTACTTTCTGTAATTCTTCTTCAAGTTTTTTATGCTCATCTTCTAACACCTTAATATCTTGTCTTTTCTTGAAGTTCCTTTTCTTTGTGTAGTCTATTATTAATCCTCTGGCATATGCCTTCATTGTATCCCAAACATTCTGAGTTGAAGTATCTTCTTTTTTATTTTCTCCGAAAAAAAACGCAGATCTTTCTCCATCTGTTGTATAAAATCTTTATCCTGTAGAATGGTATTGTTTAACGTCCATCTTGATCTTCTTTTTTGTCCCTTCCATTTAATTATAACTGGATTGTGATCTGCCCAGGTGCTTGTTTCAATATTTACCTCTTGAATATTAGACATTAGTTCTGTTGAAATCCAAATCATATCTATTCTGGACCATGATAGGTGTCTATTTGAATAGAAAGTATATTGTTTATTATTAGCATTCCTTTCTCTCCATAAATCTTTTAAATTTATTTCCTCTATCATTTTGAAAAATGATTTAGGAAGAGTCTTTCTATTTTGTTTGGTTACTGTTGTTATATAGTCCAATTTGTTGTTTACTATTCCATTGAAATCTCCCATCAAGACTATGGCTGCAATCCTAAAGACACTTTCCTGGGAGTAAGACCCACTGGACACAATGGGGCTTATGTCTGAGTAGGCATGGTTAGGATTGTGCTCTATATTAGCATAATCCTGTTCAATTATTTTCATATGTAATTTTTTGTAAAATCCTCCTTGTTTATCTTTGGGAGCATATATTGCAATCAGAAGTGTTTTCACATTATTATCTATTATCTCCACCATTAATATTCTTCCATCTTCATCAGAGTGAATTACTTTTGTTAAGATAGTTTCTTTAATATATAAGGCCACTCCTCTTTTTTTACAATGAGCCAGAGCAGTAAATAATTTCCCTAATTTTGGGTGAACCAATAAATGTTCATGTTGTTTTTTGATATGTACTTCCTGTAAACAAACTACATCAAACTTTAATTTTTCTAGTTTATGGAAAATTTTCCTTCTTTTAACGGCCGAATTGAGTCCATTTATGTTCATTGTAATCAATTTTTTCTCTGCCATAATTATACTTTGTAATTAGGTTTAATAGCCCTCATCGATCTTAATTCACGTTGCTCTTTAAATTCCACCTTTCCGCCTGTCGCACCTTCTTCTTTACCATCTCCAGTTTGGTCTTCTAGAAGCTCAATTAATGAGACCTCTTTTCCTATCTCATCGTCTCTCTTACCAAAAAATTCTGCATAAAATAAATCAGCTTTCTCAGATGAATCAATTCTATATCTCTTTTTTTGCCATGTAAACATTAAACCTTCTGGAATTAACCGTCTGTAATTCACCTCTTTTTCCAATAGCATTTTAGTTAAAAATTGATATTTTCTTCTTATCTCTCTTTTTCTTCTTGGTAATTGTTTCAAGACCACTATCTCCTTGTTCTTATATTTTAACGTTTTCTCTCTAGCCACTTGCAGTATTTGCGTTTTAATAGTTTTTTTTGTAAATCTAATATGGACTTCTCTTGGAAGATTATTTCTCATTGCATATCTTGTAAATACTCGATACACTTCATCTACAGCCTCAGAGACCTGAGAGACAGAGCACAATCTTGACCATGTCTACATGCCTGACCATGATCCATTGTGTTCAATGGGTCTTACTTCCAGGAAAGTGTCCTGGAAGTAAGACCCATTGAACATAATGGGACTTACCTCTGAGTAGATATGGTCAGGATTATGCTCTCAGTGCAGGTTTTATTTTTCTTTATATTTCATAGAATCTTAAGAGTTGGAAGGGACCAGTAGGTCATCTAGTACAACCCCCTGCCTGTAGCAAGAAATCTACAAATCAAACTATTTTGTAGTTTCTCAGCATTTTTATATGAATATTTTTGGGTTGTGGAATGAATCATCTGAGATTCCATTATTTCTTATGGGAAAATTTGCTTCGATATACCTATCTTTTGGATTACAAGCAGGTTTCTGGACGAATTATGTTCATAAACCAAGGTGCCACTTGACAAAAGTGTAGTGGATCTACCAAGACCATCCCATGGCATCCCTGAATGCACATCCTAAAGAAGCATCATGATGCCCACTTTGGGAATATATGGGGTTATTGTTATAGATGTGTTTGTTCTTGATGACTTTGGTTTGCTGCAGCATAGAGACCAAACTTTATCTTTTTTTCTTTCTCTCTCAAGGTTTGGTTCAAGAACCGCAGAGCCAAGTGGCGGAAGAAGGAGCGCCATCAGCAGACAGAGCTCTGCAAAGGGGCCTTCGGATCGCAGCTTACTGGTTTGCCTGGGAGCCCTTATGAAGAACTCTACCCTAGCTATGCCTACAACAACTGGGCCCCCAAGACCCTGCACGGCAACCCCACCCATGGCAAAGGCTTCCACCTCTTCAACTCCATCAACCTCAATTCCTTCCCACCCCAGAGTGTCTTCCCCGTTGCCACAGCTGCCTCCATGCCCATGACGTCTCTGGATACTGCCAACAACCTGGCCAGCACGAGCCCCTCAGGTCCTCCAGCTTCTCCATATGGACCAGTGGCTTCTTCTCCATACATGTACAGAGATCCGTGCAGCTCCGGCCTGACTAATCTGAGACTCCGAGCCAAGCAGCCTCCTCTTCCTCTCAGTTATGGTGCTCCACAAAGTGCTCCTCTCACTTCCAGCCAGTACAACCTGGACAGGCCTGTTTGACTTTGGGGGTGCCAATGAAGGAGATCTGAATTTTCATCCCCTTATGACTCTTAAGAGGGGGTCCTATGGGAAAGAGTTTGTCTTGTAAACACTGTGTGGGGAGTGGATCAGATTCAGCAGTTCAAAAATATTGTTGACCACCTTCATTTTGGATTTCATGAGAGCCTCTCCAAATTGGTTAACAAACCAGGATCAGATTAGAGCCGACCCTTCTATGAGGCCAACTGAGCTAGTGGCTGCAGGCACCCTAATAATGTGGAGCACTCACCTCTACTTTTGTCTGCCCGTCATTGTTCTTTCTCTCTTCTTGCCCACTTTCCTTTCCTCCACACTCCTCCTTCTGCTTTTGTTCATTCTTCTGTCAGCCCTTTTCCTCCACTCCTCTTTCTACTGGACTGCTTTCAGACAGGCCCCTGATCCTGGCATGGCTGAAGTCAAGGAAGAACCAACATCATTCTGATTTATCAGAATACAGTTTGGTTTGGGATGCTCAAATTATGTTTGTGTGGGTGTGTTTTTTTAAGTCTTTAGTAGGAGGGCATTAAAGGAGAAATAGCTGAACTATTGTGATGTATATGAAATGTTAAAGAAAAATTAATCCATTATCAAAAGAAACAAGAAAATTCAAGAGAAGGAAGAAATTAGTGATTTTCAACTAGTGTGCCATGACACACTGATGTCCTGGGGATGGTCCTCAGGTGTGCCTCAAGAATTTGGGGAGGATCCCTGCAAAACTTAGTGTTCCTCCCCTCTGGCTACAGCCGTGCCCCAACAGTGGATCTAAGATAGGGGTCTCCAAATTTTTAACGTCAGGGCTCCTGGACCTTTAATAAGTGTGCAGAAGAGGGAATTTCAGCTTGTGAACTGTGAGATGAGAAGCTGCACCTGCTGAAATTCCCTCTTTTAAAGATCCAGGGGCCCTGAAATTAAAGGTTTGGAGACCCCTGATCTAAGAGATCAATACTTTTCTGAAAGGTGCTCCAGAGGGTCTTCAACAGAGATCCTTCCCTTGATCCTGCCTTAGATTCTTCTAAAGCAGTGATTTTCAACCAGTGCGCCATGGCACACTGGTGTGCTGTGGATAGTCCTCAGGTGTGCCACGGGAATTTGGAGATTGACATAGATAAATGGGAAAGTTGGGGGATTTGGACAGTCTGGGGTGTCTTGTCAATGGTATAAAGAACTGATGGTGTGCCTTGACAATTTCAGTGCCTTGTTAAGTGTGCCATGACACGAAAAAGACTGAAAATCACTGTTCTAGGACATGGCAAGACAAATTATTGATTTATTTATTGAATTTCTAGCCCACCTTTCTCAGCTGAGGCTGACTCAAGGTGGCCAACAGTTACAGAGTTAACACAGTGGTTTACCTGGTTCCTAGATGACCTCACAAAGTGTCTCAGAGACCACACAAAGTTTTATCAAACCAGAATTTCTAAGGCTACCTGACATGGTGGGTATGTTAAAATATGTTGTACCCTCGGGTGCCAGGTGGCATAACTACACCACTGTTCTTTGGAAGAACTCTGGAATTTCTTTTCAATGTCCTGGCCTGTGATTTTGAGCACAATCCTAACAACTTACTCAAAAGTAAGCCCCATTGTGTTCACTAGGTCTTACTCCCAAGAAAGTGTCTTTAGGATTGCAGCCTTTGTTGCAAATCCTCAAAAGGTCTCCTTGTGCACTGCAAGAAGTACAGGTATCTGCTACGTATTGGACGGGTTAGGGACCGGAGCACTGTCCAAAAGTGAAAACGGTTGATAAGTGGAACCCAACCATTTTCAGCTTGCAAATGCAAATAGGCCTCCAAAAAAAGACATAAATATCTTTTGCAAAAGCCTAATTAACATATTTATTCACACGTAGCCAAAATACATAACAAATTACAGTAAAATGAACCAAGGCATGTGTGGGCAGTGAATACCTTATGTATTGAATGATGGTTATTTACTGAAAAAAGTCATAAGGAAATGCCAAAAACAATTTGATCACCATGTCACATGCAAATCAACATCGAGGAAGACTATTTTAGAACAGGAGAGAAAGTTTGAAAGAGCGAAGCATGTGTTGGATGAATGATTCCATATTGAAATGTGTTGAAAGGGTGGAACCGTCAGGAAATGAACCATCAGAAAGCAGGGGACACCTGTAATGCAGGAGTTAAAGACACTTGTGAACCCAGAGTATCCACCCTGGGAGGAGATTGCAATGAGATTTTGCACCGAGTGAAGCAAACTCCAGTGAGGCCACTGCTCCCCATTGCACCTTTTTGTAAGAGACATACATGTCCCCTTTCCCACTATGACCCTTATTGTGGGTGCAATCCTAACCAAGTTCGGACAGCACAGCTCACCTCCCCGTTCGCAAGGTGGCACAGGGAGATCGGCGTATGCCTGTGCATTGTCCTAACCCCCTCCCCAGCACTTTTTGTGACACCCCAGGGCATCCAGGACTTGTGCTGGCCTAACTGGAGTTTAGGATTTCAGCCCTCTGCCAGGAACGATGTATTGCCAAGATGGCACATTAATACTGAGCTGCTTCCAAATTGTGCTGTGAGACGTTTGCCCATGACTAGGGTTGCCATATGTCCCGAAAACCAGATTTTTGAAGATTGTGTCCACATACTGGCAAATGGGACACAGGGTCCTGTCCCGATTTTGTGGACGAGAATTATGGCAACCGTACCTGTGGCTCATTGTATTGAACGGATCCAGATGATGCTGTCTGCTCAGGCTGTTTAAGTCAACCCAAAGCTGACCTTGAAGTCTGCAAGTCAATGCTCCCCGTCCTTCCAACAGTATCCATTTGGAAAGTCGACTGGTAAATTTAGAACAAATAAAAGGAGATACTTCTCCACCCAGCATGTGGCCAGATTGTGGAATTCACAGCCGCAGAAGAAGGTCTTGGGTGCATGACTTTGGAGATGGAGATGTCATTGGGAGGTAATTGAGGCTGTAATCCTAGCCACCCTTTCATGGGAGTAAGCCTAAATTGACTACAATGGGACTTTTTCAAAGTAGGCAGGTATAGGATTGGGTTCAGTTTTCTGATGAATGTGAGGAATGGCGCATTATGAAGCAAACACAGGACTTCTGAGTTTTGTGTTTGTATTTTCATGACTCTTCAGTTCCCCAGAGAGCAGAAAAGATCTGGATAAGGGAGACTATGGCTGCAATCCTACTTAGGACAGCCTAATAAGCCTCAGCATAAGTCCTGTGCTGACCTGGGGGTGTCACAGACTGCAATCCTAAAGACACTTTCCTTGGAGTATGACCCACTGAACACAATGGGGCTTACTTCTGAGTAGACATGGTTAGGATTGTGCTGTGTTTTTGAGAAACAAGCTTGCTGATTTAATAGGTTGCTTTTCTGGAGTTCGGCTGGAGCTCAGTGGTGGAGGACGCAGTTTTCGTCCAGGAAGAAAGGGGGGATAGAAACTGAGTAAATGAATGAACAAATGAATGAATGAATAAAATTAAATCATAGAGTTTGAAGGGGTCTAAGAGGTCATCTAGTCCAACCCCCTGCCTGATCCTCAACAGGATCTCTGACAGGTGCTTGTCGAACCTCTGCTTGAAGATCCCCAATGAGGAAGAGTCCACCACCTCCCTTGGCCATCTAGTCCACTGCTGAACTGCCCTAGCCTTCAGGAACCTTTTCCTAATATCCTAATTGAATCTCTTCTTACAGTTTGTACCCGTTGGTTCTAGTTCTGCTTTCTAGTTCTACTCAGGTTTAATCTCCGGATTACTGGCCAACTCTTCAAAATAAGCGGGACAGATCCTTCTCTGCAAAAACCTGAAATGCCTTCTCAGGCTTTGGGAAGGTAGTGGATGGCCTTCTTGATCTTTAGAAGGTTTCCAAAAAGTACCCCTTGGGACCAGGGTGATCATATGACTGGAAATTTCCGGATTTGTCCTCTTTTTTAGACTTCTGTCAGGGTGTCCTCCAAAAGGGCTTCATTGTCCTTCATTTTGGAACTTTGCAATGGTGTGCAGTACCCCGTCATGTCATATGTCATTGGATTCTTATTGAAGAGCAGAATCCAATGCAAAAATCGGTTTGGAAATATCTCCTTCCTTTCACAACGTTTGGCAAAAAAACTAAAAATCAAAAATATGCATTGAGCTCAATGGGAGAGTGAAAGTGCCCAAAACCATGGCTTTACTCATGAGTAGGCAAAGGTGTTATTGTCTGCCAGAAAGCCCAGGCTGAGAGGAATCCAAGACCTTGTCCTCCTTTTGAGGTTTGGGCATCTGGTCACCCTGCTTGGGATTATCCAGGGACATGGCACCTGGGGGAGCGTTATCACCCATCTCCATTAGTGCCACCGATTGCAAGCCACATATAAAACTCCAGGCTGCAGGATGAATTGCAAGAGGAACGAGAAAATATGTGCACCTAGGAAAATTCTAGAGTAGCAGTTCTCGAGCATTTCAACCTGGGAACCCCGTCTGAGAATGGCAATCTCTCTGGGAAACCTCCACCCCCTAGAGTGATGTCATCAACCTGAAAGTGATGTCATGTCTGGAATTGACATCAAACAGAGTGATTGTGATGCCAGAGCTCCACCATGTCTACTTGGAAGTAAGTCCCACTGTGTCCATTGAGGCTTACTCCCAGGAATGTATGGATTACAGCCTGTGTCCCATTCCAAGCCAGCCAGATTCCAAGATGTTGGTGCCCAGCTTTTCAGGACTACACTTAAAATAAGTCGTGACGCCCCAAAGGGGGTCCTGACCCCCACTTTGAAAACCATTGTGGAGGTACTAGAAAATGAAATTATAGTCTCACAGATGCCAAACCGGAGATTTTCTGAGGGGAGAGTGTGGACTTGTTTGGGATCAAAGAAGGTCAAACGAGAGACCTCCAGGTCACTGCTTTTCATGTCATGTAGTGTAAGCACTGGGCTCCGATATCTTCATTCTGTCTGCGGCTTGTCAATCCCGACTCTCTAGCGCATTAGACGGTGCTTCCAAAAATACCCCAGCCCCAGGTCTTCTGGAACGCAGTCCTGGCAGAAGAACAGGAGCTATTTTCATCTTACTATAGAGAAAAATCCATTTAAGAAAAACAATCCCCCCACCAAAATAAGAACACCTTCATCCCAACCCCCGGTGGTCCATTTGGAGAGCATCAATGTCACAGAACGTCTTCACTATTTTGTACACTTCCCATGCAATCAAATCCCACGTGTATTTACTCAGAAGTAAATCCTACTGTGTGTCATTGAAGATGGAGCCAATTGCTCTCTATTGAAAACTGCCGCATCAAAACTGGGGACCCTCCCCTATTTGCTACCTGTTTCATAGAGATAGTGCTCCTCCTATTGACCAACAGCAGGCCTCCGTCAGTCTTGGAAGACTATGGTATCGTGCTCAGCACTGCATACGCAGCATGCAAAGCACGAAAGCCTGGGTTGGATTGTTATGGAGGATAGGCTGTTACCCAAGCAGCAAATCCCCCTCTCAACGCCACTGAATTATTCCAATGGAAAGGCAGAGCCAATACAATTGGATCCAGCTGATGTCAAAGAGCTGGGCTAAGGATAGGAGCTCACCCTGTCTTGTGGGGCCGAGCCGGGTCTCAAACCCTGGCCTGCTGATTAACAGGCACAGCGCCTTAACCACTTGCGCCACCCACAGCCCTAAGGTATCAGCTAGGGTATCGGCTAGTCCTAGGGTATCGGCTCTACCTTTCCATTGGACTAATTCAGTGGCGTGGAGAAGGGGGGATTTGCTGTTTGGGTAACAGCATATCCTCCATAACAATCCAACCCAGGCTTTCGTGCTTCGCATACAGCGTATGCAGCACCGAGCACGATACCATAGTCTTTCAAGACTGACGGAGGCATGCACCAGGGACACGGATTCTGGCAATGCTCCTGTCTGCATTGAACACAATGGGGCTTACTTCTGAGTAGACATGATTAGGATTGTGCGCTCTCTCTCTCTCTCTCTCTCTCTCTCTCTCACACACACACACACACACACACACACACAAATATTTCACATCTATGTTTTCTCCTCCTCCAGTTTTAATAAGTGCAAATGCCCGTGATCCACTTCCATGAATTTGCATTTCATAAAGTCAATATCCCTACAATCCAGAGTAACTACGGGCGCACGTAAGAGACATTACGTGCACCCGTAGTTACTGCACTACCTAGTGAAAACCTATGGGAAATTCATATTGAAATCCAGAGTAAATTGTTCTTACACCGGAGCAAGGACTCCCCATAGTTACTGTGGATTGCACCCTAAGGCTCTTTGGAGATGCCCAGGGCAATTTGCTATGATGACGAGTCCCATAAAGGGAAGCTTCAGGGCCGTTACAGATATTATGATGGGAATCCAGGAGGCATAATTAACTCCTGTTTCAATTAACAAATCAAAACAAAAATTAGAATTTAATAAAAAAAAAGAAGCAACACAGACTTTGTTCTGCACAACTTCATGTCACCAGTTTTAAGAACTTCTAAAAGCAGTGAAGATTTGGATGCAAGTGGCCGTCTGGGTGTTATGAATATATTCAGTGGCATAGCTAGAGGGGGTGCAAAGCACTAGGTTTCTAAGGAAGCCTCACCGCGGCCTGTAAATTGCACCTTCCTCTCTTTCTGAACCATTGTGGGCAGTGTAAGTAAGAAAAAGAAGGCAGTGATGAATGCTCACATCCCTTTTTGACGGACGATGCAAAGAGAAACCAGAAGGTGGCACGCTGTGCCCATAAAAAGTGATGGAAAGGCAATTTTAAAAAGGATAAGGACTCTTTCTCTTTGCTGAGAAAGGCAGGATACAAAACAAACAAACAAACAAATAAATAGGACAAAATGCAGTAGCAGTTACAAGTTCCTGTAAGTTTCACTGCACTTTGGAGTAACTGTGCCATGTTAGGGCCTGGATGTCAATAAAAAAGCTTCTACTCGTGATCTAGCCAGTCCTTCTCCTCCACACTTACTACAGACACCTGATAGGAACCCAACTAGTTTTATGGGATTCCAGCCTCTGATTTTATCCCTTTTACTATTGTGTGGAGGTGGTGCAAAAAAAAAATATTTTATTCGTTTGAAATTAATATTAAATTAAATAGTAAATGAAATTAATTAAATGAAATGTATTTTAATACAGCGCTGGTTTGACACATTGCATGGTGACAGGAGAATCATCCGTCTGCACCCAGTGACCCGAACCAAGCCCACGACCAGGAGAAATGGTGACAGCAATTCAGAATAGCGGACCCCCACCATGATAGAGGACAAACGCAAATAGTTCCTTATTAATAGTACCCTATTAAATTTATTTAATAAAAATATTTTATTAAAATTTATTCTTATTAAAATGAAAATTCTTCTTAATTTTTAAAAATAAACTCTAAAGTACAGTTCCTTTTATGAGGGGCAGGATTGCCACCTCCTCTTGTTTTCTGTGACTCCACTCTCCTTATCTGCACATATTGAGCTGATACACCTAGTAGTGGGCCAGTGAGCAGAGGTCAGAGATAAATTGTGTGGGATTAAGTGGAGGAGGCGAAGAAATAGGGTTGCCATATGTCCTGAAAAACAGGGGCAACCCTGATTTGTGGGGGATTGTATTCACATACTGGCAAATGGGTCAGAGGGTCCTGTCCTGGTTTTGTCGAAGAGAATTATGGCAACCCAAGGAGAGACAGTGCCCAACTCCCAAAAAGACGGCATCACCAGCACCTTGCAGGCGGATGGCACAAGACGCATGTATGGAAATACAACCTATGTACTAATTTGTTAGAAAATTATTTAGAGCACAATCCTAACCATGTCTACTCAAAAGAAAGTCCCATTGTGTTCAACGGGTCTTACTCCCAAGAAAGTGTCTTTAGGATTGCAGCCTTAGACTGTGATGTGTCAATTTTGCATCTTTCATGGGCTCCTGGAGGTTAACTGGACACATTTGTGTATGCTTCCAGATTTGGCACTTCTTGCCATTTTGGGGACCTTCACAACCCTGGTGATGATGTGATGAAGGCTACCTAAGGGTGCAATCCAGAGTAACTACGGGGAGTCCATGCTCCGGTGTAAGAACAATTTGCTCTGGATTGCAATATGAATTTCCCATAGGTTTTCACTAGGTAGTGCAGTAACTACGGGTGCATGTAATGTCTCTTACGTGCTCCCATAGTTACTCTGGATTGTAGGGTAAGGGATGTTCTGGGGCAGGCAAGAGGGCAGGTGTAGGATGAGGAAAGTGAAGTGGTTCCCTCTGCACTGTTGAACTCATCAACTTTAAATGAGTTCAGGGTATCCAGCATGCAGGTGTTGGAGATGTTGATAAGCCCTCACTGTCAGCCAGCCCCACAGACAGACTCCAAGATTGGAGTTCAAGATGTTCACAGAGTGTATGGTGAAGAAGGTGCCCTAGAATAGTGGTTCTCAAAGTGGGGGTTGGGATCCCTTTGGTGGTTCATAATTTCATTTCAAGGGGGTCACAAAAAGCTGGGTGCTGTCATCTGGGAATCTGGCACCATTTTGAAAAGGGGCACTCAGGCTGCAATCCATTATTTCCTGGGAGTAAGTCAAACTGAACACAATGAGACTTGCTTCCGAGTAGACATGGAGAAGCTTTGGCATCTCAGTGATGTCACTTCCAGCCATGACATCTCTTCAGATTGATGACATCACTTCTGCCTATTGCGATCCAGTGTATTTAAATGTTATAATTGCTATTAAATGTTATATTGTTTAATTGTTTTATGTGACTTTAAATTTTTATTGCATATATGCTCTGTTGTTAGGTACCCTGGGATTCCTTGTATACAGAGATATTATCCCTACAATCCAGAGTAACTATGGGAAGATGTAAGAAGTACTTACACTGGATTGCTCTATGCATTTTCCATAGCTTTCCCACGGGTGGCACCGTAACTACATTGGTATAAAAGGTCCTGTAGTTACTTTTTGTAGCCAAAAAGAGATAGACAGACAGACATTTGCAGAAGGGAGTCATGGGCTGAAATGCTCAAAAACCACTGCCCTAAAACCACTTTACTTTCTCCCATTGAACGTTTTTGGCCATATGTCCTGGAAAAAATTTTTTGTTGCTCTCCATTTCCTTTTGAGCAGGCAATATGTAGCCTTATTGTAATTAATCAAATATATGTAATAAATTATATGTAATAGTTTTAAATTTAATAATATACCTTACCAATCAGAATAAATACGGGAAGATTGTTCTGGATTGCTCTATGCATTACCCATAGGTTTCCCATAGGTGGCACTGTAACTATGGGTGCAATCCAGAGTAACTACGGGGAGTCCTTGCTCTGGTGTAAGAACAATTTGCTCTGGATTGCAATATGAATTTCCCCTAGGTTTTCACTAGGTGGCGCAGTAACTACGGGTACACGTAATGTCTCTTACATGCTCCCATAGTTGCTCTGGATTGTAGGGTATGTCGGTGTAAAAAGTCCCATAGTTACTCTGGATTGTAGCCATAAAGCAATATATATATGAATATTTTTAGCTTTTATTTTGTCATGTCCTACATTTTTCTTGGGTGTCCTACATTTCATGGTGGAGCCTTGTCCTCTTTTCCGATGATGACATATAGTCACCTGCGTGTGTCTTGTCACCAAAAGCTTCTCCCATCCCAGAAAGGGATGAGTTCTAGCGCACGGTGCACAGAGAGCATTTATTATCCCACGGAAACCAAGGGCGCGCATGGCAGTGAATCCTCCACTTCATTAGTCACAGCTTGACAAGTCCATTTGGTGGTTTGCAAGCCTCCCACTCATTTTTAAGGGGTTGCATATTGGCCTACACCTTATCAGGGCTCGTCACGGCAGTTACTAATTTGCGGATTAATTAGGCAATCCCTGATCTGAGAAATCTGTCGCTATCGGAAGGAAACATCTGCCTGAGTAAGAGCCGTGAGTGATTAATGTCCGCTGGAGATACGGTACTGTACAAATTGTATCAACGCAAGGGGGTTTCTTTTGTACCGAAAGATCAAGGAGTTCCCTGTAGGAACATCTGCAGAAGCTGGTGGTGGTGCAAATCTTGAAGTCTGGAGACAGGGTAGCCGCAAGCATTCCCATTCCCGATACCTTTGGGGGATTGTGTTCACATACTGGCAAATGGGACACTGGGTCCTGTCCCGGTTTTGTGGAAGAGAATTACGGCAACCCTAGACATGCTGTTGCAACAACATTTAATTCTGATTTTACTTGCCTTCATTAGCATCACCACATAAACCACACTGTTTGGATAGGTAGCACTGTAGTTCTCAAAGTGGGGATTGGGACCTCATGGGTTCACAACTTCATTTCAGGGTAGGGATTGCGTATACATAGTGACAAAACCGGTCCCGGTTTTGTGGAAGCGAATTATGGCAACCCTATTTCAGAGGGAGTTGTGAAAAACTTGGTACCAGCATCTTGGAATCTGGCATTGCGCATCACCGTTTGGAATGGTGCACTCAGGCTGCTTTCCTGGGAGTAAGTCTCATTGAACACAATGGGAATTACTTCTGAGGAGACATGGAGGACCTCTGACACCATAGTGATGGCACTTCCAGGTTGATGACACCACTTCCAGCGTATCCCGGACAGGGTTCTATTCTCAGAAGGGGTTCCCGATCCCGGACTGAAATATCCGAGAACTACAGCTGTAGTTTATCCTATTCACAGTGTAATCCCGAATTATTCCTTACTTTGGGGCAGCAGCAGTGCTGGAAAGTTGGTTAGGATTGGACTATAAGCTAGGAAAACCCAAGAAGGAACAGATCTTAAAATCTTGCCCAGATTCAACCCATCAGGACCAAAAACAGACCGTTACAATCTGCAGTCTTACAGCTATGATCTTGCAGTGATCCTTTGAGACTTACCTAGGAGAAGGTCACAATGGAACAATGGACACAATGGAACTTACTTTTGAGTAGACATGCCTAGGATGGCACTATGGGCAAAATCCAGAGTAACTACAGGGAGTCCTTGCTCCGGTGTAAAAACAATTTATTCTGGATTGCAATATGAATTTCCCATATGTTTTCACAAGGTGGTGTAGTAACTATGGGTGAATGTAATGTCTCTTATGTGCTCACATAGTTACTCTGGATTGTAGGGTAAATGTAATGTTTCTGTAGTTAACAGAATCTTCCACGCTAAATGCTTTGTGTTGTGGACGAAATGTTCACTTGTGATACTGATTTAAAAAAGGCAGGCCTCCGTCAGTCTTGAAAGACTATGGTATCGTGCTCGGTGCTGCATACGAAGCACAAAAGCCTGGGTTGGATTGTTATGGAGGATAGGCTGTTACCCAAGCAGCAACCCCCCCCCCTCTCCACACCACTGAATTGGCCAAATGGAAAGGCAGAGCCAATACGATTGGATCCAGCTGGCGTCGCAGAGCTGGGCTAAGGACAGGAGCTCACCCTATCTTGTGGGGCCGAGCCGGGTCTCGAACCCTGGCCTGCTGGTTAACAAGCACAGTGTCTTAGCCACTTGCGCCACCCACAGCCCTGGTATACAGCCCACAGTGATACTGATACGGTTGCCATTAATTCTCTTCCACAAAATCGGGACAGGACCCTCTGTCCCATTTGCCGTTATGTGAACACAATCCCTCAAAATCAGGATTGTCCTTGTTTATTGGGACATATGGCAACCCTAGATGCCGAGTAAAAAATATACAGGTAATAATCTGCATAAATGTACCCAGGGTGAAGTGCTGTGGCAATGCTACAGAAGCCCAGTGAGTACCTTGTGGGAACATCAGCCTCGGTAAACAACCTTGATGTTGTCGGTGCTGCTGTTGGCTGAAGGAGTGACGTTGTGAATCAATGTCTTTGGAGTCCGGTTAAATTGTTTGATGGCGTGGACCGCATTTGGAGTCCCTCTCCAGCTGCACACACAGCTCCTTAAGAAAATTAAGAGGCTCATTGATGAGGACAAACTGAAAGAGCTAAACATCTGTGGTTTGGCTGGACCTACTGGAACGGGGTGGACAATGTTCTAGACTGGACCGATAAACAGCATAGAGAGCTTCCAGACAGAAAGTCAACTGGGCAACCAGTGGCGTAACTAGAAGGGGTGCAAAGCCCCAGGTTTTGCAGGGAGCTGCATCGCAGCACGCAAGCGGTTCCTCCACACCCCATTTGGAGACACATATATGCCTCTGTTTTGCACCCCCCACCTGGAATGGCTACAAAGGCTTTGCATGCTGCAGAGGGGTTCCTTACAAAACTTAGTACTGAACTTTGCAGGACCCACCTTTTAGAGCAACGATCCATCAGAACCCACTGGTAGTGATGCCATTAACCTGGAAATGATAAATTTTTAATGCCCTCCTACGACAAAAATCAAATCGATAAATTAAATTGAGGAAGTAAAATTAACAAATAAGTATAAATTCAAACTTTATCCTATCTCTTTGAAACTGTTGCTGATGTGTTGTTTTTTTTAATTCCCAAACATCCCAAAGACTGATCCTAACCACACTTACCTGGGAGTAAGCCCCATTGACTATTGTTGTTAAAAGCACAATTCTAAGCATGTCTACTGAAAAGTAAGCCCCATAGTGTTCAATGGGTCTTAGGAGGCAATCCTAAAGACAGTTTCCTGGGAGTAATATCCATTGACTACAATGGGGCAAACTTTTCAGTAGACATGAACTGTGCTCTTACTCCCAGTAAATACATATAGGATTGCAGTCTATATGTAGTAGCCTGTTAAAAAGTACCAATATACTGAAATGCCATCACATGTTTGTGTAGCATCAAGTCTATCATGTTAAAAATAAAATGCACATTGAAATGAATGGGGACTCACCTGAATCCTGATTTTGTGGGTCCTGACCCACAGTTTGAGAAACACAAACCTCCAAAAGTTCCATAATAGGGTCAGTGACAATCCTAAAGACAGTTCCTGGGAGTAACTCATTTATGTAAACTCGTTTATGGCCTAGAATGATGTGGGGTAGAAATCTTTCCAAATACAGGCATCCTTCACTTATTGGCCGCGTTAGGGACTGGAGCCCCGTCCAAAAGTGAAAACGGTTGAAAAGTGGAACCCACTTTTTTTTGTTTATAAAGGTTGCTCCCAATGATTTTTTACCTGGCAAATTGCCAATGCCCCCTTTATCTTGCAAATTCCTGCTACCATTAGATTGTGAGGCCCTTTGGGGCAGAGACCCATTAGCCACTAATTTTTTTAATTTTCTTTGTGAACTTTTTAGTTGAAAAGCGGTATATAAACACTGTAGATAGATAAGATACAAAGATTTCTGCTCATGGATTCTCATTAACTCCTTTGGGAACTGGATTAGACCAGGAGCTACAACACAGGGTGGGGCAATTTTGCCTTTAGAACAGTAGCAAGAGGTTGAAAGCGCAGAACATGTGTTGAGTGAATGAGTTCTGGGTAGAGCTGAAAGGTGTTGAAAGAGCAGATCATCAGAAAGCAGGAGATACCTACACTAAAGTGTTTCATGTGCAGACAGTGGCATAGCTAGGGGGGCAAGTTATGCGCGGTGTCTTTATTTTGGGAATGTCTCCGATTTTGCTCCCACTGCCCAGAAAGGCTCCAAACGCGAAGGGGAGTTGCGCTTTCATGGCACATGGAGGCGCCTACAAAATGTAGCGCTTTGCATCCCCCCTCAGCTATGCCACTTCTGGTGCAGAAAGTGAAGTGCCTCCCCCCGCCCAGAGTTGCTGGGTCAAGCCAAGCTTGGCCTATGTGCCGTTCCATGAGGTCACCCCCCTGAGACCTCCAACAGCTTTGAGGATGTGTTTGCGTTTGCTAATTGAGCATGCGGCACGGTTTTTCCGCCAGGCCGCCTGCCGCTGCCCCGGACTCCACGCTGACAGCCCGCCGGGCCGTTTGCAGAACCACTCAAAGGCTTTTCTTGTTCTGCCCTCTGGCTGCTGGAAACCCCTAAAAGAAAGCCTCTTTTCAGCCGCCTGCTTTTCCTAGACAGAAAATTGTCATTCTCAAACACAAGGCCTGCTTTGCTGGAGCCCCCCCTCGCCCCCCCAGCTCCTGCACATTGACGTCAGTGCACTTTTGTGTGACAATCTCCCTTCAGATGTTCGTGCTTTGCAGGGGTCTCCTATTGGAGACCCGTTTATGGGGTGGGGGGGCTTCAATTGTCTGCCCGTTTCCTATAACAACCATTAAACACCAAATGCGGGGGGGACTTCTGAAATACTCAGTGTATCACATATCCTCTAGTCCCTTCCCTTGGCAAATCACTGACCCCATTATGGCCCTATTGGAGGTATTGATTTTTATTTTATTTTATTATTTTTTTTATACTGCAATTGCTTCCTCCTAGGAGCTTAGTACATTCCCCCACATTTGTCCTCACAACAACCCTGTGAGGTAGGCTGAGCTGAAAGACTGGCCCAAGGTCACCCAGAAAGCATGAAAATTGAGCAAAGATTTGAACCTGGATCGGAAGGAAGGAAGGAAGGAAGGAAGGAAGGAAGGAAGGAAGAAGGTTCAGTGGTGGGGCCGGGGAGGCTGCACTGCGCTGTGCTACGCTGCGGATGGGCAGGGCAAGGAGCGCAGCATGGGGCAGGCCCCAACCGTTGTGTACTGCATGTGCGCCAAGGTTGAAGCAGGCGCAGTTTTGTCCTCTTCAGGACGCGACTGTACTTGCGTCAAGATTGACACAGGCACAGTGGTGGGCTCGCCTGGGCGAACCGGTCCGCCCAGGTTTTTGCGGCGGGCCAAAATTAGAAACAGGTTCGGGCGATCCGACCCGAACCAGCCTGGGTCCATCATTGATCATAACCAAAAAAAGAGGACAAGGACCCCCCTGCCCAAAAATGTAGGACATCCAAGAATAATGTAGGATACTACAGAAATAAAAGCGAAAAACACTCATATACTGTATTTACTCGAATCTAATGCTCACCTTTCCCAGCCGAATTTAGACTCCAAAATCAGGATGTGCATTAGATTCAGTAGTTAATTAGATCCAAGTAAATGTGGTGTTTTGATGTGATTATATTTGATGCGTGATTATATTTTGTGATTATATTTGATGCATGCCCATTAGATTCGATGGTGCTTTACAACTGAGTAAATACAGGTCGTGCACCATCTTGTTTTCATGTGCTTAATTTAAACACTATTTTAGTTGTTATATTTGAAACGATGACATATAATTCATATATATAATATATATATATTTATATGTGTGTGTGTGTGTGTACACACACACACACATACACAGTATAACTGAAAAGTCACTGACTCACTCACTTACTCACTGACTGACTCATCAACGCCCTGCCAAAACCGCTGGGCCTAGAAGTGTGAAATTTGGGAAGGGTGTTCCTTCCATCATGGAGGCACCACTAAGAACCAGTTTTCAGAAACTCCAACCAGAAGGGGGTGAAAAGGGGCGCAACGCGTCTTCCTATACATTGAAGAAACCCTGACTGAGGGATGCCTTGCTCTATCGCCTGGACCCAGAAGCATGAAATTTGGGGAGAGTGTTCCTTCTGTCACATGAACGCTCACCAAGAACCGATGTGGAGAAATTTAACCCTTAAGAGACTGAAAAGGGGTGCAACGTGTTTTTGTCCTATACTTAACATGGAAGACATGGGGGGTGTTGCGCATGGGGGGTGTTGCGCATGGGGGTACATTGCACATGGGACGATGCTCATGGGGGTGTTGCACACAGGGACATTGCTAATGGACGTTTGATGCGCATAGGGGTTTAATGCACATGGGCAAATGTTCATGGGAGGTTGATGTGCATGGGAAGTTGATGCACATTGAGGGATCGTGACCCCTTGAAAGGCATCTTGATTTGCTGCTCTCTCCTTTTAAGGACAGGTGACCTTGGGGCTGGTGTGACTTCACAGTCAACTGAGTAATAATGGGGGGCTGAGAGTCAGTTCAGGAGATGCCAGAGAGGAGGGCACCTGCAGTATTCCCTGGCTTGAGAGACAAGATGGTGCACCTCGTGGGAAAAGTATGTACCACCTTGGAATTATAAAGCGCTGCCCCTTTTAAGAGGTACCTGCCTCCAGAGGCAGTTCCAGGAGGGGTGGGGGAATGAAAAGGAGGGCTTGGAAAGGGGAAGGAGGAGAGTCAAGTGATGGCTTGGAGGCTTGGAAGGGATGGCTTGAAAAAGGGAAGGAGAAGAGCCAAGTGGTGGCTCTGTGATGGAAGGACAGCCAAGTGGAATTACGTGGAGCTTAATTCAAAGTTCAAAGCAGTCTAAGGCTGCAATCCTGAAGACATTTTCCTGGGAGAAAGACCCATTGAACACAGTGGTTCTACTTACTTTTAAGTAGACACGGTTAGGATTGTGCTCTAACTCAAAATGCTGGTAGCTAGGCCAAAACGGGGCAGAGCTGTCTGTCTCCTCCAACCTTGAAAACATCTGCTCAACCTTGAGGCATCTGGGCTAGAATTTATCCTAGGCTGCAATCCTAAAGACACTTTCCTGGGACACAATGGGTCTTACTTCTGAGTAGACATGGTTAGGATTGCAGTCCAAGTCAAGGAGCTGGACTAGATGTCTCTCAACTCTATGATATGATTCCAATATATTGAATGATATATGTCTTATACAATATGTGAAAAAACTACTAGTGAGATCAGTAGGACTATAATGTGACTTACTTTTGAGTAGACATGCCTAAGGCTCAGCTGTATTATATGATATGCTTTGCATCTGAGCCCCCAGCTCATAGGTCATGCTCCCCAGTGGTTGCTGGCATGACAGCACAGTCCTAGGCTGGCCTGCTCAAAAGCACCGTATTCACTTGAATCTAACGCGCCACTGAATTTAATGCACACGCTATTCTTATAATCGAAACACCACTTTTACTCAGATTTAATGAACCATTAAATCTAATTCACCCAATGATTTCGAAGACTGAATTTGGCTGGAAAATGTGAGCGTTAAATTCAAGTAAATACAGTAAGTTCCCATTATAGTCAATGGTTTTTACTCCCAGGAAAGCAGAGATATGACTGCAGCCTGTAAAGCTTCTGAGGTCAATTACATGAGAGACATTTATTACTTTTGTTGTTCACATCTATGGTCCCTTTGGCAATTAATGGGATGACGAGACAGAGATTTTAATCTTAAACACTTAGTGGGATCTAAGTTCCGTCCAGCCTGCAGCACAATGCATGCTTACTCGGGAACAAGTCCTGAGGGTTGCCACATATCCCGAAAAACATGGACAATCCCAATTTGGGGGGATTGTGTTCACATCCCTGCAAATGGGACAGAAGGTCCTGCCCTGATTCTGTGGAAGAGAATTCAGACAACACTTGAAGTTGTGTTTCATTAAACCCGATTATTTGTCCACCAGCTCCATGTTGTCAAACTATCCATGGCGTCAGGCACATGACCAGCAGGAGGGATTTAGTGCTCTGCGCAGAGATTTTCCCTCTCTGCTTTAAGAGAGGGGGGCGTCCCCATTTCCGACACTCTTTCCACACCTTTCCGATATGGAGGTCTCCTCAAGTGTTGCATTGCCCTTCCTTTGCGCAGGTACTAGGAAGTAAGGGTTGTTCTGAATAATAATTATCTTAAAATATACAGGTTGCAGAATTCCACTTTTCTAGGTGCCAAATTCTGATGACTTTGTTGCAGATGCTTCTCCCCTCCCTGATAATGTGTCTAAGTACAGGGATCCCCCACTTTCTGACGGTTTGTTTTCTGACGATCCACTCTTTCAACACCTTTCACTTCTACCCAGAACTCCTTCATTCAATGCATGTTCTGCTCTTTCAACCTCCCTGCTGTTCTAAAGGCCAAAATTGCCCTCCTTGTCTTGGTTTCATCCCATTTCTTAAGGAATTAAGGAGAATCCACTTGCAGAAACCTTTGAGGGCAGCAGGAATTGGCACGATCAAAGGGGCATTTGCAATTTGTTAGCTAAAAAGCATTGGAAGCAACATTTATAAACTAAAACAGATGGGGTTCCACTTTCCATCCGTTTTCACTCTTGGATGGTGCTCTGGCCCCTGCCCCATCCCACAAGTGGGGGTGTCTGCACTGCTTTCTTTGGCAACAAGGTGCCAACATGGCTCCAGTTTGAATCCTTTTCTCTCCTGACTTTTTCCAGAGTCTGCGGCTGTAGAGATGGCTCTGGGCTTCGCCATAGCCCTGGCTGTGCTCGTTCTGCTGTACAAATCGCCGAGAGTCAACGATGATGGCGACTTGGCCACGCAGTCTCGACTATATGAGTACAAGCTACAGATGAACAAAAATATGGAGCAGTTACAGAAAGACCAGGAGAATTGGAGTGGGGGTCAAGACAAGGATTGGCCATCCAGGCATCCAGAAGCGAATCCGGAAGCAAATGAAGGGACCTGGGATAGGTGGCTTTACGTGGGGCTGATCATCCTCTTCCTCTTTGGGTGCTGCCAACACAGCACGGTGACACATCCTGCCTACGATTCCAGCTCAGACGAGTCTAGCATCGCCTCTTTTGAAGACCTTGATGATGATACAGATGATAGTGACCTGGAACCTGACCACAACTTGACCAGGCAAAAGATCCTGGAGGATTTCTATGACTGTCACGTGGAGGCGGACACCAGTGACTTGACCGCCATGTGCGGCTTTATTGAGACTTTTGTTAACGACCTGCTCGATTCATGCCGGGATGATCTTCCTGAACAAAACCTTCTGCTGGAGAACTGCATTGGAGTAGGCAGTGCCTTCGAAGGGTGGCACATTCAGAAAGGCTCAAAGCCTTTCCAGGTACTTGTGCCCATCGCAGCACCCAAAGGCCATGCCTTCCAAGTGGAGATGAGTGAGGAAGTGCGTGCCCCAAGCAAGCATGGACATATTTTGGTAGAAAAGGAGTGCCTGTGCAAGAGGGAGAGACTCCTGGGGGACGTGGTGTGCCCTGTTCACCATGCGTCTTCAGAACAAAACCACAGCGAAGGTCCCACCATCAATGACTTATGCACCAGCTCTCACCTGGACGTCGATAAAACCGTGCACTGGTTCCAAGACGTGGTCAAAAAGGGTTGGGAGAAGATCAGTTACAAATACAAGCTGGATCTTGTGCCTCGGCCATCCAACACATCGTGCCGGCTGAAGCTTTTGTTTCAATCCGGCAGAACCATTTCCGTTGACCTCATCCTTGGGGTGAAAGTAGGAGACTCCTTGGTCTTCCTGGCCACCCAAGGAGATGAGAAGGACTGCCTAACTGGAACGGTGTGGCAGAGGAACCTTTCTATACTGGAGTTTCTCTTCTTTCAGTGGGTGTGCCAGCGACTTCCAGAAGAAAGCTGCCACCTACGATGCCTTCAGATTGTCATCTTTCTGAAGGAGTGCAGCCCGACTGGGAGAAAGAAGCCTGTGCTCCGCGATTACCATTACAAGACCTGCTTGATGCACCTCCTGCTTGCCGAGCCCAGGCTGGACTGGGACCCTGACCAGATTGCACCACGTGTGCAGGACCTCCTCCTGTACATGAACGCTGCCCTGAAGGAAAATTACCTTCCACATTTTGTGATCGGAAACATCTCCTTGCCCATCCGGATACCCATCCCTCAGGCCCTCCGGAGCACAAACCCCCCCAATCTTTTCCAACACCTGGAACAGGATTGTGGCCTTCATGCCAAAGCGATGAAGGAGTTTGTGGAAGTGATAGAGAGACTGAGGGCTCTCTGTGCGCAGCAGTATGAGTAGCAGAGGTCAGCTCTGCAAAACATCCACGCCGCCTTTGGCTGGCCATAGAATCCGTAAAACATCTACGCCGACTTTTGTTGGCCATAGAATCCCGTATTGTGACAGGGCTGGAAAGGTGACTCTGTTGTTACCAGCAAAGTATTTTTAAATGTTACTCTATTAAAATACACATTCCAATGTTATTAATCCATTTTCTGGCACGGCTTCTGTACCAGGTTCCAATGAAATGAGGGCAGGGTTGCCTTATGTCCCCCAAAAGAGGGACAGTACCAATATGGGGGGATTGTGTTCACATACTGGCAAGTGTGACAGAGGGGGTCCTGGATTTCGTGGAAGAGAATTTTGGTAACCCTATTTCTGGGCTTCCCTAGATTTGCTCCCCAAATCTCACAGTTGGTTGTATGAGATGAGAGATGGATTTTTAACAAAGCCACAAGTGGAAGCACAAAGATTCTGAGGCTGGGGCTGGTATCTCCCCCCCCCAAAAAAAACAAGACCCCTGAGGTTCCAGCAAAGATCAAGTCAGCAGCTTTCAGACTGAAGCACAAAGATACTTTGTGCATGCTCAGAGTTTTGGACATGCGTGCTGGGCACCGACACACTCAGTCGGGTTTTCTCCGAAGAGTTCTATGCATGCACGCTGGGCACAAGAGTGCTCTGCTTCAAAGCACGCAGAGCAGGGCACGCTGGTGTCCAGTACGCATGCCCTGAAATCCAGGCATGCACATAAGGCTCAGGGTGCTCCTGGCCCAGCATGTATGCCCAGAGGATAGGACAACGTATAGAAGATAGGATTGCACCCTTTGGGATATTTGGGGAATTTTTGTAGCAGATCAACAACTACATTTGAGGCTCTTCCATATGGAAAAGAGGTGCCTGAAAGGGGGACATGAATGACACATACCCTACAGTCCAGAGCAACTACGGGAGCACGTAAGAGACATTACATGTACCTGTAGTTACTGCACCACCTAGTGAAAACCTATGGGAAATTCATATTACAATCCAGAGCAAATTGTTCTTACACCAGAACAAGGACTCTGTGTAGTTACTCTGGATTGCGTCCATAAAAAAATCATGCAGGAATTGCATCGAGTAGCATCCTTTTCCCTTTCAGACAAGGCTAGAACCAGGGGAGGGACACCCACTGAAATGGAATGTGAGGACACACAAAAGCCCCAGCATGTAGTTAGTCTTTGGAACTCCTTGCCGCAAGATGTGGTGATGTCATTAAGAGGGACTGGACCAATTTCTGGGAGAAAAGTCCATAACAGGTTACAAGTTGTGATGGGTACGTGCAACCTCTTGCTTTAGGAACAGGCTACCTCAGGTCAGACGCAGGGATCTGGGTGTCCTTTGTGCTCCTTGAGACGTCTGGTGGCTGCTGAGATTCAAGAAGGTGTGCTTGATGGGACTGGGGCCTGATCCAGCAGAGGCTCTTCTGATGTTCTTATTGAGGCTGACAACATCTCTAATTTAGAAAGAATTTTTAAAAAAATCAGTTTGTATTAACAATCACTTTATCTTTTATAAAAAATATTTTAATAAAATATATTAATAGTAATTTTCTATATATACAATTGAAAACTTGCTCACTCACTCTTTCATCAATGCCCAGCCAAAACGACTGGGCCTAGACGTGTGAAATTTGGGGTGGGTGTTCCTTCCATGACAGAGGGATCCCCTAAGAACCGCTTTTTGGAAATTCCAACCGGAAGGGCGTGAAAAGAGCGCAACGTATTTTCCTCCCTATACTTTGCATTGAAGAATCGGTGACTGATGGATGTTCTGCCCCAACCCCCAGACCTAGAAGCTTGAAGTTCGGGGAGGGAGTTCCTTCTGTCACATGAACACCCACCAAGAACCAATGTTGAGAAATTTAATCTTTAAGGGGCTGAAAAGGGGTGCAACGTCTTTTTGTCCTACACTTAACATGGAAGACTGGCCAACCTCCAGCCAGTTTGGTGCCTTGTGCCTGACACACTGGGAGGGAGGGTGCGCATGTGGGGATGTTGCACATGGGGGAATGTTGCGCATTGGGGAGAATTGTCGTGCCTCGCCCATCCCACTACTGGGATGCCCGGCGTAGACACCTGCGGGACCGGAATTCCTTCCAAGTCAAAGTCCATTTGCATGAAGGAATCAAACTCCGAGGAGGCGGCAGCAGTAGTAACAGGTGTACTTTCTTCCATTGCTTAAGGAGGTACAAGCTTAGTGGTTGCTCTGGGTACAAACACTTCAGTTAACCCTCATCCAAATAGGTTGGTATTAACAATGTCCATTAACAGTCCCAACATGGTAAACACAACACGGCTTGTAAAATAGCCCAACAAGTATGCCCACTGCGGCACCGAGGATCCTCTACATCCTCTCCACACTGGGCCTCCTCTTTTCCCGCCTTTTTCTCCCCTTCCAGTTGCCCCTCCATTCATCCCTCCCTCTAGCCTGGGATTGGGGCAGCCTAGGGTTCACTCCACCGGGGTGTAGGTTGGGATCCTGGATACGCAGCCATGGGCTTTCCCAAGGGGAAACAGGGAGCCGGGCAGTCTCGGCGAGATAGAGGCTGTGGCGCATGCGCACAGCCTTTATTGATTAGAAAACACAGCGGGCAGGGATTTCTCTTTCCCAAGATGGCTGCTCAGATGGCTGCTGTAGACACGCGCCGGTCCGAGCAACATTTCAAGTGGTCGCAAAGCACAACACAAGCCCCCCATGCCTGGACTGGTAAGCCCCAGGGAGTGATCTTTTTAAAAATGTAGGACAAAGTCCTCCAAAAGTCTGGATTTTCAACTGAAAATCTGGACTTTGGGTGACCCTTGTCCTACATTTTGAGGTGTAGCATATGGTCACCCTGCTCTTCACAAGGATGCTCATGGGGGTCATTGTGCATGGGGGTTTGATGCGTATGGGCAGAAGTTACACAGGGGGTTGATGTGCATAGGGGGTTGATGCGCACTGAGGGAGGAATTGCATGGGGGTTGATGAGCAGGGGGATGATGCGCATGCGGAGATGATGCACATGGGCAGTTGAAGCGCACGGGGGATGCTTTGCATGGGCGGTTGATATGCATGGGGATATTGCACATGTGCGCTTGATGCTCATGGGGTTGTTGCGTAGTGGGGGATGGCATACAGGGGAACGTTTCTCTCTCAACGTGTGTACATTGTTGCTAGTTACATATAATTTATTAATTACAAGAAATCTATTTGCTACAGTAAAAGGAGGACACTGAAGTTTTTTTCAGGACACGAGGCTAAAATCCAGAATATATCCTGGAAAAACAGGATGTACGATCAAGGTGCCCCAGCCGTGCTTTTTACAGTCCTGCTCCGGGTGATTGCCTTTCCCCAGCCTGGGAGCAAATCACCTCCCCGTAAACGTCTTGAAGATCCGAGGGCTTCTCTGTCAGATCAACTGATCTGGGCCTGAAAATTTCCATGCACAATTGCCGTCCCAAAGCAAATGTTGTTTTCGCCGTCCTGGAGAGAATCGGGGCAGTGTTCGGAGTTAGGTGGGCCTGCAAATGAGCAGCGGCATCCAGTCCAACCGAAATGTTTGCTCTGCACTGGGATTTTCCTCCCAGGATTTCTCCTGCAGGAGCGAGCCGGGATGTTTTGTGCAACCATAGCATGAAGTGGTCCCACAACCCATTTGGCCACCTCCTGCCTCCAAACCCAGCGCTTCCTCCCGGGTCGCAGCAGGGCAAGCGGCATTAATTCACCAGCCACATTCCTTGTCCTGTTTGCTCTCAACTGAGCTAATCATTAGCTAATTCTTTAAGGAGTCATGAGGATATTTCCATGGGCACCATAAATGCAGGGTGAGGATCCATCAGACCGTGAGCATCAGTGTTCCCGAGATGCACGGGGTGACTATCGCAAACATTTCCAAACTGTATTTTTAGCCCAGGTCTTTAAAATGGGGTTGAAGTATTAGGTTGCCATATGTCCCCCCAAAACAGGGACAGTCCCAGTTTGGGGGGATTGTGTTCACAAATAGGCAAATGGGACAGAGGGTCCTGTCCTGGTTTTGTGGAAGAGAATTATGGCAACCCTATTCTGGATACAGCTACCATTTAAAAGAATTCAGTTGTTTACTGATGTGATTATATACATGTCCAACCTTGTTACTGAAAAGCAGTGGACAGACAGACAGACAGACAGACAGATAGATAGATAGATAGATAGATAGATAGATAGATAGATAGATAGATAGATAGATAGATAGATGGACTGATTGATTGATAGGTAGGTAGGTAGGAAGATGGATGGATGGATGGACTGATTGACTGATAGGTAGGCAGGTAGGTAGATAGATAAATAGGTTGCCAGACAGACAGACAAATAGATAGATGATGGACGGAGAGACTGACGAATTGACTGATTGATTATACACGGACGTTTTATACACAGATGTGACTCAACACAAATGGCCACTGCCAATCAATTTTGAAAACTGCTTTTCTTCCTGTTGTAGGGAGGCAGTCATGCAAGCCAGGCAAAGATAGAGGTTCCTTTGCATTCCTAATGGCTGGCTGCCACTCTACAACAGGAAGAAAAGCTGTTTTTAAACAACTGCAAAGGAACGTGTTTTTTAAAACATATTTTTATTTATTTCTAGACAAGACATAAACCCCCAACTATACACCGCATCCTACAAACGTTACAACTTGAACGGAGCATTAACACTTACTATCAAATATTTCAACAACGCATATGTATATTTTTATATATCTCTGCACCTACTCCATAACAGTCATTTATACATTTATAAATTCAGTTCCTTACAATAATAACAATAAGTTACCCAATAAACATAATTTGTTGTCATTTCTAAAGATTTCTATACCCTTATTTTTTAACCGCATTTATTTATCCCATTTGTTGGTATTAGCAGGAAGTCCCTGAATCAATTCCCTGAAGCGACTGAGAAGCTACCTGGTTCCATAGGCATAAACTTATTGGAGCAGTGGAGAAGCAAGAAATCTGGAAGTGGGTTACTAAAATTAACAGTAAATACAGATTAAAACATATTACATTTATAGGAAGAGTGCACCAAGAGAGCAACCACTTTCTCCATCTATATAGCACTAGGATGCATATATAGTGCTATATGCATCCCAGTACTTTCTCCTATACGCAGGTTGGAACAGGCTGTCGTCTCCAGCATTTGTCCTCCAACATCCATTTCCTGGCTCTGCATTTTTCTAGCTAGGCTGGGCCGGCAGAACTAATGCGACTGAGTGGCAAGAGGAAGTCTTCCTCAGTTGCTTCACCTGCCTTACCTGTCGGAAGGAGGTGGCTGGGAAGAGGATGAGGGCAAAAGCCCCCAGGACAAAAAACAAAGGGGTGATGTTCATGCGTGGAGAAACCTGGTGCCACATTGAGCCTTGAGCTACCAGTTGATCCAATGTATTTACTTGCGCCATCAAATCTAATGCGCACCCCAATTTTAAAAAGTTTGAGATTTTAAAAAATGTTTACCAGCAATGGTAATGCACAGCATTACCGTAAGTGCAAAGTTTAATTTTGCTGCCTTAAACCATGAGTTATATGACAATAATAAAATGGCAATGCTTCTATGATCAGGATGATCATATGACCAGAAATTTCTGGATTTGTCTTCTTTTTCAGCCTCCTGTCTGGGTGTCCTCCAAAAGGACTTCCTTGTCCTCCTTTTTGGCTTCATTTTGGAACTTTCCAATGGTGTACGGTACCCCATCATGTCATATGTCGTTGGATTTGTATTGAAGAGCAAAATCCAATGCAGAAATCGGTTGTGAAATATCTCCTTCCTATCAAACGTTATGGCCAAAAAACTAAAACTAAAAATATGCATTGAGCTCTATGGGAAAGTGAAAGTGCCCAATATCACGGCTTTACTCATGAGTAGGCAAATGTGCCATTGTCCGCCGGAAAGGCCAGGCTGAGTGGAATCCAAGACCTCCTCCTCCTTTTGAGGTTTAGGCATCCTGGGTCTATGTTATGATTTTAACCTGCACTACTTTTTACTGTTCCCTTTTTAATATAGTAAACTGTTAAACTAAATACTGACCTATATGTATAATCTAAATACCATATTTACTCGAATCTAATGCACCGTTGAATCTAATGCACCCTCTGATTTTGGAAACTAAATTCAGATGAAAAAGCTGAGCGTTAGATTCAAGTAAACCATGTATTCGTGATTTACAGAAAAGTGAAGACTTCTAATTCCCAACAGCCGCATAGGGTGTGTGCCTCTAATACAGGGGTCTCTAAATACCTGGCACAGTGTCAACAGCCAGAAAAAATATTTTAAATATAAAATTTAAATAGAAATGGAAGTTAGATTGATAAATAAATGGGTTCAAATTTCCAGGATTTCTGCATGCACCAACACATGCAGCAGAAATAAAGCATACACTTAAATGGCCCCATTTCCCCCATCGCATCACCACATCTCCAGTTAAGTTTGGTCAACTGGGCTCTTTGAGGTCCACAGGTTGGCCATGGGCTGATTAGAGGCTAGCTGTGGGCAACATCTGGCCAGTGGTTCTCACAGGTTCTATAGAACCCTTTGCTAATGAGTGCCTGGTTCTGAGAACCGGTTACTAATTGGACACAGAACCTGTTGTTAATTTAGGTTATTAGGAAATAGAAGCTGTTGTTAATTTATTTGAATCCCACCACTGCATCTGGCCTCTGGGCCAAGGTTTGAAGACCCTCTAATAAATGCGCAGATAGGTTCACCACCAGTCTGTCGAACATCAAGCCACCCTCTGAAGTCTATTTTGGTCTGATCTGGACATTTCAGTTCTCCGGAAACTCTCTGTCGCTGCTGAACAAGTTTTGAGAACGCAGCCCAGATACCCGGCGCATGCCAGGACTGTGGAACTCCCTCCCACGCACTCAGGTACAGTTGGCAGAACCCATTCCGATCATTCCTGAAGGGCTGAGTCACCCCGTGTCCTCTGGCCTCCTGAGGGTTTCCCAAAGCCAAGTCAGTAGTTGCAACACTGGCTGACTTTTGTTGTTTGTTCTAGTTTTGGTTTTTTTTATGGCAACCCAGTAACACGGAGCGAACATTTACATAACACGGCACCGCCTTGGGAAAGCCATCGCTGAACTAACGACAGTCACGGTTCGTTTCCAAAATATGAATCCTTAAATTCCTGCATGCCAATCAGGAAATGAAATCCATTTATAAGGTTAAGGCTGCAATCCTAAACACACTTTCCTGGGAGTGAGACTCATTGAACACAATGGGGCTTACCTCTGAGTAAACATGGTTAGGATTGTGCTCTAGGAGCGGCTATTGGACATATATGCTGCAATCCTAAAGACACTTTCCTGTGAGTAAAACCCATTGAACACAATGGAGCTTACTTCTGAATAAACATTCAACTAAATCCAGAGTAACTACATGAGCACATAAGAGACATTACGTGCACACGTAGTTACTGCACCACCTTGTGAAAACCTATGGGAAATTCATATTGCAATCCAGAGTAAATTGTTTTTACACAAGAGCAGGAACTCCCCACTAGAAGTACTGTAGGCTTAAAAATTTGATTTTATAATACAAATTAGTAAGTGCTGGCTTTGCCCGTGTTATACTATTAGAATTATCTTATGTAGTTTTTTTTCTCAAAATATTTTTAGATAATTTTCTTCTTATATTCTGCAGTTTTAATAATAGTAGATAAATAAAACATTAATTTTTAAAAAGTAAATGAAATCCATTTCCTTACAAATTTGCTCATCTCTGTGTTGTCTTTGATCTTTGTGTTGCCAAACAATCTCACATTCTTTTAATGCTACAATCTTAATTATGCTTTCCTGGAAGTAAGACCCATTGAACACAATGGGGCAACTTTTTGAGTATTGTGACAATCTTGTAATGTTGGTATATACATTTTTTTACATTTACAAATCTTCCTTAGGCATAAATGGTTGGTCAATTACATGTCCAAGGAGTTCACTGGGACAAGTGTGTCTAGAATTGCAGCCCAAGACCCAGATCCTATCCAACTTTCCAGCACTGATGCTCTGCCTCTGGGTATGCGCTGCATCCTGCTATGGGTGTATGTGTCGTGGAGGCCTCCTCAGTGTAAAGAAATATTCCCTTGCAGTTGAATCGGTGCTAAAATGCTCTTCGTTTTTAGTCCTTAGCTGCAGAAGGTTGTCCTCTCAACCAATGCATTGCTGTAGGTGCCACTGGATTTCATGCATCATGGGTTACGTGATGTGCAAATGATGAATGAAATGCTAAAACGTTGGACAGTTTCAACTGTGGAACTCCATGCCACAGGAGGATGTGTTGATGGCATCTGGACTAGATGCCCTGAAAAGGGGATTGAACAGATTTCTGGAGAAGTCCATCACAGGTTATGGGGCATGATGGGTTTTAAAAATAGGCTACCTTAGAAGGTCAAGTACAAGACATCAGGATGCAGGTCTCTTGTGTGCATCTGGTGGGGCGCTATGAGATAAAGGAAGCTAGGTGAGATGGATCTTGGTCTGATCCAGTGGGGTCTGTTCTTGTGGCATCATAGAGATTGGCCTGGAATGAAAGTTACCCCCAATTTGCTGCTCCTGTAACCCACACGAGGTGGCCACCATCCATCAGGTGGAAGGGGCAGAGAAAGATGCCTGCCTAAAACCTCAAACAGCCACTCCTCTCTATGTAAAGAATCCTGAGCTGGATGTTTTGGCTCAGAGTAGGGAAGTTTGTGATGACTAAAAGCACAATCCTAACCATGACTACTCAGAAGCAAGCCCTGATGTGTTCAATGGGTTTTATTCCCAGGAAAGTGTCTTTAGGCTACTAGGCAAGTCTACTCAGAACTACCCATATTTATTCGAATCTAATGTGAACCCTATAGTTATATTCAAAATATCACATTTACTTGAATGTAATTAACCATCAAATCTAATGCACACCTTGATTTTGGAGACTAAGCCCCAAATCCAGAGTAACTACGGGAGCACGTAAGAGACTTTACGTTCACCCGCAATTAGTGAAAACCTATGAGAAATTCATATTACAATCCAGAGTTCTTACACTGGAGCAAGGACTCTCCATAGTTACTCTGGATTTTGCCCTATATTTGGCTGGAAAAGGTGAGCATTAGATTTGAGTAAATACAGTAAGTCCCATTGTGTACCTCTGAGTCCCAGGCATGTATAGATTACAGCCCAACTCCACAAATACGCAACATACTTCATCCCATTGATTCATTAGTATTTCCAGACCAGGAGTTTGTAGGAAATAATCTGGCAGTGCAATCCTATCCATGCATACTCAGAAGGGCTGACCCCAGCCAAAGCCTCCTGTAGGCTTCTTGGAGGCTTCTTCAGGTCTGCTTCTTGGATTGATGTCCCCTGGTGACTGTGGAACCCTGTTGCACAAGGAGGATGGAGATGGAAACCTTGCTTTCAGGGCAACTTAAAGCTTCTGCTCTCCAGTGGTGTAGGGAAAACACCTGGCACCAGGGCACAACCCCGATAACAGGACTGGGCAGTGTATAGTTGAGAAATGCTGTGGATTGCATTGATATCGGAACCCTGCAATTTGATACCGCCTTTGTATTATTAATACCAGGGTGATGAATTGAAAGTGATACTGAACAGCACAACAAATAGGATTGTTGAATAGGAAGAAGGCAGTCGTCCTGAGCCCTGACAATAAAAGTAAAGTAAGCAAGCAGGGGATGAGAGCAAGTAGGAAAATAGGGTGCTATTGCCACCCCAACTCAGGTGCCGGGATGTCTTGGGCTTCTGCTAGGAAAGCTGCAGCACTGCTTAAGCCACAGGGACAATGCCCAGCTGAGAGGTTGGCAACCCTCTGCAAAAATGGTGCCCTCCTGTTCCATGGCAAGTTAGATCAATGGTTCCCAAACTGAGGATCGGGACCCTTTGGTAGATCAAGACCAAAAGATAATGGAAAGATTAGATAACTAATAGGGTACAATCATATGCATGTCTGCTCAGAAGTAGACCTCAGTTTCAGATTTAAGTCCTACTGTAATCCAGGGGACTTACTCTCAGGAAAGTGTGGATAGGATTGCAGCCTTTTAGCCCTGAGGCTATTTAATCAGATACTGCAGCTGTTAATTACTCTGCAATGGGCTCAGTTCCTGGGATTACACTAATGACAGGCAGGATGGTGTACTGGTTAGGGAATTGTACCGAGACCTGGAAGATCCGGGTTCGAATCCCCACTGAGCCATGGAGCTTATTGAGTGACCTTGTGCCAGCCACTCACTCTCAGCCTTACCTACTCCACAGCATTTATGTGAGGACAAAAAGATTTAACAGTGCAATCCTAAACATGTCTACTCAGAAGTAAGTCTCATTGTGTTCAATAGTTACACACCCCAGCAATGTCTGTTCAAGTGGCTTCAGATGTTGCTCTTTTTGCATTTTAGATTGTGAGCACAATTCTAACCATGTCTACTCAAAAATAAGCCCCATTGTGTTCAGTGGGTCCTACTCCCAGGAAAGTGTCTTTAGGATTGCAGCTTGTAAGCCATTTAGGGACAGGGACCCATTAGCTATTAATTTTTTTCATTTTCATTGTAAACTGCTTTGTGAATTTTTTCGTTGAAAAGCAGAATATAAATACTGTAGATAGATAGATAGATAGATAGTTAGTTAGTTAGTTAGTTAGTTAGTTAGTTAGTTAGTTAGTACTCCCAGGAGAGGGCGGTTAGGATTACAGCCTTAAGGCTTTGTAAACTGCCTTGGGTGTTTGCATTGGTATGGGAAAGGCGAGGTATAACTCACTTAAACCAACCAACCAACCAACCAACCAACCAACCTAAATAAATAAATAAATAAATAAATAAATAAATAAATAAGCAAGCCTGCAAGGAGCTATGCTCCAGAAGTTTGTAAGCACATTTATATGCAGATAATATTTGTGGGTCTCTTTTTGGTTATTACTACTTAGAAATAATATTATTACCCATATTCTGGATCTCTTTTTAAAAATTCTGGTAAACCTGGATGGGTCCGGAAAGAACGTCATTTTGAAAATTGGGTCCTATTTCTAAAAAGTTTGTGTCCCACAAAGCCTCATCAATCCTAGCTTTATAAATCATGAGAATTTAGGGAAAGGGGAAGGTTTGCCAGAGAAATTGAGAAAAATGTCAAATCAATATTTTTGCTGTGCCTGACTTTTCATTTTCCGGATCCAAAGTCAACAGCGGGCTGAACCCTTTTATGTCAACCTCCAAACAGAGAGTCCCCTTGTCTGGACTGGGTCAGGATATAAGGTGGACTCTTTTGACTGCGGCATCAAGATTTTATAAATGTTGCCGATTCAAGGAGACTGTTTCTTGTAGAGGAGACATACTGACTTTGTCCAGGAGGTGAAATTCCGGCCAGCGCATGGTCAGGACCGAAGCGAGATCTTGATTCCAGATGCTCAAACAACCAATTTTTCCCTTTGGTAGAATCGGAGAGAAAAAGTGGGTCAAAATCGGACACAGATACATGGGATATTGGGGCTCATGACCCATAAGCAGATGCCCTTATAGGTGCCCTTTGTTCTCCATTAGGATTCCATTTAAATCCATGGATTTTAAATTTTAAAAATAGGTTTAAACACCCACTTCCAAGTTTCTTGCTACTCTACTCCATTCCACCAAATAGAATAAGGTAGTGCCTCTTTAACGGCAGGGGTTTGATTCTGGGACTGAATAATGAAATGATTGCTTGCATGACTGCCTCTCTACAACAGTAAAAAAAGCAGTTTTAAAACTAATTTATTTGTGTCAAGTCAAATCTGTGTTTAACAAGGTTGGACCTGTATTTTCGCGGGGGGGGGGGGGGGGGGGGACGGATATTATGCCTTCTGCCTTGCACAATTATCTTATCATGCTCCCTTAAAGGGTGCCCCATATGGAGACTCATCCATAAAGAGGATGAGTGTGGCTGATGTTTTTCTTCCATAGTCGCAATCTGGTTGTTTAAAGATTTCTCTCCGGGCCTCCTTTCACCCCCTCTGATAAATGCACCTTGCATCACCCTTCAAATGGTCAACATCCTCTGCTCCGGGGATGGAGCAAGTTTCTTCCTCAATGATTCAGCGCTCGGAAATGGGCAACTGAAGACAATGGAAGGATCTGTCATTTACATAAATTTATATTGTGCTCACTGGGTTGCAGAAGAAAGCACAGCAGGGTGAGTTTGACCCCATCCATATGGGGGTCAAGCACCTTGATCTGCAAGAATCTGTAGATCAATAGTTTTAAAAGTGGGGGTTGGTCCCTAATGGTTTCAGGAAAGGGGGTCACAAAAAGCGGGGTGTCACCATTGTGGAATCTGGCATTGATCACCACCATCTTGGAATGGGCACTCAGGTTGCAATCCATACTTTCCTGGGAGTACGGGTGCAATCCTAACCATGTATACTCAAAAGTAAACCCAATTTTGTTCAGTGTGTCTTAACTCCCAGGAAAGTGTCTTTAGGATTGCAGCCTCAGGCTACAATCCAGAGTAACTACGGGACCTTTTACGCCGACGTGGTTACAGTACCACCTATGGGAAACCTATGGGAAATGCATAGAGCAATTCAGTGTAAGTGCCTCTTGCATCTTTATGTAGTTACTTGGATTATAGGGTAAGTCTCATTGAACACAAAGGGACTTACTTCCAAGTAGACACGAAATTGTTCTGGCATCACAACAATTTTATTTCATGTACTTCAATGTATGTCATGTTTGATGTCATGTCTGGCCATGACATCACTTCCAGGTTGATGACATCACTTCCATGGGGTCTTGGACAGACTGTCATTCTCAGTAGGGGGTCCTGGGCAGGCATGGGCCCAAGCCGTTTCGGACCGGTTTGTTCCCGAACTGGTTGTTCCCATGACCCCGCTGCTACCGAACCGGTAGCGGCGGGGTCGCCTGAAAACCCAGCGTACCGGTTCGGGTGCTGGGCGAGGAGACACACTGCGCATGCGCTGACCTCAGCGCACGCACAGTGTGTCTACTTCTGGTGGGGAAGATGCACAGCGCGCACGCCAGGGTCGGCGCACACGCTGTGCATCTCCTCCTGCAGTGGGAGGAGATGAGTGCGTCTCCTCCCGTGGAAGGAGACAAACTGTGCACGCGCCGAACTCGGCGCGTGCGCAGAGCGTCTCCTCCCGCCAGAGCTCCTCCATGTCTACTTGAAAGTAAGTCCCATTTTGTTACCTGGACTTACTCCCAGGAAGGTCCAGTGCCAGATTCCAAGATGGCGAATCCCTTCTCTTGTAACCTCCTTGACCTGACATTTTGACACACACCTCGCCAAGGATCACAAAGTCGGGGACCCCCCAAAGTTCCCATTTTGAATACCACTGCCTTAGAAGAAATTTTTCACTGTAGGGGGCAGGTGATTTGGGGGGACAATATTTGGCTGCCACATCTGCTATTAGAAGGATTAGGCTAGTCCTAAATCAGGGTTTTGTCTCTTGATGTCCCCCCAATTTCCATCTGGAAGTTTGGGCTTAGCCATAGAACATTTAGAACGCCACCCTAACTATGTCTACTCAAAAGTGAGCTCCATTGTGTTCAATGGGGCTTACTCCTAGGAAAGTGTCTTTAGGATTGCAGCCATATTCAAGTTGAGTAATATCTATTGGGTTTCTGAAAATTCTCCTAGGAATGAAGGTTCCTGCCACACTGAGAGCTATATTTTAATTTCTTGCTTTGCTTATATCCTGCTGCGATATTGTCTTTGACGTGTTTGATTTGAATTATGTTGATTGTTCGGTGTTTTGGGAGTCTAGTTTTGGAGAAGGGAAAACCAGGTAAAATAAAATAAATCCTGGCTCAAAATAACTGCCACAATTCCCATCCTTTGCCCCAGCTTGCTTGGATAGGAAAGTGCAAAGATGGATGTGCAAAATGTTTACTCAGAAGTAAGTCCTACTCAGGGGTTACCCATCCTTTAGGCTGGGGATGGGCAAAGGTTTTGGGAGGGCGGCCACATAATTGCTCCTACACTGGGGGGAGGGCAGGAAAAACTAATAATTTATATTTCAAATTTGAATATATTTACATAAATGAATATATTACAGAATTTATATGAATAAATGAATATTTCTGAGCTTTACGAGAAGCATCATACAGGCACATGGAACCACATGAGAACTCTGATCTGTTTGCCACACACCTCTTGAAAACATGTAGACATGTAACATGAAAACATGTAGACAGTAACATATGGATACAGTGTTGGCAATGATGGAGTTAAAATAATGCCTGTGGGGTATCACAGCCTCCAACAGTCTCTGATTAGAGATTGGGGTCTCCCTATGTACCTAACTGGGGGTCCTCAAGTGGCCAAGGATGGCCAACCCTGCTTTAGGAAATGTGGTATGGGGTCACATTACCAGCAGATTATATGGGGCTGTATTAGGTGGGGGGCAAATTTGGGATGCCCTCCACCTTTCGTATGTTGCCACCACCCTCCAGATGCAACCCTTGTGGATCCACTCTCCACCCGCTATAAAATATTGTTAAAGCTGAGACGGTGTAGTGGTTCAAGACCCAGAAGATCCAAATCCCCACTCAGCCACAAAGCTTACTCTGTTTGTCACCCTTACCTACCTTGCAGGGTTGTTGTGAGGACTAAAGGGAGAAAGGAACCAGGTATCCCACTCTGAGCTCCTTGGAGGAAGCAAGATATAAAGCAAGATATGGAAGGAAGAAACCATACAACACAAACCATGTCTCTGTGTGTGTGTGTGTATTTGTGTGTATGTGTCCGGCTTCTCAGGAATGATGACATCAGATTTCAGCCTGAATCACCATCCATACTTTGGGCTTTGAGTTTCTGCTTTTTTGCAAGAAGTGCAGCTGGTGTGGGTGCCGGTCACAAAAGTACAAATTGCCGATGACTGATATAGGAAGGGGTGTGGGTTTGGGCTCTCCCAGAAATGCTCTGATGCAACTGGATGAATGATGAGGTATGTTGTTACTGAGGAAAGCCCCTGGTTGAAAGGATGCAAAAGGGTCAAAATCACCCACCCATCCATCCACCCATCCATCCATCGTCCAATGTTCCGTGTCAATCAAGCAGGCTGAGGAGAGGGAACTGTCAACATTCCAACTGTCAACTGTTCATAGTCCAGCTACCATTGAAAATACAAGAAGTTTGAGACCCTGGAAAGGAAGACTGTTGTTTTTTTAAACTGATGAATGTTTATTTATTTGTCATTTATTTAATTTTATTTGTCAAATATATACCTCGCCTTTGCCCCCGCACACAGGGATCCAAGGCAGCTAACAATATTAAGAAATAAATTGAAAACACATACAGTATACAGTAACAGTCAAGAATACTCAAAATCATTTAAAATCATTTCAAAACAGTCTACATCCTAAATTACAACAAAAACCATTAAAATTGTGATAGCACATTAGCCTTGCAATAGTTGAAGCCCGTTAAATTGACACTATAATGTTGTATTATACCTCTGCAAGTGACAGGTATACTATACTATATATTGTATTATTATTATTATTATTATTATTATTATTATTATTATTATTATTATTATTACTATTATTACTATTATTATTATAGATCAGGGGTCTCCAAACTTTTTGGCAGGAGGGCCACATCATCTCCCTGACCTGGTGTTGGGGGCCAGAATACTAATTTACATTTCAAATTTGAATAAATGTACATAAATTTACATATAAGGATGTATTGGAGTGGATTACAAGGCTTGCCCAAGGGCCTGATTGAGGGGTCTGGCTGAGGGCCACATCTGGCCCCTGGGCCAGCGTTTGGAGACCCCTGCTATACAGACAAACAGATGGATGGATTGATGCATGAATGGGGAATGTGCCATGTGCCTGGCTGAGCACTGCAACCTTGAAAGTCCTACCAACCCCTGAACTCTCCATTATGAAAATGATGGACTTGTCTTACTCCCAAATTTTGGTATTTTTTATACACAATAGAAAAAATTTTGGAAGACCTTTTTCTGAATTCGTTATTACCAGGACAAATGGTGAGTGCAACCCCAAATTGGACCTGCTGACCATTTACAATGGCTGGAAGGACTGCATTGTGACTGTATTTCCTGGCAGGGTATGCGCTGAGTGATGCTCAAGGCTTGTCTATCACTGCAATCCTGGGATGGTGACTAAGAAGAAAGTCCCACAGAATCTAGGATGACTGGATAAACATGCCCTCCTTCCCTACCTTTACTTACCTGCAACAGAAACAAACACAGGTGCTGGGCCTGCTTCTCCCCTCCTGCTCTCTGCTTCCTTGTATCTATATATAGATGAGTTATTTTCAACCCATGCGCCGCAACACATTGGTTTGCCACAAAAGGTCCTCAGGTGCGCTGTAGGAGTTTGGAGTTTCGATGATGAAAAGAAAGTGTGCATAGGATCATGGCCGGATCCTACTCACAAGGAGGCTGGGCCACAACTTACAATCTCAATCACCGTCAGCAAATGGTCGAAATACTCTTTCAATTTCTGCCACTCTGTTTCTAGGGCAAGAGTCCGTAGTAAGGAATTTCCTCCACCACCAGACAGACATTTCACTACTACAGAGAGTAGTAATACTATCAGAAAATACTTATTTTTTATTTTATTATATTTATGATATTTATTTATTTTATACTATCAGAAAATATTTATTTTATTTTTATTTTAAAAAGTTATATCCCGCCTTTCTCGGGACATAGACCGACTCAAGGCGGCTCACAGTAAAACTTAATTAAAAACATTAAATACGACAATTCAATTAAAAGCAATTAAATAAAATAATTCAATTTAAAAAATACAGACAATTCCTTACAGTTGTCCTAGAAATAGAGCTGCAAAACCTATAAGTGTTTCCCAGTAGTGAGAGTGACATCACAAGAGGTCAGTGGCGTAGCTAAAGGGGGGCAAAGCACTAAGTGTTGTAGGGGGGGCCCCAGCATGGAAAGCTCCCCCCCCCCACTTGGAATAAACATTGCCTTGGGTGTTTTTCTGGGAGAAAGGCAGAGTGCAAATCTTTTAAATAAATAAATAAATAAATAAATAAATAAATAAATAAAGAAAGAAAGAAAGAAAGAAAGAAAGAAAGAAAGAAAGAAAGAAAGAAAGAAAGAAAGGCATCGCTTGCACCCCAGGGTGAAGCTCCCTGCAAAACCTAGTGCTTTGCACCCCCTCCAGCTATGCCACGGCAAGAGGTGATCTCTAGATTGTAAGATGTGGCCCAGTCTGCTTCTGAGTAGGATACCAACTTTTACATAATCCCATCCACACTTTCTTAGGAGAAAGTCCCATTGACTATAATGGGAAGTGTGTCTCATTACTGGGCTCTCAGGCTGCAATCCTTACCCTAACTTGTGCCGGCACAAGTCTCGTGCTGGCCTGGGGGTGTCACAAAATTGATGTAAGACACTTCTGCGCCACTAGTTGTTGGTTAGGCCAGTGCGCAGACATGTGCTGGACTCCCCACACCACTAATAAATGGGGAGATAGCTGCCTTGTGCTGGCCTTAATTGGTTAGGATTGCACCATAAGAGGTGGAACAGTACTTGCTTACTCCATGGGGATCAAACTCATGGATATGGGCAGGGTTGGCCCAGCCATGAAGTGGGCTGATAATGCATGGGGTGGGAGGAGGAGGGGATTTGGGGTGCACTTCACCCACATCTCCTTCCTGCGGAATATATTAATCCACTTCCAGAAAGCAGATCATTGTCTCCAGATCACAATTCATGGAGCGCATGAGATCTGCTCCATCTCACAGCTTTCCCAACCCAGGAAATGCAGGTTTATTTAAAGGGAACATACTTTAAATAAAACTGGAAGTGCCACATTACCTGGTTTGCAACAACCACATAAGAGGTCAGTGTGGGAACAGCTGTTTTTTTTTTAAGTGGGTCATAGCAGTGGATCTGATGTAGTGTCCTAAGTCCTGCCATAGCATCTCATGGGCATTGTTGGGATGGTGCGGTTGGTGCAGTCTAAACCAGGTGACGCATCAGAGGGGGTGACACACCAGAGGGGGGTGACTTGCCAGAGGAGCGAGTCCCCCCTCCTGCGCATCACTCTTTAGCTTCTCCAACCTAGCGCTGCGCACGCTGACATGCATGCATGATAGTCGTGCATGCGCAGCGCGCCTCTGAAGTCTCAACTCTGTGACTGGAGGCTTCAGAGGCATACTGCACATTCACAGCCATTGCACGTGTTCAAGACAGGGGGTGACATGGGGGCATGATGCTTGGGGGGATAATACACGTGGGGGTTGATCGCATGGGGGGATGTGGCACATGAGGGTGTGGCATAAAGGGTGTGGTGAAGGAGGATTATGCACATGGGGGTTAATATGCATGGGGGTTGATGCACATGGGGGGATGAGGCGCATGGGGGTTGATCACGTGGGGGATGTGGCACATGGGGGTGTGGCGTAAAGGGTGTGGTGCATGGGGGATTATGCACATGGGGTGTGTCAAATGGGGGTTAATATGCATGGGGATGATGCGCATGGGGGGATGATGCGCATGGGGGTTGATCACTTGGGGGTGTGGCATAAAGGGTGTGGTGCAGGGGGAATTATGCACATGGAGGGGTGTCAAATGGGGATTAATATGCATGTGGATTTATGTGCATGGGGGAAGATGCACATGGGGGATGATGTGCATGAGGGTTGATGTGGCACATGGGGGTGTGGCATAAAAGGTGTGGTGCATGGGGATTATGCACATGGGGTGTCGAATGGGGGTTAATATGCATGGGGGATGATGTAGATGGGGATGACGCACATAGGGGTTGATCACATGGGGGATGTGGCACATGGAGGTGTGGCATAGGGGTGTGGTGCATGGGGGGATTATGCACATGGAGGTGTGTTGAATGGGGGTAAATATGCATGGGGATAATGCGCATGGGGATGTGGCACGTGGGGGGATGATGGGGATGGGGTGATGTGTATGCAGGGGTCCTTTACTCCCATTACGCAGGTACATTTTGCTAGTTTAATAAATAAATTTGCCAAAATTCCATGGTATTCGTGGACCGCCACTGCACACTAGGATGCACACTAGGATGCACATGGCACACTGCACACTAGGATGCCTTGGCACACAAGGTGAGAATGGCTGTATGTATCCAAATGTGTACTATCACTGGTGGAAAAAACGAATGTATACATGTTGAATGGATAGACAAGGGCCGGTCCAAGACTGCCTGATGCTCTCAACATGTCCCCTCTTCCAAATGATGTCCCAGCCCCTTCTCCTTACTTCTCTAATGCTCTCAGTCAGAACTCTCCATGCTTCCACTTTTCCAGGCCTGGTTTGTTCACCATATCCTGTGGCAAGGAGTTCCACAGCGTAATTCCATGCTGGGTTAAGAAATATTTTATTAAGCTTTTTCTAACTCCCCTCTCTCCATAACTCAATTTTAGAGGGTGTTCCCTGTTTCTGATATTGCATGAGAAGGAAAAGAACCACATCCTGTGGCAAGGAGTTCCACAGATAAATGGCACGCTAGGTCTTCCTTGCAAATCTCTGGTGTGGAGAAAGATGGAAGGGCAGAAGTGGCCAGGATTGTCCCCTCCCCATCTGCAGCTGCACCATGAGGCTGCTGTCTCAGTTGGCCACTGGCTGGGCCGGATCTGGGACAACCACTGGATACCAGTCTTGCCAGGGCCCAACAGGTGGCATAGCTAGAAGGGGGACGTAGCAAACAGTTTTGTGGGGAGCATCACCCCAATGGAGCCATTCCCAGTAGGGTGAGCAAAATGTAGCCATATGGCCCTGTTTTGATCTCTCCTGCCTGGGATGGCTTATAATGCATTGCTGCAACTCTAAAGACATTTTCCTGGGAGTAAAACCCATTGAACACAATAGAGCTTACTTCTGAGTAGACATGATTAGGCTTGTACTCTGGTTCTAATCCTCAAGACGCTTTCCTGGGAGTAAGAGCCATTGACTACAATGGGGCTTACTTTTAAATTGACATGGTTAGGATTGTGCTCTCTGTATGTAATAGTTTTAATTTTAATAAGTAAATATCCGGTGCAATCCTAAGAATGTCTACTGAGAAGTCAGCCCCATTGCATTCAATTATACTTACTCACAGGAAAGTGTGTTTAGGCTTACTTTTGAGTAGACATGTTTAGGATTGTACTCTGTGGCTCTAATCCTCAAGACACTTTCCTGGGAGTAAGACCCACTGAACACAATGGGGCTTACTTTTGAATAGACATGTTTAGGATTGTACTCTGGTTCTAATCCTCAAGACGCTTTCCTGGGAGTAAGACCCACTGAACTCAATGGGGCTTGCTTTTGAGTAGACATGGTTAGGCTTGTACTCTGTGGCTCTAAACCTCAAGACGCTTTCCAGGGAGTAAGACCCACTGAACACAATGGGGCTTACTTTAGTGTAGGTGAGGATAGGCCTGACTGACCTACTCTCCCTACACCCCCTACTCCCCCTTCTGCCCCCTCTGCGCCCCCCCAGCTACGCCACCCACCCAGGTGTGGATCTGCAGGTGAGCCTGAGCGCCCCCTGGTGCCTTCGGGGGTCCCTGCAGGAGGGAGCAGCCCTGGGGGGGCGTGGAGGGAAGGCGGAGGGAGGCGGACCCTTCCCGGGCTCTCCAGGCAGGCAGATCCCCAGCAGCGCACCTGGGAGTCGGACGTACGCAGCAGGGTCTCCTCCAGCGCAGGTGGCCCCGATCCTGCCTCTTCCACCTCCCTGGACGGGACCCACCTGGGCAGCCGGACATGGTGGACTCCCCTGGGAGGTGAGACCCCAACCATGATCAGCACCGCCTTCCAGGGGCTCCTCCTCGCCCTGGGTAAGTAAGGACCCGATCCAGCACCTTACTCGCGAGGAAGTCCATCCACCAAGCTGTGACTTTCCCTTTTCTTAATTTTTTTTTGGGTGGGGGGGAGAACCTGCAGTTTTACGCACGAGGAGGAAGAAAAGGGAGAGTAAGGGTGCAACTTACCTTTCTCTTCTTTTTTCTTCTTCTTACTTCTGAGTAGACATGCCTAAGACCGGGCTCTTACTTGCGAGTAAAGGTGCAGAGGAAGGGTGTTATCCTATCCGCACTTTCCTGGGAGTAAAGTTCATTGAGTTACATTGGGAGCTTTACTTGCAAGTAAAGTAACTTTTTACTCCGCAGGCTTACTCGGGAGTAAACCACCTTTCAAGCATTCAACAGGGCTGTCTACTCAGAAGTAAGCACCATTATACTCAATGGGCTGCGATCCTATCCTTTCTTTTCTGGGAATAAACCTTGTTGATTTGCATTGGGAGCTTTACTTCCCAGTAAATTTTTACTCCAGAGGTTTACTCTGGAGTAAACCCTCTTTCAAGCATCCAACAGGGTTGTCTACTCAGAAGTAAGCCCTATTATATTCCAGTGGGCTGCGATCCTATCCACGCTTCCCTTCCATTGACTTACATTAGGAGTTGCATCCTATATCTTTTTACTCGGAAGTAAGCACCATTATACTGCATGGGCTGCGATCCTATCTATGCTTTCCTGGGAGTAAGGAAGGACCTTCCTAGGAAAGATGTTTACTTTTCTGTAAATAGTCACTCTGCAGGTTTACTCGGGAGTAAACACTGTTTCAAGCATTCAACTGGTCTGTCTACTCGGAAGTAAGCCCATTTAGAATCAGTGGGGTAATTTGGGTTGTAAAGTCAGTGAGGCTTACTCTCAGGTAAGCATGGATAGGATCACAGCCATGGAATATAATGGGGCTTACTTCTGAGTAGACGGTCCTATTGGATGCTTGCATGGGGATTCACTCCCTAGGAAACCTGCGGAGTAAAGATTTACTTTACAGAGAAGTAAAGATATTTCCTATGAAAGGTACTTCCTTACTCCCAGGAAAGCATGGATAGGATCACAGAGCATGGAATATAATGGGGCTTACTTCTGAGTAGACAGGTTTAGGTTGCAAGTCCCAATGGAAATCAGTGAGGCTTATTCCCAGGTAAGAGTGGATAGGGTTGCACTCTTAACCTGGGAGTAAGCCTCATGGAATATAATGAGGCTTACTTCTAAGTAGACATGCCTAAGACTGGACTGTTACTTCCAAGTAAAAGTCCAGAGGAAGGCAATAATCTTATCAACACTTTCTGGGGACTAAAGCTGCAATCCTAAAGACACTTTCCTGGGAGTAAGACCCACTGAACACATTGTGGCTTACTTTGAGTAGACATAGTTAGTTCTAAGCCTCATTGACTTGCATTGGAAATAACATCCTATACTTGTCTACTCACAAGTAAGCCCCATTATATTCCATGAGTTGCAATCCTATCACTGCTTTCTTCGGAGTAGACCTCATTAGGTACAATGGGACTTGCATGTACTCAAAAGTAAGTTTACTTAGAAGTAAGCCTCATTATATTCCATGAGACTTACTCCCAGGTAAGAGCGCAATCCTATCCACTCTTACCTCACTGACTTGCATCCTGTACCTGTCTACTCAGAAGTAAGCCCCATCTTATTCCATGTGCTGTGATCCTATCCACGTTTTCCTGCGTGTAAGCTACATGGTCTAAAATGGGACTTGCTTCTGAGTAGAGGCACTTGCGCTCCTTCTTGATTGCCTGTCCCTCTTGACCCCAACAGTCTACTCTAAAGTAAACCCTACTGTTCAATTGGCTTCTCTTCCAGCACACTGTGCAGGCTTCAAGGGGCAAGAAAGGGTTAAAGTGTCCAATACTGTACATTGAACAGGCTTTCTTGTTGAGGACTAGCCACTTGTGCAGGCACATCTGTTGGGTTGGGCGCATGTGCTATTGCAGAGGCGCATGAGTTGTGTGCAATAAGAAAGGGTTAATCTTTCCTGTACTGTATAATCCATTCAGTTGCAAAAGGAATGCAACAAAGTAACAATGAATGGGCTTCCTCTTTGAGGACTAGGCACTTGCAAAGGTACATAGCATTTGCAAAGGTGCATAGATGTATTTGGGTTCAGCGTATGTGGTATTGGGAAGGCGCATGTATTATAGGCACTTGCAAAGGTGCGTATGTGTATATGGGTTAGGTATATGTGGTATTGTGAAGGCGCATGTCCTATAGGCACTTGTGTAGACACTTATGTGTATATGGGTTCGGCATATGAGGCATTGTGAAGGTGCATGTGTTATAGGCACTTGCAAAGGCACATATGGGTTATGCATATGTGGCGTTGCGAAGGCACATGTGTCATAGGCTCTTGCAAAAGTGCATGTGTTATAGGCACTTGCAAAGGTGCGTATGGGTTAGGTATATGTGGTATTGCGAAGGCGCATGTCCGATTGGCACTTGTGAAGGCGCTTATGTGTATAGCCATATGCCACATGCCCCTAACCATTAGGTGTATGTGCTGTTGCAAAGGTGCTTCTGTTATGTGCCATAAAAAAGGGTGAAACCGTCCTGCCATGTTCAGTCCATGCAGTTACACAAAGAACGCCATGAAAAAAGAAGTAACAATAAACAGGCTTCCTCATTGAGGACTAGGCACTTGCCAAGGCGCATGTTTCCTGCTTAAAAATTAAGGTGGCACTTCATTCACCTTTCCAGGGGTTGATAGTACTTAATGAGAGTCTTGAATGATAATTTTGATTAGAGGACATGCTACTTTTGTCCCCCCCTCCATTTACCTCCTTGCTGTTTCCTCCTCCCCCCTTTTTCTTGAGGTTTGCCAGTTGAATAATGGAGCAGGAATGTGTTTTCTCGGCCCTTGTGATCACTGCTGTGTGTCCTTGTAAACCAGTGCCAGGTGGGAGGGGGGAGCAAGTGACCTGTTGGGGGGGGGTGACACTGCTTGTTTATGTGTGTCTTCCTTTTTAATTACACATTTTTGGGGGTGTTCTCACGCTGCGGAACAAAACAAAAAAGAAAAACCTGTGACAGGCGTGGGGTTGGACTAGATGACCTTACGGGTCCCATCCAACTCTATGATTCCGTAATTCTAACCCCAAAAAGAGCACTAATGTAAAATAGCAGCATAATACCACTCCTTTCAGATGCACCCCCAAAATGCCCAAGATGGCTTATAAAGCTTTTATCCTCACAACAACCCTGCAAGGTAGGCAAGCCTGAGAGTGAATGATTGGCCCAAGGTCACCCAGGAAGCTTCATGGCTGAGGTGGGATTCGAACCCAGACTCCAATTTCCTATCCATTACACCATACTGGCTATCTATAGGTACCAATTTGTGGTTTTTTAGGGGAGTTTGTTGGAAATATATTTCAGGTTTTGTTTTTGCCTGACTTATGGATTGAACAGTGCAGTCCTATTTGTGTCTACTCAGAAGTACATTCCATTGAGATCAATGGGGCTTACTCCCAAGAAAGTGCTCTTAGGATTGCAGCCAAAATGTGTTAGGTTTTTATACAGTTTTATATTTTTCTTAGATTGTGTGAAAAAGTGAAAAGGCAGAAAGTGATATTATGTGTTTTCTTATTAATTTTTCTTATTATTCTTATTAATACTCATTCTTATTTTTAATATGCGGTTGGTGGTTTAGGCTGGTTGATGGTTTGGTTTCAGCGGATTATGTCCAACTGGAAAAGAAATATATTGGGTGAACACCCCAGTTGTGTGCATGGTTTGGAAGAAAGTCTTGCTCTGATCAATGACAAGCGCATGGAGGATTTCGGCCTGGAATATACTGTATTTACTCGAATCTAACGCTCACCTTTCCCAGTCAAATTCAGTCTCCAAAATCAGGGTGCACATTAGATTCAATATATAATTAGATTTGCTTAAAACAATATTTTGATTATGAGTATATGGTGCACATTAGATTCGATGATGCATTAGATTCGAGTAAATGCGGTAATCCTGCACCGTATCCTGCCTCCATGGATCATTCTTGTGTCTCTCACTGTGTGATCTGAAAAACTGGCAGAGGTGCCCTGGTGGATCAACAAATATTGGAGTTGGAGATACCCTTAGGTCACCTAGACCAACCCCTTGCTCATTTCCAACAGCTGCTGCAGATGAGTTTGTGGATCAGGTGGATCGAAACCCATTAAAAATGGCAAGCAAAATCAGTAGAGATTAGCATGGAAACCCCTTAGCACAAGGCCCTATTGGTCCATTTGGCTTAAAGCTGGACCTTCAGTTGCTTGAAGATGGCCTTCAAGCACCTGTATTTGAAGATGCTTCTGAAGGGCCTTCAAGCATCTGTATCTAAAGAAGTATCTGAAGATGGCCTTCATGCAACTGTGTCTGAAGATGCTTCTGAAGGGCCTTCAAGCATCTGTATGTAAAGAAGTATCTGAAGATGGTCTTCAAGCATCTGTACGTAATGACATATCTGAAGATGGCCTTCAAGCACCTGTATCTGAAGATACTTCAGAAAGGCCTTCAAGCATCTGTACTTAAAGATCTGGAGATTCTTCAAGCATCTGTACCTAATGACATATCTGAAGATGACCTTCAAGCATCTGTATCTGAAGATACTTCAGAAAGGCCTTCAAGCATCTGTACTTAAAGATCTGGAGATCCTTCAAGCATCTGTACCTAATGACATATCTGAAGATGGCCTTCAAGCACCTGTATCTGAAGATACTTCTGAAAGACCTTCAAGCATCTGTACTTAAAGATCTGGAGATCCTTCAAGCATCTGTACCTAATGACATATCTGAAGATGGCCTTCAAGCACCTGTATCTGAAGCTACTTCAGAAAGGCCTTCAAGCATCTGTACTTAAAGATCTGGAGATCCTTCAAGCATCTGTACCTAATGACGTATCTGAAGATGCTTCTGAAGGGCCTTCAAGCATCTGTACCTTCAGAATAACCTGAAGCTGTCTTTCAAACACTGGTGGCTTTTTACTACTGCGTTCTTTTAACTCTTCATTATAGGACTTGGTTGTAATGTCTTATAACCGTACTTGTCTCTGAACCATGTTGGTGTCCCTCCTAAAATACAGCGGCCAAAATGGGCATCTGTAGTCAAAGTGGTCTTGGGTAGGAGCCTCTCCAGACCTGCTCAGAGATGCATTCAAGGATCAAAGCAGCATATGGGCATCCATATGACAGTGACTTCCTATCTGCTGGTTTCTCCCAAATTCTCCATGGCTTCCAGCATCCCAGGATTGGTCTCATACAAGCGCCTCGAAGCAAGGCAGGACTTGGCGATAAAGACCATTCAAGCTTTCCAGCTCCAGTATAGCTTCCGCTTGATCCTTGTCGGCCGGATCTATCCTCGGCTATTAGTCATCATGATGAATCCCAGTTTCGGTGGGAAGGACCTGTGTCCTGAGTTCGTGGGCTTCCCAGAGGACTCTGTGCTGGACTCTGATCTGAATCAGCAAGGCGTGTCTTATATTCTTAACGTTTTCCATGCTTTCAACCGGTGGTGTGTGTGTGTGTTGCAAATTCTTTCATGCGTTTGGATACACTTCCTGAGAATTCTCACCACGATCCACGTTATTTTTAGTGCCTTTACAGCACCAGTGATTTTTCAACCACTGCGCTGTGGCGCACTGGCGTGCCGTGGATGGTCCTTGGCTGTGCCGCAGGACTGCGCCCTCTTCCTGCAGCATCGTGTGCCTTGTCAGTGGTAAAAAACAGCAAACTGAAGGTGTGCCTTGACAATTTTCGTGCCTTGTCAGTGTGAAGTGAGATGAAAAAAGTTTGAAAATCTTTCCGTCTAGATTTTCCATCTAGACTTTCAGTCGAGAACTGATCTAGAACTTCTAGATCCGTGTTTGAAAGTAGATATAAAATCAACTTTTTGCAAGAAAAGCAGGGGAAAAGGTTTTAAAACAGACATGGATAGCTGTAATAGAACATATTACATACACACACGTGTGTGTGTATGTATGTGTACATATAAAGATATGTACACACACTGTATTTACTTGAACACTCACCTTTTTCAGCCCAATTCAGTCTCCAAAATCAGGTTGTGCATTAGATTTGATGGCGCATTAAATTTGAGTAAATACGCTATTTTGATTATAAATATAGCGTGCACATTAGATTCGCTGGCACGTTAGATTTGAGTAAATGCGTTATTTGATTCTATGCGTGGAGTGTGCATTAGGTTTGATGGCACCTTAGATGCGAGTAAATAACAGTATTTTGATTATAAGTAGAGAGTGCACATTAGATTTGATTGTGCATTAGATTCGAGTTAATGCGGTGTGTGTGTAAAATAATAAAAACATGTAATACTATAAGTCTGAAATCAGCCTGAAAGTCTGAGACGGATTGAGATGGCCAGTTGGAGGAGCAGGTTGGACGAGATGGGGAGTGTCCTGCACACCTGGCCACCATCATTCTTGGTCCAGCAGCTTCTCGGTCCTCTTCTCACGCTCTCTGACAAAGGTCACTGGTTCTCCCATACAACTTGTAAAGTGGTGGAAGGAGGGAGAGAATAGGATCCTCCTGATCAACACTCTTACTAGGCCGAGGAGGAGAGAGCCACCCAGCTGTGTGCACTCATGCACCGCCTGACTCCATAGGGTTCATGGGTACGTGGTTTTGCGCATGGCATGGGAGTGCCCAACAGCTTGGGCTGTACCAGTTTGGAGCCAGAATTCCAGCTCTTGCTGGGTGACATGTGCATGGTGTCACACGTGCCGCTTGACGGGGCAGTACTAAGCTGTGACTTGCATGGGTAAGTTGAGAACTGCAGGGCACTCAGTGTGCCACACTCACTGCTTTGTGAACATTGGTTGAAAAGTGATATATAAATATTTTATTTTTAAGAGATCCAAGAAAGGTGGTTCTCACATGGTGTGCCACACAAGGATGTGCAAATCTTGCATGTGCAGCTGTTGACATGTACCTGGGGACGCTGTTGACATGTACCTGGGGACCATGTTCCTCAAAATAGTTTATTTGATTTATTTAATTCATACCCCACCTAATTTATACCCCTATAAATGCCAAGGAAACATTAGGTGAAATCCAGAGTAACTACGGGGAGTCCTTGCTCCGGAGTAAGAACAAGTTACTCTGGATTGCAATATGAATTTCCCATAGGTTTTCACTAAGTGGTACAGTGACTACGGGTGCACGTAATGTCTCTTACGTGCGTCCATAGTTGCTCTGGATTGTGCCCTATAAGCTTTAATCCTTTTATCCTCACAACATCCCTGTGAGGTAGGCTAGGCTGAGAGTGAGTGACCAGCTCACCCTTCTAGCTATGCCGCTGTTCCCCCTTCGTCCTTTGCATTGGAAACTGATCAAAAGGTTCATCCACTTACTAGTTACCATCTCTTATCTCCGTGGTCGGGACTATACCATGTAGCCGATCAGGTTAGCAAAAAATCAAAGCTAAATCTAGAACCAAGCTATAGTAACTATTATAGTAATACTAATATTAATTACTACTAATTACAAATTAAAGGTATATAATAGAATTTACTTATCATAGAAATGGGTCATTCATTCATTTATTCATTCATTCAGGGTGTAATCCTGTTCACCTGGGACTGCAAGGTGTTTCAAACTCTCCATGGCCCAAACTGCAGGAAGAGCAGGAGGGCAGTGTTAATAATAAATAGCCCGTGGAACTCCTTGCTACAAGATGTGATGGAACCTGGCCTAGAAGCTTTTAAAATGGGAATTGGTAGATTTCTTGAAGAAGAGTCCATTGCAGATTACAAGCCATGATGGGCATTAGATTCAGAGCACAATAGTCTTTCGAGTGAAGGATGCCAATGATGATGATGCATTCTGGCTGTATCAGAATGCCAGCTGCAAGGGGGTGGCATCAGGATGCAGATCTCCTGTGGTCTTGTGGGCTCGGAGAGATAGTAATATTAGGATGAGACAAATATTAGAGTAATATCTCTGAGAAATAGTAAAATTAGGCTACTGGTTTACTTAGCCCAGAGGCAGCGGTGGCTCAGTGGTTATAGTCGCTCTACATGTCGACCTGAAAATCAGCAGATCCGCCGTTCGAGACCCGAGTACCACTCAATGGCGTGAATTCCTATCACTCATCCTGGATCCTGCCAACCTAGCTTGTAAATGTAGCATGCCAACCTAGCATGTTCAAAAGCATGTAAATGCAAGTAGATAAATATGTACCGCATTGATGGAACCGTGTTCTGTGCTTCTTCCATGCCAGCCATGTGACCACAGAAATGTCCAGATCTGTTTTGCTCGCTCTGTCTGAAACGCTCCAAAGGGGTGTTGCATGCCAGGATGAGGCTTTCTCCAACTGCTCTACCTCCCCTCTAGCTATGCCATCAGGCATCTGAAAGTACCTGGAAATTTGATCTCCAGACAACACTTTGAGTTCCAAGTTACCTTTTCTTATCTCCTTGGTTGGGACTATATCATATGGTCGATCAGGGTAGCAAAATATCCTGGGATGTTATGAATTAGAGATCCAGAATTGGATGATGGTTTTTGATCTTTTAAATGGGGCAAACCTGTTCTTGTGCCATCTCTCCGCTGTTTGGTGGTTCATCTCTTGTGGGAATCTCCTCGGCTTGAGGCCACCCAAGGAGCCTCCTGATAATGATTATGGAAAGGAGGCTTGATCTAATTAAGAAGGTAGTAAGTTACAAATGTGAACGTCTCTTTAGAAAGAGAAGAATTGGATGAGACGGCAAGTTGGGCTCTCTGGAATGTGGGCTTGGTATACACTGATTTCAGAAATTGTGGATGCTGATCCTGTGGCTGGTGGACCCACCAGATCAGAGGATCAGAGGACCGCCCAGATGTAACCAGAAGTAGATTCTGATCATGTCTAAGAGGTTTTCTGAGAAGGTTGTGCTCAATCTGCAGGGGGTCCAGTGTGGGCCACAGGTGGGTCTGTGCGGCACCACAATCCAGCCATCCCCTATGGATTTATCCACAGAATTTGGTACTTATGGATACTGAGAACCCATTATACTTTCTGAATCCTCTTCCTCTGAGCTGGAATATGGGGTGTAACTGGGAGAATGGGAGCTGCTATATCTGGAGAGGATGATCTAGGTACCCGACACGCTGCTGCATCCAAGGTTGGGGGAATCCCATCCACATCTCTATCTTTTGAATGTGGATCGATTACAAGAAGAAGCGAGAGGAAGATGGAATCATTCAAAATTACATCTGTGGATCTTATGATTTGTGGGTCTAGTGGATATTGGATCCCCTTTTTTAAAAAGTATTTTTTAAAAAATATTTTTTATTTATCTAAAGTATTTTTTAAAAAGAGTCATATATTGTCATATATAAAAAGACTATATATATATAGTCATATATATAAAGTCGTCTATATTGTTGCACTTCAAAACCATACCTTTTACAGGCCTGCAGAGCAAGTTTCCAAACTCCTCTAACCCCACAATCCAGCGTAACTACAGGAAGATGTAAGAGGCACTTACTCTGGATTGCTCTATGCATTTCCTATAGGTTTCCCATAGGTCACACCATAACTATGTGGGTGTAAAAGGTCCTGATTGTAGCCTGTTGCCCATATTGTAAAGTCAAATTAAGCCCTTTGCTCTGGAGCAGTTATGGTGACTTTCCATAAGAGAACAGTAGAGGGTGACATAACTGCGTGGACCCGTAACTACTATGGATTTTGCCCTAAGCCCTAACTACTATGGATTTTGCATGCCATAGAAGCAAAAAGCCCTACAACTGTGATTTTGCTGTGCAATGGTAGGGATTGCTATTTTTTAATTTTTATTTTTAAAAACAATTTTCAAAGGGTCTACAGTATATGTGGATAATAGGATCTGCAGGAGACGGGAAGTGGATCCGAACCTCCCTGGGTAAGAACTTTGAGGAACGAGGAAGCCGAAATAAAAGTGGAATTACTACATTTCTGACATACTGATCCCAGCAGATCTGTTGCGAGCACCTCCGCCCTTTATTGCGAGGTTGGTCTTGGCATGACGTTCACTTGTGCCACCTCAATGGGCTGGTGTGTTTTACTCAACCTGGCGCAGAGTCAAGATATTTGACCTCCATGCGCGTGGATGTTGGATCGCAGCTGTGGGTGGTCCCGTCGGACTTGGACCAGGACAGGATTGAAGGGAGAATTTCCCGCTGCCGTCATCCCGATCTGGATGCGGGCCCCAAATGTGGTCATTTTCCCCTGATTAGGGAAACCCCACTGGGGGTTAAACCCATAATGAAATGCACCTGCCAAAATAGATTGACATCACAGATTGGCACTTAGATGCCAACTTATAAGGTGTGAGAAATGTGACGTGGTTCCTTTGGGAAGGCATGAGCCACGAAGAGAGGAGGCCCACTTTATATGAAAGGAGACCATGTTCTTGCACTGTGTTTTCAACTGTTGTTTGCCAAAGACAACGGCACATAGGATTGCCATAATTCTGGATCTTCTGTCCCTTTTGCTGGTGTGTGAACACAATCCCCCCAAATTGGGATTGTCCTTTTTTGGGGGGACATACGGCAACTTTAACAACGCTCCTTTTGCGGCTCATCAATGTGTCGTGGTGTACCGGTTGAAAATTGCTAATAACGTTTGTGCCCCGATTCTGGGGGCGTTTGATTGTGGGCATTCGACTGTACGTTCGATTTGGGGGGGACGACAAAAGCATGCGGTACACTGAAAAATACTACTTAAAATAGGATGGATTCCATCTCCCCAAATCCAGACTGTTGACCTGTTTTGGGTCCGTCCTTCCTCATTCCTCTCGGTTTCACCAGTCATCTGGCTCACGGATCCTTCTGAGTTTTGTGCACGCATCCTGGCCGTTCTTATTCTCTGTGGTGGTGACAGAACAGTCTGTGTCCTGGTTTTCTGAATAGACTGTATTTACTCGAATCTAACGCTCACCCTTTTCAGACTAATTCCGTCTCCAAAATCAGGGTGTGCGTTAGATTTGACGGTTAATTAGATTTGAGTAAATGCAGTATTTAGATTATAAGTATAGTGTGCGCATTAAATTCAGTGGCACATTAGATTTGAGTAAATGCTGTCGGTAATCCCCAGCTTGCATCCTGCTTGTGTTAAACTAGAATTTGGAACTAACATATGGATAAGCAGAGCCATGAAATACACTTAAGCAGGCGTAGCTATCCTTAAATTGGGATATCTTGACCTTCCTACTCCCAAGTTACACTTGTTGTACATCCCCATGTTGTCCAACCTGCTCCTCCAACTGGCAATCTCAGTCGGTCTCAGACTGGTGATTTCGGGCTTATAATATTACACGTTATTGTTATTTTACACACACACCATATTTACTTCAATCAAATGTGCAATCGAGTCTAATGTGCACCTTATACTCATAATCAAAATACCACATTTACTCTAATTGACCATCAAATATAATGCGCCCCCTGATTTCAGAGACTCGATTTGGGTGGAGGAGGTGAGCGTTAGATTCAAAAATATATGCAGAATCTCTAAGATAGGTTCTTTGGGCTCCTCTCCAACCCTCATTGAAATATGGTATATTCAGTGTTGAACTGAATGGTCCAGAAGTGCATCTGTATAGCAAATGTCATTATGGTGGGGCTGATGTTATAATGATTTTAATTTATTTTATTGTGATCTGGAGTATTAAAATGTTTTTAACGTATTAAAATATTTTTATTAATAGGGTCTCAGGACAGCCAGGGGTGACCTTGGCACAGCAAGGTGTCCAGAAATCTGTCCAAATCCCTTTGGACATCTAGACTAGACATCATCTCTGCCTCAAGTGGCAAGGAGTTCCACAGGCTAATTCTGTACTTTAAAGAAATATTTCATTTGGACTATACTAACTGAATTTTAGTGGTTATCCTCCGAATCTTAGAAGATGAAACATTACAGGTTCATAACGCCTTTAATGCTCCTGCATTTTCCGACTCCTTACAGATCAGAGCCCCTTTAAATATTTTATTGTAAAGTATAAGATCTCTTATGGTGTTTTCACAGAAAATCTTGTGAAGCACAATCCTATGTGTGTCTACTCAGAAGTAACCCTCAAATGCAACTTCTTTCAGCATTTGGAAATTAGCCAGCCTGTTGCAGAGGACTTTTGCGGGGTTGTTACCTTCCCACCAAAGTAATAACAATTTTTCTACTTGCATTTGCAAGTACATTAACAAGCGACTTAACGTAAATCCATGCATTTACCATATGCTAAATCAAAATAAAATAAATGCATGTATTAAAACTTTTGGTCGGGACAACCTGTCATGCAGCACTTGGGTCTCGAACCACCGACAAGTGCAGCATCTCTAACCACTGAGCCACCACAAACTCAGAAGTAAACCTCATTGAATTTAATGATACTTACACCCAGGCAAGTGTGCATGGATTGCAACCTTATTTTTCTTTAATGGGGTCGGCCCATCCTTGAGGCCAGCTGAGCCAGGTTGCCTCAGGTGACCAAGTGGTTTTGGTTCCTGCTGCCCGGATTCGGAGAGGAAGAGGGGGATGGAGAGGATGTGTAGAGAAGATGCTCTGTCTTCTCCTTCTTATTTTGCTGCATTCCCTTCTTCCTTTTCGGATCCAGGGGGTGGAAAAACGCAGAGGCAGCGGCTGGTGCTTTGTCTGAGACCTTGGGAGGTCGAGGATATGTTATCAATTGGGGTCTGGTGGGCTCTCCTTGCTGGCTTGCCTTGCATCCCTCTGTCTGGGAACAGCTGGTGTGAGGTTATGCATTATTTCGGCTTCCTTTTGGGATCAAACTGGGAAATGAGGTTTTAGTGCCAGGAAGCTCGGGGTGCCCACCCCCCTCTTTCTGGTCTCCTTCCAAGCAGTCCTACTTCTGTTGTGGTTTAGCTTCTTATCCCCCCCCCCCCCCCGGTCTGTTTTGAATTAGGGTCCCTGGTGTCTTCGGCACGGGGTCTTGAGAAGCTTCCTTTGTTTGTTGTGTAACCTTGTTCAGTGTCACTGCCTGTTGTATAGTATGGTATAGTATTTTCAATGTGGAGATAAGGACCCACCTTGGGGATCACAAAAAGTTGGGTGCCAACATCTTGGAATCTGGCACTGGGTACCACCATGGTGGAATGGGACACTCAGGCTGCTTTCCTAGGAGTAAGTCTCATTGAACATAATGGGACTTACTTCTGAGTAGGCATGGAGAAGCTTTGGCATCACTTCTTGATCCGGCCATGACATCAATTCTAGGGGATCTCGGAGAAACGGTCATTCTCAGAAGGGGGACCTGGGCTGAAATGCTCGAGAACCGTTCTATATATGGTGCAGTTGGTTCCGTAATGGAATAAGGTTGTGCCTCAATATCTTTAGGGGCTTGATTTTCAGACTCCCTGTTGATACCACAAAATGTTACATAAAAGCAGTTTAAAATATATAAAATAAAAGCAGTTAAAAAAATAAAAATTGTGTCCCTTTACAATGCTTTATAAACAGCTTTTCTTACTGTTGTAGAGAGGCAGTCTGCACTTAGATATGCAAAGGGGCCCTTGCCTTAGTGTGCATCAGCTAAAGAATGGAATAATTGTTTTGATGACTGCCTCTACAATAGTAAGAAAAGCAGTTTTTAAAACTGATTCGCAGTGGCTCGTTTGTGTCGACTCAAATCCATGTATAAAAAAATCAGTGTATGGTGAGGTAGGACCTGTAGGGAGATCTCCCTTCTCCATCACTCGGGCTGATGGCTTCTTGTGTTATTCTAGCGTTCCATAATGGGAAGGGCTGCAAATGCAGAAACCTTTAGAATCAGCACTTGGTAAGTGGAGGGTTTGCTTTAACCCGTGGTTTGGGATCCACGATGGGCACCACAAACCTAACCTAAACCTCATTTAATTTAATGGTACTTACACCCAGGCAAGTGTGCACTGGATTGCAAACTTATTTTTTTAATAGGGTCGGCCCATCCTTGAGGCCAGCTGAGCCAGGTTGCCTCAGGTGACCGAGATATGCTGCTTCCTTTGGGTGGATGCCTGTACTGTCGTCCTAAGATTCCTGCCTTTGTGAAGTTGGTTTTAAAAAATGTAAAGGGTGCAATCCTAAACCTGTCCACTCAGAAGTAAGTCCCATTAAATTCAATGGGGCTTACTCTGAGGAAAGTGTTTTTAGGATTGCAGCCAAAGTTAGCCTCGCTTGTCGTGATTGACTCTAAGGATGGTGCTCATCCAACAAGGCTGAAGAGCCAGCATCTCTGTGGTCACGTGGCCACCACAACTCAATCCCAAAGATGCCCGGAATGCGATTACCTTCCCGCTGAAGTGGTACCTATTTCTCCACACTCATCTTCACACATCCAGTTATCTGCCCAGCTTTCTGGACACTGGATGTCATGTTTGCAGTGGATCCGTGCCAGCCCCGGTCACTTAGAGTGTCTGCTCCATAGATAGAACGAGATATTCTGGGGGAAATCCCTCAAAGTGTGCATGCCGATCCAGCCGAGCGCATTGCCAGGCCACCAAAATGAGTCATCCATCAAGGGCTTTTCCCTTGAAACAGACGGGGCTGGACTCCGTAGAAGCTCAGGTTGTTTTCTTAGGATGTGGGAACCTGGAACATGGACATCCTTCTTCTTCACCCCCCACCACACATATAAGTGCCTTCTCTGGCTTTCCTCGGGTCATCAAGTAGGCATATTGGTGTTTGAGCTGCATCGGAAATTGTGGCTACAATCCAGAGTAACTATGGGATCTTTTACACTGACGTAGTTACAGTGTCACCTACGGGAAATGCATAGAGCAATCCAGAGTAAGTGCCTCTTACATCTTCCCGTAGTTACTCTGGATTGTAGGGATACTAGAATTTGGATTATGGAAAGCATCGATTGTGAGTTCGAGTCCCAGATGGGGTATCTGGTATGATAGTTGTAATGCACTATAAGAGTATTATAATAAGTATTATTATTATTATATAATACTAAGTATATTACTATTATAACGACAATCAAGTACAAAAGGCAAACATCTTAACTAGCAATCTGGAATAAATAGATAAGTAAATGTGGAAGTACCGCAACCATTTTGATAACTGGTTTGTCGGTCACATCCTGCAGGTCAAAGATCTCTGTTTTAATTTATATATACAGTTCGGGAAAAGAAATTAGAGCGGAGATCTTGACAGGCTACTAGTTGGCCCAGGAAGACCTGGGTTGGTGATCTAGTTGCAAAAGTGCTTTATGTATATTTATTTGCACAATAAAATAAGCAAAAGGAGAAATAATAAAATATTACTAATTTAATCGTTTACCAAAAAAATAATTATTACAAAAATTACAAAATAGCCATGCGAAAGCCAGATCTGTACTTCAGCTTTTCAAAACTCCAAGTTCATGCCAGACTGTCAAGTCTGTCTGTCTGTCTTCCCTCCCTGTTCTCCGGTAAACCTGTTGCTTTTGCACTCGGTAACATTTTAAAAATTCAGAATTCCCAGTTGAGCCCATCAGTCTTCCTGTTGGTTTTTTATGGGTGCTAAATCCAGGGTGGGCTCAAGAGGCGTTGCTTGTTGAGAGAGCCCAGCAATCCGTGCCCGGCTTGATTCACGGTGGGCAGCCGTCCCCAGAATGAGGTCGCTTTCCCATTGCGCGCCTGCAGATGCTGTTGGCATATTTATGGATCTCAGCTTTGCCAGGCCAAGCGACAGTCATGTAGCTCCAGGCTTCGGAGCCAGCGTTATCCGCGGGCTCAGCATCTGTGGATACGAATATCTGTGGATGCCACGCCTGTGGCTGGAGAACCTCAGAGGTATTCTGGATCCCACCACAAAGCACTTCTGATTCACACTGGGGACTTCTGAGGACGGCCGTGCCAGGTGAAGTGGCATAGCCAGAGGGGGCGAAGGCGGTGCGGAAACTTCAGCCTGATCGTGACATGCGTTGTGTTGCGTAACTTCGATTATCTTTTATTAATTTATCTCTTGTGCCTTCTGTCCTCAAAGAACAGCTGACAACGCAATCTGAGAACTGCTTTAAATAACTTACAACTGGTTTAAGCTAGAGGTACTCAAAGTGGGTGGACTCCCCCCCCCCCCCCGCTCATGATTTTAATTTTAATCATGAAAAGCTGAGCACTGCAATCTAATAACCACCATCTTGGAATGGGGCACTCATGCTGCAATCCAGACTTTCCTGGGAGTAAGTCTCATTGGGTCTTCTGAGTAGATCTGGAGGAGCTCAGGCATCACAGCAATGTTACTTTTTTATGATGTCATGTTTGGGCATTACATCACTTCCAGGTAGATGACATCACTTCTGGGGGGTCCCGTACAGAAGGGGGTCCTGGGCTGAAATGCTCGAGAACCGCTATTTTAGAGGCAGACAGGAAAAATAGGAAAGATTATTGGAGGAGCTTAGATAAGTAGTAACTATGGAGGAACAACTATGGAGGGGGAACAACTGCTTTGTTCATTGCATGCAGTGATTACTGTATTACTCAAATCTAATGCTCACCTTTTCTAGCCAAATTTAGAACACAATCCGGAGTAACTACGGGAGCACTTAGGACACATTACATGCACCCGTAGTTACTGCACCACCTAGTGAAAACCTATGAGAAATTCATATTGCAATCAACTTATTCTTACTCCGGAGCAAGGACTCCCCGTAGTTCTCCTTCAGTCTTCAAAATCAGGGTGCACATTAGATTTGATGGTTAATTTGATCGGAATAAATGTAGTATTTTGATTATAAGTATCGGGTGTGCAGTGGATTTGATGGTGCTTTAGATCGCCAGCATTAGATTCACCAAATACAGTATTTGCTGTATTTATTTATTTTATTTCAATATTTATTTCAATATTTATTTCAACTTCAAATTGTATGGGGGCCACTTCCTAGTGGGGAGGTAGGAAACCACAGCGACCACTTGACCTTCCCTGTTCTTGATGCTGCCCGTATTTGTGTGCATGGGCAACCTTGTCATCCGTTGAGCATCCTGAGCGGAACTGGGGACTTTGCGCGTAAGCCACAGATATCCCCGAATAACATGTCTTAAGAAAGCAAAAGAACTTTTTTTCTATTTCACAGCTTTAAAATGCATTTAAAATGATGCACAACATTTAAAATGATGGTTTTGCTAATATTTTACATGGTTGTTCTTGCCTTATATATAGTGACATTGAGCATTAAAAAAGCGTCATGTGTCTCATGTGTCTTAGACTGTGGGTGGTGCAAGCGGTTAAGGCGCTGTGCCTGTTAACCAGCAGGCCAGGGTTCGAGACCCGGGTCGGCCCCACAAGACAGGGTGAGCTCCTGTCCTTAACCCAGCTCTGCGACACCAGCTGGATCCAATCGTATTGGCTCTGCCTTTCCCTTGGACTAATTCAGTGGTGCGGAGAGGGGGATTTGCTGCTTGGGTACCAGCCTATCCTCCATAACAATCCAACCCAGGCTTTCGTGCTTCACATGCAGCGTATGCAGCGCTGAGCACAATACCATAGTCTTTCAAGACTGATGTGTCTCAGTGAACAAATGAAGTACCGTCTGTTAAACCGAACATTTTATAAATTTCAATGTACATTAAGCGTGTATGTTTTTCAAACCTGGATTTGTTTTTATATTTTTTCCTAGGTGTCCTATTAACCGTGTGCCATGCCTTGGAGAACACAACAGTGGCCTTGAGCGGTGAGTTTATGGGTTGAGTTGTAAATCGAAACACCTGCTGTTTTGGGATTTGTGTGTGACCAGGTGTGGTGGGAACCAAAGGCATTCCCAGGACCCCTATTGACCTTTTGTCCATACCCAGTATGGAGGGGGGACTTGGTTTAAATTCCTATAGGGCCATGTGTCCTTTGCCCAAGTAGACCCTATAAGATCATAAAAGAGTCCCTTTCCTGGGCATTAGCGGCATCGGAAGTTTGGCAAGAGATCAAAGCTCTCCATCAAACAGAGTTTGACCTGCCTTGGCTCCATCCTTCTTTTTATTTTGAAGAACATTTTCTGGATTGGGGAAAACCTTAGGTGGATTTCAGTGTGATCCAAAAGTTTTCTTTTTCCAAAAAAAATGGATCAAAAAGCTTTTAAATGATTTTAAATTTAAAAGATTTTGAAAAAAAAATCTTTGAAAAGAAATAATTTTAAAAAGAAAAATGTTTTTGGATAAAAAGGTTTTTGGAAAAACATCTTTGAAAAGAAAAAGAATTTTGAAAAGAAGAAAGTTTTGGGATCAAAAAATATTTGAAAAGAAATTGTGGATCAAATTTTTTCCAAAGATTTCTGTGGGATCAAAACTTTTTTGAAGCATTTCCAAGCTTTGAGGGTCTCTAAACTGTAAAGCATTTTCTGAAAAAAATAATAATTTTTGCTAATCCTAATAATTGCTAAATCCAAAATTGCTAATATTTTTGCCCTTTGAGTGGGGGGATTTCTCAAACTATGGGTCCGGAGCCAATTTTAGGTGGATCGCGCTCTGGAAAATACAGGACACGGAGCTGATGGGGAGGGCCGACTCCGCGGAATCGAGAAGTGGTGCTTTGCCTTGAATTGGTGGGAAGTTGGCGTTTTCCGCTTGACTTCTGAGCTGGGATATTTGAATTACGTGCTTTGCAGACTCACATCGGGGCACTGTTTAGTGGGAACTTTGGTTGATCTTAGCTTAGGTATGAAGCCTAAACTGATGATGTCACCTCCGGTCATGACATCACTCCCAGGTTAATGACATCACTTCAGTGGCATTAAGAGTTTGAGAACCGCTAAGAGACGGTGATGCTGCTGAGGTTACTTCTTTCCATGAAGAACCATTTATGGTTCTTCATCAGGACAACCAGATGCCCAAACCTCAAATGGAGGACAAACTCTTGGATTCTTCTCATCCTGACCTTTCTGGTGGACAATGGCATGTTTGCCTACTCATGAGTAAAGCTTCGATATTGGGACTTTCACTTTCCTATAGAACTCAGTGCATATTTTTGATTTTTAGTTGTTGTTTTTTGCTATAACTTTTGATAAGAAGGAGATATTTTAAAACCAATTCTTGCATTGGATTCTGCTCTTCAATACGAATCCAACAACACATGACATGATGGGGTCCTGCACACCACTGCAAGGTGGCCAAAATGAAAGACAATGAAGCCCTTTTGGAGGACACCCGGACAGGAGGCTAAAAAAGAGGACAAATCTGGAAATTTCCGGTCACCCTGTTCTTCATAGAAAGAAGTAGCTATGCCACCGGTTATGGGCACAGAATGTTCTTTGATCCAAATTGCTGCAATCCTAAAGACACTTTCCTGGGAGTAAGACCCGTTGAACAAAATGGGGCTTACTTTGGAGTAGATGTGGTTAGGATTGTGCCCTAAGAGGCTGATCCTGAGCGTTCTAATTTTAGATGCCTTTTGCAAACTAAAAGGGAAGGCAATATCTGGTGCCAGCTTAAGCGGTAAAACTCCAGCTCTTTCCTCATTCCAGTAAAGCTGAAAGGCCCCTTGATAAGAATAGATTCTCGGCTGCAACTCAATCCCTCCAGCGGTTCAGCCTTCCTGTTTGGTGAGAATCGAGGTAAAGATGCAAAGTCCTTGCAACATTTTTCCTTGACGGTGAGAGAGTACAAGGGTCGGAATAAACCTTGGCAGAGGAAGAACACCCTGTTTTGCTCCCCCTGCCTGGAATGGTTTCAATGGGGAGAGGCCCCTGGCATGTCTACACTCCTCCACCCCCCTCTAGCTATGCCACCGGTTACGGGCACTGATCTTTCTTGCGCACATTGCCAGGGGTTTGCAACGAAACGAAAAAAGCACCGCAAAGGGGTAATGAACGCAACAAAAAACCATAGCTGCAAGACTCAAAATAATTTCACAATCTGAGCCTTGCAAAATGATTAAATGATTATTAAATAATTTTTACCGTTCCATCACATTTTTAATAATAATTTTTTTAATGTTGCTGAATTCAGTAATATATATTTAGGAGGAGTGTTGGAGCTGGCGAAGATTAAAATGGAACCACAAAATTCATAAAAGATGTTGGCTGTCCTTCCCTTTCCCCCTTTTTGGAAACATTCAGAAACAGACACACAACGTGGTATATACGTTGCTGAATTATGGAAATGCGGGATGATTGGATCCTGAGCCGACTGTCAATTAATTGAGCTTAGAGCATGTTGCTTATGTGGAAAGAAGTCTTTCCTAGCCTAGCGGGATATTTTAGGGGATATTTTCCCATCACCAATCTGAGATCAGAACCGGGGTATTGCCCAGGTCTGCGTCACTTAGTGCGGGACCCTAATGCATCATCCCCTGCATTGCACATGCGTGAACGATGCACATGCACATGCACGGTCCACCACCCTCAATCACTAAGGGTGGCCGCATTCAGGAGACTTTGCGTGCACTAAGGTTTGCACATATGCACTGATCAGAGATTCAGATTCCTCTGCCCTAAGAGAAGAGGAATCTGAGCGTTTTGCGCCCAGCATGCTCCCACCTGGTAAGCATGCCCAGAACTCCAGGCATGTTCGCTGGGCAGCGGTACCCTCATTCTGTTGCACTCGAGGAGGGGTAGGCTGTTCCTCCTTGGAGTGGAGCAGCCTGGAGCCAGCACACATGCCCAGAGCTCTTTGCTCAGTGCGCTCCCGTCACATAATGCATACCCCTAACTCCAGGCATGCGCATTGGGCAACAGCGCACTCAATCTGCTCCAGTCCAAGGACAAACAGGCATCTCTTCCTTGGAGTGGAGCAGTCTGGGACCATCATGCATGTCCAGTGTGTATTCCTCAAACTCCAGGCATGTGCGTGGGGCAGCAGCATGCTCGGTCTGCTCTGCTCTTCCATGCTCGCCATGCTCAGAGCGCTTGGCGTGCATGCCGGGGTCAGTGCGCTTCCAGGCTAGTGCTCATGCCTGAAGTTCTGAGTATACATGCAGCTCAGGGAGCGCTTTGGCCGCCAGAGGAGTATCAAACTCATCCAGCACATCACATCCTGGGGTACATAATCTGGTGCGATCCGCAGCAGCCACACCACACTGGAGACGCCACTGATCTGATGCGTGATAATTGAACTTGCTGCCTCTGATTTATCGGATTTATGTATGTGTGTGTGTGTGTCAAGTCATCCTATTTCTCCTTCCCAGGATTTGGATCCCCTAAAAAAACGGGCCTTGTCCAAATGAAAGTCTTATGGAACAGGCTGACGATCCCAATCCAAAATTGGTTTGTTTCTTTGTTTCAGTGACTTTGGTGTCCTTTCTGGGTCTGGTTAAGCTGATTTCCTTGCAGTGCCAGAGATCAAAGGCCAGAGCATGCTTGACGGGAGGCAGGGTCTGGGTGCACATGGATCTGTCTGCTATTAATCCGAAAGATGTTCTCCAGCTGGGGAATTTGTTGTGCAAAGTGGCGCGAGAGCTGCTTCAGTGCGCCAGAGAAAGTCCTCCAATGTGGACTTTGTGTGGCGCATAATATATGCCTGCAAACCTATGTGGTGCTGAAGGCTCTTTCTCCAAAGTGGGGGAAATCAACAGTGTGCACATTGTAAGTACTGCATTAACTTGAATCTAATGCGCACCCTATACTTATAATCAAAATACCACATTTACTCAGATCTAATTAACCATTGAATCTAATGCTCACCCTTTACTTATAATCAAAATACCATATTTACTCAAATCTAATTAACCATTGAATCTAATGCTCACCCTTTACTTATAATCAAAATACCATATTTACTCAAATCTAATTAACCATTGAATCTAATGTGCACCCTATACTCATAATCAAAATACCATATGTACTCAAATCTAATTAACCATCAAATCTAATGCGCACCCTGATTTTTGAGACTGAATTCAACTGAAAAGGCTGAGCATTAGATTTGAGTAAATACAGTATTTGTCTTGATCCTTGTGGAAAGAGCCACATGTCTGGAATACCTTCATTTGGGTTGTCCATAATGACAGATAATTTTGGAGTTCTCCAGAGCTCTTCACCAACCGTGGAGGTTGGCAAACCATGACACCAAAAACGAGGGTTGCCATAACTCCATGAAACCTGGACAGGACCCCAGTCAAACCTTCCAGTATGGGAATGAAACCTCCAAAAACCAGGATGGTCCCAGTTTTCTGGGACGTATGGCAACCCTGCCGAAACCCCACGTCGGAATTTTATAACGGGGTGATGTTTTGCAGACATACCCCCAAATCCAGAGTAACTATGGGAGCACATAAGAGACTTTACATGCACCCATAGTTAATGCAACGCCTAGTGAAAACCTATGGGAAATTCATGTTGGAATCCAGAGTATGTTGTTCTTGCACCAGAGCAAGGACTCCCCATAGTTATTCTGGATTTTGCCCACAATCTGAATATCCTCACACGGTGTCAGACGTGGATGTTGGAGATCACCCAGGGCTTCTAGAAAAGAGAAACAATAATGGCTGGTTTTTAATTTTTTAATTATGCAATTTTTTGGCATTTTTATAAAAAGGAACATTAACTTTTGGGTTTTTTTAACTTTGTCCCAAAAAAACCCAATCAGTCTGGGCTGTGTGTTATTTTAATTTACACTCTTTCATTTGCACATAAGAGAGGCTGTGACCAGAACAGTTTCCTTATATCTAAACTAGGAGCAGCAATTCCAGATAGTCGGCCCTCTTTATCCGTGGGCTTGGCATCTGTGGATTCAATAACTGAGACCACACTGGGGGACGGACACAGAAGTCCTCTTGGACACATCCGGACGACACTTCTGATGTGTGTCGAATACATTTGGTTGCATCCAGAGACCCAACCGTGGATTTAATTATCTGCGGAATTTGAGATCTGCCTGCGTCAAATGCCCTGTAAACGCGGAGGGCACTTCAGTTTAAACATCAGTGGGTGTTTCAAGCACAATCCCATTGCAATTTCAATTTCTTCCTCGTCCAATGTTTGTATCACCCCCATGGCATCCGTTTTCAGTGACGCCCTGAACAAGTTTTTTGCGCTCCTGCTGGCCTGGAGCATCCCCGCCATTGGAGATTGCTAGCCATGCAGCCGTACTGTAAGTTTTGTACGGGGCTGAATTTCCGGTGCCAGGTATTACCTGGCAAGTGGCCAAGAGTTGTGCTGGGTGGAGGCTGTCCTGCTATTTTCATTTATGTGAAACCCCGTCTGCAGCTGTCTCGGCGCACATAGTAAAAGTGGATGAGTCAGTTTTACGGAGGGTGAAACGTCGCTGCTGATCTCCCCGCATGTCCTCAGTTCTGGCAGTTGGCACTGCAGGTGATCATGATGGTGTAAGAACCCCTAAAGCTCATAGCAGTTTGGATTAAAGAGTAATTTCCAGACATTTCCTTGGTTGCAAAAGCTCTCAGCAAAGCCTTGATGTCTTAACTGAAGTACCAATTTCCAGTACTGGGGTGTCTGGGTATCCATTGGTATCCGTGGAGGATCCGTCCTGGTATCTGGGGAAGATAATGAAAGGGGAGCAGTACTGCGGAACAGATCTGGGGTTCATGATGGCCCTCCATGCTGGTGATCATGCATACTGGTGATCCTCCTTGCTGGTGATCATGCATGGCCTCCCTGACCAGACGTCACCAATATGATCATGGTATGTCCAGAAGGTCCTCTGCCGTCCTGCAGCTGTATTTTCAGCAACTGTGGATACTCACAACTCATTGGGTTGGCAGATGAGGAGGGTCATCATGGCAGAATGTATTAAGGCCATTTGGTGTCTTAAGTACGCCATATATCCTGGGCATCTCCGTTTGTAGGACTACTCAGGAGTTTCTTTTGGAGGGATTTGGTGCATGCTGTCTTAAGTAGCATCCGAACAGTTTAGTAGTGACTGGTCCAGGAACCCCATTCTCAGCCAGAGGTTCTTCCATAGGCTCATCTGGAGAAACCTATGTGGAACATTCAACGTCTCCCTGGCCTAAGGCTGTAATCCTAAACACACTTTCCTAGAAGTAAAACCCATTGAACACCATTGGGCTTACTTTTGAATAGACATGGATAGGATTGTGCTCTGGTTAGTTGATCTGAGATGGAAGGTTTTGTTTTTTTGTAGGGGAGTCACTGCAAGGCTAAAGAGGTTTATCGGTGATCCAGTGGGAGAGAGGATAAAAATATAACCAAGGTTAAGACCCGGATTAGCGGGAGAAAATGATGGTTTACACTTTAGTGACACAGGCAGGCTGTGACTGGTCTGGTTTTGTGTTGGGAGAGGAAGACCTCTGATCCTTTAGAGCCAAGAAAGTGTCCAAAAACTTGGCTTGAATTGTGTGAAACCAGTTGGAGCTGTAGGAGCTCCCCTCTTGGAGCACCAATCAGACACATCACTCCTACTACAATCAGATTATTTATTTATTTATTATTTATAAGTACATACATACATACATATATACATACATACATACATACATACAAGCTTCTTTTTTCTCTATTTCTCTCCCTTTTCTTTGTTTCTTTGTTTCTCTCCCCCTCTCTCCTTTCCTTCCTTTCTCTCTCTCCTTCCTTCCTTTTCAGATTTATTGATTTATTTATACATATGTACGTACATACATATATACAAGCTTCTTTCTCTCTCTCTCTTTCTCTCCCTTTTTTGTCACTTTTTCTCTTTCTCTTTCTCTCCCTCTCCCCCCTCTCCTTTCCTTCCTTCCTTCCTTCCTTCCTTCCTTCCTTCCTTCCTTCTTTTCAGATTTATTTAGACATACATACAAGCTTCTTTCTTTCTCTCTCTCTTTCTCTCCCTTTTTTGTCTCCTTTTCTCTTTCTCTCCCTCTCTCCCCCTTCTCTCCTTTCCTTCCTCTCTCCTTCCTTCCTTCCTTTTCAATCAGATTTATTTGTTTATACATTTAGACATACATAACAAGCTTCTCTCTCTTTCTCTTTGCTATGTCTTTTTCTGTCTTTCTTTCTCTCTTCCCCTCTCTCCCCCTCTCTCCTTTCCTTCCCCCGTTTCTCTCTCTCCCTTCCTCCCTTCATTCATTCATTCATTCATTCATTCATTCATTCATTCATTCATTCATTCATTCAAAGGATACTCAGGTGGCGAACAGCATTTAAAACAACAGTATTTTATTTATTTAATCTTTATTATTTAAAGAACTGAGAATCAACAGTTCTGGGACTTTCTGGGACTTCATTTCTTGCTCTTGCACTGCCTTGGAAAGATGAAGATTTCCTCTTCGGGATCTAGCTTGAGGATCTGGTCACCTTGATGTCGGCCTTGCCAAGAAAAGCAGGATCAAAATCCCATAAATAATTAAAAAATCTGTTTTGGATCAGATCCGCAGGCACTGATTTGCCTCTGAGTAATCCTGATCAGCCAGGGTGACCATATGACTGGAAATTTCTGGATTTGTCCTCTTTCTTAGTCTCCTGTCCGTATGTCCTCCATTTTGGCTTCATTTTGGAACTTTGCAATGGTGCGCAGGACCCCATCATGTCATATGTCGTTGGATTCGTATTGAAGAGCAGAATCCAATGCAAAAATGGGTTTGGAAATATCTCCTTTCTATCAAAAGGTATGGCCAAAAAACTAAAAATCGAAAATATGCATTGAGCTCTACGGGAAAGTGAAAGTGCCCAATATCATGGCTTTACTTGTGAGTAGGCAAACTTGCCATTGTCTGCTGGAAAGGTCAGGCTGAGAGGAATCCAAGACCTTGTCCTCCTTTTGAGGTTTGGGCATCTGGTCAACCTGTGGTCAGCAAACATCTGGGTGTCAGTGACTATTTCCTATTCTTAACCTTTCTGGCCAAAGAGTTGGAGATGAGCCACTGTGCTGACCTCTTGCCGATGTGTCGCAGTGCTCCTTTCCTAAGCAGGTAGAGCAGGTCTTGTGTGTTTGAATCTGCCAAGGGTGTTGGAGCCCAATCCAAAGTGATGGGGCAATTTTCAGACTTGGATTACTAAGGGGGGATAGAAATAATAAAAATTAATTTTAATAAATAAAATGAATATTAATATACCATACTGATAAGGTGCTAAACAGCCAAGGATCAGCTTTGTCAATAGACAAAGCACACTGTCCTCCGAGGTTGGGGTGACTCACATCCTTAAATGACCCTCCCTAAAACTCCCGTGGCACGCTTGCGGCACATCAATGTGCCGTTGAAAATTCCTCGTGTCCAATATAGGTAGATGAAATGGAGTGCCTGAGTCTATGCAGAGGAAGTCTCCGTTCTAAAGAGCGTAAGTAAGCCAATATTGACCTTTGCATTCCAGTGTTGCATCTGGTTCAACATGCTTCCTGTGTGCGAAGGTGGAGATACCAGTCAGTTGACTGGGTTGTTTGACCACGGCCAAGTATTTCAAGAATATCTTGACTAGGTGGCAGGCGACTCTTGCTATCAGATGGCACCCTGGTTGGAGTGGAAAGATTTCCGGCTTGGCAGCCCTGAAGGGGTCTGAGTGCTGGTGTGCATTTGCATTCAGAATGGGCTCCGTCTCCTGGCTATGCGCTGCATGTGCTGCATTCACAAACGGTCTTGTTTTTTGAATTGCCGGGGTGCGTATGTGTGTGTGTATGTGCGGTTAAATACAATATATCGCTGTCTGTGTTTTTGATCCCCTTTGCCATCTCCTTTTATTGTTGACATTGTAAATACCAGACTAGAATGCGCCGGTTTTGTAATCCAACCTGCTTTGGGACTTTGGCACCATCCCTGTTTGGTTCTTGGAAGAATAACCGCAAAATCAGTTCAGATCCTTTGGCCCCATATTGTCCACTCTAAATTGTCAGCTCTGCCTCCAAGCTAGCAATTTTCTACCAGAGTTTTGAGAAAGGTCTGATTTGAACCCAGATCTCTCAGTCCAGAGCTTAACCAGTGGTTGCCAAACTTCCCATGGCCAAAATGCCCACCAACCGCCTCTTTTTGGCTCAGCTAAGTGCCACCATCTTGGATCTCATGAAATCTTTCTATACCCAAGGTGGTGTACACAACTATCACAACGTTTTATGAGATCCAAACTGGTGGTGCTCCAAGGAATAGGTTGGAAGGATCACCAAGGGCCACCTTTATGAGTGTGCTGCACTGACATAAATCAGTGATTCCCAAACATTTTAGTCCCAGGGCCCACTTTTTAAAGCAGAACATGATCGGGACCCTCCATGCTTTAACAAAGATCCAAAAAGAAAGACAGTATTTACTCGAATCTAATCCGCCATTGAATCTAATGCACACCTTATACTTATAATTTAAATACTGTATTCAGGCAAATCTAATTAACCATCAAATCTAATGCCCACCCTGATTTTGAAGACTGAACTAGACTGGAAAACGTGTACGTTAGATTTGAGTAAATACACCAATACTTTGATTAATATTTTAGTAAATAACTAGCAAAAACATACCCGCATTGTGGGAGTAAAATTCCCCCGTACACCATCCCCCCACTTCACATCATCCCCCACGCCCCAGGCACATCAACCCCCCATGCACAACACCCCTCATGCTCCTCCCATGTGCATCACCCCCTCATGCGCAACATTCCCCATGTGCATCATCATCCTCAGTGCAACCCCCATGCGCAACACCCCTCCCCCTAAACAACATCTCCCCCCAGTACACCAGCCACCGAGCACCAAATTGCTGGATGTTGGTCAGTCTTCCATGTTAAATGTAGGACAAAAACACGTTGCACCCCTTTTCAGCTCCTTAAGGGTTAAATTTCTCTACATGGGTTCTTGGTGGGTGTTGATGTCACAGAAGGAACACCCTCCCAAAACTTCATGTTTCTAGGTCCAGGGGTTGGGGCAGGGCATACATCAATCATCAATGCAAAGTATAGGGAGGAAAACGCGTTGCGCCCCATTTCACCCCCTTCTGGTTGGAATTTCCGCAATCCGGTTCTTAGTGGGTGCTTCCACCACAGAAGGAACACCCTCCCCAAATTTCACACTTCTGTGCCCAGCGGTTTTGGCTGGGTATTGATGAGTGAGTGAGTGAGTGAGTTAGTTTTCAGTTTTATATATATCGATCAGAAAGATCCTCAGACATTTCTCTCTTTATATTTAAGGAGACTTGCTTGCAGTCTACAGGAGATCAGCTCTTTGCAGCCTAATCTGCATCTATCTAAAAAAACTATCCATTAAACAAAATTATCAATTAATTATCTATCAATGAATCAATCAATTTTATTACTACGGTCATTGACCAACATAAATTAAAATTCATTACCTAAAAATATCTGTTAACTAAAAATTAGTTATCTGATCTTTCTCTCCCTCTTTGGAGTCCCCCCCAACCCCCCAAAAATCAGATGACAACTCACTGGTTGGTCCCAACCAACAGATTGGGAACCAGAGCTCTGTCACGACCCCCACTTTGGGAACCTCTGATTCTAGCGCCTTTAAATTCTCGCAATCCAGTGTGGAGCCCGTCTTGATTTCCTGGTCTTGCCAAAATGGCGAGCAGAATGAATGAATTGCATCGTTCATAACCTACACAATCAAAAGCCCTAAATTATTTTATTAACCCTTTGTGTATGTGTGTGTTTTCCCTCCGTCCTAAGAACGTTTGGGTGTGTTTTTATGAATGCCTTGAATTGAAAGCCATTGAAGTGGTGGGGAGGGGGAAAGAGAGACTTCTACAGACATGTCAACACTTTCTTCTCCTGGCGAGCAGAACTGCATGAAATACAACTAGTGTGGAGCGCATGTGTAGGGTTTTTGTCTTGCGCGATCCATCACTCGGGACGACGGAGCCGTAACGGGCCGGATGTCTCGGTTTTTCTTTTTTTCACGCGTTGCCGAAGTTCAAAGCAAAACGGCTTTGGAGGCTTGTAAGGGGCCGATTCATACATCTCTGATTATTTGCCCAGCGCCGTCTTGAAAGGCATTGAGTGTCTCTTGGAAAGGATATTAGTAAATATCGCTCCTGGCAGCTGAATAAAAACCCCTTTTCTAGGCTGACGTTCAACTTGACTTTAGGAACGCCAGGCATGAGATTGGAGGAAACTCCGTAATCCCCAAGCCCGAGGGGGAGATTTCCCCTTTTCAGAACGAGCCGATCTAAAGGTGTGTTTCATTTTAGAATCCGGCTTGAACACCTCTGCCTTCTTCTCCTCCGACCATTAAATAGCCAGATTCAGGATATCCTAAGCATGGACATGGGGGGGGGGGCTAATGCTTAAGAATTATTATGTTCGTATGGGTATCCCCTGCTTTCTGATGGTTCGTTTTCTGACAATCCGCTCTTTCAACGCCTTTCAATCATACGCAGAACTCATCACATTCTCATACCCAGAAATCAACACACGTTCCATTCTTTCAACCTCTCTCTGCTGTTCTAAAGGCCAAAATTGCCCTGCTCCATGTTGTAGCTCCTGTTCTAATCCCATTCCCAAAGGAGTTAATGAGAATCCATGTGCAGAAATTTTTGTGTGGCAGCAGGAATTTGCAAGATAAAAGGGGCATTTGTAATCTGCTAGCTAAAAAAGCATTGGAAGCAACATTTAGAGCAGTGGTTTTCAACCTTTTTCATCTTATGGCACACATCTGTTGTTTTTAGCACTGACAAGACACACCATGCTGTTCAAATCCCCAAGTTTTCCTATTAATAAATGTCCCTTCCCAAATTCCCATGGCACACCTGAGGACTATCCGTGGCACACCAGTGTGCCACGGCACTCTGGTTGAAAAGTACTGATTTGAGACTAAGAGCACAATCCTAACTCATGTCTACTCAAAAGTAAGCCCCATTGTGTACAATGGATCTTAAATCCAGGAAGCTGTCATTAGAATTGCAGCCTAAAAAAGATTGGCTTTCACTTTTCAACCGTTTTCACTTTTGGACAGTGCTCCGGTCCCTAACCTGGGAGATGCCTGTAATGGTTTTGGTGTCCATAGCATGTACAAGGGGGCAGCTCTCTGCCCGGTGTGGCTTACAGTATAAAATGTGATACTTGGAGGAGGAGAGGTAGAACTAAATGGAGCTATTATATTATAATAAATAATAAATGGTTTGTTTGAAATACCTATACCCTACCTTTCCTCTGCCCGAGCCGACAAAACAACATACCACTATATAAACCATCATAAATAAAAATAAAATGAGAGCATGCAGAGGCACAGCATACACACATAAGACTAAATAAATGTTTAATATCTTTATCGATACGCAGAATAGTATCCACGTATTCAGTCCGCAGATCTGGAGGCGCACCATGCGTCCATTAATGATTCGGAGCATGAAGAGGTTGCTGTTAATTCATGTGCATACTGTATATAAGAAGGCGTCCTTGCATCCTCAGTATCCGTGGAGGCGCGTCCCTGCAACGGATCCCCTGTAGATATGGGGGATGCCTCTATGGAAGCAATATGCCTATATTTGCAATCTTTATTAAATTAAATTTGCAGTCTTTATTATATCTGCACATATATTATATAATATTATATATTATCTCAGTCACAAAGCAAATTTATGGAACATCTAGACTGGTGAGTGTCAAACTTTTCCTAAGAGTTTGCAGACCTCGGCAGTTTCAATACCATGTAGGACAAAACATGATGTTGGGAATGGAGGGGGCATTTCAGGATAAGCCCAGAGTTTGAGGAAGCTGGAGAAGGTACTTGTTGAAAGGGGGAAAAATTCATGATCCCCCTAAACCTGAGTAGTTTACACTCACTCATTCACTCACTCACTCACCCCTCTTTTTTCAGCGGCATTTGGGACGGGACTCTGAAATCTTTCTTGGCTTTGCAGGATACAAATCCAGAAAATAAATAAAATATAAATAAAATAAATAATTTGATTTCCAGAAAAATAAAATATAAATCCAGTCCTGGGGGATCAGAGACCAAAGTTCACCCAATCTTTACATTAACCTGTCACATAAATGGATATCCAGAGGGTAGTAAATCCTCTGTGCGTCCGCGTCTCTGGACTGGGTCGCACATGCACGGAATTCGGTTGCCTTCCCACCAAGGGTGGTACCTATTGCTCTACTTTGCTAGGTTGGCAGGAACTGGGCTAAGGATGGGAGCTCAGCCCATCTTGCAGTACTCAGGTCTCGATGTGCTGAGTCCTAAAGTTTAGCCTTCCATTAAAAAAATTCTTGGTGTTTTTCTCCTGGTGTCTACACGTGGATCTAGGGTTTTTAAAAGGGTTTCCACATAATCCACCATGAATTTTGGCACTACTGGGAGACTGGCATAAGCACTTTTGTCTCACTCTTAACCTGGGATCTGTGGAGCTTGGTCTTCAGGGTATTCATGAACTGTCCCCCACCCACCCACCACCCCAAAATTTCGTTTTTCTAGGAAGAACCCCATAGTTTTCATTCCATCAGGGACATTATACAGCAGACAGAATAGCATTTGTGATGCCAGCAGAGGAACATTCTTTGGAGAGATCTTTTTTATGAAATTGAAGCATGGCAAGGGCTGGAGAAGGTGGATCCCATAGAAGAGAAAGTTGCATTCAACTGAGTCGGACCATGTCTCAGTGGCGACTGACTCAGTGGCGGAGTGGTGATTCTCCGCAGTTTCCAATAGGAATTTTTCTCAACCCCGTACTGAGATGGTGGAGATGGAACTGGGGCTTTTGGCCTAAGGACCAGCCAGTGGTATCTCTAGAAAACCCAGTACCCAAAGCAATTAAGTCATGGGCATTGGGACATCACTTTTGGGTTCTTCCTAGGAGATGTTGGCAGCTTCACATCCTTGGCCCCACGTAAGTGAGGAGCCTTATAGGAGAAGGAACATGAAGGAACAGGGGCATGAAGCCACTAGTGGCCTCTAGGGAGAACCCAGAAATGCAAGTCATGTGCCATTTATGGGGTGCACTCAGTGGCGGCTTTGAAACAGTGGTGCAAACAGATTTGGAGAACCACCCCCTTCTCTCCCACCCCCACCAAAACCATGGCCCTATTCAATGCATCCTGAGCCCTTTTAAAGCAGAGGATCGTCGGCTGACATGGAAGACAATATCCTGTTTTGCAGATGAAGACCGTGTCTAAAAAGCCCCCCCCCCTCCCCGGAATCTCCATTTCAAAGCCTGTTCAAGTTCCGGTCCCAATAAGTTAATTGCAGAGCCCGCAGCAAAGCTAATTGGAAACACACATCTTGGAAATGTTTTCAGGGAGGCCCTGGAAGGCATTAAGCAGCTTTGAAAAGGAGACCCACGTTTGCCCGAGAAGTGGCTGCGTGCCAGCCCTATATTCCCAAGAGAACCCAAAAAGGGGTTGGAGACAGTAGCTCGACTCTGCAGTCAAACATTCTGTTTTTATTTTTAAGTAGCAGAATTGACCGGTCATTGCGGGAGTAAAATTTCAAGAATGTTTGTGGGTACTGGGCAAAGCCGGGCACCAGAGGGCACAGGGCAGCAGCATGCATGGGGAACCAGTGAGCAATGGGTAGAGGACACTGGGGGGCAGTGGGAACCACTGGTCACTCCTACCTGGTAGCAGGCACCACCACGCTGCAGGGACCATTACTGGGCACTAGGCACCATGGGGCAACAGTGGGCACCAGGCAGTTTGCACCACCAGGCATCATTGGTGCCACCAGGTGCCACCAGACACCACGCACTAGTGGGCAGTTATACCACAAAGCAACATGGGGCAAAGGGCTACACGCACCACTGGCATCCCTACTAGGCACCAGGCACAATGGGGCAACAGTGGGCACCAGGCAGTTTGCACCGCCAGGCATCATTGATGCCACCAGGTACCACCAGACACCATGCACTAGTGGGCAGTTATACCACAAGGCAATTTTATTTTATGGGGCACAGGGCTACACGCACCACTGGCATCCCTACCAGGCACAATGGGGCAACAATCGGCATGGGGCAGTTGGCACCATCAGACATTGTTGGGCACCACCAGACACCACACACCACCAGGCAGCAGGCACCACTGGGTACTGACACCACCAGGCAACACCAGGCTGCAGCCACCGCAGGCATTGGGCATCCCTACTGGGCACTGGGTACCATGGGGCAACAACAGGCACTGGGCAGCTGGCACAATCGGGCACCAGGCATCACTTGGCACCAAACAGTTATTAGAGAGTCCTTCCATCTCAGAAGGACTATGCTCCTCAAACTTCATGCTTCTAGGTCTGGAGGTTGGATAGAGCAGCAAATTTACCGTTACTGGAATCATCCAGTAACGTATTCGTAGATCCCAATCTGCTCACTCATATAGAACATGATGTGGATGCTTCGCATGTTCAGAAGTCAGCTCTGAGACGTGGTGTTAAATCTAGTTGTGCATTGCCTTCTTCCTATAGAGGGATCTGTTCCTACCTCTTTAGTTTCTTTTTCTTCCTCCTTCCCCAGGACCATGCGTTACGTAATCTGTGCGTGGACAGCTGTCGCTCTGGTCTCGGCCCCTGAGTGCGCACCGCGCTGGTGCCAGAATTCATGCCGTTGTGACACAGTTCATGCCCTCCCTCGACTCAGAATGTCGGTGTGGGTGACGGCCAGTTCCCCTTTCACAGAAAAGTTATTCTGAGCTGGGCGGCTGTTGCACTGTTCACTGGCCTCCCCCCATCACATGTGAAACGCTGTGGCGTGCGCATGCTGGGTTTAATTGCCTTTGTGCCGTTTTCGGTGCTGTGTTGTTGTTGTTTGGTTGTTGGTCCTTCAGTATTTCTAAATGGATTTCGGTGGTGTGATGTGTTTCTTCTTAAATGCATGTGCTGCTTGGAAAACGTTTGCAACAAGCTGGCTAAAAATGGTCTTCTAGGGCAACTGTCTCTATGAAGAACTTCTCATGAGATCTTCTCATAAGAAGATCCCTGGTGGATCAGGCCAAAGGTCCGTGTAGTCCACCGTCCTGGATCTCACAGTGGCCCACCAGATGCCTCGAGGACCACACAAGACATCTACATCCTGGTGCCCTCCCTGGATCTGGCATTCTAAGGTAGCCTACATCTAAAATAAGAAGGTTGCACATACCCATCTTGGCATGGAACATGCTATGGACTTTTTCCTATAGAAATTTGTCCTCTTAAAGGCATCTTGGCTAGATGCCATCATCACATACTGCAACAAGGAGTTCCACAGATTAATTACTCCAGTTTATGGAGTATTTTTATGGAGTATCCACAGACTAATTACTCCAGCGTTTGGCATACAATACATGGACTTATGGTAAATCCGATGTTCATGTCCAGTCCGTCCAGCCGTTTGAGGACGGAGTGGCCTGCATTGAAAAAATCAGACACTGGGCAGCTATAGCTCTTGACTTACAGATGGATACAATGTGATAAATACAAGCATCCCCACCACATTGGATGGATTAGGGAGCACTGTCCAAAAGTGAAAACGGTTGAAAAGTGGAACCCAGTCTTTTTCAGATTGCAAATATAAAATGTCCATCGAAAAAGACATACACATCACTTGAAAAGCCTAAATAACATGTATTTATTAACACGTAGCCAAAATGCACAACAAATTACAATAAAATGAATAAAGGTAAAGGGCTGTGGGTGGCGCACGTGGTTAAGACGCTGTGCCTGTTAACCAGCAGGCCAGGGTTCGAGACCCAGGTCAGCCCCTCAAGACAGGGTGAGCTCCTGTTCTTAGCCCAGCTCTGCGACGCCAGCTGGATCCAATTGTATTGGCTCTGCCTTTCCATTGGACTAATTCAGTGGTATGGAGAGGGGGATTTGCTGCTTAGGTAACAGCCTATCCCCCATATCAATCTACCCAGGCCTTTGTGCTTCGTATGCAGCGCCGAGCACGATACCATAGTCTTCCAAGACTGACGGAGGCCTGCTTAAAGGCAATGAATATCTTATGTATTTGAATGATGGTTATTTCCTGAAGGAAGTGCCAAAAACAGTTTGATCACCATGTCACGTGCAAATCAACATTAAGGAAGACCGTTTTAGCCTTTTGACCAGCAGAGAGATGATGAAAGAGTGGAGCATGCATTGAATGAAGGAGTCCTGGGTATAAGTGAAAGTTGTTGAAAGAGTGGAACCATCAGAAAGTGGGAGACGCTTATTTGTTGAAGAACATTACAGTTGTGGCTGGTCTTCTGACCATAATAAAGTTTTATCTATCTATCTATCTATCTATCTATCTATCTATCTATCTATCTATCTATCTATCTATCTATCTATCTATCTATCTATCTATCTATCTATCTATCTATCTATCTATCTATCTATCTATCTATCTATCTATCTATCTATCTATCTATCTATCTATCTATCTATCTATCTATCTATCTATCTATCTATCTATCTATCTATCTATCTATCTATCTATCTATCTATCTATCTATCTATCTATCTATCTATCTATCTATCTATCTATCTATCTATCTATCTATCTATCTATCTATCTATCTATCTATCTATCTATCTATCTATCTATCTATCTATCTATCTATCTATCTATCTATCTATCTATCTATCTATCTATCTATCTATCTATCTATCTATCTATCTATCTATCTATCTATCTATCTATCTATCTATCTATCTATCTATCTATCTATCTATCTATCTATCTATCTATCTATCTATCTATCTATCTATCTATCTATCTATCTATCTATCTATCATTACAGTTGTTCTGGGGGGAGGGTAAATACTAGACCCCATTTAATCCTAGACACTGTGGTAGGTACGGATCCTGTAGTAAAGATTAGTATAGATTAGTAATGAATTATTGCACTGGGTTGAAAAAGAGAAGCAATTTGTAAGTATAGAGAGATGCCCTCAAAATAAAATTGGTGGAGTTCTTTCAGTGATTTTCAACCGCTATCCTCCAAATCCCCATCGCATATCAACAGACCTTTGGTGGCACACCAGTGTGCCATAGGTTGGCCATTTCAACACTGGTTGAAAATCACTGCCTTAAAGGGTTCACATAAACTGCCTATATAAATTGAGTCCCAGTTTGAGAATCACTGGCCTTCCTATGTATTGGAAGGTCCCAGAGAAAGCTTCTGCTGAAGGTTGGTGGATCAAGATATTAGACTTGGTGGAAATGGACAACCTTACTTTTTTTTTTTAAGGAGAAGTCAGTAAAAAAATTATGGACAATTGGAAACCATTCATAGACTTCCTGCGCAATAAAAGGATTTCATAAGTCAGTTATGGATTTGATAAGTAGACAAGTGTTACATAACTCTGATCTCTTCCTTTATGACTACAATCCAGAGTAACTACAGGAGCTTTTACACCGACCTAGTTACAGTGCCACCTCTGGGAAACTTATGGGAAATGCATAGAGCAATCCAGAGTAAGTGCCACTTATGTCTTCCCGTCGTTACTCTGGATTGTATGTCTGTTGGAACTGTTAAGTAAGATTATACTTTAAGATAGATTTCTAGGTAGTGGAAATTAGTAAAGAATATTTTTGTTTGTTTCTTGCTTACTTTTGCTTTTATTTTTCTTTTAAAAAATCAATACAAATAAAAAGAGAGAACCACCGGCCTGACCTACCTTACAGGGCAGTTGTGAGGATATAAGTGGGGGGATGATGTGTGCCACTCTTGACGTCTGAGGAAGAATTGTGGGATCAACAGCTTGGAAAATGAAAGAACAGCTATGCAAGTCCCCGTCGAACTGACTTTTTTGGTCTCGTTTTAGCAGGTCCCCCAAGAGCCGCTGCTGTCCGGTCACATTTTGATGACTGCCCAGATGCCCACAGTCACTATTGCTTCCATGGGACCTGCAGGTTTTTGGTGCAGCAAGCCGAGCCTTCATGCGTGTAAGTCTTCACTCTTGCATTCCCAAACACAACTTAGGAACAGTCGGGATGGCCCTACGACTACTAGAGGTCTTGGATTCCATCCCAAGATGGATCCATCCCTTGATGGATGGACAAGATCCATCCCTAGATGGATAGACAATCTATCGGAACCAGTCTGGAGAGGTCCACTAGAGTCTTCCTCATTATTATTAAAATGGTGTTGAGCCATGGGGTTGCTGGTCTTCCTCTTCTTCTCGTTCCTTCTGTTCTTCCAACCATGATGTCCTTCTCTTGAGTCCCTCCGAATGATGTGTCCAAAACAGGCATGATTCTTGACTTGAGTGACATGTCCAGCTTAATTTGATCCAAAATTGATTTGGCCATCCATGTTATGGATAGCATCCTTCTCCAACACCACATTTTGATTGTATATGTTGAGGGTTGCCATACCCTCTGTTCCCATTTGCCAGTATGGGAACACAATCTCCAAAAATTGGGATTGTCCCTGTTTTGGGGGACATATGGCAACCCTGGATAGGTTGCATACAACAAATTAGATCACTTGATCAATCCATACCACGCCTGTAGGTATACCCTACATACCACACCATACCACCCATACCACACCTGCTCCAAAGAATTACATGCCTTGGTTCAATTTATCACAGAAGGAAACATTAAATGTGGGTTGGGTTCCTCTGTGCCATGTAGAACCAGTGGTATCATTAAACTGGGACTGGGGGGACTGCACCCTTGCAGCAGACTGAGGTTTTTCCACCGTCTTTCAAGGATGGCTGGCAGCTGAAGTCATTAAATTGGCCCACCCTACTCTGATCTTAATTTTAATGGGGCATTTCATGCTGAACTCGAATATTTCTCCCTGCCATAAAAGCCAACCAGCCATTCTTTTTTAACACTCTGCCCACCTTTCTCATCGTAGTTGCCATTCTGGATTTGTCGGGATGCGTTGTGAACACGCCGATCTTCTCGCAGTGGTGGCCGCCAGCCAGAAGAAGCAAACCATCACCGCTTTGGTGGTGGTTTCGGTGATAGCGTCAGTGGTACTGATCGTGGTCTGCGTTCTAATACAGTAAGTCTAGTCTGGTGTTGGAAACTCCTTGTACAGCTTCTTGGGGAATAAGCACGTTTGAGGTCATGCATGTTCTGCGACACGGGTTGTGCAGAGCACGCTAGTGTGGCATGTTTGTATCCAGCCCCATGATATTTGAGATCCTTCCAGGAGATCCTCCAGGCTTTCCAGATGTATGCTTGGCATGTGCTTTGAATCAGACCATGGGTACCAAACCCATAGACAAGTATTGTATGTTTGGGAAATATATTTATTTCTTTAAAATTCTACTATTCTCTCTCTCTCTGCATGGTTTTTTAAAGACACGTGTTCGGTGCTCCCACCTGTTTCCAAGGATGGGGCAAGAAAAATTCCAAATTCTGTGCTCCGTGTATTGTCCTTATGGCCTGGTTTGGCTTCTCCTGATGTTTGATGTCATATTTCTGTAAATATATATGTATATATTATATACTGATGTTATATATCATTATGTAGGGGGTGTTTTGAGGACAAGGGATGGTCCTTGCCTGGAAAATTTCTATGCAGCTCAAATGGAAGTTTCTTTGTGGTATTGAGAAGAATGGGCAGAGTGTCGCTGTGGTTGGATTTCTCAATCAGAGTGGTTGGCCTTGCTCAATCCCCATCTCTGCAATTCCTGGGGATGCAATTCATAGCGTACAAAACCAGCGATGGCAGCAAATGCACAAACCATCCAGGATGGAGGGCATTGCAGAAGTGTTTGGGAAACTCTTCCCCAATTCATTCTGCAGCAGTGGTCCTCCACGTTCCTTGGACCATAGCCTGGTCCCATGGCAAAAAATTTCCATTGACCCAGTGGGCTGTGCATGCGCAGTTTGCTGTGACCTGGAACAAACTGCACATGCGCAACGCAGAAACTAGACTGCATGTGCTTGTTTGCGCCAGGACTGGAACAAACTGGGCATGCAAGGTCAACCACAGAGGGCATTGCCAATCTTCCAAAAAAAAATCTAGATTAAATATTGTATGGAGGGCACCTTCTTGTGAGTAGATCACTGAGGGTACCACTTTCTATCTCTGCCCCCTCCTTAAATCCTGTTTTTCAAATGGTGTGTTGCAGTTGCTGCAGGATAAGGAAACACTGCGAAGGATGCCGGACCTTCATCTGCAGACATGAGAAACCCAACGGGCTCTTGAAGGGAGGGACGTCTTGCTGCCACTCGGAGACAGGTACGGAAATGGCCAGAGTAATGGCTGAATATCTTGCAGGGTCTATTGAAGCAATGGGTAGCAAGAAGGTGTCAGAGGCTTGGAGCTCCTAGAAGGTGGGGAGACCATAAATGACACCATAATGTCACATTAATTTATGACATGACAGCCCCAGGTGCCAGGGCATTCAGTCTGACCATATGGTCTGACAATATAGAATCTGGGTAGCCAGAAAGGTGGCACCTGCCTGCAACACGTAGAGATGGGAACAGCAGTGGAACGTCCACTTTTGCATGGAGATGATCCCAGCCTCAGCTTACCAGTAGTGCCAGTTTAACCCATTTATGCCTCATGTGGCATTTTTTGCAATTCAAAAAATTGCCATCGTGGGCATAAATGGGTTAAAAGGCTGTCGGACAGCAGATCTTGAGAAGTTCTTGAATCAGTTTTGGAAAATTGGTCCAAAACAAGGTGAACCCAGGGTTGGCCTCCTCACAAGCAGCTTTGCGCCTTAAAAAATATGCCCAGAAATATCCTGCACTGAGCTCGGAGGTATCGGGATCTGTCCAATTCAACAACTCAAGGAGGGCAGGAATGCTCTAGAGTTTAATTTAGGTTCTGCAAAGGCATGGATTGAGTTCTGGTCCTTCTAAAATTGATTTTACAGCCCAGTTTCCAACTCGGTAAAAAAGAAGTGCTTAGATTTCTCCTGATTTAGGCTGCAGCCCTGAGCATCCCCATTTGGAAGCCCTGCGGGAGCGGCTCCCCCATAAACAAATGGAGGGTCATCCCCCATGAAAAGGGAGTTCAGTTTTCTTGCGTGCAAAGAGTTGTATTTGCGCCGTCCATGTTGCTTGGCTGGATTCTGTGGCATCTACGAGAGTCTGTCGGAGAGGCCAAATTCCAGGCTGGGTGGTGCAGTTGTCGCCTGCGTGCATCCAGGCCCCCTGGGGCTCGCAGGCAGCGCTTTGCTTCTAAGAATATGGAAAGCGCCTTGATGGATGGGGACAAAGGTCCTTCTAGTGCAGCTTTTAACACCAGTTGCCTCTGGAAATGTGCAAGCTGGTTTTTATTTTCTCTCCCCCACCCCCAAAAATCTAGTATTTAGGGGTGTAAATGCATAGAATCATAGAATCCTAGAGTTGGAAGGGACCCATTAGGTCATCTAGTCTAACCCCCTGCCTGTAGCAGGAAATCCTCCTAGAGCAACTCCAACAGGAAATTGATCCAAATCATTTGGTGGTCTTTTATGGTTGATGATAGGGTAGGATGATGATCATCATCATAAGTAGGATCATCATCATGGTTGATGATAGGATAGGGCAGTGGTAAAGTGGGGGATGGACCATCTTTGGGGGTTGCAGCCTTGGGTCAGGGTGAAATCTGCTATCTTGGAATCTGGCACTGGGCTTTCCTAGAAATAATTCTCATTGAACACAATGGAATCTGGCACCAGGCTTTCCTAGGAGTGATTCTCCTGGAACACAATGGGACTTACTTCCAAGTAGACATGGAGGAGCTCTGGCATCCCAGTGATGTCAAGTTTGACATGGGGGTCCCCTTAAATTTGCAAGGCTAAAATGCACAAATATCACTGGTGTAGTGAATTTGCTTTATGGCACTCGTGCAACACCTTCAGCCGGTGGAGGATCAAGATTGGATTGGGCTCACTGGGGGTCAGATTGCTTCAATCAATGCTGGCGACAGAACCATAGAAACCTAGAGTTGGATGGGACCCAGTAGGTCATCTAGTCCAACCCCCTGCCTGCAGCAGGAAATCCCCCTACAGCATCTCCGACAGGTGCTGGTGGAGCCTCTGCTTGAAGACCCCCAGTGAGGGAGAGTCCACCACCTCCCTTGGCAATCTCTTCCACTGCCAAACCGCCCTCACCATCAGGAATTTTTTTCCCTGATATCCAACCGGACCAAAGGAACAGAAATAATATTATGAAATAATTATGAAATAATGATAAATAAATAATTACTGTAAACAAAAATATAATAATAATATGAAACACTTTTTGTGGGGGTTTTTCTCACTATATCAGCAGTTCAAAATGTTTTTCCTAACTGTTTTGCAGTTGTCTGATGGACGTCTGAATTTCTAATCGCCGTGTGTAGACGGGACCACCAAGGATCCTAAAGAAGGCCTATGTTGTTCCAGAGAAAACTAAGTGCTTCTGGGATAGAACAGTATCGGCAAACGGACCCGATCCTTTTGGGTCGCTGTCGGACTTCTGGGACTTTTCCAAAGGGAAGGCACCAACGATGTAGAGTCACATCAGACTGATTTTGTACACATCAACCAAGGAATCTCAAAAGACTTTTTTTTTTATGAAGAATACAGGCCAGCCACATTGGACATCATGTTTACATAGCTATAAGAAATGTGCAGGAAGGTGGCAATTTGTACAAAGAAAAAAAATATGTCTAATTTGGATTGGATTCTCTCTTTGTTTCCCAAGAATCATCCCGGTTCCTTGAGACTTCCTTGCAGGGTTGGTCTTGGATTTCAGGTTTTGTTACATATTTGAGTGCGATGGAAGGATGAATCCTTTTTTTGGAAGAGGAAAGTCCTGAGAAGGTCAATCCTGACATCTCTGTCCAGCCAGTTCTCTTTGCGTCTCCAGACTTTCAAGATTTAGTTGTCCAACTGACCACATGGTGCTTCAAGACTATGCTTTGACTCTCAACTTTAAAGAGAAAAATGCAGTTGTTGGGGGGGGAGCTGGGGGTGGAATGACGGTGTTTTGAATCAAATCACAGCAAAAAAAAATCACGTCTCTAGTACGAACTTGAATTGCGTATAAAGAGTTTATAAGTTTCTAATGCATTCTTATTATCCTCTCCATATCCTTCTCCAGCCCAAGAAATTTGAACTACTTAAAAAAAACTGTTTACCCCGAGGTTTGAAAATGGAAAGCCACAGAGACGTTAGTTGTAACACGATGGTGGGAGTATTTTGGAAGCAGTGCTTTTTCTGTTTTAGGACCTGACATCAAAGCCCATCAGAGTATATAAGAGTCATCCTTGGATTTTTGATTTTTTGAATTAAAAAATTAACATTTTTGATTTTGGATCAAAAACATGATTGCTTTTGAAACCCTAAAAAGTTTCAGGATGCTTTATATGGATTTTGAGGCGATCCTAGAGGATTCGGTGTAATCAGTCCCGTTCCTGGCTGATCCCAACTTCAGAACCCATAAATCATTTACATGTCTGGAAAAGTAATTCCGCAGGATTAACCAAAAGAGAAAAAGGGCGTGGGGACACGTGTGTCTTTTGAACTCGGGACATCAGTTAATTCTAGTGCATGTTTCCAAACACGGAAGCATTTCCATGTTCTGCCGCAGGCTGGAAGTGGCCCTAGATGTGGCCAGCTCTGAATCTCAGAGAAGTGGCACCATTCTCCAAATCTCCGAGAACCCCGAATGTTGTTATATAATGTTATAGAATGTTATTGATATATAAGATTGTTATAATGTTATATACGCAATATCCAAGTTGCAAATACGGCTCTTCTCGTTCATGCTTCTAGCCAGCCATTTGTATGATCCTTATTTGCTCCTTTATTACCCGCTGGTGCAGTCTGGACCTTGCGAGGCCAAATGCAGAAGAAGAGCCTGAGAGACGCAGGAAAACGGAGAATTTCTAAGCATTTCTCCAAATAATTTTCCTTCACTCTTTCTGACTTGGCAGAATTTAATTCTAAATTCAATTTAGCACAAATCTCAGTTGTGGAAGCTTTTCTCCCCCACCCAAAAGAATGACAACTTTGTAATTAAAAACAAAAGTATATAGGATTTTTCAAAAGTATATAGGATTTTTAGCCTTTTTCAAAATGCCCTTTTCTGCATTTTCATGTTTGAAAAATGACCATTGCTACAAAAGCAAATTTGATGCGTATTTTTTAAAAAAATTAAATTTGTGACTTGAAATTTAATGGGCTAGACGTGAAGGACCCTTATATTTCTTTGAATGGTCTCTTGGACTTGGGAGACCATCTCTTAAAAGAATTTTTTTGCATGACATTTTTGTTCCCTTCCTGACTTGGACACAAAAGAAACTTTGTAATTTCTGGGAAACATCTTGGAGTTTCTTGCCGTTTCCTTCTTAAGGTCATTTAAAAGGTGGATTAAATTTTGGGGGTGAAAATGCAAAGGGGGGGGGGAAATAGGAATCTCATCCTATTTAATGTCCAGACTGCAGATGTGCTATATATACCGTAAGTCTGCCCAAAATCATTTGAACCCAGGATTATCTTCAAAAGGCTGGAAATTTGGTCAATTATGGTGATTCGTAGTATGTTGTTTTAGGATACTTTGCAAGTTAAACCAGAATTCTTTGAAAGTTAAACCAGAATTCTTTGCAAGTTAAACCAGAATTCTTTGAAAGTTAAACCAGAATTATTTGCAGGTTAAACCAGATGCAAATTCTGCTAAAGATTATCTTAAAACTGGCAAAATTTTATCTGGTTTCCAAATGACAATACAGCGAACAATTTGGGTACATCCCCAGAAACAGACTTGATGTCGGATCTTGAACTCGGTACTTTAGAAATGGTCAAAACACAAGAAACCGACCGGGTGAAGCAAGAACTTGTATGGACTGTGCCAATTTTTCATTTTGGTTCCAATTTTTATGGCTAATAATAAAGATCTTTTTAATGTTTAGGGACCTTCCTGATTGTGTGCCGACCTTCTAGTTTCACCATCAATCCTCTCTCCTTCCCTTCAACTGTTCATAACCAACCTGAAGTTTATTTTTAGTCAAAAGTTACACTCATTTCTTCTGTATATGTTGCACTGAGAAAAAAGTTAATATTTAATGTATTAATTTATTGTGTGGTTAAATTAATTTGATTTATGTAAAACGTTTATGTAAGTGGCTGGTTTTTTTTCCTCCTTCCTTAATATGCTGAATTAGTTATTTAAATGAATGAAATACACATTTCATAATACTTTGCTGTCGTCCTGCTTTTTATTGGGTACAGGAGGTGAAGTTAGGGGCACCAATACATTATCCCCCCAAGTCCAGTGTAATTACAGGAGCACGTAAGAGACTTTACGTTCACCCGCAGTTACTGCACCACCTAGTGAAAACCTATGGAAAATTCATATTGCAATCCAGAGTAAGTTGTTCTTACTCCCCGTATTTACTCTAGATTTTGCCCTTAGTCGATCTTCTCCTGTTTTGGTGTATTGATGTCACAATCCCTCCGTCTGGCGTCGAATTTGTGCGACTGTTGGCAAGTGTTTTCCGAGATTGAATTAAGCTGCATTCCACATCATACCACCTTCATTCCTTTATTCTATTGAACATGCAAGGTAGGCATGAGAAGAAGGCAATGGGGACTAAAGCGGCAGCCCTGATCACTTACCTGGTGTCTCCTGCTCTCCGTTCTGTCGTCCTAAGACCGGTAACAGCCTAAAAATTGCTTGCCTGTGTACAGACATGATCCGGACAATCCAGAGTAACTACAGGAGCACATAAGAGACATTTACATCAACATAGTTACGGCACCACCTAGTGAGAACCTACGGGAAATTCATATTGAAATCCAGAGTAAATTGTTCTTACGTCGGAGTAAGGACTCCCCGTAATTACTCTGGATTGCACCCAATGTTTGTTCCTAATGCCTTTTTAGCATGGCTCGTAACTAATGAAGGAATTTTCCTCCATCGATCTGTCCAGTCCCTTTTTCAAAGGCGTCCGGGTGCATCATGCACCAAGGAGTTCCAAAAATCCCTTTTGCATCTACTTAAATCATTGAAAAGGAGTTATTTTCTAGGCTCAGCATCGGGCAAATTTGCAACCACTCAGATCAACACTTACTGTGCAGCTCACAAGAATCCTCTTGAATAAGCCCCATTGGTGCACAAAGGTTGCACCACTGCAAATATTGCCCCATTGACCACCAATGGTGTGCAAAGGTTGCACCATTATAGTTGTGTGTCCTGGCAGGATTTTGTGCCCAGATTTCCAGCCAGACACAACTGTGAAAGGGTTACACAACGGTGGTTAGAGGGACTTCTAGTGAGCGGTGTGGGGTGCTACTCACATTGGGGAGGGAATCAGCGTTGTGCTGGATCCAGCCTATGGATCATGGAAAGCTGTTCTGGCTGAATCAGACTTCATATCAATTCTGAGTGAGAGATTGATGCTGAGGCCGACCCATGGAAAACTCTCTGCTTCATTCTCAGCTTCCCACAAGGACTGTGGCTGACTTGTAGGAAGCCATTGATTGATTGATTGATTGATTGATTGATTGATTGATTGATTGATTGATTGATTGATTGATTGATTGATTGCATAGATGCCCCACCTTTCTTCCCAAGAGGGAACTCAAGGCGGCTTACAACATTTAAAAAAAATACAATAATAGATGCATACAATTTAAAAATAGATAATAAAAATAGATATAAGCAATCCCTTGGTGTGATCTGGTTGCACATTAATTTGTGTCCTGGTTTTAGTTCAGCTCCCTGTGCCTTTGCAACTCGGTGACTTATTTTGGAAACGGACTATCACATTTTTGTTGAAGGTCAAATGCAGAAGCTAAAATTAAAATGGAACTTAATTTTCCTTTGTTTTCTTAAAAGTCTAATGAAGCAAATATGGTAATAAAAAGAAAAGAAGCAGGCTCTGGGGGGTGAAAATATCTTCATTGTGGTTGGAAAAGGGACATAAATAGTTTCCTTTGCAGGGAGGTCGTTCTCTGTGGCATTTTGTTTTTCAAAAGAATGGAAGGTTACCGGAAAGCTGGTGAACGGGTTTCTGGTTCCTCCGAGCGGAAAAATATTTTTAAAAAATACTTTTGGGGAAGACAAACTGGACAGGCAAAACTATGATCAAAATAACAAAACTGGTTGAAGAATCTAGACACAATCCTAACCATGTCTATTGTATTAGGAATGGGTCTCTCTGTGTTCAGTGGGATTTACTCCCAGGAAAGTGTCTTTAGGATGCCTGAAATGCCACCGCAATGATCCCTGGTGCAGCATCTTGAGCCAAAGGGCTTGAAGAAAGGAGTGTGGAGGATGAAGATGAAAGCATCTCAGCCCAGGTACCTCTTCTGAGAACAATCCATCCATGACCCCCTGGAAATGTCATCATACTGCTAGTGATGACATGGCCAGAAGTGTCATCAAACTGGAAATGACATCAGTGTAATGCCAGAGCTTGTCCATGCTTCCTTGAATGTAAGTCCCATTGAGTTCAATGAGACTTACCCCCAGGAAATACGGATTACAGCCAATTCCAAAGTGTTGGTGCCCAGTGCCAGATTCTTGCAAGGTTTTCATGACTTCCTTAAAATGAAATCCCATTACTGGAGGGCTCCACATGACTACCAGGATGCGACCAGAAAGTATTCCCTGCCACATCCAAAGACCCCATGTCAGCCAGACCCACAGATTCATTTATCCATGGGATTCAGTATCCACAGGAGATCCCACAAATGATCCCCTGTAGATTATGAGGGCTAACAATAAACTGCCCTGACGCTATTTTGTGGCAGAGCAGCCTTATTACAGGTACAGTATCCACGTTGTGTGCAACTGAGTCTGCAATCCTACCTGGGAGTAAGCCCCATTGACAATAATGGGACTATATAATATCATTGACTATAACGTATAGTTAACTAAAATATTTACTCAAATAATGCGCCTTTGAATATAATGTGCACCCCAGACTTATAATCAAAATACTATATTTACTCAATTCTAATTGACATCAAATCTAATGCGCACCCTGATTTTGGAGACTGATTTTGGCTGGAAAAGGCGACTGTTATATTTGAGTAAATACAGGATATAGTATAGTTGGCGATAGTATAATTGACTTTATTGAGACTTTATGGTATAGTTTCTGAGTAGACCTGCATAGGATTTGGAACTGGATCATTTCCATAGGGCAAAACAATGCCGGGATGGAAAATAATTGTTCTGTGGGAGTGAAATAAATGGAAACCTCTCTAAACCCACATTTGGGTTATAATAAATATAAGATGCAAATGCATGCAGGGCTGTGGCCGCCTTATCTAAGCGGACAAAAGGATTTGCTTGCACAGGTGTGATGGATCTTGTGCAGGTGTGATGCACAAGTGTGATGGACACATCCCTTGCACAACTGTGATGGACACATTCGATGCCCCAACCACACCGGACAGCCTTTCCATGATCCGTGCTGAGTAACACGTGAGCGGCGAGTCCGACTCAAGGACATGTTCTTCAAGGATCAAACAGTGCTCACGTAACACGCTTTGTTTACTGGTTGCTTCTTCGTGATGCTGATGTTGCAAAAACCATCATTGTGGGTGGACAGGTTAAGTAAGAAGCTTCTGAGATTCAACGGTTCCCTGGATTAACCGAGAAGGTATAAAAATAAATCTGCCTGAACACAAGCGTTTATGAAAGCTGCGTGGGTTGACATTTTAATTTAATTTATTTTATTTTAATTTATTTTACTAATTTAATTAATTAATTAATTAAACCATAGGCATGTCTACTTGGGAGCCACAGAGGTGCCAGTACCCGCCAACCCCGAACTCCAGAGTAACTATGGGAGCACATAAGAGACTTTATGTGCACCCGTAGTTACTGCACCACCTACTGAAAACCTATGGGAAAATCATATTGGAATCCAGAGTAAGTAATTCTTACACCGGAGCAAGGACTCCCCGTAGTTACTCTGGATTTTGCCCCAAGAGTTGCTGGTACTACCAGTGGATACGCCCTCAAAAATAGCCCTAGATATTGGTTTACAGTGTACGCCTATGCACGTCTACTCCGAAGTTAACCATGTTATATTCCATAGGACTTACTCCCAAGGGAGGACATGTAGGATTGCAGCCTTGTAGGATCATGGGAGGACATGTAGGATCGCACAGATGGAATCAAATCAGTTCATAAACACTTTCTAATACAGAGAGATCAATTGTATTGCACTCGCTTTTAACCGGTTCCCTTCTTGCAAGGAATGCTTGGAAGTGGGGCTTTGTTTTTATCGTTTTTAGCGTGTTTTTAGCGTGTTATGTTTTTAGCGTGTTAATCTAATTGTATTGTAACTGTATTTTAATTGTGTTTTAATCGGTTTTATCTCATTTTAATGGTGTTTTATTGTTCTTTTAATTGCTGTCAGCCGCCTTGAGTTCCCTTCATTAGGGAAGAAAAGCAGGATATAATATATCCTGCTTAATATATATAAATTAATTAATAAATAAGTGAAATGTCGGCTGCAAAGAGAGAATTGGAGGCCATCCGAAGGGAACAAACTTCAATTCAGAGTAAAATAAACTATTTCTGGAATACAGCCCTTCCATTGCACTAACCCAAATATCCCCGGCATGCATCCTCATTATACAAGCTGTTTCCCAAACCCTCAGTTGCTGGAAGGTGTGAATGAATAACAAGGAGGGTGGCTCACATCCTACCTGCGCTGTGCCTGGATCACTCAACGTCCTCCGTCGTCTCCCACAGGATAACCATCTCCTCGTGAGCGCCCGGCAGCGAGCCTTGATTCTCCCACAGTACTTGTGTGGTGGCCACCAACACATGTTGATGCTTTCATTTCCATTATTGCTGTTAGCTGTCTCAAGTGGCACGCGTTGGACCAGAAATACCGGAAACGGATTTCTTGAACAACTAGCGCATTATGCGCTCAGATTAATGCACCACAAGCAGAGCACAACAATAGGGTGAAAGAAAAAAAAGTGCATGTTCCCAGGATCTTGAGATCTAGGAACTGAGGCAGTGTCTTATGTTGGACCAGAAATACCGGAAATGAATTTCTTGAACAACTGGCACATGAGTGTATGTGCTCAGATTGATGCGCTACAACCACATCCCAGTTGTAGGGAAGAAAGAAAAAGGGGCTTGCATTTCCCTTCTGGACGACTAATAGGGTGCAATCCAGAGTAACTACGGGGAGTCCTTGCTCCTGGATTGCAATTGCAATGAATGAACCTATGAATTTCCCATAGGTTTTCACTAGGTGGTGCCGTAATTATGTCGATGTAAATGTCTCTTACATGCTCCCATATTTACTCTGGATTGTAGGGATAGTCTCTCAGTCCAGTCTAGATTATAACAAGACCAAAGGGATGCTGTTCTTGTCAAGTTTCTATGCTAGTTTTAACATAAAATACAAGCCTCGAGTTGCATGAGGTTTTACCTATACTGGTATGTAAGGGATGTAAAGGGTCTTGAGATTTAGGAATTGAGACCAAATTGTAGACCATGCCCAATGATATTTTGTGAAACTTATTTCCCTGTATCTGTTATCAAGATTGTTATCAACACTGATCAGTTAATCAATCTTTATAATAATAAGCCATCAGCCATAGCAAAGCCAATTGTCAAGATCTTGTGATTTACTTTAAAGCTTTATTTTTTCCAGACTTTTTCTTTTTAAAGTTGTAAATAATCCTGACCAAAGTCTAATTTTCTTGCAGATTAACTCAGTAGCCAAAACAGGTTGAATGGATAGTAATCCCGGGGATCATGATCACCAGTTTATGATGGTGCATTGGTCCTCCCGTCAGCAGATTGTCCTTCTAGCCCAGGCTCATTTGACTCTTGTATGGGTGGTTCTCCAGATAGCATGTTGCATAGAGAAACAAATCTTTGGGTCTCTTACCCTACAATCCAGAGTAACTACGGGACCACGTAAGAGACATTTACGTTGACGTAGTTATGGCACCACCTAGTGAAAACCTATGGGAAATTCATAGCGCAATCCAGAGTAAATTGTTCTTAGGTCGGAGCAAGGACCCCCCATAGTGACTCTGGATTGTGCCCAACTTCCTAAGTCCTAGTTTAGTCCTGCATAATGTTCTCTGCTCTGGACAATGCTCTGGGCCAGAATCTCACTTTTCAGAATGTGGTCCTTTTAGGGTAGGACGGTACGGTAGGATGAGTGGCCTTTAGGGTGGAACGGGCCACATTCTGAAAAGTGAGGAATACTATGGGATGGTTTTCAAGGGGGATTAGGGAACAATCCACCCATACATACGTACATACATATATACATCCTAAAAAGCAGGCCTCAGTCTTGAAAGACTATGGTATCATGCTCAGTGCTGCATGCGAAGCACGAAAGCCTGGGTTGGATTGTTATGGAAGATAGGCTGTTCCCCAAGCAGCAAATCCCCCTCTCCACGCCACTGAATTAGTCCAATGGAAAGGCAGAGCCAATACGATTGGATCCAGCTGGCGTCGGAGCTGGGCTAAGGACAGGAGCTCACCCTGTCTTGTGGGGCCAACCCGGGTCTCGAACCCTGGCCTGCTGGTTAACAGGCACAGCGTCTTAACCGCTTGCACCACCTACAGCTTACTCTGAACAACTTACTCTGGGTTCCAATATGAATTTCCCATAGGTTTTCACTAGCTGGTGCAGTACCGACGGGTGCACATAATGTCTCTTACGTGCTGCCATAGTCACTCTGGATTTGAAGGCTTATCTCATTGAACACAATGGGATTTACTTCGAAGTAGACATGGAGGAACTCTGGCATCACGGTGATGTCACATCCCGATATATACACCCACACATACATGTACATATATATACATCCTAGGGTTGCCATAATTCTCTTTCACAAAATCGGGTCCGGTCCCTCTGTCCCATTTGACAGAACAAAAAATCAGGATTGTCCCTGTTTTGGGAAACATCTGTCAACCCTCATCCATTCATCCACCAATCAATAGTTATCTATCGCTTTCCATACAAAAATTCACAAAGTGGTGAACAGTTTCCAAATCAATGACTGTTTTTTTGAAAATATTTGAGGAACTTTTTTCCATGGAAATGAAGATGCGCATTTATTTTGCAACATTTTTTATCCTATTGGAGAACAAGCTGGTTAAGTCGATCCTTTCCCAAAGATAAATACATCCACATGTATGACGGGGGGAAAGCAACTAACAATGTCCATTTGTGCAGCTGGTAAACTCTAAGCCTACTTATGCCCAAATCTGGGGCATACGTCTGGAAAATTAATCCCGACAAGGTTTGGCGATTTTTCAAGCCGGGCTGCAATCCTAAAGACACTTTCTTGGGAGTAAGACCCATTGAACACAATGGGTCTTTGGTCTTTGATCAATGGACCCATTGATCAGGTGTGTGTGTTGGGAGGACTGACCGGGGTTAGGATTCGTCTGTGTGCAATCACCGTATTTACTCAAATTTAATGCGCCATCGAATGTAATGCGCACCCCTATTTCAAGACTTGAGAATTAAAAAATGTTTACTGGTGACTGTAATGTGCAACTGCAAAGCAGGTACAAATTTTATTTTTACCACACTTAATAATAAGTTATATGATAATAATAAAATGGTAATGGGTTTATGTTATGATTTTTGTCTAACTGCACTATATACAATAATAGGTTTATGTTACATTTTCATTACAACATAGGAAACTGTTAAACTAAGAGCACAATCCTAACCATGTCAACTCAAAGGTAACCCCCATTGTGTTCAATGGGTCTTACTCCCAGGAAAGTGTCTTTAGGATTGCAGCCTAAATACTGACCTATATTTCTAATAAAAATACCTGTATTTACTCAAATTTAATGTGCCATCAAATGTAATGCACACCTTAATTTTGGAGACTATGGCTGCAATCCTAAAGACACTTTCCTGGGAGTAAGAACCACTGAACACAATGGGGCTTATTTTTGAGTAAACGTGGTTAGGATTGTGCTCTAATGCTGCAATCCTAAAGACACTTTCCAGGGAGTAAGACCCATTGAATGCAATGGGGCTTACTTCTGAGTAGACATGGTTAGGAATGTGCTCAAAATTTGGCTGGAAAAGGTGAGCGTTAGATTCGAGTACATAGGGTATATCAGAGATAAATTTTTTTTCAGCCCTCTACTTCTCTTTTAGATCTAAGGGGATCAGATATCATTACCACAAAAGAGGGCAAAAACCCTCCTTTCCAGGACATGTCCTCTTTTTTAGCTTTTGAAGTCATGGGGAAAAAAATCCATTGTCCTTCCTTTCCTTGTGAGCAGGCAGTAAGTAGCCTTACTTACTTACTTACAGTAAGTAGCCTTCTTTTAATTAATAATATGAAATAAGTTATATGCAATAGTTTTAAATTTAATAAGTAATATAGTGTTTAAATTGACCATGTGAAAGCGATATAGATGAGTGTTGTTAGCTTTCATTTTTTCACATCCTACATTTTTCTTGGCTGTCCTACATTTTGAGTGGTTTTGACTAATGGTCACCCATTAGAGAAGAGACCCTAAAGAGATCCATAAGAGATCCATAGCCTTGACAGCTTGGTAACACCTCTCACAACCTAGACATGTCTCCTCACATGTGAGTCCCATCGAGTTTATTGTGTGTGTGTGTGTGTGTGTGTGTCTACATATATATATATATATATATATATATATATATATATATATATATATATATATATATATATATATATATATATATATATATATATATATATATATATTCACAGTAAGCATATTGAAGATAGGCTTAAGAAAGGATTTGGATTGGTAAACATCAACAGTTAAAACTTGTTTCTCTGTTTGTTTGTTTGTTTGTTTGTTTGTTTGTTTGTTTGTTTGTTTGTTTGTTTGTTTGTATCCTGCTTTCCTTTCTAAAGGAAGAATAGCCAAGATGGCTAACATTTGAAACAACAGAATAAAATACAGTTTCAAACTAGATAAAAGGAGTAAAACCAAACAGTAAAATACAATTAAGACTGCAATCCTAACCAGTTCTTAGGCCAGCCTAAACCCCAGCATAAGTCTTGCACTGATCTGGGGTGTCACAAAAATGCCATCAAACATTTCTGCACCACTCCTTGGAGAGAACAAGGCCAGTGCAGACATGCGCTTACCTCCTGACATCACCACAGGGATGGTAAGATACCCTTAAATATATAAAAACCCAGGTTAAAAAGGTTAAAAATTATTATATATTAACGCTTTGTCTGTCTTAACTGTTCCCCGAGTAACCTACAATCCGGAGTAACTACGGGAGCAAGTAAGAGACATTACGTGAACCCGTAGTTACGGCACCATCTTTTGAAAACCTATGGGAAATTCATACTGCAATCCAGAGTAAATAGTTCTTACTCCAGAGCAAGGAGTCCCCATAGTAACTCTGGATTGTGCCCTAAAATGTGCTTCTTATGGCGAAGTCAGTAGTGGAACTTTAGTTTCCTTCCAGCCTTCTTTTAAGAAGACAGGCAGGTTATAAATTGAATAAATAATAATAAATAATTGTCCTACTCTTTCAATCAAAGCAGGTAGTTAGATAAAGGACCCCTCCAAAGCGACCCATTGCGAACAGCTGATGAGGCTGGATGTATGTACTGTATGTATTGTAGGTGAAATACATCAGTTCCTGTATTTTGAGGAGCAACTGTGTGTTCCTGAATTTCCAGTAAGACCAGCTTCAGTTCTACGTGGTTCCAGTATTGAGTTTTACGAGAAGCATACTTGGTGGTTCTGTGAGGAAGGTGGGGTAGGGAACTGCCTCTTGCCCTCCAGGTCAGCTTTCCTTTAATTATTAACTCTTTTCCTACATAGATGTTTATCTTGAGCCTGAGAAAGGAGAGGAGTAGTAGTAGTAGCAGCAGCAGCAGCAGCAGCAGTAGTAGTAGTACTTCTTTGGGAAAAATCCAGAGTAACTACAGGGAGTCCTTGCTCCGGTGTAAGAACAACTTACTCTGGATTCCAATATGAATTTCCCATAGGTTTTCACTAGGTGGTGCAGTAACTACGGGTGCACATAAAGTCTCTTATGTGCTCCCATAGTTACTCTGGAGTTGGGGTTTCTTCTTCTTCTTCTTCTTCTTCTTCTTCTTCTTCTTCTTGCAATCAATCAGCTGTTCAGTCAATCAATCATTCATTCAATCAACGATATTTACTGTACTGAATCTAACGCTCACCTTTTCCAGCTGAATTGAGTCTCCAACATCAGGGTGCGCATTAGATTCGATGGTTAATTAGATGAGAGTAAATGTGGTGCTTTGAGCTTAAGTGCTGGCTGTGCATTACATTCTATGGCGCATTAGATTTGAGTAAATACAGTATATACTTATTTTCGACAAAGAAGTTCACAAATGGTATACAGAAAAAAAACTTACTGGAAAATCTTAGAGAAAAACTTTATTACCATTCTTGATAAATTCAATTCAATTGTTTATTTTGAGTGTGGAGTTTGTTTCTGATTATTACTCTTGACTTTTTTCTCAATGGATGGAGTTTCTGCAGCATCGAAACCTTATCTGTGTTTGTCAAGGGAGGTGTATGACCACGAGCTGTTCCAAGCACCCATTCATTCCTCTTTGGCTGAAATTCTAAACACACTTTCCTGGGAGTAAAACCCATTGCACACAATGGGGCGTAGTTCTGAGTAGACATGGTTAGTATTGTGCCCTAAGCCAGGGGCCTCCAAAGTTTTTGGTCAAAGGGCCACATCATCTCTCTGACAGTGTCGGAGGCCTATAATTCATATAGCAATCCAGAGTAAATTGTTCTTACTCTAGTGCAAGGACTCCCCGTATTTACTCTGGATTGCGCCCATAGACTGCCATTCTAAAGAGATAAATTATATGGATTTTTGCCCTGTGCAATGGGAAAAAATACATTGTCCACCTTTTTCTTGTGAGCAAGCAGCGTGTAGCTTTCATCAATTAGATATAATAAATTATATATAATATTTTTAAATTTAATAATAAGTAATATAGAGTTCAAATTAACCACCTGAAAGCAAAATATATATAGTGTTTTTAGCTTCTATATCATCATGTCCTTCATTTGGGAGGCAGGTGTCCTTCATTTTGGGGGATCCTGTCCTCCTTTTCTGGTTATGACATGATCACCGTGCTTGTAGGATCTTCTCTCCTTTGCACCCCTTACCCAGGGTGACCATGTGCCAGAACCAAAAAAGAGGATCAGGTGCCCCAAAATGTCGGACACCCAGGAAAAATGGAGGACATGCTCATATATACTGAATTTAAACACTATATTATTATTGAATTTAAAACTAATACATATAATTTATGAGTTACAAGCTGGCTACATGCTGCCCACTAAGAAGGAAAAGGAGGACAAGGCAGATTTCTTTCTTTCTAGGCACAATGCTACAAAAGAGGACGTGTCCTGGAAAAAGAGGATATATGGTGATCCTGGGAATGGGCCGCTTCCACTCTGTGATGAAGCTAAGCTAGTGCTTTGCACCTCCTCTAGCTATGCCACTGTTTTGCAGTGAGCTAAAGGTGCAATTAAAACAGTTGTCCTTGAAAGCAGTTAATATTAATTCTACAATACACATCCTCCAGGCAAGAACAGAATATGTACTCAGTACATAATAGTACTCACTGAGTAGTGAACAAGAATCAGAAGCATGCCTCGTGTCCCTGACCCCATCCCTCCACTCCAGCATTTCCTCTTTCCCCGTCCGCACAACTGGTCCTTTAATTAAACATTTCTTGGTCACAACCAGTCCTTTAATGAGCTACTTCCCATGTGGTCGATCCTTGGTTTTAACATAAGGATTGCAATGGTGCCATCAAAATTAGAGATGGTGGTTTCTGCTGAGCACCTGTTTTCACGTGCGGGAGCTCGGTTGGATGAGCCATCAGCCAGACGCTTGGCTAATATCGGTGATTTGTGCCGTTGGCACACCGGTGTGCCGCAGGCTGGTGTGCCACAGGTGTGCCGCAGCTAGTCCTCAGGTGTGCCACGGGAAATTGGGGAGTGTCATTAATTAATAGGAAAATTGGGAGATTTGAACAGCCTGATGTGTTCAAACATTTGATGTTGTGCCTTGACAATGTCAGTGCCTTATTAGTGTGCCGTGAGATGAAAAAAGTTGAAAATCCCTGGTCTATATGGATGGAGAGGACCGTTGTGGTTTTTCTGTGCATTAAAGAGAACCAACCAACACAATCCCAGCTTCCAAATAAGAGAAAATGCTGGTATAAAGTAAATGAATACTATATACAATACCTTATATCTGGGTGGAAAAGAGCCTTTAGCAACTGGTGAGAATATGTGATACTAGTTCGCCTCTTCACGGTGCACCCCAGATAGCATGGAAGTGTGAATCAAACAACGACCAACAATTGGCGGCCAGACTACATTAAAGAATTGGCGGGTGGCGACAGGCGGCAGCCAGACATCAATGTGGAACTTCTGGCTCTCAAAATACATAGGAATGCAACTTCATAAATACGTAGGAATGCAACATTAACATTAAATACTATAAGTCCATGTATTTGCCATATACCAAATAAATAAATAAATAAATAAATAAATAAATAAATAAATAAATAAATAAATAAATAAATAAATAAATAAAAAGCAGGCCTCCGTCAGTCTTGAAAGACTATGGTATCATGCTTGGCGCTGCATACGCTGCATGCAAAGCATGAAAGCCTGGGTTAGATTGTAATGGAGGATAGGCTGTTACCCAAGCAGCAAATCCCCCCTCTCCACGCCACTGAATTAGTCCAATGGAAAGGCAGAGCCGATACGATTGGATCCAGCTGGCGTCGCAGAGCTGGGCTAAGGACAGGAGCTCACCCTGTCTTGTGGGGCCGACCTGGGTCTCGAACCCTGGCCTGCTGGTTAACAGGCACAGTGTCTTAACACTTGTGCCACCCACAGCTCCAAATAAATAAATAAATAAATAAATAAATAAATAAGTAAGTAAGTAAGTAAGTAAGTAAGAAAGAAAGAAAGATGAGCCCTGCTGGATCAGGTCAAGGGCACATCTAGTCCAGCTTCTGACATCTCACAGTGGCCCACCAGGTGCCTCGGGGGACACACAACAAAAAGCCAGCCTTGTCCTAAGAAATCTCTTTGGTTACATGGTCAGCATAACTAAATACCAAAGGCGCATGGAATGCTTTTCACCCATTTATCTGCTCACATTTCCAGGTCTCACCTTGTTATACATTGATTTTTTAAGACACAGATTTGACTCAAGCTGAACGGCTGCTGCAAATCACAGTTTAAAAAACTACTGGTACTTTTTCTACTGTTGTACGAGGCAGTCATGCAAACAGTCGTTCTTCAGTCCCAGAATCAAACTGTGGCAGATATTGACACACCACCTCAGGTGCACTAGAGGAGCAAAGTAGGAGCAAAGACCTCCAAGTAGGTCTTTAAACCTGTTTTCCATGGTTTTCTTTATACACTGATTTTTTTATTTACAGGAGGTTCCGGAACAGGATCCTCACAGACATTGAGACATTGTCCCATTGAGGGACACGTTTTGATCTGTCAGGGTGGCAGGAGCTGGGATAGTAACAGGAGTTCAATCCGTCTCACTGTACTCGGGTCTCGAACCACCAACCTTCCAGTCAATGAGCACAGTGTCTTTAACCACTGAGCAACTACTGCCTTAGTGGAGTAGGTCGAGGGGGTCAAATTTTTTCTCACTGCGGGATAATACTGAGGTGTCTCCTCTACCTTGCTCTCACTTCCCAAAACTGTTCCAGCAGTGAAGGAGAGCGCTTTACACAGGCGTCCAGGCACCTGAAAAACTCAGCCTGCAGTACTAACCACACTTTCCTGGATTCAAAGCACTATAACACAATAGGACTTACTTCTGAGTAGACACCCTTAGGATTGCACTGTTACTGTTTTAAGCCTCCACTATCTACACTGCTGGAGCAGGAGAACCTAGAACATTTGCAGCACATCTGCAGACCATTCGTGGTGCACCAGTTGAACATCCCTGATCGATGGTGCCTTATTTACATCTCTGATGAAACATAGACTGTTCGATTCATGAAAAATAAAATAAAAGTACATATAAAACCAGTGCTTGCAGACCCCTTCGAAGCCCACAATCCGAAGGAATTTCACTCTCCTCCACCTTCCACCAACTCAGGCTGTGTCAGATTAATCCCAACAACATGCCTTGTGTTAGTGGCTGACATTAATCTCCTGAAATGAATCCAGACCTGATTCCGCACATCCATGATCAAAATAATGGCTCTGTCTTTATAGCTGGTGGGTCCCAAACTCACCTTGGATGGTGTCGCATTTTGCACTTAATGGCAAGAAAGTGATCTGCACGGGAACATGGAGCAGAGACCAAGCCTATCTTGGGCTTGAAGTGGTTTTGCATGTCTACTCGGATGTAAACCCTAATGTGTTGAGGAGGAATTACTCTCAGGAAAGAGTAACTCCCACACTATCAAACAGAAAACTAACCCTTTCCTTGGAGTAAGTCCAATTGACTATATTACAGTGTGCTTCTGAGTAGACATGAAGGACTGGACACATAGAGGACAATCCTAACCATGTCTACTCAAAAGTAAGCCTCATTATGTTCAATGGGTCTTACTCCCAGGAAAGTGTTTTTAGGATTGCAGCCTAAGAGCACAATCCTAACCATGTCTACTCAAAAGTAAGCCCCATTGTCTTCAATGGGTTTTACTCCCAGGAAAGTGCCTTTAGGATTGCAAGGTGTGTGTTAAGCCTAAAGCAGCAATCCTAAAGACACTTTCCTGGGAGTAAGACCCATTGAACACAATGAAGCTCAGTTTTGAGTTGACATGGTTAGGATTGTATTCTAAAGACGTAATCCTAAACACACTTTCTTGGAAGTAAGCCCAGATGAATATAATGGGAGTTACTTCTGAGTAAACAGGAATAGGATTGCACCCTAATTTCCTCAAGCCTTGAGGTTATTCATTAGGACTGCCTTGTTATAAGAAATTGATCACATTTTCTGCAAATAAATAAAAATAATAAATGAATAAAATAATATTATTTTCTGCAAATAAATAAAAATATTTATTTTTATTATTTTTCTGCAAATAAATAAAAATAATAAATAAATTTTCTGCAAATAAATAATAATAATAAATGAATAAAAATATTTCCTTAATTTTTTTTTACTGCTTTTGTCATTTTTTAAATTGTATTTTATTTTGTTGTTAAATGCTGTTAACCACCTTGGCGATCCTTTCTTTAGGAAGAAAGTTGGGATATAAATTGAATTAATAATAATAATAATAATAATAATAATAATAATAATAATAATAATAGATTCCTAAAGCTAGGTGGGTCCCAATAGTCATTAGTGGGTCTCAATGCTAAATAATTTGGGAATGGCTTTCTGGGTTTCAGACCAGACTCATTTGCTCACCTTTCTTGCTGATTAATCACATGCATGTTGATCTAGATAAATTAATTAATTAACTTTATAAATTAAAATTAATCTAGATTAATGATCCAAATATTATCTCAGTGCATGGGCAAGTCTGCGTGGGAGAGGCCATTGGTTTGATATCTGCATCCCAAACTGTACATGTAGGAATAATCATTGCCGAACGATGTCAGGTTCCAATGTGCCGATGAGACATGTGCGGCATTCCTGCGCAGTGGAGGTAGTCCAGAGACCTTCTCAAGAATGATTGTTCCTTTTCTTCAATGCTGGAAAGTATGTTAGGTTTGGGTCCATGATCACCTCCAGGATCCAAAGGAGATGTAAGAGCAATGTGTAGGGATCTCCGATACAAATATACCAATCCCTGCAACGTGGCTCCTTCAACCCTCCATTTTTATGGGGTTCCTACGTGGATGGTGCAATCCAGAACATCACCTGATGCTGTCTTGCATCCACTACCTCAAAACGAACAAAAAATCCTTTTTGTGCTCCTTGTCCTTGCACGCTGATACCCCAAACCTAGAGGATTCATTTACATCAGTGGTCCTCATGGTAGGGGTCAAGACCCCCTTGGCGGTTGTGACGTCACTACCTGGGGGTCGGTGGCAGAGGCATCTGACAGGGGTATTGCATATGCTCTCAGGGATGACTTGTATTAATATCAGTCTGTTTGAATACATGAAATCCCATTTATGACCAGAAAAGCTAAAATTTAAATTACAGTATAAGTGATCTAATCATGTAAGAACCTAAGAAGAGTCTCCACTGGATCAGGCCAAAGGCCCATCTAGTCCAGCTTCCTATATCACCCAACAGACCGCCAGATGCCTCGGGAAGCACATATGGCACCTGCATCCAGGTACCTTCCCCTGCATCTGGCACATCACACATATAGGAAATACGATCCTAAACACACTTACCTGGGAGTAAGCCAGCGGTAGGATTCAAATAAATTAACAACAGGTTCCATAGAATAGGTGAGGATTTTGCCCCCCATTGAACTCAATGGAGCTGGTGGGATTAACAACAGGTTCTCTAGAGTAGGTGAGAACCTGCTGAAGCCCACCTCTGGAGTAAATGACTTACTTTGGAATAATGCCTAGGATTGCACTATTAGTGTCTGTTGGAAAATTCTGGGGAGTGGGATCCACATTGGGTTGTATGTGCGGCGCACACGGTTTTGCTCCAATTTGCTCCCTTATCCATTGCCAGATGGTGTGTAGGTGACTAAGCGGATATACCAAGAGCTTGCCAGGCCGTCTTAGTGAGGATCTTGGAGACTATGTGCTGCATTAATGGTCTGAAAGCAGACACGGTCAGCTTATGCAGCAGCTACTGATTCCTTGATCTACTTTATCTACTTAGTAGGAATTTTTGCCCCTGTAAACCAATTGATGGCTCTCTCTCTCTCTCTCTCTCTCTCTCTCTCTCTCTCTCTCTCTGTGTGTGTGTGTGTACATGGCAGATGGAGATCCTCGCTGCTAGGAGGAGAAAACGGACAGACAACACCATATAGCAGAGGATCACCCAGCCTAACGTCCTGACCTCTTAGTAGTGATGATTGATGCTCCTCTGTGATGGTTAGTAGTGATAGTTGAGGCTTCTTCTGAGAAAGAAGCAAGAGGAGCCACTGGAAGAGGCATGCAGGAGATCTGGCGCTTCACACCAAAGGAGACCACATTTTTAATAGCACAACAATTGTTGTGGGTCGAAAAAATATACAGCAAATAAGACCCTGAAGCCTGAATTGGGAATTCATTCTGGTTAATGCTTTGACCAGGGTTACACTCGGAGGATCTGAATGCTGAACATTTCTGTCGTTTGAACAGAGGAGTTAGTATGGTTTGCATCACCCAGTGCGAGATCAAATGCTCCACACCCATAGTAGGCCTCCTCCTGCACCAGACCATATAGAATAAATTATAGTATCATTAAACACAACCTAAATGCAGTGGCATCACTAGGGTTGGTGTCTCCCTATTCATTTTTATTTATTTTCTTATACTGTATTTACTTAATTCTAATGCTCACCTGCTTTAGCTGAATGTAGGCTGCAATCCTAAAGACCCACTTTTCTGGGAATGAAGCCCATGGTTAGGATTGTGCTCTAGCCCTACAATCCAGAGTAAGTACCGGATCATGTAAGAGACATTATACTGCACCACCTAGTGAAAACCTATGAGAAATTCATATTGCAATCCTGAGCAAATTGTTCTTACACCGGAGCAAGGACTCCCCGTAGTTATTTTGGATTGTACCCTATGGTACAACAATATGGATGTTATTGTTGGATTCCAACAATATGAATTCTGGATTCCAATATGAATTTCCCATAGGTTTTCACTAGGTGGTGCAGTAACTACAGGTACATGTAATGTCTCTTATGTGCTGCCATAGTTACTCTGGATTGTAGGGACTGTCTCCAAAATCAGGATGTGCATTAGATTTGATGGTTAATTGGATTCAAGTAAATGTAATATTTTGATTATAGCTATAGGGTGTGCATTAGATTTGATGGCACATTAGATTTGAGTGAATACGGTATAACAGTCCAGGTTGCCATATAACCAAGAAAATACACACACATAAAAAAAAACCCAACCAAAAAAAATCAGTAACCAGCCAAAAACTAGTAGCCAACTTGATAACGTTCATACAACTAAAGAGGAGTTCTAGTATTAGTGCTGATCCATGGAAAGGAGGGCTGACATATGAATAACTCATTGATTCCCTGGTGTGACTTCATAACACCTCATTGAATCTCAGAGCAGTCAATCTCAATGATCAGTTTTGAGTTAGAGAAATCCACTTTCTGTTCCATAAGTCAGTGTGTTTTCCTTATTTGAACCTGACATTTGATAAAATACCATATTTCAGTGTGCTTTACTGCATTGCATTCTGAGTTACAGAACGCTTTCGGATGCTTCATTTTCTGACAATCCATTCTTTCAACACCTTCCAATTATACACTCTTCATTCAATGCATGTTCTGCTTTTTCAAGCTCACTCTACCTTTCTAAAGGCCAAAATTGCCCATCCCGCATGTTGTCGCTCCGGGTCTCATCCCGTTCCCGAAGGAGTTAATGGGAATCCATTGGCAGAAATCTTTTGGAGACAGCAAGATAAAGGGGGCATTTCCCATTTACTAGCTAGAAAAGCATTAGAAGCAACATTTATAAACTAAAAAAAAATTGAGTTCCACTTTTTAAGTTTTCACTTTTGGGAGGTGTTCTGGTCCCTGACCTGTCCAATAAGTGGGGGATGCAGTGGTGGGCTTCAGGGGGTTCTCACAGGTTCTATGGACCCCTTTGCTAATGAGCACCTGGTTCTGAGAACTGGTTTCTAATAGGACATAGAACCCATTGTTAATTTAGGTTATTAGGACATAGAACCTGTTGATTTATTTGAATCCCACCTCTGGGGAAATGCCTATACATTTGCTGTTCTATATGAAGGATCTCCATAGATAGATATTGAATTGCTGATCACAAACGGTGCTGCTGTTCCATTTTTTTCTTAAGTATTATCTCTAGGAAAAGAATAATCATTCTTGTGGTTTTTAAATCAGCAGAAGACAAGATGTTCAGAGAACGTGGACACGACAGATTAGTTTGCTGTATTTCCAAACAGCTCATGACTTGGGCACGAGGAGAGCACCACCCAGCAGAGGGTTCTCTTGCACAATGGAGGGAAATGAACGAGGGCCCAAGAGGATGACAGACGAGCACCACCGGACCCCTTCATGCCTGTTGTACATGGGCACCACATGAACAAGCTTCACATTGCTCGGGATTGCCGTCGACACAACCTAGGAGTGGCTCGCTGTGTGCAGAAAGCGCCGTCTCTTTCCTTCTGGTGCTTGTTGACAGTGCAGGTTAGTCATGAGTAGGTCACGTCTGCACAGCTGGGAACTGGTATGCGCTTGGCTGGATCCTGTTTTTATTTGTGCTGTGCACAGAATTGCAATACACCTACTGCCTTCTGGTCCGTCTCTTGAACTTGGACCCTATTTTGTACCCATCATAGATAATAGAAATAGAGTATTTCTAGAAATACATCATAGAAACAGATATAAAATAGAGTGGGAAGGGACCCAGTGGAAAAGTTCCATATGTACTCAAATCTAATGCGCTATCAAATCTAATGCGCACCCTATACTTATAATGTGCAGCACCTATAATGCATGCAGCCAAAAGTACCATATTCACTCAAATCTAACGTGCCATCAAATCTAATGTGCCATCAAATCTAATGCGAGCCCTATACCCTACACTACATTTACTTGAATCTAATTAACCATTGAATCTAATTAACCATCAGAATCCAGAGTAACTACGGGGGGTCCTTGCTCTGGTGTAAGAATAATTTACTTTGGATTGCGATATGAATTTCCCATAGGTTTTCACTAAGTGGTGTAGTAACTACGGGTGCACATAATGGGCGCAATCCTGAGTAACTACAGGGAGTCCTTGCTCTGGTGTAAGAACAATTTGCTCTGGATGGAAAAAGAATTTCCCATAGGTTTTCACTAGGTGGTGCAGTAACTACGGGTACACGTAGTTACTCTGGATTGTAGGGAATGTCTCACGTAGTTACTCTTACGTGCTCACGTAGTTACTCTGGATTGTAGGGAATGTCTCTTACTTGCTCCTGTAGTTACTCTGGATTGTAGGGTTAGTCCCCAAAACTGGGGTGTGCATTAAATTTGATGATGCATTAGGTTCAGGTAAATATGGTATTTTGATTGTAAGTATAAGCTATAACTGTATTTTACTCAAATCCAATTAACCATTGAATCTAATGCGTACCCTACAGTTATAATAAAAACATTACATTTATTTGAATCTAATTAACCATCAAATCTAAGGTGCACCCTGATTTTTGAGACTCTGGGTGCAATCCTACAGACACTTTCCTGGGAGTAAGACCCACTGAACACAATGGGACTTACTTTTGAGTAGACATGGTTAGGATTGTGCTCTAATTCTGTTGAAAAGGGTGAGCATTAGATTTGACTAAATACACTATTTAGGGAAAGGAGGATAATGTGGTGTTTTAGGGGAAATTTAGGGGAAATCACAGGGAAATGTGATGTCAGCTCTCTTGGAGGACTAGAATCACACACAGGGAGCAGCACCAGGGCACATACGTTTTCCTTAGTGTAGCAAGTTATGCTGGATCTAAGCATAGTGACCATATGACCGGAAATTTCTGGATTTGTCCACTTTTTTCGCCTTCTGTCTGGTTGTCCTCCAAAAGGGCTTGTGGGATTTTGGGGATTGTGTTTCCATACTTGGCATCCATCAGTCTTGAAAGACTATGGGAACGTGCATGCAATACATGATGCATGCAAAGCATGCAAAGCATGATGGCTTGGGTAGCCTATCCTCCATATTAATCTACCTAGGCCTTCATGCTTCTCATACAGCATCGAGCACAATACCATAATCTTTAGAGACTGATGAATGCCAGTGCAATGTTCCCATACTAGGAAATGGGACAGAGATCCCAATTTTGTGGACAAAAATTTTGTGGACAAAAATGAGTGCTATCCATATTATATCAGGCTGAGCATATGTCCTCTTTTTCCATAACATATCCTCTTTATATCTTTATATCCTAAAAAAATCTTTATTCTCCTCCTTTTCCTTGTGAGCAGGTAGCATGTAGCCTTCTTGTAATTAATAAACTATGGGCACAATCCAGAGTAACTACGGGTTGTCCTTGCTCTGACATAAGAACAATTTACTCTGGATTGCAATATGAATTTCCCAGAGGTTGTCACTAGGTGGTGCTGTAACTACGTTGATGTAAATGTCTCTTTACTTGCTCCTGTAATTACTCTGGATTGTAGGGTATGGCTGCAATGCTAATCACACTAAACCTGGGAGTAAGTAGTACTGAATACAATGGGACTTACTTCTGAGTAGAAATGCTTAGGATTGCATCTTTTATGCACTAAAGTATATGTAATAGTTTTGTTTATTAATACAAAATATAGTGTTTAAATTAACCACACTACGTATGAGTGTTTTAGCATTTATTTTGTCATGTCCTACATTTATTTATTTATTTATTTATTTATGTCTGTCTGTCTATTGTCTGTCTGTCTGTCCATTCCATATCTATCTATCTATCTATCTATCTATCTATCTATCTATCTATCTGTCTATCGATCTATCTGTCTATCAATCTATCTATCGCCTGCCTGCCTGTCTGTCTGTCTGCCTGTCCATTACATATCTATCTATCTATCTATCTATCTATCTATCTATCTATCTATCTATCTATCTATCTATCTATCTATTGTCTGTCTGTCTGTCTGTCTGTCTGTCCATTCCATATCTATCTATCTATCTATCTATCTATCTATCTATCTATCTATCTATCTATCTATCTATCTATCTATTGTCTGTCTGTCTGTCTGTCTGTCTGTCCATTCCATATCTATCTATCTATCTATCTATCTATCTATCTATCTATCTATCTATCTATCTATCTATCTATCTATCGTCTGTCTGCCTGCCAGTCTGTCTGCCTGTCCATTCCATATCTATCTATCTAATTTATTTATTTATCTATCTAATTTATTTAATAAATAGTTTATTAATTACAACTAAAAAGCAATTTACAAAGAAAATGAAAAAAAATAATAGCGAATGGGAGTCCTACATTTTTGGGACCTTGTCCTCTTTTTGGTTATGACATCTGGTCACGTTTCTTATATAAGAAGTTTCAGTTGGTCTGGCTTTTCTTCTGGCCAGCTTTTGTGGCATTCAGAGAAACAGCCTTACATATGAAATGTTAATGGGGAAAATGTGTTCCTTTAAATAAAAACCCTTTGAAAATCTTCACTTTAGGGGGCATTTCATTTTAACAATTTTTTTTTGCTCTCCATTCTCGGCACACTGGAAAAAATGGTTAGTTAGAGGTTCAGATCATTTCATGTGGGTTTTCCCCCCAATCCAAGCTGCTAAATTTGGGGAGAATGTTTTCCACCATAAACTTGCTAGCATTTTTGTCCTGCTTTTGGAAAATTGTGACATGCAAACTCATTGAAAGGCAGGGGGGGGGGATTCAGAGATGGTTTTCCAAATGGTTTTAAAATTGTGGCATGACAATTGTGAACATATGAAGTGGCAATGATGCTCAGAGCGCAATCCACAGTGTTCTTAGGCCGGCCGCAAGTCACCAGCACCAGCCAGGGACGGCCATAAAGCAGGAGAATGAGGCTGCAATCCTAAATACACTTTCCTGTCAGTAAGATCCATTTAATACAATGGGGATGACCTTTGAGTAGACATGGTTAGGATTGTCATTTTAGGCCGACTCATGGATGTCCACCCCACCGGCATCCTCACAGCTCCCAAAAAATGTCACAGAGGGTAGGACGCACTGGCCAAACTCCATGACCAATAAGGCAGGTGACTCACGTAGTTGTACTCCATATAGCTGCGCCCAGGACTTTGGCAACCCAGAAATTCAGCAGCGACATGATGGGTTCAGGCAATCGGACGCCACTGCTTTTTATTGGTTTTTATTCTGAATTTTATTGTAATGTTTTATAATAGTTTTGTAATCGTTATATAGTTACGGTGCCACCTCTGGGAAACCTATGGGAAATGCATAGAGCAATCCAGAATAAGTGCCCCTTACGTCTTCTCGTAGTTACTCTGGATTGTAGGGTTTGGTTTCAATCCTAAACATACTTTCCTGGGAGTAGGCCCCATTGAATACAATAGGACTTACTTCTTTGGTGTTGTACATTGGCTAGAAAAAGGTGTTCGTAATCTTTAAATTCTGATAATTTGGGGAGGGAAGAAATTTTTTGAATTAAAAAAAAATGTATCAGAATTAAAACACATGTTTTCTCCTCCAGCGCATCCCCACCAGCTGTTTTGGGGTTGCTCCTCATACAGCTGCAACTGATTCCTCTTTGCTATTTTTCTCATTATACTAATTGATCCATGATTTCCAGTTAATTGATCAGCCAAACCAGTAATCACTCTCTCCACGCTGTTACTTTTCTAATGTGCCGCCTTCCCAAGAGAACCAACTCAGAGTAAACAATCTGACCAAAAATTAGGTATAACCAGTGGCATAGCTAGAGGGGGTGCAAAGTGTTATGTTGTGCAGGAGCATCTTTGTGGTGTACATGTGGCCCAGTGATGGGATTCAAAGAAATTAACAGCTGGTTCTATGCCCATGTGGCAGCCACCTTTAATTGGCTATTTTTAAACTTTATATGTCCTGTCTCTTGTTAACAACCGGTCTATAGAGTAGGTGCGAACCTGCTGGAGCCCACCACTGATGTGGCCCCTCCTGCTCCCCTTTGGAGCCATTTTGGTCATGAGAGCAAAACGGACGCATGATGGACTTGGCTCGGATGTGTCTCTTGCTCCCGTGCAAAGTCCAATACTTGTTCTTGAGCCAGGTGAGGTTGCTCTATGGGCACAATCCAAAGTAACCACGGGAGCACATAATTATTGCACGTAAGGTTGTTGCACGTAACCCGTAGTTAGTGCACAACCTAGAGAAAACCTATGGGAAATTCATATTGCAATTCAGAGTAACTTGTTGTTACTCCAGAGCAAGGACTCCCTGTAGTTACTCTGGATTTCACCCTATGTCTCCGAGAGGATCTTTTGAAATCCATTTGGTGTTCTGGTCCAGCTGGTTCTCCACAATCCCTTTTTCCATAGAGTGTTTGAGGGAGACCATCGTTGACGGCACTCTCAGCTTGGGCCAAAATAACACAATTAAATTGAGGTTGCCTCTCCCTCCACCCTCCCACAAGTCCTGGAATGCTCCGGTACAACATCCCTGGTGCTGCGCACATGGGCACATTAACACACTGTGGGGCAGAAGTGCCACCTGCCGCTCCACGCCAAGCCCTGGGGCGTAGGTTGCACTTACAAACAGGTGCGTTGCCTAGACAGCCCTTTGCAAACATTCCTGCCATCGCTCAATGTAGCCGGTCTGGTCAAACCGGATTGCGGAATCCGACTCTCCCGCGCGCAGGCGCAACATGTGTCGCTGAGGGTTTTTTCAAAGCTTCCCTTTCAGCTCAGCCACCACGAGAGGGCCCAGCCCTGGATCCACCACGTGCAAGAGATTTCACAAGAGATTGTGCACAAGAGACTGCACAAAGGTCTGATGAGAAATTGGAACTCATGTCCGAGTGGCGCCTTGTGGGGTTACACACTAACGTGTAACTAATGTTGCACTAACGTGTAACGTGTAATTAGCGTTGCACAACACTAATGTTGTGATATGGACAGCGGGGATGTGCGGTGGTTGAAGAGACAGGTGAAGCAGAGCCTCCCCACTACAGTCCTTCAAAAAGCACCACCACATGTGTTCTGAATTTATATATACTACATATTCTGCACATTTTCTACATACTCTGAATCTACATATTCTGTACATATTCCAAATCTACATATTTTCTGTATTTTGAATCTATGCATGTATTCTGTACATATTCTGTACGTATTTTCTGAAGCTATGTATTTCACGTATTCTGTACGTATTTTACTTATTCTGAATCTACATATTTTACATATTCTGAATCTATGTATTCTGTATATATTCTGTATGTATTCTACATATTCTGAATCTACGTATTCTGTATGTATCCTATGTATTCTGAATCTATCCCTACAATCCAGAGTAACTATGGGAGCACATAAGAGACATTACGTGTACTCGTAGTTACTGCACCCACCTAATGAAAACCTATGGGAAATTTATTTTGCAATCCAGAGCAAATTGTTCTTACTCCAGAGCAAGGACTCCCCGTAGTTACTCTGGATTGTGCCCTATGTATTGTACATATTCTGTATATATATTACATATTCTGAATCTATGTATTTTGTACATATTCTATGTATTCTGCATCTATGTATTCTGCATCTATGTATTCTGTATGTAATCTCTATATTCTGAATCTACATATTCTGTGTGTAGTCTATGAATTCTGAATCTACATATTTTACATATTATGAATCTATGTATTCTGTATATATTCTGTATGTATTCTATGTATTCTGAATCTACATATCCTGTACATATTCCATATATTCCGAATCTACATATTTTCTGTATTTTGAGTCTATGCATGTATTCTGTACATATTCTGTACGTATTTTCTGAAGCTATGTATTTTACGATACGATACGATAAACCTTTATATGTGAGGGTGTCTGGAACTTCTCTGCAAAATAAGCAAAGACGTTTACTGCGAGGGATACGGAGGAATCGAGCGTAGTGAACAGCAGAAGGAAAAATATTAAATCGGGCTAACGTAAAAGCCCGTTTCAACGGGGGTTGGAAAGAGAGTAAAAGTAATTGGAGGTAAGAGCTTGTTGTGGGTATAAGCCTAAGGAAAGAGGGCAACAGATTGGATTGAGGGAGGTTCTTAGGGAATTGAATTCAGCCTGGAAGAGATGTTCCCTAATGGTGTTATAAGCTTGCGCAAGGTTGAGATCGGCTAATGCTTCAGTTGAGAGATTTATGGAGAGGAGTATGGATTTGACCGTTCGAAACCAAGAGGAGGTGAATGGATCTTTTAAGAAAACCGAGATAAGGAATCAGAGGAATGGGAAAAATGAATTTTAAGCCAAAACTTGAATGTTAATAACCAAGCATACGTGGAGGGGAGAGATGGAGGCCGAGTTCTATTAGTATAGTGGCCAGACGGATTTAATTTGGGATTCCGAGAATCTTCCGTACAAAGAGAGCAACTAATTGGTCAACTTCTTTGATGACTGCGTTAATCCAAATTGGGATCCCATAAAATAAATGAGAAAGGATTTTAGATTTGAAGATTTGAATTGCCGCAGGAATATATTGATTGCCAGAGTTAAAATGAAAACTAGCTATGGCGGATAGGTGTGAAGCGGTAGAAGAAATAACTGACCGTTTATGAGTAGACCAAGATAATTTATGGTGGAATATGAGACCAAGATATTTAAAAGATTTAACTTGTAAACATGTGTGAGAGTTGATCGACCAGGAAGAAGGGGACCAGTAACGAGAAAAGACCAAGATTTGGGTTCTTTTGGAGTTGATTGTGAGGTTGTTATTCTTGCAGTAAGTTTGAAACTTAGATAAGAGGTCCCGTAGCCCAGATTTAGTTAGGGCCAAAAGTACTGCATCATCCGCATAAAGTAATATTGGAACCGGGAGCTTATTGATAACAGGAAAAGAAAAGGTGTTTGTGTCTAGGTACTGGGGGAGGTCTTCCAGGAATAAGGGTGCAATCCAGAGTAACTACGGGGAGTCCTTGCTCCGGTGTAAGAACAATTTGCTCTGGATTGCAATATGAATTTCCATAGGTTTTCATTAGGTGGTGCAGTAACTACGGGTACACATAATAGGCGCAATCCAGAGTAACTACGGGAGTCCTTGCTCCGGTGTAAGAACAATTTGCTGTGGATTGCAATATGAATTTCCCATTGGTTTTCACTAGGTGGTGCAGTAACTACAGGTACACGTAATGTCTCTTATGTGCTCCCGTAGTTACTCTGGATTGTAGGGGAAGTCTTTTACGTGCTCCCGTAGTTACTCTGGATTAAGTTGAAAAGGAGGGGGGCTAAATACACCCCTGCTTTACACCCTTATTTATGGGGAAGCGTGTGGAGAGTGTTTGAAGCTGGAATACGGATTTGACAAAAATTGTGTGATGTTGACATAGCAAGAAGAGGAGTCTAGGATCAATTCCCCAATTATTGAGTTTTTTCCATAGAAGGTCTCTGTTTACTGAATCGAATGCCCCTTGAATATCAACAAAAGCGGCAAACAGACTAGATTTATGATAAATAGAATATTTCTCTACTAAAAAGGATAAAAGAAAAGCATGATCTAAAGTGGAGACACCCGGGCGAAAACCTGATTGTTCAATCCCTGGTAGGTTTTTTTGACACGCCCAAGAAGAAAGCTTAATAAGAAGATATTTAGCGTGGATTTTCCCTATACTGGATAAAAGACTTATAGGACAATAATTAGATGGAAGGGCGGGATTGTCTTTCTTGAATATTGGAAGAAGAAAGGAAGACCGCCAGGCTTCAGGAAAAGTACCCGAGGAGTTAATCAGGGTAAAAAGAGATGCCAGGAGAATCGCACACCAACCTGGATTACATAAAAGAACCTCATTTATTATGAGTCAGGGCCGGGAGCTTTGGCAGGCTTAAGTGATACAATGAGGTCATGAATCTCAGATGGAGTTACAGGTGGCCAGTCAGGAAAAGAATGAGGAGCATGGTCTGGAAGAGGGGGAGGTGGCGGGAGTAAAAAGTTTTGGAGAAATAATCAACCCAAGCGGCCTCAGGAATGGGAGGGTGTATAACATAAGGGGAACGGCAGGCCCTAGAAACTAAAGACCAAAAGGACTTATGATTTTTGGTCATGATGGCTTGAAGCAGAAAGGACCACTTCCCAAGAGCAAAGTGGTGCTGTTTATCCTGAAATATTTCACGGCAAAGGCTGCGACAACGAAAATAAATATTTAAATTAAAATTGGAGGGGCTGTTAGGAATAGTATTAAAAAGTTGGCGAACTTGCTTTTTTCAATTCCAACATTCTGCATCAAACCATGAATTTCTGAAGAAAGAAGAAGATCTATTAGGGCATGATGGACTTAAATGGTCAACCAGGGAAGAGGTTAAGGAGTTAAAAGTTTTGATAGCATCAGAACTGGAATCAGGGATAGTGAGATCGTGCAACAGTGAAACAACCTCAGGGGCTTGAGTCCACTGGTAAAAGATTTTTCCGTTTCAGGGGACCATCTATATGGACGGCATGGGTTTGGGGAAGGGAAAGGAAGGGAGGAAGACACAGAGAGTAATGAAAAACAAAACACAATAGGTAGATGGTCACTTTCAGAACGGGGGTTAACAAAAAAGTCAGAGAGGAAGGGGTCAAGATCGGGAGAAATTAAAACATAATCAATCACGCTGGCTCCCTTTGGGGAAAAATGTGTATACTTACCTGGGATATTGTGGCCTCTAGAACCATTTAAAATAAAAACGTTTGCTCCGATACAGAGATCTATAAGGTTATGGGCAAAACTGTTAATAATGTGATCATTGGATTGCCTAGGGGTTGAAAACCATGATTGGCAAAATGCCAGTTCATAGAATGGGCTAATGCTAAATTGAATGCTCCAGTTCTAGTGTTAAAGTCGCCGGTAATGATCATGGAAGCCAAGGGGTAAGAGTTAGAGGGATCTAAAATGATCCTATCAAGATCTGACCAGATGTCAGAAGGAGCCAGATACGCTGGGGGAATATAAACATTAGAAAGAAGGATTTGAGTAGTCTCAGACTGAATAAGAAGAGTTTGGGAATAAGGGGAATTCGACTGAAGCTGCGTAATGGAAAAGGGAGCCCCAAGACTGGCAAAACAACATAGGCCAACACAAGGCCTGCCTAAGATCTTCTTAAATGCAGGGGTAGAAAATGATAAATAGCCTGGTAGAGTCAGTGGAGACATTGCCCAGGTCTCTTGTAGTAACATGAGATTAAATTGAGATATGAAACCAACGAAATCAGTCTCTTGAAACTTTGAAAACCAACCATGATGTAAGGGGAGAAGGAGAGGAGGAAGAGTTTGTGGGAAAAGGATGCTCTAGTCAGGGCACATGTGATGAAGTAGGATCTGCTTCAGGAGAAAGAGTGGAAGAGGACGACTGAGGAGAATTTAATACACTTTGAGAATTTGAGACTTTTAAGGATTCAAAGATTACTGATTAATCAATTATTATTGATTAATTTATACAAACATTTGCACTATATATTGTATGCCCTCAGCACCTTAAAATGGCACTTTTTCCTCTTTAATGGAATAAATGTGAAATGTTTTGTAATTGTTTTTCACGTTTCTCGTAAATTGCTTTAACTTTTTGTGCTTTCACGGTTTGTTTTCAATTGTTCCGCCTTTATCCGTTGTACTAAGCACTGAGGGAGCGGCAAGGATTTGCAACAGGCAGACATTCAACAGGTTGGGATTCCTAACTATTCCTCTCTGGAACGCCCTGCAGTCCAAATAGACCCAAAGATCTGCTGAATCAACCTCATCCAATTCCTCCTCCCTCATCCGTAGACCTTCTTGGAACAGGCAGCTACACAACCTGGATGGTCTGAAAATGGTGTTGTCTTTGGGTTGCCGTTCCCAATGCTCATCTGTACGCTCTGCTCCTTGTCTAATAAATACAGTAATAACAGCAATTTTGACAAATTTTATTAAACCAACAAACAGCGTCTACATTTGAAAAAACAACACTGCAGAAACAGTACAGATTTTGGTAACATTATTATTTGATGCAAACATGAGACTCATTTGAGTGGGTTGAGGTGAGAACCAATATTAACACACTAAGCAATATAAGGTTTCCCATTTGAGTGCATTCTCTGGTGTCTGTCAAGGTGACCACTATGACTGAAGGTCTTTCCACACTGCTGGCACTTGTAGGGTTTCTCCCATGTGGGTTCTACAGTGGATTATAAATGTAATACTCTGACTGAAGGTCTTTCCACACTCCTGGACTCATAGGGTTTCTCCCCTGTGTGGGTTCTCTGGTGTATTCTAAGATGACTACTCTTACTGAAGGTCTTTCCACATTCCTGGCACTCATAGGGTTTCTCCCCTGTGTGGGTTCTCTGGTGTATTATGACTATTCTTACTGAAGGTCTTTCCACACTCCTGGCACACATAGGGTTTCTCCCCTGTGTGGGTTCTCTGGTGCATTATAAGATCACTATTCTTACTGAAGGTCTTTCCACACTCCTGGCACACATAGGGTTTCTCCCCTGTGTGGGTTCTCTGGTGCATTATAAGATCACTATTCTTACTGAAGGTCTTTCCACACTCCTGGCACACATAGGGTTTCTCCCCTGTGTGGGTTCTCTGGTGCATTATAAGATCACTATTCTTACTGAAGGTCTTTCCACACTCCTGGCACACATAGGGTTTCTCCCCTGTGTGGGTTCTATGGTGTATTATAAGATCACTATTCTTACTGAAGGTCTTTCCACACTCCTGGCACACATAGGGTTTCTCCACTGTGTGGGTTCTATGGTGTATTATAAGATCACTATTCTTACTGAAGGTCTTTCCACACTCCTGGCACTCACAGGGTTTCTCCCGTGTGTGGGTTCTCTGGTGCATTATAAGAGTACTATTCTTACTGAAGGTCTTTCCACACTCCTGGCACACATAGGGTTTCTCCCCTGTGTGGGTTCTCTGGTGCATTATAAGAGTACTATTCTTACTGAAGGTCTTTCCACACTCCTGACATTTCAAGAGTTTCTCGCCTGTGTGGGTTCTCCGGTGCATTATAAGATGACTACTCTGACTGAAGGTCTTTCCACACTCCTGACATTTCAAGAGTTTCTCGCCTGTGTGGGTTCTTATAACGATGGGTTATAAGATCACCACTGTGTCTGAAGGTCTTTCCACACTCCTGGCACTCATACGGTTTCTCCCCTGTGTGGGTTCTATGGTGGATTATAAGATGACTACTGCACCTGAAGGTCTTTCCACACTCCTGGAATTTAAAGGGTTTCTCCCCTGTGTGGGTTCTCTGGTGGAATTTAAGGGCACTATTCCAACTAAAGGTCTTTCCACACTCCTGGCACTCATAGGGTTTCTCCCCTGTGTGGGTTCTCTGATGGAAATTTAACATCCCTCCCCGATTGAAGGTCTTTCCACAGTCCTGGCATCTATGGGTCTTCTCCCCTCTGTGGGTTCTTCGTTGTGAAAACTGCTTCTTTTTTCCCGCAATCTCATCCCAAAGAGATTCTGTTGAAGGAAGAAAAGAAATTCTGTTAAGAGACCAATGTAAGTAAGGAAGCTGAGTGGGAAATTGTTATATCCAAGACTCCTGGTGACCTTGAGTCAGGGGGCAGCAGGGTGTCTATGTGGGTGCTATGAATGAGGCCGGACTCTCGTGGTCCCCCTCAATGCTGAGATATGGATCCAGAACAGGCAGCAGATACTCAAGATTTGTTCAGTTTTGTAAGCATAATTTGGATTGTCTGGTCTGTGATATGTTAGAGCATCCACCATCTGAATTAACAGGAATTAGTTTGCTTTCTTTCCCTAGATATCAGGAACCCCTCAGGCAAGGTTGGCAAAGACGTCTTTTGAGGGCCTGTCTGGAGGGCCAGGCGCACCCCTTTGCGTCTCACCATCAAGCTGCAGATGCACATGCAGGGAAATTCCTTTTGCATCCTGGGGCCCTGTGCATTGGCAAGTGTGCAACTGACGGGTTCAGAGGGAAGGGAGGGCAGCGCGAAAGTGTGCAAATAATCTCACAGAAATAGAAAAGGGGCATCAACATCCAGAAGCAATTCAGTTTTTCTTGGTTGTTTATAGGGGTCGGCCCTAAACCTAAGTGCTTGTTAGCTGCAGAGAAGAGAGAAGTCAACTGTAAGGGGAAGGAAGGACCACACCGGTACAAGTATGGCAGCCATAAAAAGGGAGAGAAATATGTATTTTCAAATGCATCTGTGTACCCCTTTCTTAGGCCTACAATAGGCTGTGGTCATTCCCCTCCACATGTTGTCCCAAAAGCCTTACAATACGGGACAGCCATTCCCAAGAACAGAAAATGATTTAGAGCTCAATCCAAGAAGAGTTCGATGCCTGCACAATTCTTTTGTTCCAGGCAGGGGTGTTGTAAAAGAGCTGGAAAACACGGAAGAGGCGGCCTGTATCTGAGTAGATCTGTTGGGGCTGCTGCATCCATACCTTGCAGAAGGGAGAAGATTTCTGCTTCCCCACAGTAGCATGGCAGCAGACCCAACACATGCACTAGGTTCACCATTAAGAGAAGTTAGAGGGATGGTGGGCAGAAACAGGGCCTTCTCAGAGGTAGTACCTATATTAAGGAATTCCCACCCCTTCAAGAACAACTTCCTCTTTCTTATCCTTCCTGCGACGCTGGAAGACTTTTTATTCAGAAAAGGTCTTTATGGCCTATGATGGCTGTTTTGAGATACTTATTGTTGTTGTTTTTTAACAGATGTCTTGCTGTCTGCTTGTTTTTATATCGTTTTTACAATATAAAATACAATACAGTCACCCTGTATGCAATTTGGGTGAGAAAGGACTCCAAATAAAATAAATATAAAATCAAATAAATATAAAATTTCCTCCAAATAAACGACACCTCCTATGCCTTCGGGAATACCTTTCCACCAGCACTATATCTTTCCACTGCCATATTTTTCTTCAGTACTTGTGCAGTACTTAAATCCTAGCCTCCCCCCAGCCCTAGCAATGTGTATCCTAGGATTAATGTTGGTTATTTTACCAACATTAATAATTATATTACCAACATTATATTACCAACATTTAGTCCAAGGAGTGGACTAAACCTGGGTGGGAGATAGGATCCCTGCATGTACTGCAGTTGCAGAGACCTGCCTCTGCTTCCCACAAACTGCCCTCTCCCCACATGGATCCTCCCCCTAATGTCTCTCTTCACTACCCTACTTGCCTCAGTGGGCCCTCTGGCAGCGGCTGATGTGTGCACGGAGCCTACATCTGTCTGCGCTGTGCCTTTCCCTTTCCAGGCATATCAGCACCCATGTCACCAATTCTCCTTGGCAGCATCCATTGGGCAGAGGTTCCTACCTGGTGCATCCAACTAATAAACCCAAAGGATCCTCCTTACCTACAAAGACCACATGGCTGTGATTGTCCATCAGGACTTCTTCGTAGAGCCGCCTCTGGGATGGCTTCAGCAGAGCCCACTCATCGGTGCTGAAATGCACAGAAACGTCTCCAAGAGAAATCGGGCACTGAAAGGAAAAGGCAAACTATCCTATTAGCTGGTCGGCTGAGGCCAAAAACGCCATCCAAAGGAAAACTGTTTTCCTCTTTCCCTGAAAAGACAACAATTCTGATCCTGACCACATTTTTTCACAGACACTCCTTTACAACTTTGCTTCCACCTCTAAGAAAGATTCCCAGGTTTCCAGAAGGGAGAGGATTCTTTCCTTCATGCAAGTCCACAAACTGACACTACAACCCTCTGCATGGAAGCCCAGAAAGTGAGCCCCACTGCTTACAAAGGGACCTATTCCCAGGACTGAGAACCTTGAGGAACCCTACAATCCAGAGTAATTACAGGAAGACATGAGAGGCACTTACTTTGGATAGCTCTAGGCATTTCCCGTAGGTTTCCCATAGGCGGCACCGTAACTACGTCGGTGTAAAAGGTCCCGTAGATACTCTGGATTGTAGCCTTACTTCCAGTTTTAAAACACGTATAACTTGAATACACAGAAGTCCTGTCAATGCGTGTCTGGCAACTTGAGCCCAAGTCTTACCAGAAGACGTCCCCATCCCTGCTATTCTGAAACACTTGCTGTGAAACTACTCAAGGCGACCCCGAACCTCCAACCTGCTTACTCAATGGAGCATTAACGAAAGGACATATAAACTAAAAGGGGACAAGAGGAGCGCAGAGACGGGGAGAACGTCTCCCTTACCCGGCCTGGACGTGTGGCTGGCACTTCCGTTCCTCCACAAGGTTTCTATGCTGGGATTCTCTGCAATCTGTCAGGAGGAGAAAAGAAACCCCTGTGAGTTTATTTTTTCTAAGAGCATAATCCTGTCCATGTCTACTCACAACTAAGCCCCACTGTGTTCAATGGGTCTTACTCCCAGGAAAGTGTCTTTAGGATTGCAGCCTAAGACTGGTCTTCCTGCTTCATGCAGAGGAGATGAGGCAGATTCTGGATGGATGTCGGATCCATTTCCTACATGGAGGCAGCCTTGGCTGGAGGAGCATCAGGAGAACATGGGAAGAGCCTGCTGGGTCAGGCCAAAGGCCCATCAAGTCCAGCTTCCTGGATGTCCTGGTGGCCCAAGAAAGGTCTCCAAGAGCCCCAAAGCAAGAGAGCCGCATCCTGGGCCTTCCCTTCCACCTGCCCTGGTCTGAGGTCTACCGCACAGACCTCTCTTGGCTTCCAACCTGGAATGGGCTTTCCCCCAAAATCTGTCCGGTCCCCTCCTATAGGCCCCGAGGCCATCACCACATCCTGTGGAAGGGAGTTCCACAGATCAAATACACGCCGGATAAAGCAATATTTTATGTTGTCTCAACACTCAGTTTTGGTGGATGTTCCCTAAAGAGATGGGAAAGAAGGGGAGCCTCTAAGGGGGGATCCATAAGTCTCCCTGGTATGTGATCCAGAAGAGGACATTCATAGGGAAGGGAGGCCAGGGGTGGTTGTTCCGTCCAGCACTGGAGGGCCTGGGAACTGGACCCCCATCCTCTCCTTCTCCCAGGCCCTGGGGGGCCATTTCAGCCAGGCCAGGCTTCCCTGTGCAGGAGGAGACCCCCTTCCCTCTCCCCCCAGACAGCCCTTCTCCCTCCTGGGCTGCCAGGACCTGCTTCTCCTTCTGCTCCCAGGCCTTCCTCCTCCCTCCCTCTGGCTGGGCCCAGGCCTGACTGGGTCCCCTCCTTGGGCCAGGCCTGAGGCAGGGCCTCCTCCCCCTTCCTGGCTCAGGGCCAGGCTCAGACAGGCCTGCTGGGGAATGGAGTCCCTGGCCCAGCAGCCCCACATTTGACAAGGTCTACTCAGAAGTAAGCCCCATTGTGTAGTCCATGGCCCAACAGCCCCACACTTTACAAGGTCTACTCAGAAGTCCCATGGTGAAATCCCTCACCTACCAGCCCCACACTGACAAGGTCTACTCCAAAGTAAGTTCCATGGTGTAATCCCTCACCTACCAGCCCCACACTGACAAGGTCTACTCCAAAGTAAGTTCCATGGTGTAATCCCTCACCTACCAGCCCCACACTGACAAGGTCTACTCCGAAGTAAGTTCCATGGTGGGATCCCGTCCAACTCTTGGTCCCTTCCAACTCTATGATTCTATGACACACCCTACAATCCAGAGTAACTACAGGAGCACGTAAGAGACATTACGTGCACCTGTAGTTACTGCACCGCCTAGTGAAAACCTATGGGAAATTCATATTGCAATCCAGAGTAAATTGTTCTTACCCCAGCGCAAGGACTCCCCGTAGTTACTCTGGATTGCACCCATATTCTATGTATTCTGAATCCACGTAAACGGAATCTGCATAATCTCCATATTCTGAATTCTCCCTCCCTCACACTCTCCGTGGGTGTTGTGAGTGCCTGTACGTTTCATGTAATGGTGGCACTTTTCAAGGACTTCAGTGGGGAGGCTCTGCCTCACCTGTCTCCTCCACCACCTCACATCCCTGCTGTCTGGCAAGGATTTGCCTTCACAACGTTGACCAAGTGCATCAGCCAAGCACAATCAGGGGCACCAAATTCATTTCAGTTCCATTTCCTTCATTCCTCCTCCTCCTCCTCCTCCTCCTCTCCTCATATGACAGTGTCCTTATTCATTGAGAATCTTGGCAGGCTGGCAAAAATGCTTTTCCCACGGCGGACGGCTTCAAGAACCAACAAGCCTGATAAGATGTGGGCACCACAAAGCACTGATTGTTGTTTCCTTCTTTCACTTTCCGGTGAGGAGGTGCACATGAGCCGCAGGAGGATGTGTCGGCCGTGGAAAGTTTCTCCAAAACAGATCACAACAGACCCAACCCCAGAACTCCATGGATGTGGCGTGGTCGGGTGCCACATCTCCTGTGGATGGTACCTTTGCCATACCTTCCTGGGCACCACTGGTGTAGTAAAAAGGGTGCAGGGGGTAGCAGTTGCACCGGGCAAAAAGCTCTAGGAAGATAACAAGCTGAGCTTGACACGAGTGGCCAAAATTGTGAAGAACGGAGTACGTACAATAATACCATCATGTACATATTCTATCTATCTATACAAATAATACAAATAATTATTTGTATTACCTGATAGGTATTACAAGTAATACCTATCAGGTACAAATAATACCTATCATTGGAGAGGTAGTTTAATGCAGAATACAATGAAACAGACCACTTTGGAACATTTGCATTATATCAAAAGTTATGATCAATTATTGACAATCAGTTTGGGGGACCCCCCCCCCCCAACAAGAGATCCCACCAATCTAGAAGTGATGTCACGGCCACATGTGAAATCAAACACAACATCACTGTGATGCCAGAGCTCCTCCATGTCTATTCAGCAGTAACAGGACAATCCAGAGCAACTAATCTGTCCACATAAGAGCCCTTAGGTTGCCCTATCTAACACTAGGTTGGAGCAACTGCAAGATGCTCCAGCCCAGTTACTCTGAAGGAGGCTTAGGGCTGAGCAAGGCAAGATAGGGTGCCCTAAGAGAGGTGGACCTGCTCTGCCCTAACTGGGGCAGCCTAAGCAGCTCAGGAGAGGCAAGTTGAGGGCATGTCGAGCATTGCCTAGGGCAGAGCAGTTACTCTGGATCCAGAGCCTGTTTCCAAGGCAGAAATGCCCTCTTCCAGCCCTCAGAGTTATACCACCTCAGGAGCAGGTATAGTAATGAGTAGACCCATAGGGGTCCATGATAAGGCCCGAGTAAGAATGGCAGTGCTGACCAAAAATCTGAGTTCTTGGCCATCCTAGCTGCAACCCCTGCCTCTCAACCTCAGGATATGGAACAAACTACGGCTGCCCACAAACCTCAGGATACAGCAGGCCACTCCAAGAAGCCCCTTGTATTCACTGGAGAATGTACTGGCATCTCATCAGGGACTCCTTATAAGGCAGGCACCCAGTGGCGTCACCAGACTGGTGCGGCTGGTGTGGGCTGCATTGGGGATGCGCTCCGTATGGGGTGATGTGCCGGAGGAGTTTGACTGTCCTTTGGCAGGCCCCGGGCGTCAGCACCCCCATTCAGGCCTGCTCCAAGGCAGAGCAGCAGCCAGAAGCTGCCACTTGTCTGAGGAGCTGGCCTGAACGGCCATTTGAGGTGGACTGCGCAGAAACACACTGAGCATGCCAAACAGCTTCAGAGGAGACTTCCTTAGAGCAGAGAAAGTCCGCGCCTCTGCACAGCCATTCGGCCTCACTCAGGAGGCGGAGCGGCAGCCGAATGGCTTCAGAAAGAGTACTGCACAGGCACCAACTCTGACGCCTGCACAGTCTCCCCCGAAGCCAAAAGGCTTCAGAAAAGTACTGCGCAGGTGTCAGAGATGATGCCTGCGCAGTACTCTTTCTGAAGCCAGTTGGCTTCAGAAACAACTGCGCAGGTGCCAACTTTGGTGACTATGCAGTCCAGGTGGGGGGGGGGGCGCGCATCCCAGGGATTACGCACAGACTTCCGCACCAGGTGATGTGCAGAGTCATGTCACCACTGTAGGCACCAGAGCTGTTCCTTGTTCAGTGTGATCTGAGGGGTGTCTCCTCAGGAGCAAGTCTTCCCCTTGTGTCAATTACTTAGCATGCTCGGGAGCAGTTAGGGCAGCCCAGGCTTCCTGACTCTCTGGATTCAGCATAACTTTCTGCTCTGGATACAGAATAGTTAGGAGAGAGCAGTTAGGTCAGAGCAGGCTGAACTTGCTCTGGATTGTGTCCTAAGTCCCATTCAGTTCAATGAGACTTAACTCTACAATCCAGAATAACTACGGGAAGACGTAACAGGCACTTACTCTGGATTGCTGTGTGCATTTCCCATAGGTTTCCCATAGGTGGCACCGTAACTACATCAGTGTAAAAGGTCCCATAGTTACTCTGGATTGAAGCCTTAGAGCACAATCCTAACCATGACTACTCACAAATAAGCCCTATTGTGTTGAATGGGTCTTACTCCCAGGAAAGTGTCTTTAGGATTGCAGCATTACTCCCAGGAAAGTATGGGTTGCAGACCGAATGTCTCAGTGGTGCCCAGTGTCAGATTCCAAGATGGCGTCGTCCAGCATTTTGTGACCCCCGCCCTGAAACGAGGTTGCAACCTCCACTTTGAGAATCACTTGTGTATACTATTGCTTTGTCTGTATTGCTTTCCCATGTAGGGAAACTCAATATTATTATTATATAAATATATAATAATATATAATAATATAATAATATTAATATTATATAAATATTATTATTATCATATACCTGCACCCAGGGAAGCAGGAAGGGGAGTGCAATGATGATGATGATGATGATGATGTCTAAGATCATGAAGAGGGGGGTGTCCAGGGCAGCTGTGCTGCCGAAACCTGACCCCAGCACTTATTTTCCTGCTCTGAACAGGCGTTCAGGTCCCATGGGAGATGCTCCCACTTAACTAATGGGGGCAGATATTTTTTGCCATGTCACACATGCTTTGGATGCTTCTCTATTCCACTGGGTTTTGTAACCTCATCCTTATTTATAGCTGGCTCTGCCTGCTTTGTTATGAATCACCAGTTGTTCCAAAAGCTTGGCTTATTCTTTCCTTTTCCTTCATGGGAATTATTATTATTATTATTTTTAATACCATTTTCTTAATGTGGTTCTGTTTCACACTTACCAGATGTTGGTGGCTGGGTTTGATCCCATGTAAGTCTTTTTCAAGGATCAGGATTATCTATCTACATAAATGCCTTAACCTTTGTGTAGGGATGTCTGCATCTTCTGGCCTAAGGCAGCAGATTGTTGTAGTGGTGGCTTTCTTCTGAGTAGACATGGATAGGATTGGGCCCTAAGACCCTAAAGATTACCGGAAAGGTCAGCGTGACATGATAAGGAAAACAATGAAAAATGCTGCTCTACTGCTTGGTCTGTGTTGTCGTCATAAGGAGAGTGAGGGTGACCATGGCGTATAAAGAGGACAAGGTCCCCCCCAAATGTAGTACACCCAAAAAAAGGGACAAGTTCCCCCCAAAATGTAGGACACCCAAGAAAAATGTTAACCCAAAATAAAACTTTAACACATTTCTATATATGGTATGTGTTATGGTATGTGTTATGGTATGTGTTATATATTTTATACATGTATATGGTATGATATATATATATATATATATATATATATATATATATATATATATATATATATATATATATATATATATATATATATATATATATATATATACACACACACACACACACACACACACACACACACCATATGGCATGGTATATGGTATATGGTGTGTGTGTATGTATTTATATATATATATATATATATATATCTTCCTGTGCAATCCTATGCATGTCTAGTCTGAAGTAAATCTCATTGTGTTCAATGAGGCTTACTCCCAGGAACGTGTGGTTAAGATTGCAGCCTATTTTGCTTATTATTAAATTTAAAACTCTTACATATATTTTATTACATCTTAATTTATGAATTACATGAAGGCTACATGCTGTCTGCTCACAAGGAAAAGGAGGAAAATGAAGTGATCTTCCAGGACACAAGGCTAAAATCCAGGACATGTCCTGGATAAAGAGGACATATGGTCACCCTCGGTGATGTATGTTCTCTTTTACCTCTTTTTTCAGTCTTGAGTCCTGGAAGAAAATCTTCCTGGTCCTCTTTTTGCTTGTGAGCAGGCAGCATGTAGCTTACTGGTAATTAAAAAAATTATATGTAATAGTTTTAAATTGAATAATGAATTAATTAATTAATTAAAAAATAATACATTAAGGGTGCAACCCTAACATGTTTTCTCAGAACTAAGTCCCATTCTGCTCTGTGGGACCTTACCTCTCAGGAAAGTGTGTTTAGGATTGGAGCCTTTATTAATAATGTAAATGGTGTTTTAATTAACCATGTACAAGCAATGTATATAAGCGTTTTTAGTTTTCATTTGGAAATATTCTACATTTTTTATGATGTCCTACATTCTGGTGGGCCTTGTCCTTTTTTGCGGTTATGCCATAAGGTCACCTGGTGTGTGATCCCACTTTGTGGTCCCAGCAAAATCTGATCAGACACCATAGGTTGGCTTTCAGATTTAGGGAACGTGGTTGGGGGGGGGGCACCATGTTTACTACCATATTGTGTTTGTGTTGCTTTTTTCAGTCCTGTGGGGGTGGCGCTTGCAGCAGAAAATAATTCCCAGCAGCTGGCGAGCCCTGCAGCTCTGCCACGCCGGAGTTATGCGCGCCATGTGAGGAGTCAGCATTCAGCTCTCTCTCGCTTGACATCTGGACGAGGGCCTCCCACCTCACTCCGGCCATGCACCCCGGGGAGAATACAAGGAGCCGTCTGCTGGTGAAGTCATCCCATTTTGGGGGCGCCAAGGAATGTGACCCTGCTAATTGCAGAGACTGAACTCATCAGAAAGGCACATACACATATACACACACATGCACACACCCCCAGTGCTGCACGAGCCCGCAAACAACAACAGGGAAACCTTCTAAGAATGTCTCTGAGTCACAGTGAGTCTCCACTATTTCCCAGGCAATGGGAACATGTTTAGGCATCCCCCACTTATTGGACGGGTTGGGGACTGGAGCACCGACCCAAAGTGAAAACGGTTGAAAAGTGGAACCCCATCTTTTTTACTTTATAAATGTTGCTTCCAATTTTTTTTTAGCTAGCAAATTGCAAAAGCCCCTTTAATCTTGCTGCCATGCAAAGATTTCTGCAAATGGGTTCTCAATGGGATTAGATCAAGATTAGACCTGGGGCAGGGCAATTTTGGCCTTTCGAACAGCAGAGTGAGGCTGAAAGAGCGGGACATGCGTTGAATGAATGAGTTCTGGGTATATTTGAAAAGTGTTGAAAGAGTGGATCATTGGAAAATGAACCGTCAAAAAGCGGGGGATACCTATATTGGGTAGAGCTGAAAATGTGGACGTTAGGCAAGATTTTCTCTTGCCCAAGCCCCATTGGCAGTAATTCATTTTAATGAGGCCTCTGCAGGAACTGCTGGAGAACCCCTTCAGCAGGAATCTGCAACCAGAGGAACTCCTGGACACTGGAGAGCATTCATAAAGCTGGAAGGGACCTAAAAGGTCATCTAGTCCAACCCCTACGCCTATAGCCGGAAATCCAAAGCATCTCCCAACAGGTGCTTGTTGAACCTCCGCTCAGATATTCTCAATGAGGGAGAGACATTCTGGGCATGTTTTGAGTTTCCATGTCATATACTGTGCCCACCTCTGTACAATCAATCAATCAATCAATCAATCAATCTATCTATCTATCTATCTATCTATCTATCTATCTATCTATCTATCTATCTATCTATCTATCTATCTATAAAACTGAAAAAGAACACAAACCCATTCATTCCCCCACCCCCGTTTAAAAAGCAGCACTTCCCAAACGTTCCATGGCACCCTTGCGCTCATAGGGCCACTGCATGGTTTCCACTCAGCTTGCTGGCTCTGAGACTGCAAAACTTTACTGGGCCGAGTAAGTAAATCTTACTTCTCTCATGTCACCATGCAAGATTTTGCATGATCTCAGCCTGGCAAGCTGGGAAGAAGAGGCTGCACCATGTCCCTGTGAGTGTGCCATGTGTCCCTGGGGCACCGTGGCACACAGTTTGGGGGGCTCTGGCACACTTTTATATGGAGAGCTCTGTTGTAGGATGTTTGCAGTCCATAAGGGCTGCTGGCCAGAGTCTGATCTTTATCCACTGCCCAGATCTGTTTTAGAGTAAGCAGAACACCTTCTCCGAATAAATGAACTGACGCATCCCTTGCTGTTTTCCAGAGGTTAACATGAGAATAATTCCATAGAAAGCCACAGGAGTGACGAGGGGGGAACTGGATTCCCAGGGATTAGCTGCATGAAGGACAGTGGCCAAATGTGCAACTTAAGCTCTGTGAATCAACTTGAGCTGCTACCGCAGTGCTTTCCATCCCCGGCTGCCACCTCCCAGCCTGTCGAGCCCCCTGTGGAGATGCGGGGTTTATCCATGCGCTGTGAGTCTTAAAGCATTATCTGTTTTGCATTTGCTTTTATTTTTATTAATCGAATTGAGCAACCGGCATGCATGTTCCAGGGCTGGCGGGCATAACAAAATCAACCATCATTTCCAAGAATGTGAAAGGCTGGACCTTAGCATGGACCTGTGGATTGTCTGGTTCCGATTACACAGAGGCCCCATGTTTGGACGTCCTCAAGGCTCAGCAATGGAGCCTCTCTGTCCTTTGCAATCAGAATATATTTAATTTAAACTCCAACATCTTTAATTTGAAAGGGTTTCAGGTAAAAACACTAGATCTTCATCGGAATCAGGCCGAAAACCCATCTAGTCCAATTTCCTGTATCTCATAGTGGCTCACTTAAGGAGCATACAAGACAACAAGAGACTTGCAACCTGGTATACAGAGATCACCCCATCTAAAAATGTGTATACCCATCATGGAATATCTTGGACCTTTCCTCCATCCCACTTCAAGACTAAGGGCGCAATCCAGAGTAACTACTGGATTTAGTTACTCCTTTAACAATGGGTGCACATAAACCCATTGTTATATAAAGTAGTGCAATTATATAAAAATCTTAACATAAACCCATTGTCATCGTCCTCCTCCTCCTCCTCATCTTCATCTTCTATCTTGTAGTATGCAGTAAAATTAAATTTTGCATCTGCTTTTGCAGCTGTGCATTACAATCACCAGTAAACATTTTTTTAAAATCTCGAGCCTTTCAAAATAGGGAGCACATTAGATTCAGTGGTGCATTAGGTTTCAGAAATGCAGGTATTTAATCTGTTCTAACTATACTGACACTTAGGGTGCAATCCAGAGTAAGTATGGGGAGTCCTTGCTCCAACGTAAGAACAATTTACTCTGGATTGCAATATGAATTTCCCATAGGTTTTCACTTGGTGGTGCCATAACTACGTCAGCGTAAATGTCTCCTATGTGCTCCCAATGTGCTCCCGTAGTTACTCTGGATTGTAGGGTTAATTTTAATGGATGTCTCCAGAAAAAAGTAGATTCTAGATGCTGACGATCAGCATAAATGCTGCTGGTCTTCTTGAACCAAGGGGATAGGGTTGCCATAATTATCTTCTACAAAATCGGGACAGGACCCTCTGTCCCATTTCCCGGTATGTGAATACAGTTCCCAAAATTTGGGATTGTACCTGTTTTTCAGGACATATGGCTACCCTACAAGGGGTAACTCCACAAGGCAGCTTTAAGGGTTCGGAACCCAAATGCAGGCCTCCCTGGATCGGATTGGCATCGGTGCTAAGCCCAAGTGGGTGAAATGTTAGGTACACTTCTGATGGAATCATTCCAGCCTCTTGCCATATAAGGTCAGGTAGTTAGTGAAACTATGCCAGGAGTCCAGCAAGCATGCGTCTCCTCAGATAGAGTAAATTTGCAAGATACTTATCCAATGACTTCATGTTGCTTTACTTAGACCGCTCATCATGCAGCCCCGAGACCCCGTCGTCGCTGCCGTCTCTGGCCTGGAATGAGGTGGCCGCCTGTAATCAGAACTCCCTGAGGATTACGTTTCCCACCTTCAGAGAAGTCTCTGGTGCCAAGAAGCTACAATTAATTCTAGCAGATATTCTAGGTCAACTATCATGGGATCTGGTTGCCCCTTATACTTTCACAGTTATCGTTCCTCCAGTCACAGCCATCATCAAGGCCAGCCCAAAATCCCATATGGCAACCCCGGCCATGCCACATTTCTGTGTGAGAACAGGAAAGACACAGTTCTGGGGGTACAATTTAACTTTCAGAAAATCTCTGTCTTCATGTTTTAAAAAAACAAGTTTCTCGTCCTTATGATCTGCAGTCATCTGCTTTGGGGTCACAGATTCACATCAATTCTTGATATACCCTACAGTCCAGACTAACTATGGGAGCACGTAAGAGATTATGTGCACCCGTAGTTATGGCATCACCTAGTGAAAACCTATGGGAAATTCATATTGCAATCCAGAGTAAATCATTCTTACACCAGAGCAAGGACTCCCCGTAGTTACTCTGGATTGCACCCGAAATCTTAGCAGCAAGAGAATTTGCTGAATAAGGTTTCCTTTATAAAACTGGGAAGACAGACTTTCATGCACCGGACAATCTCTTTGCTTCTCCCAGATATTAGTAATTTGCATAATAATATGAAGTAGTAATTTGTATAATATGTAATTTATTGGATTTGTTCTCTGCCTTTGCTTTTAACTAAAAGCAAATGATTCATAGCATTCTGCATGAAATGACCCAACAAATGATATACAAATAATAAATTAATAAATAGATAAATAGATAAATAAGTAGATAAATAATACAACATGATGGTATTATTCGTGTCTACTAAGGTTTCCAAAATTTTAAACACTAGTGGTGTCACACACCCCCATCAAGGGTGGTCTGCTCTCTTAGAGCACAATCCTAACCATGTCTACTCAAAAGAGAGCCCCATTGTATTCATTGGGTCTTACTCCCAGGAAAGTGTCTTTAGGATTGCAGCCTTAGTGACTCTAATAGTTCAACTTCACTATCTTTGCTTCCCAGAAAAGGGACAGAGACGATGCCTCCAATTCAGAATAACTACGGGAGGATGTAAGAGGCACTTACTCTGGATTGCTCTATCCATTTCCCATAGGTGGCACTGTAACTATGGGCAAAATCCCGAGTAACTTTGGGGAGTCCTTGCTCCAGTGTAAGAACAACTTACTCTGGATTCCAATATGAATTTCCCATAGGTTTTCACTAGGTGGTGCATTAACTATGGGTGCACGTAAAGACTCTTATGTGCTCCCGTAGTTACTCTGGATTTGGGGGTATGTCAGTGTAAAAGTTCCCATAGTTACTCTGGATTGTAGCCATTATCCTATATGTTTGGTTGTACTTTTTCCATACATTGGATGTCATCTTAAAATTAGAAGGTGAGCGATTTATTCGGTGCTCTGATCAACGCATGGACAAGAAAAACAGGCTGTATCCTGGATTCCCAGAAGAACAGTCCTTCATCTCCATGTAATAACCCCTAGCAAAAAAAAACTGCAACACTAAATGGTAAGGCCGGATCATGGTGAAAATAATCATTGTGAAAATGATGCACAAGTGCGGTTGGATGACTTGCTCATGGCTACCGGCCCTTTGATGTGCGGTTATTAGCCCAAGCGCCAAACCCAGGAAGTGGGAGCCTGCAGGAGTTGCAGCCACGAAAAGTCAGATGTGGTTAAGGCAGCAGAGAGGGCAGGCTGCAAGCCCGGAGTTAACCATGAGTGTTTTGGGTTGGCACCTGGAGGGCTGTGGCTTGGGTTTGCTGGCCTCTGAAAGAACAAATATTGGAAAAATCATGATGAGGAGCAGGCGGTTGTAAGATCTCCAAAAGGACAGAGCAGTGTTCCCCAAAATATTTTTTAAATTTTTTATTATTTTTAAAACAATAAAAGTTTTAAAAATTATTTTAAATTTTAAAAATTATTATTCATTGTGTCACTTTAGATCAAGAGTGCCAAACTTTTAGGGGTACCTAAATATAATCTCTAACACTGTGTCAGTGGCCAGGAAAAAAGTAAGTTACTTCTTAATAAATTCATTGGCATCCTTCAGTCTGGAAAGACTCTGGTATTGTGCTCTGATTGGAGGTCCTGAAACAGCATCTAGTGTGGCTAAAAAGGCCAATTCAAGAGTGTCCATCCCTTCCACACTGAGGACAGATAAAGTCCGTCCCCTGCCCAGGCCCAGGTTTCGCTGCTTCCAGGTCTGTCCCTTTGCTTCAGCCTGCCGAACAAGTGTCTCTTCCAGCTGGAGAAGGCCCTGCTGGGTCTTTTGCCTCCACGCTGAACAATCGGAGGTCAAGGTTTCCCAGCTTTAAAGGCCATTCCCAAGGCCTTTAGATCCCTCTTGCAGATGTCTCTGTATCGCAGCTGTGGTCTCCCTCTAGGGCGCTTTCCCTGCACTAATTCTCCATATAGGAGATCTTTTGGAATCCGACCATCAGCCATTCTCACGACATGCCCAAGCCAGCGTAGACGCCGCTGTTTCAGAAGTGTGAACATGCTAGAGATTCCAGCACGTTCCAAGACTGTGTCGTTTGAAACTTTGTCACGCCAAGTGATGCCAAGAATACGTCAGAGACAGCGCATATGGAAGGTGTTTAGCTTTCTCTCCTGCCATGCATAAAGGGTCCAAGACTCGCTGCAGTACAAGAGTGTGCTCAGGACGCAAGCTCTATAGACCTGGATCTTTGTATGTTCCATCAGCTTCTTATTAAGCCATACTCTCTTTGTAAGCTTGGAGAACGTGGTAGCCGCTTTACCAATACGTTTATTCAGCTCAGTATCTAAGGAGAGAGTGTCAGAGATAGTTGAGCCAAGGTACACAAAGTCATGGACAACCTCCAGTTCATGTTCAGAGATTGTGACACAGGGAGGTGGATCCACACCCTGACCCATGACTTGTGTTTTCTTCAGGCTGATTGTTAGTCCAAAGTCTTGGCAGGCTTTGCTAAAATGGTGCATAAGTTGTTGAAGGTCTTCGGCAGAGTGAGCAGTAACAGCAGCAGCGTCGGCAAAGAGGAAATCTCGCAAGCATTTCTGCTGGACTGTGGACTTTGCTCTTAGTCTGGAAAGACTGTAGAGTTTTCCATCGGATCTGGTCCGGAGATAGATTCCCTCTGTTGCATTTCCAAAAGCATGCTTCAGCATGACTGCAAAAATAAATTAGTAATTGGAATAATAACAACATTATAGTTGTTGGACAGCAAAGGTTGCCTATGGCTGCTGATGAAATGGTGGAACATCTAGAACACAATCCTAACTGTTTCTATACAAAAGTCAGCCCTATTGTGTTCAGTCTTACTCCCAGGAAAGTGTTTTCAGGATTGCAGCTTCAGTCAGCTGCCAAAAGAAATACTATAGATCAGGGGTGTCCAACACGAGGCCCGGGGGCCGCATGCGGCCCAGGACGAGGGTGGATGCGGCCCTCCTGCAAAGCTGGCCACCATTGGAAAAACCAGCTTTGGTTTTCAAATTTTGCGTGCTTCTCTGCGCACTGCCCTGGGCAGCCGCCACAAAGCTGGTCTGGGCTGCCTGCCTCCTCCCCTACCTGCCTCCTGGCACTCAGAGCACTTCAGGCCCCTGCAGAGCTCACCCACCTGCATCCCCCAAAAGCAGGCTCAGCCTCTATCCCAGCTGCTGCCTGCTGCCCTTGAGACCTACTCAGAAGTAAGCCCTGTTAAAGTCAATGAGGCTTACTCCCAAGTTGCATTCTGAAAGCCCAATGATGCATAGGATGGGCTGTGATCCTCTCCAAGCTTAACCTTGGAGATATGCTGCAACCCTAACCATGTCTACCCAGAAGGCCCATTGTACCCAGTGGGTCTTACTCCCAGGAAAGTGTGTTCAGGATTGCAGCATATGGGGAGTCCTTACTCCGGAGTAAAAACAATTTACTCCGGATTGTAATATGAATTTCCCATAAGTTTTCATCAGGTGGTGCAGTAACTACGGGTGCACATAATGTATCTTACGTGCTCCTATAGTTACTCTGGGTTGTAGGGATAAATAACACTTGCAAAAGCTTAAACAACACATACCCGTATTTCCTTGAATCTAATGCACCATCAAATTTAATGCACACCCCTAGCTTAAAAATCTTGAGATAAAAAATGTTTACTGGCGATTGTAATGTGCAGCTGCAAAGCAGGTGCAAAATTTAATTTTACTGCATATAACAATGAGTTATATGATAACAATAATTTGACAATGAGTTTATAAAATAAATTTTGGTAATAAAATAAAAATAAAATAATAAAAATTTTTATTTTATTAGGTAATAAAAATGTGCACTGGGTAATAAAATAAAATAAATAAAACACATACAACAATACATTTGTGTTACGTTTTCGTTACAATGTACAATGTATTAACTGTTAAACTTAATACTGACAATAAAAATACTGTATTTATTCAAATCTAATGTCCCAACAAATCTGATTTTGGAGTCTAAATTCAGCAGAAAAAGGTGTTTGTTAGATTCAAGTAAATGCAGTATATTAACTGGATGGTCCTACATTTCAGGGAGCCCTGTCCTCTTCTCCAGTTATAACTTATGGCAGGGTGTCAAAACCCACAAAAGAAGACAAGGAGCATAATCCTAACCATGTCTACTCAGAAGTAAGCACTATTGTCATCAATGGGTCCCAGGAAAGTATGTTTAGGATTAGAGCCAAAGCCCCCTAAAATGTAGGGCACCCAAGAAAAATGCAGGACATGACAAAATAAAGGACATGACAAAATAAAAGCGAAACACAATATATATTGCTTTCATGTGGCTAATAAATACTAATTTACATATAATTAAATTTTAAACTAGTACAAATAATTTATGAATTACAAGACGCCTACATGCTGCTTACTCACAAGGAAAAGGAGGACAGTGAAGATTCTCTTCCAAGACACAAGGCTAAAAAATAGGGTATGTCCTGGAATACAATCTATCTATACAATCTGTACAATCTATCTATAGCAGGGGTGTCCAACCTTTTAGCTTCCCTGGGCCGCATTGGAAGAAGACAAGTTGGTTTGGGCCGCACATAAACACAAACAACTTTTTTAAAAAATGTAGCACAAAATGTAGGATGTCCTATATTTTCTCCTACATTTTAAAACCTTGGAGTAAGGCTGCAATCCAGAGCAATTTCAGCCTGCTCTGACCTAACTGCACTCTCCTAACTATTCTGTATCCAGAGCAGAAAGTTATGCTGAATCCAGAGAGTCAGGAAGCCTGGGCTGCCCTAACTGCTCCAGAGCAGGCTAAGTAATTGACACAAGGGAAAGACTTGCTCCTGAGGAGACACCCCTCAGATCACACTGAACAAGGAACAGCTGTGGTGCCTTCAGTGGTGACATGACTCTGCACATCACCTGGTGCAGAAGTCTGTGCGTCATCCCTGGGATGTGCGCCCCCCCCCCCCACCTGGACTGCACAGTCACCAAAGTTGGTGCCTGCACAGTTGTTTCTGAAGCCAACTGGCTTCAGAAAGAGTACTGCGCAGGCACCATCTCTGACACCTGCGCAGTACTTTTCTGAAGCCTTTTGGCTTCGGAGGAGACTGTGCAGGCGTCAGAGTTGGTACTCTTTCTGAAGCCATTCGGCTGCCGCTCCGCCTCCTGAGTGAGGCCGAATGGCTGTGCAGAGGCGTGGACTTTCTCTGCTCTAAGGAAGTCTCCTCTGAAGCTGTTCGGCATGCTCAGTGTGTTTCTGTGCAGTGCACCTCAGATGGCCGTTCAGGCCAGCTCCTCAGACAAGTGGCAGCTTCTGGCTGCTGCTCCGCCTTGGAGCAGGCCTGAATGGGTGCGCTGAAGCCCGGGGCCTGCCAAAGGACAGTCAAACTCCTCCGGCACATCACCCCATACGGAGCGCATCCCCAATGCAGCCCACACTAGCCGCACCAGTCTGGTGACGCCACTGGGTGTCTGCCTTATAAGGAGTCCCTGATGAGATGCCAGTACATTCTACAGTGAATAAAGGGGCTTCTTGGAGTGGCCTGCTGTATCCTGAGCTTTGTGGGCAGCCGTAGCTTGTTCCATATCCTGAGGTTGAGAGGAAGGGGTTGCAGCTAGGATGGCCAAGAACTCAGATTTTTGGTCAGCACTGCCATTCTTACTCGGGCCTTATCATGGACCCCTATGGGTCTACTCATTACTATACCTGCTCCTGAGATGGTATAACTCTGAGGGCTGGAAGAGGGCATTTCTGCCTTGGAAACAGGCTCTGGATTCAGAGTAACTGCTCTGCCTTAGGCAATGGTAAACATGCCCTCAACTTGCCTCTCCTGAGCTGCTTAGGCTGCCCCAGTTAGGGCAGAGCAGGTCCACCTCTCTTAGGGCACCCTATCTTGCCTTGCTCTGCCCTAAGCCTCCTTCAGAGTAACTGGGCTGGAGCATCTTGCAGTTGCTCCAACCTAGTGTTAGATAGGGCAACCTAAGGGCTCTTATGTGGACAGATTAGTTGCTCTGGATTGGGCTGTAAGTCTCATTGATTATCATGTGGTTTTCTGCTGAGTAGCCATGCATAGGATTGGACAATCAGACTGCAACTTGGGAGTAAGAGCACAATCCTAACCATGTCTACTCAAAAGTAAGCCCCATTGTGTTCAGCGAGTCTTACTCCCAGGAAAGTGTCTTTAGGATTGCAGCCATAGCTAGTTTGGATTGCGCCCTTTGTCTTGTTATTATTGTAATATAGTTGAATTCCGTAAAATTAAATTTTGCACCTGGATTTGTGCATTACAATTGCCAGGAAACATATTTTTTAATAATCTCAAGAGTTTTTAAATTGTGGTGCGTATTAGATTCAGTGGCGCATTAGATTTGAGTAAATATAGCATATTTGTTTAAAATTCACTGAAAAACTTTACATGTAGTTCCCTCTGCTGGACAAAGAGATGCAGTGACATCCTCTCTAAGCTGACCTGACATGGATGAGACTTTCTGGAGATAACTATATAGTATTAACAGTAACTATATATTTTTTTTTCCAGGACATGTCCTCTGTTTTAGCCTTGTGTCCCCCCCTTGGGGAAAAAAATCTACCTTGTTCTCCTCTTACATATGAGGAAAGTGCACGTAAAGTCTCTTATGTTCTCTCGTAGTTACACTGGATTTGGGGGTATATGCAATAGTTTTGAATTTAATAATACATAATATAGTGTTTAAATGAACCACACACACACACATATGAGTGTTTTGAATTTTTATTTTGGCATGTCCTACATTTTTCTTGGGTGTCCTCCTTTTCCGTTATGACATCAGGTCACCCTGCATACATTAGAACTATTCAGAATTCTTCAAAATTTTGCAATTTGTGGGCCTATCCCTGGGATAAAATATACATATATTCACTGTACAGGTTTAGGATAAAATCATGATTATATAAAGATTGTTTTAGGGCGTAATCCAGAGTAACTGAGGGGAGTCCTTGCTCCGGTGTAAGAACAATTTACTCTGGATTGCATTATGAATTTCCCATAGGTTTTCAGTAGGTTGTGCAATAACTACGGGTGCACGTAATGTCTCCTACGTGCTCCCGTAGTTACTCTGGATTGTAGGGAAAGGCTACAACCTTATGGAGACTTTCTTAGGTGTAGCTCCACAGATCACAATGGGACTAACTTTTGAGTCTATAAGCCTTTGATTTTCAAAGTGCTGTGGCATTGGAGTATGAAGCGCATATGGCAATCCTAACCACACTTTCCTGGGAGTAAGAAGTATTGAACATAATTGGATTTAATTCTGAGTAGACATGCTTAGGACTGCATCTCTGAGCAGTCTTCCAGGTTCTACATCTCTGCTTTAAGGGCAACTGTCTATGGCAGAGACTTTAAACCACTGGGCCACGGCACACTGGTGTGCCATAGATGGTCCGAGGGTGTGCCACGGGAGTTTGGAGAGGGTGTTTGTGCCAAGGGAGTTTATGGCAACTGGGGGATTTGAGAGCTTACCAACAGCATGCTGTGCCTTGTGAATGGTGAAAACTCTGATGGTGTGCCTTGACCATTGTAGCATGTTGTCAGTGTGCCCTGAGATAGAAAAGATTGAAAATGAATGGTATATAGTAAGAAATTATGGGATCAGAAGTCCCCATAGGAATTAAAACACTGGAAATTGATGCCACATGCCTATGATTGTGCAGATAGTTTCCTAACTCTCATCCCCTTTCACCTCGGATCCGAATGACATGCTGCATGCTGAGTGTTCCCACTGACGTCTTTCCATCCAGCGCATCACTGCCTGCTTTTTCATGGTCTCTTGTCCTCATAATGACAGGTAGTGGATGGTAGAAATGTTGGTTGCATAATCAGACCAAGGCAGCGTTTGGGGGCATCGGGACAGTCAATCACCACTTCCTTTGGAGGAAAACCGCACATCCTGCCGGCCACAGACTCCCCATTTCCATTGTTCGTTGATGGAGCAAGTGGTGTCACTAGGATCTCCAAGTAACACAACCTCGTGCACACAAGGCATGCAACACCTGTGACTCATCCATCATCTCTATATCGTCATACAGTCGAGGCAAAGAAAAGTGTCATACACATTTTCTTTGCCTGGCTCAGCTGAAGAATGGAATGATTGCTTGCAAGACTGCCTCTCTACAACAGTACGAAAAGCAGTTTTTAAAACACTGGTTTGTAGTGGCCATTTGTGTTCAGTCCAATCTGTATAAAAAATCAGTGTATAATAAGGTTGCACCAGTAATGCTGGAAATTCTTGAAGATTGCTTTCAGTTGACCCGTGGACATTAATACACAATCCTAAGCATGTACTCAGAAGTAAGTCTCGTTGTGTTTTGTGGCATTTACTCCAATGAAAGCTAGTTTAGGTCTGCATCCTTAGACCCGTTCCAAGAGACTCCAGACCAACCTGCCATCCAGGCCATCCTTAGACCCATTCCAAGAGACTCCAGGCCAACCTGCCATCCAGGCCATCCTTAGACCCATTTCAAGAGACTCCGGGCCAACCTGTAACGTGGGTATCCCTGCTATGACTGCAAATTTCTTTCCTTAGGTCAGCTATTTTCCTTCTTATATGGCACAACAACATCTATGGTCTTCTGCATGATCTTTGGCTCTTGTGATGCCATGGTCATGGACCATGTCCTATTATGGTGGAAAGACCAGATATCCCAAAAAGTTAAAGTTAAACCCTTTTTACCTCCCAGTAGGTCTCTAGTCCCCAATGGATGTCCTTGTTAGTTCTCGAAGCGGGCCAGATCCAGGCCTGGAACAGAAAATAGGAACCAAGTTCCTCCCTGCCTTTGAACTACCCCCATATCCTGATCCCCATCCTGAACAACCCATGATCTCGGGATAGGGTTGCCAAACCTCTTCCAGAAAATCAGGACAGGACCCTCGGTGCCATTTGTCAGTATGTGAACACAATCCCCCAAAATCAGGATTGTCCCTGTATTGGGGGACATGGCAACCCTGATTCAGTGGAGAAAGGTAGATGTTCTGCAGGCCAGACACACTTGCATGTGGCAGCTGGCCATGGGTGCGCACAGCCTGTAGAATGGAGCAACTTTTCCACCATCACTCTTGGCCTTACTGTGAGCGATGACAAGATTCACCACCATAAGATCTACAGAGGGTTGGAAGGTGGGTGATGTGCAACCAACACAACATTCAAGTGCACATCAGTGAACCATCTTCACCAAAACAACCTTGGATGGACCTACAGAATCAGAGGTCTTAAAATTGGTGGAGTCTCCTAAGCAAAGGTTTTCAAAAAAGAATCCGTAAAATGTTCTGTCAAGCCACGCCACACCACATCACTGGCTTCCTTTGGGTCTTTCCGATGTGTAATATATGGCCCACATCTGGAATACGTCTTCAACTCCACAACCTTGTTTTGCTTTTGCTGCAGTGTGGAACAGGGGACTTTTCCGTCCATTCCAGGCTGTCGCCCCTTGTTTTATTTGACCGGGATGGAACTTTTGCAAGCATCGTGAATGAGTTAATGTCTGCCGCCTGCCGGGGAAGACGTCATGTGTTTTAAAGAGACAAACGGTTCATGTTCGGAGACTCCAAGAGAGGTTGTTTTCTCGGTCATGGCATTACAACTTCTCTTTGGGTCCCTGTGGCTGGTTGGGTTGATTTTTCAAGTTGGGTCATAAAGAATGCTTAAAGGGAACCATCCCTTTAACTCACAAGCCTGCAGCTAATCTGTAACACACTGACAGTGATAATGACCTACCTTATAGGGTTGTTGTAATACCTCCTGGACCTGCAGCAATGTGTTTTGAAACTCTGCATACATGCTAAGCATTCTTTATGACCCAACTTGAAAAATACCCCCTGTATGTCATCCCCTCATTGTGCAACATCTCCCCCCTTGCCCATCCCCCCACGTGCATCGAACCCCCATGCACATTGACCCCTCATGTGCATCAAACCTCCATGCACAACACCACCTCCATGCACAACACACCCCATGTGCATCGACCCCCATATCGAACATCCCCCATGCGCATCAACTCCCTATGCACAATAACCCCCATGCGCATCAACCCCCATATGTAACAACCCCCATGCGCAACAACCTCCCATTCACAACATCTCCCCAATGCATTGACCATCTCCTCACAACCATAGGCACCCCTACATGGCAATGGGATAACGGACTGGATGTTGATCAGTCTTCAGTGGTAAGGCTGAAAATGTGGTGCACTCCTTTTCAGACCCTGGGGATTAAGTTTCTAGAAATTGGTTCTTGGTGAGTGCTCCCCTCACAGAAGGAAAGGGCTCCCCAAATAATTGTTAACGAATTAATTTGTTAACTCCCAGGAAAGTTTTTGGTGATGGGTGACTGTGATGACTAGCACTGTCTCTGTGATGATTTTTGGCCTGTCTCGGAGAAGCGGGAGCAAAAATAGATTGACACACATAGATACTCTCCCTTCAGATGTCTTCTGATGGATCAGACCAAACATCTGGATTTAACATTGCCACTACGTAACAGGGGTGGAATTTCAAGTCCCCACATTTTCGACCATTGGGAACCCTGAGAAGTGGGAGTGAAGGTTCAACTTCAAAGGCTCCTCCTGGGAAGGCTGTTATTCAGACAGCTTCCTGACCAGGGGTTTTAAAAAATAATCCGTCGCAGTTTTTAATGGGAAAAGATGGAATTGTTTCATGGCTAGAACATCAGAAGTGGTCTCAAGTTGGAAATCATCAGTCCGATTTCCGGACACCTCAGAACTCTCCGGCTGTGGGTTTTGTTAACCCACTACTTGAGATCCTATCAACCGGAGATGATCCCGAGACTGACATCTTTTGCAGCCCTGCATGGTTGGTGCCAAAGGGCTCCATTCTATAGGCAGCTGAATGATCAAACTTCAGATCAATCAAGCATAGCAGATGCTCCAAACCCACAAATAATTCTGATCCAAACCCACAAATGATCCTGATCCACAGCTAGACAAGAAATTAGCATACCCTACAATCCAGAGTATATTAACTATGGGAAGAAGTAAGAGGCACTTACTCTGGATTGCTCTATGCATTTCCCATAGGTTTCCCACCGTAACTATTAGCACAATCCTAACCATATCTACTCAAAAGTAAGTCTCTTTGTGTTCACTGGCTCTTACTCCCAGGAAAGTGTCTTAGGATTGCAGCCTGTGTTGGTGTAAAAGGTCCCGTAGTTACTCTGGATTGTAGCCATAGCCTAACTTGCTGATATTAGCAAGCAAACCCGAGTCTAGAGCAGGGATCTCCAAACCCTAGCCCTGGGCCCAGATGTGGCCCACGGCGAGCCTCTAACCAACCCATGGCCAACATCTGGTCTCCAAAGTGCCTCTGACCAAGTTGACCAAATACGACTGAAACTGTGATCAAGAAAACAGGGGTCCATTTAGCACAATCCTTACTATGTCTACTCAAAAGTAAGCTCCATTGTGTTCAATGGGCCTTACTCCCAGGAAAGTAGCTTTAGGATTGCAGCCTTAGGGTTGCCATAATGCTCTTCCACAAAATCTGGACAGGACCTTCCAGTATGTAATCTCATTTGCCAGTGTGTGAACACAATCACCAAAAATCGGGATTGTCACCGGTTTTTGGGACATCTGGCAACCCTAAAGGTGCGCGAGTGATTTATAGGATTGGTGGAGCACAGCAACTGAAAATGGATAAAAATTTTAGGGCAATTTCTATTTCTAGGGCAATTATCTAGAAATAACATTAAATAAAAGTAGATTTATGACATCTATGAGATCTTTAATAGAAATAACAATAAATCTATGACATCAACATCCTGCAACATGGTGCTGCAACCCAGTATGATGACACTGAGCTGGACTTGACTGGGTTAAAGGGATGTGCAATCTCCTTCTCATGATTTGGAAACCTTGGCCGCTGCGGTGGGTTTGCCACATATGCACAAGTGTTTCACTCGAGGTGTGGGCAAGGAAGCTGGCACGGAGGGAGGGCAGCTGTGTGGGAGGAGTGAGTCATGCGCCGCTGTGATTTCACTTGGGTGGCTTCCTGGCCTTGTTTCTTTCGCTCAAACCAGGAACAAAAACTTTTTCCTAGAAAGAGGAAGATCTCGTTCTACGGATGGAGGAAGGATACAAACAGGCCTGAGAAATAGAGATGATCACATCATGACATGCACCCAATGTTGAGAAGTGGGACACTTGCCTGCTGAGTTCTTCTCGAGAATCCGTCCTTCGTTCTTTCTTCCTTGTGTATTGTTGAGTTTTGAAGTCGACAATTCACTCCTCTTAGTAGTTTCCTATTGGTGTTGTGATGTGTTTCGGGGGTCTTTTGTTGGAGATGCCACACTTTAAGGCAACGATTTTCAACCTTTTTCACCTCACGGCACACCAATCAGGTGCCACAATTGTCAAGGCACCCCATTAGTCTTTGGACAATTGAGAAAGCCACACCATGCTACTGGTGGGGGGTTCAATTCCTCAATAACCCTATTATCAAACCCTATAAATAAATAAATAAATAAATAAATAAATAAATGAATAAATAAATAAGTAAGTAAGTAAGTAAGTAAGTAAGTAAGTAAGTAAGGACAAAATCCAGAGTAATTATGGGGAGCCCTTGCTCCGGTGTAAGAACAACTTACTCTGGATTCCAATATGAATTTCCCATAGGTTTTCACTAGGTGGTGCAGTAACTACGGGTGCACGTAAAGTCTCTTATGTGGTCCTGTAGTTACTCTGGATTTGGGGGTAAGTAAATAAATAAACCACCGTAATAATAATAACTAAATTGTCCAATCTCTCATGTCACACCTGTGGACCACTTGTGGCACACCAGTGTGCCGTGGCACACTGGTTGAAAACCAGTGCTTGAAGCATTCAAATGACACTCCCAAGGAGAGGGCTTGTCCTACTTCAAGCCATCATGACACCCTCTGTTGGTCCAGCAGTACAGCCACATGTATGGTGGTACCTGCATGTATACGTGCAGCATTGCAGAGTCCATGGGGGTGGCAGATTCCGAGTTCCTTACACCCCAAAACCATGAATACAGCTTCCCTTTTCTTCCTGTTGTAGGGAAGCAGAATGCTTGATGACTAAGGGTGCAATCCAGAGTAACTACGGGGAGTCCTTGCTCCGGTGTAAGAACAATTTACTCTGGATTGCAATATGAATTTTCCATAGGTTTTCATTAGGTGGTACCGTAACTATGTTGACATAAATGTCTCTTATGTGCTCCCATAGTTACTCTGGATTGTAGGGTATGGCCACAATCCTAAAGACACTTTCCTGGGAGTAAGACCCATTGAACACATTGGGGCTTACTTTTGAGTAGACATGGTTAGGATTGTGCTTCTTTACAGTTTTTAAAACTGTGATGTGCAGTGCCGATTTGTGTATAAAAAATCCATGTTGGACCTTTATTGTGATTGTGCCCGAAACACAAAACAGGACCATCTTGCCACAATCTGCTATGTCCAGTCAGCGCATAAATGGTGACGGCATTTAATCCAGGCTCAACCCCAAAAAATGTTCAATAAAAAAAAAATGTTTTTGCTGGATGTAGAAAAAAATCTGTCATTTTCGATGGAACATGTTTCCAAAAATCCCACATGAAAAGCCGCGCATGATTTCTCCGGTGCGCAGTTTTGCACTATTTTCAAACTGTGGTTATTCTCTGTATCAGCAAGCCAGACATCTTGCTCGGCCACCTGTAGAAGATCAGGCTGCTTTGATCACTTCTATGGGAGCCGCCTTGACCCAGAATACAACCGCCACCTCGTGGGGAAAGGGATTCTTTGCATCCCCGTCCTACAGTGCAGGGTCGGTGAAACTTGATCATCATGTTCTTAAACCCTTCTGAGGCAAACTGGCCTAAATTCTCTATTCTATGCAATACTTAATGGTAGCGACACTTTTTCCTCCATCCTATATGGGCATGTGCTGCATCCTACAGTTGTGGGGCAGGAATGTAGACCTCCGCAAGGTAAGGCAATGTTTGTACCCTGACCTCCGAGTTGCATTGCCCTTACCCCAGAGCTGCAAGCTTGGCTAGGATTGCTCCTTATATGTAAAACAGTTTTAAATTTAAGAATAATATAGTGCACTGGTGGCAAACCTATGGCACACGTGCCGCAGCAAGCACTCAGAGCCCTCTCTGCTGGCACATGGCCATAGCGCTCCCAGACTAGACATGCACCCTTGGCACTGGCATGCTCAGTCGGCTCTGCTCTTCAGTGCCAGTGGCCAGCATGCATGCCCGGAACATGCAGGACCACGCTGCTCCTCTTCAGGGCACAGCGCATGGTACCCAGTGCGCATGCCCGGAACAGCCGCCTTGGATGCCCTTTGGAGAGAAATCTAATAAACAAACAAACCTAATAAACAAACTCGAGGCATGTGCAATGGGCTTAGGGCACAAATGTCAAACACAAGGCCCACGGGCCAAATGTGACCAACCTTGCCATTTCAAGTGGCCCCAAGAACTTCTCCAACTCTCTTTCCTGGGAGTAAGCCCCATTGACTATAATGGGACTTACTTCCAAGTAAACATGCATAAGATTGGACTCCAGCCCTTGGGAAACACCATTCATGCTAACTTTGGCCCTCTGTATGAAATGTATTTGACACCCCTGGACTAGTACATATGCATGGAGTTCCGGGCACACACGCTGGGCACCGGTGCCAACAGTCAGCACTCAATGCCAAAGAGGTTCATCATCACTGATACAGTGTTTAAATTAACCATATGTAAGCTTTTATTTTGCCATGTCCTGCATTTTTCTGGGATATCCTACATTGGGGGGGGGGGCTTGTCCTCTTTTGTAGTTACGACATCGGTCACCCTACTTGTGCGTCATGGTTTGCCCCCCAACGGGGCAGGGGAATAGTTTGTGCTAACTGGACGATTACTGCTTCTGTATACTGGTCCGGTGATTTTCAACCAGCGTGCCACAAAGAGTTTGCTGGTGTGCCGCAGGAATTGGGGGATCATTTCCTAGGAGGGCTTTTTGGGGGTGTCAGCCTCCCCTTTAACAGCACAGGTGCCCAAAAATCAGGGTGACCTTATGCTATAACTGAAAAAGAGGACAGAGCCCACCAAAATGTAGGACACCCAAGAAAAACGTAGGACTAACCCCCCAGTTAGGCTGGCACAAGTCCTGGCACAAGTCTGGTGCTAGCCTGGGAGTGTCAGAATATGCCATTCTTGGGTTAGAGTTAGTGCACAGACATGTGCCAGCTTCCCCCTGGGTAGAGTTGTGCTGTCGGATTACACCCTCTGACTGCAATCCTTCCCTGCACACTTTCCTGGGAGCAAGCCCCATTAAACATAATAGGACACACTACTGAGTAGACCTGCCTAGGATTTGTTCCCTTAATCACACTTAGTCCATAGCAGGGGGACTGGGGCTGCAATCTTATCCACACCTTCCTGGGTGTAAGTCCCATTGACTACAGTGGGGCTTACTTCTGAGTAGACCCGCCTAGGATTTGGACATCTAGTCCATTACAGGTGAGCTGTGGCTGCAAATCTACACTTGCAGAGAGTAAGTCCCATTGACTACAATGGGATTTACTTCTGAGTAGACCTGCCTAGGATTTGGACATCTAGTCCATTGCAAGTGAGCTGTGGCTGCAAATCTACACTTGCAGAGAGTAAGTCCCATTGACTACAATGGGGCTTACTTCTGAGTAGATCTGGCTAGGATTTGGACATCTAGTCCATTGCAGCTGAGCTGTGGCTGCAAATCTACACTTGCAGAGAGTAAGTCCCATTGACTACAATGGGGCTTACTTCTGAGTAGACCTTCCTAGGATATGGACATTAGTCCATTGCAGGCGGGCTGGAGCTGCAAACTCATCCAGACACATTTTCCTGGAAGTAAGTCCCATTGATTTCACTGGGCTTACTTCCGAGTAGACCTGCCCGGGCTAGTGCTGCAGGGCAAGTGGCGCTGCAGAGTCTAGAGGGAGTCTATGGGGCTGGCAGGCGGGGCTGACCCGGGAAGCGGTGGGGCTGCGGGGCCGCCTTCCTCCTTCGCCCGGGTCGGAGGGAGAGGCATGGCCGAGGCTGAGCAGCTGCGCCTGCAGGAGGCGGTGGAGGGGCTGGTGCAGGGCCTGGAGAAGGAGAACATCCGCAGGATGCAGGTCGGTCCTTCCACGGCCATGCATTACAGGCAGGCAGGCAGACCTCGACCTGCATCTCAGGCTGCACGTGGGAATGTGTGTACACGCGTGCATGGGTCACATGTGAATGTGTGTACCTGCATGCATGGATGCACATATGAGTCTGTACCTGCATGTATGGGTGCACGTGTGAATGTGTGCATCTGCATCTGCGTGGGTCACATATGGATGTGTGTACCTGCATCGATGCACATGTATGGGTGTACATTCATGCATGGGTCACATATGAATGCATGTATATGGATTACATGTGAGTGTGTGTACATGTTTGTATGGATGCACATATGAATGTGTGTACATGCATGTTTGGGTGCAGGTGTGAATATGTGTACATGCATGGGTCACATATGAATGCGTGCACATGGGTCACATGTGAATGTGTGTACCTGCATGCATGGATGCACATATGAATCTGTACATGCATGTATGGGTGCACATGTGAGTTCATGTACATGCATGTGTGGGTGCATGCAAGCACATGCAAATGCCTGTACATGCACGCAAGGGGGTTATGTGGATGCGTGTACCTGTATGCATATGAATACACATATGAATGCGTCTATACACATTTGAATGCACACACATGCCTCTATCTTTACATTTATATACACATGCAAATGCTTGTACATGTATGCCTGGGTACATGTGTGAATGCACACACACATGTACTTGTGAGTGTGTGTATATGCACGTGCATGGGTGCATGTATGAGTGCATGCATGCAAATATGAATGTGTATATAAATATAATAGATAGATATATGTGCATATGTGGGTGCACGTGTGTATGGGTGCACACTGTAGGTGAATTTGTGTATCTGTGTGAATGCATATACTTGCACACATGGGTGCATGTGTGAAGGTGTGTACATGCATGTATAGGTGCACCTGTGAATGCGTATGTGCAAGCATGCACGCTCGAATGGATGCAAATGCTCCTCTCCAGCATCTTTTTACTTTCCCTTGGATTCTTTTGGACACAGGTGTGGCCTGGACAGGCACAGCTATCCAGTGGCATAGCTAGAGGGGGGCAAACAGCCTAGCAGGGAGTCTCACCACATCAGTGCTATTTAAAGTGGGGTGGCAGCAAGATGGAGGTTTACCTCCAAATGAGTTTTTGAACCTTCTTTGGGAGAGTTCAAGTCCTGGGTTCAAATCCACCCATTACCATATCCTTCCCAGAATATGACTTTGGGTCATATGGCGCAATGATGCTTCACCTGCCTGGAATGGCTCCAAAGTGGGAGGGTCTCTTGCATGCTGCAGTGAGGCTCCCTCCAAGACTGGCTGTTCTGCCCCCCCCCCCAGCTATGCCACTGGATGAGTTCAATCCATCCTGTGGCATCCCCAGAAAACCATACTGATTTTGGGGGAACCGCACCAACAGTGGCTGCCACGGATCTTCCCCTTCCTTGCCTCCTCTTTGCTGACATCTGTCTCTATCACCACAGGGCATCATGTTCCGGTGCAGCGCAAGCTGTTGCGAGAACACCACGGCTTCCATGCAGCAAGTGCACCAGTGCATCGAGCGGTGCCACGCTCCTTTGGCGAAGGCGCAAGCTGTTGTCAGCCAAGAACTGGAGATGTTTCAGGTGAGGAAGAGGAGCACAGAGAGTGGCTTGTTGGATCTTTCCGGAGGGACCACAAAATCATGAGGTTGCAATCCTAACCACACTTACCTGGGAGTAAGACTCATTGGCCCTGTGGCAAGGAGTTCCATAGATAAATGACACTTTGGGTAAAGGACTATTTTTTCTAACTCTCCTACCGTGGAAACTCTCCTACCATGGATGTCTCCTGGTTCTGGTGTTGCGCAAGATAGAAAAGCAGTGCAATCCCAAGCATATCTACTCAGAAGTAAGCCCTATTGTCTTCAATAGTACTTAACAGGAAAATGTGGTAAGGATTGCAGCCAAGGGCCTCCCCTGTGCCATCAAAGGGACACTCTGGTCTTGTGGCCCCTGTTCAGAATTGCTAAGATGCTTTCTCTCGAGTAGTTCTTGACAGTCTCATAAGAATCTTCCAGAGATCTCTGGGTGATCCCACATCTCTGGTGATCTCACAAGGTCAGGCCACCCCAGAAAAACACCAGAAATAAGTTTGGATAAAGAGCCATGGACTAGTGGTGGTGTGGGAAGGCTGGTGCATAAATGTGCGCTGGCCTAACCTTCCCCCAGGAGTGGCGCAGTCACTTTTGTGACACCACTAGGCCAGCATGGCACTTGTGCTGGACTTTATGCTGGCCTAATTGAGGGTTAGGATTGCACTCTAAATGTGATTTAGGCTGCAATCCTAACCTAGGTCTGGCACAACTCATCAATCTTCCTGTTCCTGCGATGATGTAGGGAGGCAAGTGCATGTCTGTGCACTGGCCTAACCCTCACCCAGGAGTGGTGCACAAGTGTCTTTGGTGACACCCCCAGGTGAGCACAGGATTAATGCTGGGGCTTAGGCCAGCCTAACTGGAAGATTGCAGCGTTAATCTCAACCTCACCCACGTGCTCCTCTCTGCCTGCAGGACCGTCTCTCCCGCTGCACCATGTACTGCAACGACAAAGCCAAGGACTCCTTGAACTCTGGGAGCAAAGAAGAGCAGGTTAAGCTGCAACTGGACCGCTGCGTGACAAAGTGCGTGGACGATCACATGCACCTGATCCCCAGCATGAACAAGAAGATGAAGGAGTCGTTGGCAGCCATTGCGCAGTAGAACCCCTGAGCGATGAAAGGGGAATCAGAATCAACCCTTTTGATATGGGTTAATGGATTCATATGGGGTGACTTTCTGTTGGGGGCTTCGGTGCTCCTGATCTTGCCGAGATCCGACCGGCTGTGGTTTGGGGAGAAAGTTGGCATCGTACCAGAATGAGGAAGGAGCCCTTTTGTGCAAATCCGGAACGATGCGATGTGTGCATTCCCATGTTCAGGCAGCAGCACCTCCTGCTTCTTCCCTTCCGTACACTAAAGCCTCAGTTGCCTTCTGTGAACAGGCCATGTGAGTCCACTTCTGAAGTTGCCCCTCCAGCTCTGTCCGTATAGAGAGAACAATAAAGAAGTTCTTTCTGCCCCAACATAAATCCAAGCCTGTGTGTTTAATGCATAAGTTGTTCTTTACAGGATCGGTTTCATCTAAACCAGGGGTCTCTAAACCTCTTGGCGAGGGGGCCACAGCATCTCTCCCACACTGTTGGTGGCCAGAAAACTGATTTACATTTCAAATAACATTTCATGGGTAAGCCTGTGGCACTCAGTGTCTACTCAGGAGTAAGCCCCGTGGCATGCAGTGTCTACTCGGGAGCAAGGCCATGGCATGCGGTGTCTACACAGGAGTAAGACCGTGGTGCGCAGTGCCTACTCGGGAGTAAGTCCCACGGAGCGCAGTGCCTATTCGGGAGTAAGTCCCACGGAGCGCAGTGCCTATTCGGGAACAAGGCCGTGGCACAGTGTTGACTCAGGTGTAGGCCCCATGGAGCGCAGTGCCTACTCAGGAGCAAGGCCATGGTGTGCAGTGCCTACTCGGGTGTAAGCCTGGGTCACTCACTATCTACTCAGGAGTAAGCCCCGTAGCACACTATCTACTTGGGAGCAAGGCTGTGGCACTCAGTAGCTATTTGGGAGTAAAGCTGTGGCACGCAGTGTCTACTTGGGAGCAAGCCCTGTGGAGCACAGTGTACTTGGGAGCAAGGCTGTGGCACTCAGTAGCTACTCGGGAGCAAGCCCTGTGGAGCGCAGTGTCTACTCTGGAGCAAGGCCATGGCGTGCAGTGTACTCAGGAGCAAGCTGCATTGTGGCCGAGCAGGAGGGGTTGTGGACACCCTAATGCTGTTGGTTGCTTGCTCAGAGGTGGGGGCCATTGATTTCCATAGCCTTCCACCCAAGTAGAGCCAGCTGCAGGAAGGTTCCCAAAGTGGGGGTCACGGGAGGCTGGACGCCGCCATCTTGGAATAGGTCACTGAAGCCGCTCCCCTGAGTCCCTCAGATAGGCTTTTTCCAGCAGGAACCCGGAATGTGCCCCCTGCGTGTGAGTCTAGCCCCGCGGACGTGCGATAGACTAATGGAGACGCTTCTTCCGGTCCCTGTCGAGGCGCTGCGGCGTCACTTCCGGCGACTAGGGAGCGGCGCGTGGCCATGGCGGCGCTGAAGGGAGTCGGGGGCGCGCACCGGCCAGGGCCGCTGAAGCAGCAGAACAAGCAGCACAAGCCCGGCAGGCACCGCAGGGACAGCGCCAGGAGGCAGGCCGGTGAGGGCCGAGGGGGCCGAGGGGCTGGGGGAGAGCCTGCCTGCCTGACCGCCTGACCCCCCTGGCTGAGCCTCCCCGGCAGGAGCACCCTCTGGGGGACACACTCAGCACTCAGGCAGGGAGAGACAGGCCTAATAAATGCAGACAAGCCACGTATACACAGGTGTCTCTGTATGTTTGTATATGTATATGTGCCATACGTACACACTTATCTGCTATACATATATATATATGTGTGTGTGTGTGTGCACGCCATAGATATATATGTGTCATACATATGTATATATATATACATATGTTATACATGTCTGTGTGTGTGTGCATAACATACATATATGTGTGCATTGCATATATATATATATATATACACACACACACATATACACATATATATACATATATGTGTGTATGCCATAGATATATATGTATGGCACATAGATATGGACGTGCCATATGATATATATGTTATACATATGTGTGTGTGCATGTATCATATACATATACATATGTATCGTGTGTGTGTGTGTGCTCGCACACATGTAAGCCCATGGAGCTCAGTGTGTGCATGCGTTCCATATATATAACACACATATAAACATATATGTGTGTGTGCCTTACATACATATATGACATACATATATGTCATGCATATGTGCGTGTGCCATACACATATATATGTGTCTTACATATATACACCTATATACAACCATATATGCATGTGTCACATGCATGACACATATGTATGGGTGTATATATGTAAGACACATATATATGTGTATGGCACACGCACATATGTTATACACACACACACACACACCCCCATACACACGCACGCATGCATATACATACATATGCAATGTGTTTTGGTTGATTCCCATGATACGTCATATAAAGTGCCATACCTTGCAACCTTTGTTAACATGTGTGACAGTAAACAGTCACATATATATACCCACTCTGAAGACCACTGGGTTAGTATGTTATATGATATCATATATCATGTCATATATATGTCATATATATAGCCGTCAGTCCACATATATCATGCACACATATATGTGTGAGTGTGATATATATGGACTCACATATATGATGTGTGTGTGTGTGTGTATATATATATATATATACATACATATGACATGGTATATAACATGCTAATCCAGGGGTCTTCAGAGTGGGGTCATGAGTACATTTCAGGGGAGTCGTGAACAGCTTTCTGAAGCCATCTTGGAATCTGCTCCTGGGCACCTTTAATGGCACTTCCAGCCCTTCTCCCTTCTGGGGGTCCTGCACAGATTCTCATTCAAAGACGGGGGTCCTGAGTTGAAATGTTTAAATATCACTGTACTGCCATATATGATATACCATATAACATATCTTAGCATATACATGCGAATAACTTATATTAACATATGACAGTGAACACAGTTTACAGGGAGCCACAGTACATGGGGATGTCCTAAGACTGCTCTGGGAGGCAGCAGCCCTTCAGAGTAGGCACCAGGATCAACCTGCAGCAGGTTGCAACATGTCCTGGCATTCAAGGCCATCGAGTCTTGCCTAGAAACACATAGTGCACAATCCTAACTATGTCTACTCAAAAGTAATCTCCTTTGTGTTCAATGGGTCTTACTCCTAGGAAAGTATCTTTAGGATTGTAGCCATAAACGCTTTTCTGAGCACAAGACTCCCTCCCATATCCTAATGACACCCTCCCATATCCTAATGACATCCCACATATCCTAAAGACACCCTCCCATATCCTAATGACATCCCCCATATCCTAATGACACCCCCCGTATCCTAATGCTGCTGCAGATACCACAGATCCTACTCAGATCCTCTCCCCTCTACTGCTTATGATTCTTCTTCTTTCATTTGCAAATATTTTGGAATAAGGTGTAAGGAATATATTTTGGCATATAATTTTTTTATTCCTTTCACTTTTGAACAAGAAAGAGAGGGCAAGTAGGCTGCCTCTAGCAGCAACAGGTGTAATCCTAACCATTTTAGGCTGGCATAACTTCTTATGGTGGAGGTGGAGGTGGTGGTTGTTGGGGGGGGGGAATTGGCACATGCCTGTACACTGGCCTAACCCCCTCCTGGAGTGGGGCAGAGCATGTGCCAGCCTCCCACACCCCACAAGAAGTTATGCCAGCCTAAATTGGCTACAGTTTCACCCTAAAAGTCTTAAATTAGTAGGAATTAATATTAGATCAAAGAAAGAGAAATCCAGATATCTGCATTTGCCGTATATTTTTAAAGAATATTTCTGCTTGTTTCTTCATTCCTTTTCCTTTTTCTTTTAATAAATAAATAAATAAATAAAAATTATTTTTTAAAAAATGGTTCATGTCATACTTTCATCTTCCTTTTCTGAAGCAAAGAGAAGAAAAAACTGCCCTTTACAATGCATGTGCAAATGTGTGGGTCGCGAACACAGCAATGGGGATGGGATATGGGAACCCTGGATGCTTCTATAGCTTTCAAATAGAGTATCCAATTTCATATCTGTCCACTACACTGTGTATGTACAGCAAAGGTGGTCCTAACAGCCAGTTTCCCATCCGTTTTGCAGGCCGGATCCCCGTCAAGACGCTCAGCAGGCAACAGCGCCGCACCTTGGCCAAATTGGACCGCAAACACCGGGCGTTGCAGCTCCGACAGCAGTGCAAGGAGGCTGTGAGTTAGGAAAGGGGGCAATAGTTTGAGCTGTTATTATGGTGGGAAAATGCAAAGGGGGGGCTCACTTTTGCTCTCTGTGGTCGCAGGTGTTGGCAGAGAAGCGGAATTTGGGCCGCAAAGATGGGCCGCCACATCTGGTTGTGGTGGTCCCATTGCATGGCACGGTGGATGCCCAGAAAGCTCTGGGTCTGTTTCAGAACAGCGAGGCTTCCGTCGCTCACCAAGCCAAGGCAGGCCCGACTGGTTTTGTCCTGCTGTGCCCCCGTTCCCGGCTGCGGTGGCATTTTGTAGCAGCCGACACAGGTAAGGGTACCTGGTCTAGCGCCATTTGCCCTTGCTGTTCACTCAAGCTGAGTGGATGGCTGTCTATCTACCTACCTATTTATCGTATCACTTTTTTATCTATCTATCTATCTATCTATCTATCTATCTATCTATCTATCTATCTATCACTTTTTATCTGTCTTCCTATCACTTTTCCATCCTATCGCTAATCTTTTTATCTATCTTCCTATTGCTTTATCTATCCTATCGCTTATCACTTTTTATCTGTCTGTCTGTCTGTCTGTCTGTCTGTCTGTCTGTCTATCTATCTATCTATCTATCTATCTATCTATCTATCTATCTATCTATCTATCTATCGCTTTTCAGTTAAAAAGTCTGTGTCACTCTTGTTCACCCAGGGAATCTTCATGCTTTGCTGGACCTTGCCAAAGTTGCCGATACTCTTCTTTTTGTGCTGGATCCTCAGGAAGGCTGGGATTCTGCTGGTGACCGCTGCCTCTCTTGCATCTTTGCACAGGGACTCCCCAGCTATGGTGAGTCTAGCTCAGGGGTCTCTTTCAGCCAGAGGGGCACATCAAATTCCTGGCACAGTGTCAAGGACAAGAAAATAAATTTTCTGTGGGTGTGCATTGTTATAAATTTATATAAAATTTATATAAATACAAGTATCTCCTGCTTTGTTTTCATACGATCCACTTTGTCAACACCTTTCAGTTATACCCAAAACTCATTCGTTCAATGCATGTTACATTCTTTCGACCCCTCTCTGCTGTTCCAAAGGCCAAAATTGCCCTTCCCATGTTTTAGCTCCTAGTTTAATCCCATTCCCGAAGGAATTAATGAGAATCCATTTGCAGAATTGTTTGGAGGGCAGCAGGAATTTTTGCAAGATAAATTTGCAATTTGCTCTCTAAAAAAGCATCGGAAGCAACATTTATAAACTAAAAAAAGATTGGGTTCTACTTTTCAACCATTTTCTCTTTTGGATGGTGCTCCGGTGCCTAACCTTTTCAATAAGTCAACCGGTACTTGAGATAAAATGTAGATGAATTAATAAATTGGATAACGAATGGGCTAAAGTTTCCAGGATTTCTCTAAGCACCAAGCATATCACAAAAATAAAGTCCATACTCCCCACCTCTCATGCACCTTCTAAGGCCTTCAAAGGACACAAGAAGTTAACTTTTGGCTTTGGGGAAAATTAGGAAGTATTTTTTTGGGGGGGGAAGCTCAGAATACCCTTCAAACCTAAGCAGAGCTCATCTTTGGTCGTGTTCAGACAAGGAGACCAGAAGACTGCAGGTGTCCAGAGGCTGGCCATGTTTCCAGATAGAGGCTTGCCAAGGACTACATCTCATCCCAGGCCTGTGTTTGGAAACCTTGGTCTAGCATAAAGCCCAAGTGTACTTATGGGAGGATGCAGTTTTTCCCAACAGAGACAACTGGATCTATTATTAAAAATAGCATTAAACGTGTTCTGAATGTCTCTTAAATGCCAAGTGTTGATCTACCATTGAACCTCCAAGCAGCATAATAAGGCTTGGCACCTCTCTTTTTTGTCACCCGCAGCTCTGGCCATTCCAGGCCTGTCTGATCAGCCCCTGAAGAAGCAAATAGATCTGCGCAAAAAACTGAGCAAACTCACTGAGAAGAGATTTCCCGAGGCCCGGCTCTTCCCCCTGAACACAGAGCAGGAGTCTGCCCTGCTGCTGCAACACCTGGCTGCCCAGAAGCAGCGGCACTTGGCCTTCAGGGACCGCCGTGCCCACCTGCTGGCCACGTCTGCCGAGTTCCTTCCAAGCCCAGACAGTGCCTTGGTGGGCACCCTGAAGGTGTCTGGCTATGTGAGGGGGCAGAACCTGAACGTGAACAGCTTGGTGCACATTGTGGGACATGGGGACTTTCAGATGAGCCGGGTGGATGCCCCCACAGAGCTCTTTGTGCTGAATCCTAGAGTCACAAAAGGGAAGCCCAGAAACAGCCAGGCTATGGAGGTACAGGATGGTTTAGGGTGAGGTGTGCTGTGGGACATTTAGGGGAGGAGGAACATCACCTGTAGGGACTGCCAGGGACCAGACCCCTTTGACTGTCTCAGGGTGACAATATGGGTGTGCTTCTCTCTCCTGCCTCCTAGGCTGATTCTGGCAGTGAACTGGTTGAGATGGAGGAAAGTGTGAAAGTGCTCATGACAGCTGACCCTAGCAGGCAGGAATCTCTGCAGGTGGAGGTGGTACCCGACCCCATGGATGGAGAGCAGACCTGGCCCACTGAGGAGGAACTGAAGGAGGCAGATGGTGGGTCTGGTGGCTGGGAAGAGCCCTGCCTGTTCCCCCTTTTTCTAAGTTAGGGAACCAGGGGGAGGGGCTATACACTTTGCTTTCAACTTTCCACCCATGGCAGTTGGTGGACCAGGTTGCCACTTCTCTATTACCAGCATTCCTGTCCATGCACACCCACAGAATGTCTCAAGCAGAGCACGAAAGTGTCCAAGAAAGTCCCCAAAGGCACATCGTCCTACCAGGCTGCGTGGATCTTGGACAAAGGTGAAGAAGAGAGCAGTGGTGAGGAGGAGGAGGAAGATGAGGACCATCTGATGGACGAAGCCTTCTCACAGGTAACGGGACTGGCTAATTTAAGCAGACCTGAAGCTATTAAGGTTGCAGAGCACTGCTGGCACAATTCAAGTGTATCTACTCAGAAGCAAATCCTGTTGTGTTCACTTTTACTTATGCTCGTGGACGTGTGGACTATATTTGCAATCTAACGTTGTATATTGAAAGAAATAGGAACTGGATGCTTGAACTGGGGCTCCGTACAACATTTTGTTGTTGGTGTTGCACAGGGGTCTCCAGGATTGGTCCAGCTTTGAATTTAAACGAGAGCCATTCCAGTGGGGGTGGGTGGAGGCAGGCAAAACAGAGCCATAAGTTTGTACTTGGAATGGCTCCAAAGAGGAGGGGCCCCTTGCACGCCAATGCTGACCACTCTGCCCCCTCTAGCTGTGCCAACACTGCTGGGTGTTCTTGTGGGGCTGAGGTGCATAATTGAGAAATGTACAGGACTGACAGGAGAAAAGGAAGAGGTAGCACAGAATTCTGTTAATTATGTGAAGTTGCATATTTATTTCTGCTTCCTGGCAGTCATGTGAGAATTTTAATTGCAACTTTTAACTATTGAATTTGTCTAATACATTATTTATTTATGTACATCCTGCCTTTCTACCTTGAAAAAAGGAAACCCAAGGCGGCTAACAGTGTTTAAAACAACAGTAAAACAGTTAAAACTAGAGAGAAGCAATAAAACCAAATACTAAAATACATTTGGAGCACAATCCTAACCATGTCTACTCAAAAGTAAGCCCCATTATATTCAATGGGTCTTACTCCCAGGAAAGTGTCTTTAGGATTGCAGCCTTAGACTTGCAGCCTTAGACTATCTAAAGACACGGAAAACCCAGGTTCAAAAACAGGCCACCAGTGACCTTGTTTAAGAAGAGTTGTTCTGTGTTACATAATAAATTTTATATAAGCAGTGCATTTTTACAAAACCTTGCACAGAGACTGTGTGTAGTGAAAGTCTTCCACCCTGAGTTACTGGTTGTGGGAAAGGTTCAAGAACTGGGGTAGGTGCCGTCAGTGTATTGCCCCTGTGCCCAGAGGAATTGTATTACTTTCTTAAAATATTCCTCCCATTTTTCTGCCTACTCCAGATAACTTGTGTATGAACATGGTGCAGCTGTAAGGTGCAGTAGGTCCCTTGACTTTGGGGGGGAATCTCAGACTCAGGGGATGGTTTGTTTTGGTGTACTAGGATGGGAGTGCCAGTGAGGAAGAGGAGGAAGAGGAGCTGGTTTCAGAGGAAGAAGAATGTGAGACCATGACACTGCCAGAGTCAGAGAAGGACGACGAGAAGATGGAGGATGACGAGGCCATGTTGGAGAAGTACAGGCAGGAGCGACAGGAAGAGATGTTCCCGGACGAGGTGGACACCCCACGGGATGTGCCGGCTAGAGTCCGGTAAGAGACATCCCCTTATAGTCTGCAGGGTGGGATGGTGGTAGAGAATCAAGGAGTCAGGCTGCAGCACGGGTTCCCAATGTGTGCATCACACTCCAGGGACACCAAGGGACATCCCCTACCTGTTTTCCTGGAGGTTGTTGTCTTGGATCTCATGAAATCCAAGATCTTGGGAGATTTGAGCATCACCATCTTGGATCTCAAAAGATCCAAGATGGTGGCACCCATTTTTCATTGATAGGATCAGTCCGTTAGGGCTACTGGTTCTGTGTGGCTTTGGGGCCACAGGTGGTTGGGGACTGGAGGGTCATTCCAGAGTTTCCTCTTGTGCATGGGGTTGGATTGAGTACTCTTTAGCTGAGCCAATGCCTCCGAGGCACTGGCAGGAGAGCTGACTCCCTTTGGCCTCCAGCTTTCAGAAGTACCGGGGTTTGAAGAGTTTCCGGACATCTCCATGGGACCCCAAAGAGAACCTGCCCAGGGATTATGCTCGAATCTTCCAATTTCAAGACTTCTTCAGGACAAGGAAGCACATCTTCCGGAAGTTGGAGAAGGAGGAGGATGATGGCGCTGCGGTAGGTGTTCACTCCTGGCTCATTTTGTCTGCACAACTTTGCTTGGGCACCTCCAGGATTGTAGAAAGAATCACAATTGAGATGCACCAAAAGCCTCACTGTGAGGAAGAAAGAGTAAAGGGGGACCAGAAGACCTGCTCATCATGGTGCAATTGCTTGATGCACGTATGGCCTATTGGGCTGCGATGACCCCAGATGACCTTTTTACTTACCTTTTCTGATATTTGGAGAATTCAGATTCTTCCCAAAGTGTTTAAAGGCAGAGTTTACTAACCCCTATCCGGATAATCCCTTGCACTTTTTTAAAGGAATGGGCAGATTTACCCCTGCTTACTGGTCAAGAGACACTCTTTCAAGTGGGTGTTCCTCTTTTCTTTAGCAGGGGCAGAGTAACTGGCCCTCCACACCCCAGCAATGTCTGTTTAGTGGCTTCTGCTGGTGTTCTTTTTGCACTTTAGATTGTGAGCCCTTTTGGGACAGGCCATTAGCTATTAATTAGCTATTAATTTTTTCATTTTCTGTAAACCGCTTTGTGAACTTTTCAGTTGAAAAGCGGTATATAAATACTGTAGATGTAGATGTAGATTTCCAGGCTTCCCCTCTAACTCCGTGTTCTGCCCCTTTTCCTAGGTTGGCTGGTATGTGACTCTTCACCTTTGCAATGTTCCCATCTCTGTCATGGAGAGTTTCCAGCAACGAGAGCCTCTGGTGTTGTTCACTCTGCTTCCATACGAGCAAAAGGTGAGCAAAAGTGGGGGAATAATGAGTATTAACAATGGGGGTGGGGGTGGGGGAAGAGTCTGAATACTCTGGTCCTGCTACACTCTGCAGCCTGGGTAGACCTTCCCAGGGTAGACCAGAGAAGCCAGGGATGACTTTTCACCACGATGTCTGAACCTGTCTTGAGGACATTTGTGTGATCGAAGGCTTCTCACACCGGCCTAGCTTGTCAATCTGTGATTGCTGGACCTTGTCTGAAGTTTACATTTGGCCCCGTCTCCCTGACGTCTCCCATCTTGGTTTGCAGATGTCTGTACTCAACCTCCTGGTGAGGCGCCACCCGGGCAACAACGAGCCTGTCCGATCCAAGGAACAGGTGATCGTGCATTGTGGATTCCGTCGCTTCCGGGCCTCTCCCCTCTACTCTCAGCACAGCTCAGGTGGGAAAGTTTGACCCACTTCCCTTGCTCAGACCAGAGATTTTCCACTGACCTCAATTAAGGCTGCTATCTTAATCTCCACTTAGGCCGGCCTGAGCCCTGGCATAAATCCTGTGCAGACCTAAGGGTGTCACAAAAGTGCAGTAGGACTCTTCTGCTCCATTCCTGTGGGGGTTAGGCCAATGCACAGGCATGTGCCAACCTCCCCACAGCATCACAGAAAGATAGGCCAGGCAAGTTAGACTGGCCTAAATTTCTTAGAATTGCACCCTATGCCTTTTTTATGTTGTCTTCACCTCTTCTGATGTCACTTCTGGGAGACGCTTGTGGGCTTTGCAGTAATACCTTTAGGGCACTGACAGTAGTGTTGGTAGTAATGATTTGTCTGTCCTGCTTCCTCCACCAGCGGAGGAAGAGGATCAATTTTTTACTACAGATATGTGCCTTCAAGATAGCTACAGAGCCCAGAAAAGATTTTTAGCTAATCTGTTCCAAACTCCCATACCACACAATTGAAAATTACTGGCATAAACCCCTATGTAACTCTCCCTGGAGGAACATTGGTGAAAAGGCTTTGTAAATCTTCAAGAGAGTGCCGACCCCTTAAAAGAATTCTTCGTACCTCCCAGATTGACTTATCGGTAATAACTCTTGGGGTTTTTACCTAAGTGGGACTTGAAATTGAACTTTGACGTGCATGGGAGAGACATATCCTATGTGCTCTTCTCCTTAGCGGATAAACATAAGCTGGAGCGGTTTCTGCGGGCCGACACTGCCATGGTGGCCACCATCTATGCCCCCATCATGTTCCCACCGGCATCAGTGTTGCTGTTTCAGGAGAAGAGCAGTGGTAAGTTGGGCCCAGCCTGAGGGTTGTAGAGAGCTTTGGGGGGAGTGCAGATAGCCATGCCATGGTCTTCCTCACCCGGATGGTATCTTCATGGTATGATCAGGTGCCTATGTTAGTCTAAGCAGCCCCTTTTCCCTCCAGACAATTGAAACCCTAGAATAGGTAAGAGCAATAGTATTGAAAGTGGGGTTGGATTGGGGAATCGCAAGAGGGTGGGATCCACCATCTTGGAATCTGCACTGCGCTCATTGAACACAATGGGACTTCTGCGTAAACATGGAGGAGCTCTTAGTAAGTTAGACAGATTTGAAAGGGGGCCCCAGGCTGAAATGCCTGAATACCACTGGGAAAGGGTACTGCAGGCTTCTGAAAGACTCTCTATGGCCAGCACAACTGTGGGCCTCTGACTGCTGTGATGTGCTTGTTGGGTCTCTTATATGTATGAAGTAAAATGTGCTGTGGTGGCCAGCAGGGCCTCATCAACGGTGGCGCGATCATCTTGACGGCCACGGGGGAAAGAACTGGAGGACTGGAGCTTGGTTTGGATTTGGGTTCTTTGGTTACCTTTTGTCAGTGAATCCACCCACCATTTCTAGTGGAAAATACTGCATCCAGGGTATGGGAGGTGTCTGGCAACTAGTAACCCCTTCCCCAAAACTGCAGCCTGGCTTCTGAAGTTTCGAGTATACCCAACAGTTGGGCAATTGCTGTGATTTCATTCCTCAGGGGTGCACAGCCTCCTGGCCACCGGCTCCCTGCTAAGCATCGATCCTGACAGGCTGATCATCAAGCGTCTGGTGCTGAGTGGCCACCCCTTCAAGATCCTCAGCAAGATGGCTGTGGTGCGGTATATGTTCTTCAATAGAGGTGAGGCTCCTTGGGCAACTATCTGTGGGAAAGCTGGTTACTGTGTCTGCTGGGAAAACTTGGAGAGCATTGCTGTGAATTATTTTCTAGGTTTTCTGGCCATTTAAAGAGTTGAAGCTTATCATCCTTTAAAGAGTTGAAAAAACCCAGAAAGTAATTCACAGGTATGGATCACAGCTGGCCAGAAAAATCTCAGATCCTTCTTTGAGAGCATGGAGATCCATGCTTTCAGATCCTTCTTGGCCATGGAGCAGCTGCTACCAGCAAAAGAGCATATTTGGGGACATCCTCTTCCTGCTGCCCAAGGGAGGTTATGCAATGTACAGTCGTTCTCATCTTTCCTGCTGCTGTCAAGCCCCAGAAGATTCTGGGGGAAGTGGCAGGGCACAAATTGGGCTTTTCTGCCTCTCTTTTCAAGAGAAGAAACATAGAATCCTAGAGTTGGAAGGGACCCAGTAGGTCATCTAGTCCAACCCCCTGCCTGTAGCAGGATATCCTCCTGGAGCATCTCCAACAGGTGCTCGTTGAGCCTCTACTTGAAGATCCCCAGTGAGGGAGAGCCCACCACCTCCCTTGGCAATCTGTCCCACTAGAAAGACTAATCCTAGCAAGGCAGCTGTTCTGATCTAATTTTGGGAACCCCTTGAGCAAGAGGGTGGGCAGGCTTTGGGACCTACAGAATTTTTGTGTTGCTATAACTCTCAGGCCCAGTCTAAATGGAGGTTCTAGGGGCAGAGCCGTGCTGCAATGACCTGCAGGGTGGTTTAGGGTCAACCTGCATACCCATCTTCAAATGCAGGGGTTTAATCCCCAAACCTTATATTGAGACAAAGGAACAGATAGTGGTTTAGAACAGGGGTGTCAAACTCATTTCATACAGAGGGTTGCATTAGCATTAATGGTGTCTCCTGAGGGCCACAATCCAATTTTTTGCATGTCTTCTCAGAAGTGCCCTCCTTCCTCCTGGGCTCTTTCTCCGGCTCAAAATCGTGTGCTGCCACCACTATAGAGCTGCTTCTGGGGGTGGGGAGATCACGTGAGGGCCACACTTGTGCCTGCATGCGGCCTTTGGGCCGCCATTGACATGCCTGGTTTAGAAGATGGACTGCAAACTGAAAGATCCAGGTTCAAATCCCCACAGCCATGCAGCTTCCTGGCTGTTTTTTGGGCCAGTCACTCTGTCAGTCTTGCCAGTTTCAGATGCTTTTTGGGAAGATAAAAAGGGAGGGAACATAGGCTACAATCCAGAGTTTTTACAGGGACCTTTTTACAGTGTTTTTACGGGACCTTTTACACCAACGTAGTTACGGTGCTACCTATGGGAACCCCATGGGAAATGCGTAGAGCAATCCAGAGTAACTCCCTCTTACGTCTTCCCGTAGTTACTCTGGATTGTAGGCTATGTCCACCACCCTGAGCTTGAACAGGATAAATACATGAAAACGAAAACCAAGCAGCAGAGCCTCATAAAGACCTCCTAAAGAGGCAAATTTAGTGTTTGCATTTTGGACAAGCTGAGACCAAGAACCAAATTATGAGCACGTGGTCTGTTGGGAAAGAAAAATTGTATTGAGCTTCTTAATGGATTGGGAAAGGTTTGTCTTTGTGCTGGTCCCCACCCTGGAGCATCATCCAAAAGCAACTGAGATGCCGGAGGAAGATGAATATGAAGCCACAAACGGTTTAAGGGAGTGAGTTGCTATCCACACCCATCTTGGAACGGCCCAAAGGAGTGTATCTTGGAATGCAGCTGGTTGACAACATGTCCTAAAGAAGTGGGTCCTGACTGTGAGTCCCCTTTGAAGTTAGTTGAAACAGTGAGGCGCTATTAGTCTCAGTGAGAAGAGGGCTTGTCACAGTTGACTAAAGAAGAAGGCATCTGAATTCACTCCTGTTCTCTCTTCCTATCTACAGAGGACGTATTGTGGTTCAAGCCAGTGGAGCTTCGGACCAAATGGGGTCGGCGAGGCCACATCAAGGAACCGTTGGGTAAGTGCCATGGGTTTTGATTTTTGTTCTTCTCACAACACACTGACCTCTATGGTCATGAGAACATCAGTAGAGCCTCCACTGGATCAGTCCAAAGGCCCATCTAGTCCAGCTTCCTGTATCACACAGTGGCCCACCAGGGAGCACACAAGACCTGCATCCCAAGTGCCTTCCCTTGCGTATGGCATTTTGAGGTTGCACACATCTATACACACACACACTCCCATCATGGCTCATAACCTGTGATAGTCCCCTTCTCCAGGAATGTGCAAACCATTCTTAAAGGCATTGAGGCTAATGCCATCACCACATCCTGTGGCAGGGAGTTCCACAGACCAAGAACACGCTGGGTAAAGAAATAATTTTCTTTTGTTTGTCCTAATCCTCCCAACACTCAATTGTACTGGATGTCCCTAGTTCTGTTATTACATGAAACGGAAAAGAGCATCTCTCTATCCATCCCTTGCATTTATTTTGTACAAGAAGTCTTGTGATGCCACTTTCAGGAGATTCAGTCAGGTTCTGCAGCTGTTTCTAGGACCACTGTCTGTAGTTCGTAGGCCAGGAACTCTTCCTTCCTCTGCCCGCAGAAGGACAACTTGTTACTACAGACAGTTACAGACTTGGGCATGAGCAATTTTCAGCATCTGTACTTGCAATTCCCTCGGCACAGTGGTTCAGAATAGCTGGGGAAGTGGGTCAGGCTAGGAATTGGAAGGCGTCTGTTGTGTGTGAGTGTTTCATAGGCCTCTCCTGGTTTTGCTCCTTCCCACTCTTCCCTGCTACAGGAACCCACGGGCGTATGAAATGCCAGTTTGACGGACAGCTGAAGTCCCAGGACACAGTGCTGATGACCCTTTACAAGCGAGTGTTCCCCAAATGGACTTACGATCCCTACGTGCCAGAGTCACGGGAGAGGAGTGAGAGTGCCTTACCATGCCAGGAGCAGGAAATGGACTAGCTTTGCCCTTTGGAGTGCTTCCTTTGTATCTATGTTTGAGAGAACATGCTTTGGAAGAGAAGCTTTGCAGCCTGAAGTTGTTTCCATTTTGCTTGGCTTGCAGACTCTGAAGTCCCCAAGAGAGCTCCAGCATCTGACTTAATCATACTGAGGACTGCCTGGTGGCTGTGAAGGGGGGGTAGGGAGTGGGTGTTAGAAACCGCATAAAGTCTGCTGGACTTAAGGAAACGGAGGAGATCCTTGTTGAACAGCTTCTCTCTGATGGATATGGGCACCTGCTATGGTTTCAGAATAAAGGACGCCCTATAGGTTCATGCCTTGGCCCCAGAAGAATGGCTGTACTGTGCCTTATTCCTTATTGCATTACTCAGGCTTTTAGTCCCCAACTCTTTCCTTGCACCGAAGCTGTAACTTAACACTGCCAATCTCATTCCTAGTAGAGAAGTCACCTTCCCAGGCTGGGAAGTGGTGAGTCAGTCCAGATAACACAGGAGCCTGGGATCCTGCTCAGGGGAGGATCGGGAATGAGCACTCCAGGATCTTTCCACAAGGGATCAGAAACTTCTGCTTCTAGCTAATGGCTTGCTAGAGGCTTCTACTCCTGTCTGTCTGGGAAAGCATGCGGCCTGAGGCTTTATTAACCCTACAATCCAGAGTAACCATGTGAAGATGATGAACATGTCTAACCCCTGTATGTTCTTTTAGCTTTCCAAGGGACTTGGTGGATACTTGTATTTTGCTCTTTTCATGTTCATGCTTCCTTCTTCTGGGCTCCACAAAGGACATAATTCTTAATATTTTTGATTTTGACATATTTTGGGGGTTTGGCATTGGGCATCAGTTTGAATACTACTGGGGAGAGTGTCTTTGCAGGCACAGTGTGTCTTCCCAAAAATAAGCCCCATTGACTTAAGTGGAACTTGCTCCTAGATAAATAAGCAACTTTTATATCTTGCCTGACCAGGATTTGCTCCAGTTTAGCTCCTATTTCCTAGTAACGCTTATTTATCCAATTGCTTGGAAATCTTATTTCTTAGATATACAGTGACGCCTCACGTCACAAATTTAATTCGTTCCAGAGGCATGTTTGTTACATTCTTTACGTGAAGCGGATTTTCTCATAGGCAATAATGGAAACTCAGACAATTGGTTCCACAACCCCAAAAATATTCATATAAAAATATTAACTGGATGTAAAAATGATGACAAAACGCTGGAATTGAATTCAAAACATGCATTCAATGTGCAGTATCTTATGAAGTCTACTTAGGCTGCAATCCTAAAGACACTTTCCTGGGAGTAAGACCCATTTAACACAATGGGGCTTACTTCTGGGTAGACATGCTTAGGAGACTGCAATCCAAGACACTTTCATCTGCAATCCAGGACATTTTCAAAGTGTCTCCCCGCTTTCTCCTTCTCTCCATCCTGAGCCTCTCTCCTCCCTGCTCCCTTCTGGCCAGCCCTGAGCTGCTTCCCTCTTCTCCACTGCTCTTCTCTCCCTCTGCCTAGCAGGCGCCCGGCCACAGGAGGAACAGCGCAGAAGTGTTGCTTTTGCTATGTGCAGGCGCGCTAGGCAGCCCTGACACTTTTTAAACAGGCTGCCTGCCAGCGTCTGTCCCAACTGCCAGTGAGTTTGTTCTTTATGTGAAGCACAGTTTGTTATGTGAAGTAGAATCCTAGATAAATTTTTGTTTGTTACGTGAAACATGCTTTGCATGAGGCGTTTGTTATGTGAGGAGCCACTGTAATTTTATAAAGGGCTGTGTGTGGCACAAGTGGTTAAGACACTGTGCCTGTTAACCAGCAGGCCAGGGTTCGAGACCCGGGTCGGCCCCACAAGACAGGGTGAGCTCCTGTCCTTAGCCCAGCTCTGCGACGCCAGCTGGATCCAATTGTATTGGCTCTGCCTTTCCACTGGACTAATTCAGTGGCGTGGAGAGGGGGGATTTGCTGCTTGGGTAACAGCCTATCCTCCATAACAATCTAACCCAGGCTTTCGTGCTTTGCATGCAGCATATGCAGTGCCGAGCACACCATAGTCTTTCAAGACTGACAGAGGCCTGCTTTTTAAATTTTATAAAAAGAAACAAATTTCTTATAAATTTTATTTACCTGATTTCTTATAAAAGGGAATTTTCCCTTGCTTTTAAGTTCAGGTTATGTGATCGCTAACCCAGCGTTATAAAGGAGAATCCCTATACAAGCAGCTGGCAGGGCAAGCAGTTGCTGGAAACAGAGTGAGGCTGCATTCTTAAAGACACTTCCCTGGGAGTAAGACGCATTGAACACAATGGGGCTTACTTTTGAGTAGACCTGGTTAGGATTGTGTTCAGAGTCCCTCCAACTCCAATTATGTGACTTCAGGGGCTTGATTGGGTTCATAGGATCATAGAATCCTAGAGTTGAAAGGGACCTTGTAGGTCATCTAGTCCAATCCCCTGCCTGAAGCAGGAAATCCTCCTAGAGCATCTCTGACAGGTGCTCATCAAGCCTCTGCTTGAAGATCCCCAGTGAGGGAGAGTCCACCACCTCCCTTGGCAATCTCTTCCACTGCTGAACCGCCCTCACCGTCAGAAATTTTTTCCAGATATCCAACCAAAATCTCCTTTCTTGCAGTTTGTACCAATTGGTTCTGGTTCTGCTTTCAGAAGCAGCTATGAACAAATGAGCCCCTTCCTCCCTATGACAGCCCTTCGGGTATCTGAAGAGGGCAATCATGTCTCCTCTCAGCCTCCTCTTCTCCAGGCTGAACATCCCAAGTTCCCCCAACCTTTCCTGGTAGGGCTTCCCTTCCATCCCACTGATCGTTCTTGTCGCTCTCCTCTGGACTTGCTCCAGTTTGGCTGCATCTTTCTTCAAGTGAGGAGCCCAGGTTCCTGTTCCCCAACCTGAAACTTACATTCCTCACCACCACCAAGTGCGCTTGTTGCTTCCACCAGATGAAAACTAACCCAGTAACTCTTGTTCATGTGTACAATTTAAGAACAAACAGACAGTGGCAAAAACATCATTTGGTTTATTGAATTAGAAAGCAAGAAGCCACCAACCAGATTTACAGTCTGGTGTTTTGTATATTTACATGTCACCCAAGTAGGTGATGATGGCATTTATTATTATTAACCTTGATGAGCTTCCAGCTCCTTTTGAAGGTGTGAACTGGATTAAACATCTGATTCCAATTTTGTTATTCCAAAGCAACTTTTCCTCTTATATCCAGCATAGCTGACCTCCAAAGATGAAACTGAAGGACAGGCTGTGCTCTTATAGGGCAGATGTAACTAAAACCCCAAACCCATATATCCAGTCATGCCTACTGCAGAACAACCTCTACGCTTGCATTTTCCCTTCTGGACGACTAACGGTCTCTCAGTCCGGTCTAGATTTTAACAAGACCAACGCTACGCTGTTCTTACCAAGACTCTATGCTAGTTTTAACATAAAATACAAGCTTTGTGTTGCATAGGGTTTTACCTATACTGGTATGGTATAGGAGGTAAAGGCACAAAATGTAGATTTACAAGTGAACGCTTAGCCAAATGAAGCAGGCAATGAGATCTCAGTTAGTGCCTGCAACATTTAAAGTACTGTACAGTCTGAAAGGTTGCATACATTCTAACTCGAGTTATGCCTTATCACCCAAATGTGATTCATTTGCCTAGTTTATATAGTGTGGTCTGGTAGGTAATGGGGGTGCCAACCTACATTCTGGTGAGAAATCTCTGCTTTTTTCTTCTTCAAAGAAGGATTGGCATATGTTGGCTAAGGGAAGCGGGAAGAACGAGAAGCTCCTACGTTTCCTCTTTGGGGGCATTCAAGATCACCTGCTTTAAGGGTGGGAATTGGGTACACTGGCCATTCATAAGACTCTAGTAAGCTTTAAAGATTGCTGCCACACTACAAAACACACCTATGTAAAGGCACATAACGTGCATAAGTATCAGGTGGTTGCACAGACTTATGCTGCAATCATCCATAAGTGCTACTGACAAGTGTCAAGTTTTTTTTAAAGTAAGAAATGTTTCTGCCGCACAAGAGATAGATCTGCAGTACATTGTAGAGTTTCTTCCAGCTACAGAGAGATAAAGCTTTTTTGAATACACACAGCAGAGACTAGATTAAGCCTTAATAACAGGATGCAACATTGTTTGCATCCAAGTGTTGCCTACAAAATTTAAGCCGCACTGGGAGAGGATGAGGCTGCTTGAGTGTCTAGGAGAGGAAGGGTGGCATCTGGCTGGAGAAAGAGAGATGTTTAGTCTTCACCACCACACAGGTGCAGGAGAACCTTCCGATAGTCTCCAGAGGTGTCTCCCTGGAAGAGAAACACAAGCAGTACTTAGATTTCTGGCCACTGAATTATCTGGTGGAGGAAAATTGCTCAACACAATGTTGTGCACAAGTACTCCTGGCTAGTTTGCAAGGTTTGTGCAGAAAAGAAGCACTGCACTGATACACACAAAACCAACTTAATCAACCCATAAGCATAAAAATGTTAACACTGGCAAAATTAGATACTTACCTTAATGAAGGAGTAGAGAGATTTTCCATACATCCTCTTGAACTCTGCCTTAATGTCTATCATATCAATTTCGCAGCGGGAGACCATCACTCGAATGAGTGTGTCATCGTTCGTCCCTAAACCCTGGGAAGAGGGAGGGAGAAAGACATTGAGCACAATCCTCGCCATGTCTACTCAGAAGTAACCCCCATTGTGTTCAATGAGACTTCCAGTAAAGTGTCTTTAAAGACACTTAACTGGAAGTAAGACCCTTATTGGAAGTAAGACCCATCTGAGTAGGCCTACTTAGGATTGCATCCTATGTTACTTTTTTATTATAATATAGTAAACCGTTCAGCTAAATACTAATAATCAAAATTTACTCAAATCTAATGCACCATTTAATTTAATGTGCACAGTGATTTTGGAGACTAAATTTGGCGGAGTGTTTGATTGGAGTAAATATGGTATTTAACTGTCATTCCCTCCTCTCAAGAACCCTGAGAATTTAAAAGTTACATGGGACTAACAACATGGGCTACAATCCAGAATAACTATGGGACCTTTTACATCAACATTGTTATGGTGCCACATATGGGAAATGCATAGTGCAATCCAGGGTAAGTGCCTCTTAAGTCTTCCCGTAGTTACTCTGGACTGTAGGGTTTACATTATAGTGCAAAACTAATATGAGGATAGTAGTTAGGATGAGGGCACAATCAAGTCTCTTGAGGCAGATAGTTTTGATACAGAGAAACTCTAGAAAGGAGCACATCTAACTTGTGGGATCTGAAAATTTCAAGGGCAGGATCTTTGTAATACAGTTTGATACATTAAAAACCCTATATATCAGTGGTAAAGCTAGAGGGGGTACAGAGCACTTAAATTTTAATGAAGCTGGTGTGTGTAAGCAGCCTCTCCAAACCCATTCCAGCCGCTGAAGGGGAGGCTTGCATGCTGCACTGACTTCATGTTGCACTACCAACGCAAACGCTGCAATCCTAAACACTTTCCTGGGAGTAAGACTCATTGGACACAATGGGGCTTACTTCTGAGTAGACATGGTTAGGCTTGAGCTCTAAATCTTTATATTTGTCAACTATATGTACAGTTTTGTTTTTACCTTCATGGAGTAGTACAGCCTCTCTGCAAAGTAAGCGGACTTGTTTCTCATGCATTTCACTGTAAAGAAAGGAGGGCTCAGAAGTCAAATTCATGATTTTCAACCTTTTTCATATCATGGCAGACTAACAAGTTCAAGGCCATTGCTTTTTCCCCCTAGAAATAAAGGTGGGGGTACTCACCATGAAGATAAGCATGTCTACTTGGGGGCCACAGAGGTGTCGGTACTCACCACATAAGTGTCGGTACTCAGTGCCAGTGAGTACCCCCACAAAAAGACCCCTGATCAAGGCACATCATCTGTTTTTGAGTCAAATGGGATGAATCATGGTAGCACTACATAGATCCTCAGATCAATCAGAAAAAGCTCACACCCTCCTTTTGTTTCTCCATTAGAGTAGAATGCTTACCAATGGCCAACAAGGCATCCTCAAGGTCTCCCGACATCTCAGATTTAATGCTCTCCGTGATGTCCTTATTAGCAATCATCCTGTAATCATCAAAAACTGAAAAGGAGAAGAAATGTTGGTATTAGTAAATTTTAATTATATATATAAAAGAGAAAAGTCACTCACTGACTCACTGACTCATCACCGGCCCTGTATGGGGGGAAGTTGCACATGGGGGAAATTTGCACAAGGGACATGATGCGCGTGGGGTCATGATGCGCATGGGGGGAAAGTTGTGCATGGGGGGAAAGTTGCACATGGGGGAAAGTTGCACATGAGGGGACGTTGCACATGGGGGAATAATGCACATGGGGGATGATGTGCATGGGGAATGATGCGCATTGGGGATGATGCGCATGGGAGAAGTGGCACATGGGGTGTTTCTGCGCCATGGGGGGATGGCATAGGGGGAAATGTTACACCCGCAACGCGGGTACGCTTTTCGCTAGTCCATTTATAAATTAGTCCAAAATTTATAGGATTGCATCCCAACTAATGGTAAGAAGCATTCTTATGGAAGCAGGAAGCTTCATGGCCAATGAAGGGCTTTTGAACCTGGATCATCCTGGCTCTTTCAGGATATTATGTAGGCTCAAAGGCTATCCTTACAGTCACAAGGTGGACTTCTTACCACGCAGGAGGTGATTTCTGCTCCGTATGCAGAGAATAGTCATGAACTGGGCTTCATCTGTTCCCCATCTATTTTCGCCAGCCTCATACAGGGTCTAAGGAGAGAGGTGCAGAGTAAAAAAGTTTCAGTTTGGAAAGGATCGGGACAGAACCAGTCAGTAAGTAAAGGGAGAAAAGTAAAACAGGGTTTCTCAACCCCCAGTCTGGGGACCACTGGAGGAGCTTGGCAGCTGCCTGACCAGTCTGCAAGAGGACTCCTCTAAGTGCCTCTTCCCCTCCTCACAGCAGGAGGGCTCTGCCGGAAGATTGTAGCCTCAAAGCCCAATCCTATGCCTGTCAACTCAGTAGTAAGTCCCATTGTAGTCAGTGGAGCTTACTCCCAGGATAGTGTGAACAGGATTGCAACCTCAGAGCCCAATCCTATGCCTGTCTACTCATAAATAAGTCCCATTATAGTCAGAGGCTTACTCTCCAATGACTATGATGGCTTTGTGCACCTTCAATGCATCCTGCACTGAAAAAAGCAGAAAATCCCTGCTCTGAGTAGACATGCCTTGACACATTGGGCTCTCACCTGCAATCCCATCCACAGTAACCCAGCAACGGCTCTTATTATTTTCCGACTCTTATTATTTAGTATTATCCAACTTTTAGAAAGTAAGAGTTCTCCTCTCCTACTATCACAACAACCCTGTGAGGTAGCGAAGGTTGAGAGTGAGTGAGCGAGTAACTCTTGGAGTAACCAACATCGGATGGAGAATCTGCAATCAAAGCAATCTGTTGGCTAAAGGCATGGAATAACAGAGGTATACAGTACGTTGTTTCATGCATTTCCAGGACGGCTCAAACAACCCAGCAACAACCAATTTTATAGCAGGCCTCCGTCTCGAAAGACTATGGTATCGTGCTCGGGGCTGCATACGCTGCATGCAAAGCACAAAAGCCTGGGTTGGATTGTTATGGAGGATAGGCTGTTCCCCAAGCAGCAAATCCCCCCTCTCCATGCCACTGAATTAGTCCAATGGAAAGGCAGAGCCAATACGATGGGATCCAGCTGCGTCGCAGAGCTGGGCTAAGGACAGGAGCTCACCCTGTCTTATGGGGCCGACCCAGGTCACGAACCCTGACCTGCTGGTTAACAGGCACAGTGTCTTAACCTCTTGCGCCACCCACAGCCCAAACCAATTAAACATATTAAAAATAGTAGGACTATTATAAAAACAATACAAATACAACAGAGGTCATTGATAGCAATAAACCCAGCAGTGCAGTTAACACAATAAAACCAGTCGTAACGCATAAGTTGAATGATGCTATCGGGTTCTGGGAACAACAAATATTCATAGGTACAGCTGAGTCAATCTTAAATTTTTAAGATTTTCCAAGAAAGCAGGAACACTTAGGTCAGCATCACTAAAGAGACCATATTTTTGAAGATCTTATGGAGACACTGGGATGAAGTAAAAATATTTTATGCAAACTGGGAGAAGTTCTCCAATTTCTTTAATTAGGACTTAAAGTGCTGCAGCATGTCCAGTGGTACCTCTCATAACCAGCATTTCACATAACTAATATAAACTTGCAAGAAAACTGCTTCACATAACAAGTACTGCTTCACTTAACAAACAAGCACAGTATGGGCATGTGTGCTATGCAGCCCTGACGCTCCGCATGAAGGCTCTTTAAAAGGGCTGCCAGCCAGCATTGCTGCCTCTATCTGCTCCCAGCTTGGAGGTGCCAGAGGCAGCTGTCCCTAACTGCCCCCAAGTGCCCCCACCGACCACCTTGAAGCCCAAGTAAGCCCCCCAGGAAAGTGTCTTTGATTGCAGTCTCCTAACTATGTCTACTAACTATGTCTACGCAGAAGGAAGAATACAATGGGCCTTACTCCCAGGAAAGTGTCTTCAGGATTGCAGCCTAAGTAGACGTCATAGGATCATGCACACTGAACGCATATTTTGAATTCAATTCCAGTGTTTTGTCAGCATTTTCACATCCAGTTAATATTTTTATATGAATATTTTTGGGGTTGTGGAACCAATCGTCTGAGTTTCCATTATTTCCTATGGGAAAATCCGCTTCACTTAAAGAGCAGGCCTCCGGAACGAATTAAGCTCTTTATGTGAGGCACCACTGTACATTAATCTCTGGTTATGTTGATTCTGATAAATCAGGTTTAATGATAGAATCTGTCATTAATATCTGTAATCTGATTTTCTCAAGATATGACAGAATCAAACATGAAAATTTTGTAGCACCTAAAAGAAATAACAACAATAATAAAAAATTTATTTCAGCATAAGCTTTTATGGACCAAGGCATCCAATGGAGCATTAAATTGTAATCCATGAAATTATAGGTGTGCTGGTTAAAAATTATTAGTTGTCAAAGGCTGCAATCCCGTGCCTGTCTACTCAGAAGTCCCATTATCTTCAATGGTGCTTACTCCCAGGAAAGGGTGTTTAGGATTGCAGCCAAGCTTCTGTTGTTGCAACCGACTTGGGATGCCATCCTATCCACAGTTTCCTGGAAGTAAGCTCTATTGACTGTAAAGGGACTTGCATCTGAGTAGACAAGCATAGGATTGAATCCTAAAGGCCCAATCCTAACCCACCTTTTAGCAATGATGTGCCCACAATGCAGCTCCAAATAATATTCCCTTTTCTTGAGGAGACCCACTGCAAGATGCAGCATAGGCACTATTGGCATAGCTGCATCAGTGCAAGAAAGTTGGATAGGATTAGGCCCTAGGACAGCTATCTTCCCCCATCCACCCTTCACAAGAAATGGATGTTATCTAATTGGTTATTTAATTTTAGTTGTGTTTTATTGTTGTTTTAATTGTTGTTAGCCGCCTTAGGGCACAATCCAGAGTAACTACGGGGAGTCCTTGCTCTGACGTAAGAACAATTTACTCTGGGTTGCAATGAATTTCCCATAGGTTTTCACTAGGTGATGCTGTAACTCCGTCAACGTAAATGTCTCTTATGTGCTCCTGTAGTTATTCTGGATTGTAGGGAAGAAAGGCAGGATATAAATAAGTAAGTAAGTACCGTAAGTAAGTGAGTGAGTGAGTGAGTGAGTAAATAAATAAAGTAGTATGAAGGATTACAGACCTGAGCATCCTGACGGGCAAGACTCTCATCAACATGATGGCTCTGATCTCGGTTGCCCTGAAAACAAGATACGGGAGTTGAAATTTAGCATGGTTCCTGGAAATAAGATGAGGAATACGGCAGGGGTGGCACCAATTTGGGGGGGGGCCCCCAAAACCGGCAAGGTTTTCCCATGTGTCCTTATAACCACAAGCTACCCATCTTTCCACGATGCCTCAAAATCAGACACGCCATTCCTCCAGGGACTGTCCCCCTTCATCACCACCACCACCATAGCAGCAATTATCAAATGGTGCACCACTAAAGGTCTGCAGTGTGTCATGGGGGTTAGAGTGGTTAAAAAAATATAACTCAAGAAAACTTTTCTGGGTTCTGCAGCTATCTACTACAGACAGACTACTACAGATTTACAAAGTGACACCTGGGGGAGGAGGAAAAAGAGGATGATCTGCAGCCATCATTGGACTAATGGTCTAACTTGGTGTAAAGAAGCTTCACATAAGTAAAACAGAAGATCTCACAACTACCTGTGCCCAGTGGTGGGATTCAAATAAATGAACAAGAGGTTCTATGTCCTAATAACCTAAATGAACAACAGGTTCTATGTCCCATTAGTAACTGTTCTCAGAACCAGGCACTTATTAGCAAAGGGTTTATAGAGAACCTGTGAGAACCCCCTGAAGCCCACCACTGCCTTTTCCCCTTGAGAAGACCCACCTTCTATAATTATTGTACCATCCTATACAGGTACTCAGAAGTAAGTCCCATTGTGTTAAATGGAGCTTACTCCCAGGAAAATGTGTATAGGATTGCAGCCTAAGGGCACAATCCAGAGCAACTACGGGGAGTCCTTGCTCCGGTGTAAGAACAATTTGCTCTGGATTGCAATATGAATTTCCCATAGGTTTTCATTAGGTGGTACAGTAACTATGGGTACACATAATGTCTCTTATGTGCTCCCGTAGTTGCTCTGGATTGTAGGGATAGTCTTGGTTTTAAAATACAGTTGACCCTCCTTATCTACAAATCTGAATATCCGCAGATGTCAAGGCTGCAGTTGAAGGGCTTAAGAGGGCATCTTGAACACGGTATTTGGCAGGACCCCCACATATGGAATTATCTGCAATATTTGGGATCCAGAGGGCATCCTAGAATGTATACCTAGCAAATACCCAGGGTCACTATATACCACCACTGCAATGGCAGGGTTAAGGAAGGAGCAGTGCAAGTGTTGATTGGAAACACACACATTACAGAAGGCAGAGCATGACTTCGAGACCTTTGCAAAGAACTGAAAGTTACTTACAGTGGCCAAGGACACCAGAATTCTCCGAAACACAGAGGATGTGTCCGACACGATGTCTTCTTCAAGGTTGGTTCCATACTCTGTCAAGAGACCCCGACATACAAACATTTTTCAGAGAAGGGGGGCCAGTAATTTGGGAAAGTGCTAGTTAGGATAGCACGAAAGTGTGACCTCAACCTCTAGCAACAGCTGGCAGCCAGACTACGTTGAAGAATTGGTAACTGGTGACAGTTGGCAGCCAGACATCAAGGTGGAATTCCTGGCTCTCAAAATACATGGCAAGGGAACATTAACATGTATTTTACCATAAGTCCAAGTGTTTGCCATATGCTAATTAAATAAATCGTTAATCTGATTTCCTTGATCCACTCCGTCTCCAAACACTGACACTGGCAACATGCATTTCAAAGCAAAGCGCATTAAAAAATAGTCTCAGGGCAGGAAAATAAGAGTATTTTTGAAAAATTACTGGAGTAAAAAAATTATTCCAGCAGCCAAAACGCTGAAGGAAACATCAAGTGCCACCAACTGCCACTACCATTCAATTTCTACATCATGGGCCATGCTATGACTTCCAATGCTATGACCTCCAGTCCAGCTGGACTTCCAACAGTGGTAAAGAGCACAATCCTAACCATGTCTACTCAAAAGTAAGCCCCATTGTGTTCAATGGGTCTTACTCCCAGGAAAGTGTCTTTAGGATTGTAGCAATAGAAACCAAATCCTAGGCAGGTCTACTCATAAGTAAGCCCCATTGTAGTCAATGGGACTTACACCCAGGAATGTCTTGATAAGATTGCAGCCCCAGTCCCCCTGCAATGGACTAAATATGATTAGGGGAACAAATCCCTAGGCAGGTCTACTCAGAAATAAGCCCCATTGTAGTCAGTGGGACTTACACCCAGGAAGGTGTGGATAAGATTGCAGCCCCAGTAGTAAAGAACACAATCTTAACCATGTCTACTCAAAAGTAAGCCCCATTGTATTCAATGGGTCTTACTCCCAGGAAAGTCTTTAGGATTGCAGCCATAGTCTGCAAAAGCTCCACTGACTCCCCTGATTTATGCTGCAGTCCTAAACACACTTTCCTGGGAGTAGGACCCACTGAACACAATGGGGCTTAACTATGAGTAGACATGGTTGGGATTGTGCTCTTTATGGGAAAATGTTAAGTCTGAGCCCACCTCAAAGAACAGGAAGGCCCCAGTCCCCCTGCAATGGACTAAAATTAATTAAGGGACTAAATCCTAGGCAGGTCTACTCAGAAATAAGCCCCATTGTAGTCAATGGGACTTACTCTCAGGAAGGTGTGGATAAGATTGCAGCCCCAGTGGTAAACACAATCCTAACCTTGTCTACTCAAAAGTAAGCCCCATTGTGTTCAATGGGTCTTACTCCCAGGAACGTGTCTTTAGGATTGCAACCATTGTCTGCAAAAGCTCCACTGCTGCAGTCCTAAACACACTTTCCTGGGAGTACGACCCATTGAACACAGTGGGGCTTAACTCTGAGTAGACATGGTTGGGATTGTGCTCTTAATGGGAAAATGTTAAGTCTGAGCCCACCTCAAAGGACATAAACCTGCACGTGCCACTGGAATGGGGGTGAAGAACCCAAGGAAAACTCTCCAAAGACCCAAACAACATCTTAAAACTTACGGTGGCGATAAGTCTCATTAATGCGCCGGATTTCCTCATTGGTCCGGGAAGCCAAGATTTCTATCAGGCAGCCTTCATCGGTGCCAGCTCCCTAGGGAGATACAGAGGAAGGGGGAACAATCCAGATTCAAGATAATGCCAGACTTTTATTGTTTTTTAAAAGAAACACTAGGAAAATATCAAGAAAAATAAAGTTTGTCCTAAGAACTTAATAGGGCCAAGCTGGGAGTAGTAGGAATTATGCTTAAAACAGCACTGTATGATTGCTGATCATACAAAGCCTAAGGGTGCAATCCAGAGTAACTACGGGGAGTCCTTGCTCCGATGTAAGAACAATTTACTTTGGATTACAATATGAATTTCCCATAGGTTTTCACTAGGTGGTGCCGTAACAACGTCAACGTAAATGTCTCTTACATGCTCCCGTAGTTACTCTGGATTGTAGGGTAAGTAAGTAGGGTAAGTTAGCTGATTATCCAGCTGTTATTGTTATTTCAATAAGGGCTGTGGGTGGCGCAAGTGGCTAAGACACTGTGTCTGTTAACCACCAGGCCAGGGTTCGGGTCGGCCCCACAAGACAGGGTGAGCTCCTGTCCTTAGCCCAGCTCTGCGACACCAGCTGGATCCAACTGTATTGGCTCTGCCTTTCCATTGGACTAATTCAGTGGTGTGGAGAGGGGGATCTGCTGCTTGGGTAACGGCCTATCCTATCCTCCATAACAATCCAACCCAGGCTTTCGTGCTTCGCATGCAGCATATGCAGCGCTGAGCACGATACCATAGTCTTCCAAGACTGACGGGAGGCCTGCTTTTTTTTTTATCCAGTCTAGGGTTTCCATAGTTTTCTTCCACAAAATTGGGACAGGACTCTCTATCCCATTTGCCGGTATGTGAACACAATCTCCCCAAAATTGGGATTGTCCCTGTTTTTCGGGACATATGGCAACCCTAATCCAGTCCCAACAAGGTCCTCTTCCTATGTTCCCCCCTCCGTCACCACTTCTCGGGACCCACCTAACTTTGGAAATCTGAACACACCCTATTTAATGTGCTTATCTAGGTTTCAAATCTGGGCGTAGGACTCAGCAACGGGTACTTCTGCCCTCTGCAACCATTCTGAAGGAAGTAACTTTTATTGCAGTGAGTTCCCCAGGACTGTGTCGGCATCTCTTTAAAAGTTTGCAGACCTTCATGGCCCTTTTCAGCTCCTCGACGTCATACAGCGTGATGGGAGTCATCAGTCCGATAATGACCTTCTCAAAATTGCCACTCAGCTCAGATTTGAGGTCACTAATCAAATCCTGTATGGGGGAAAAAATAAGAGATGCTGGATGAAGAATGCCAGTGCAAACATATTACAACTTACTAGTCATCTGTACACAGAGGTGATTGTCGGAATGAGCCTTTTGTTGTAACTAAAGATAAGCCACAGGTAAATAATGTGAATTTTCTGGGAAAATTCCAGTGGTGTAAGTTGACCAGAATCTAATTTACTCCCAAATCCAGAGTAACTATGGGAGAACGTAAGAGACTTTACATGAACCTGTAGTTACTTCACCACCTAGTGAAAAACCTATGGGAAATTCATATTGGAATCTAGAGTAAGTTGTTCTTACACTGGAGCAAGGACACCCCGTAGTTACTCTGGATTTCACCCTAAGTGGTATTAGATAGGGACCAGAACAGAGTGAGTGAGTGTGTGAATGAGTGAGTGTGTTCATGCATTTCTTCCTTGTCTAGAGGAACTTTCCAGGGACCACCACCACTCACTGCCAGCAGTGGCATAGCTAGAGGGGGTGCAAAGCACTGCATTTGGCAGGAAGCAGTAGGAGCTTCCTTCCAAGTGGTAGGAACAAAATAGAGGTGTACACCTGGTTCTGAGGGGGAGGATCCCTTTTCATGCTGTGGCGAAGCTCCCTGAAAAACATTGCGCTTTGCACCCTCTGTAGCAATACAACTGACTGCCGGTTTCCCGTTGTTATTTATTGTGGCTTCTCATACTGGCCGTACCTTGTAATTCTCAGTTCATTTGTCTTCAAAAATAGCCTGCGAGGACCTTAATGTCCCCATTGGACAACTGAAGCCACCATTGAGAACCCTACTCAAGGCCATAAAGCCAGTTCATAGCCAACAACTCAGCCCTATCTACCTTCCGTATTTACCCAGGCGTGCAAATAACTCACTAACAGATACTAGTGCATGATATTTTTATTAGCCTGCATGCCCAGACAAACCTCTATTAGCCATCCATGACCATCCATGACCTACAACAAAAATCTTTCCTTTTGCTGGTTGCCTGAAAAGAATTTCTACCCATCATCAGCAAATAACTATTTAGAAGCCTATAGTAACTACACTAGGGATGTCCTGCAAATGAAACTGATATACCTCACTAGTGTATATATTCAGTGCAATCCTAAGCATGTCTATTCAGAAGTCCCATTGTGTTCAGTAGTACTTACTCCCAGGAAAGTGTGGTTAGGATTGCAGCCAATATATATTCTTGTTTTCCTCTTTAGTCCTTAACCCTATTCACCAACTAAGGACTAATGAAAAGATAAATACAATACAATACTATATAATATGCTGTATTTACTCAAATCTAATGCTCAGCTTTTCAGACAAATCCAGTCTCCAAAATTAGGGTGCGCATTAGATTCAACGGTTAATTAAATTGGAGTAAATGCAGTATTTTGATTATATTTGATTAAAAGCGTAGGATGCGCTTTAGATTTGACAGTGCATTAGATTTGAGTAAATACGTATAGATATTTACTGTATTTACTCAAATCTAATGCTCACCTTTTCAGTAGAATTCAATCTCCAAAATCAGGGTGCGCATTAGATTCGATGGTTAGTTAAATTTGAGTGGATGCAGTATTTTTATTATATTTGATTATAAGTGTCGGGTGCACGTTAGAACCGACGGTGCATTAGATTTGAGTTGATGCTGTAATATAATATATTACAGTACATTACAGTATTGTGATGTACTATGAAACAGCTCACTCAAGTGAATGAGAAGCAAATCATTGTGGCAGGTTGGAGAGAAGCAGCAACTGCAGACTTCTCACTGCTGCCACCTGATTCATTCTCCTGCGAGGACTATACAACCAACCTCAATATATGGAGGTTCACTAGGCAAATAATTTTGTAGGCTGACTCTAAAAACCAGTAAATCTAGGCAGGTAACTCTCGATCCCACCGAGACTCTAGAAATTTTCCACCATCCAAATGCTGAATAAGACGTTCCATCTCACCTGGTCTGTTCAAACAAACACAAACAGCCATCAGGTCACTTACCCGCCCAATGGTTGACTTGTAGGTCATCTTAATCTGCTGCCGTTGAGCCAGGTCTGTGTTGACCACAACCTCAATGATAGCATCTTCATCTGTGCCTGTGCAAGAGGGAAAACAGTATATGCCAAATCCAACGGGCAAGATCGGTGCTGTTGAACGGAAAGGCTGTCGGCCTGGGAACAGATGACTTTTCCTGCTACTAATCTTGCCTGGCCACTTCAGCCGACCTGGTTGATAACTGAGGCAACCCCATTCTCAAGCAAATGGCTCTTTTAAAAAATGTATAGGCAAAAAGCCAATACTATCAAGGCACCTATACAGGTCTAAAGGTTTGCAAGGGAAGTCTTAAAGTCCAGAAACCTGACTCAAGAGCACCGCAATACCTGGACACTCATCCCCTTGAGCACCATTGTTTTGTTTTTCAGCCATTTTCAATTAGAACCATATTTGAAATTTCATCCACACTTTCCAATTCCACATTTGGAAGGTTCCAGTTTTATCAAACCTTCGGTAATGGCTCTCTCTCTCTCTCTCTCTCTCTCTCTCTCTCTCTCTCTCTCTCTAGTGGTACCTCGCTTAACAAGCATTTCACATAACAAGCAAAAATTTCCACGAAATCTTGCTTCACATAACAAGTTCCGCTTCACTTGACAAGCAAGCGTGCAATGGGCACGTGTGCTATGCAGTCCTGACGCTCCATACGGAGGCTCTTTAAAAGAGCTGCCAGCCAGCACTGCTGCCTCTAACTGCCCCCAACTTGGGGCAGTTGCCTGGAGGTGCCAGTGGCAGCTTCCCCTAACTGCCCCCAAGTGCCCCCACCAACCACCTTGAACCTCTAGCAGCAGCCCAGGTAAGTCTCCCAGGAAAGTACCTTGGATTGCAGCCTCCTAACCATGTCTACTCAGAAGTAAGCCCCATAGTGTTAAATGGGGCTAACTCCCAGAAAAGTGTCTTTGATTGCAGCCTAAGTAGACTTCATAGGATCCTGCACATTGAATGCATGTTTTGAATTCAATTCCAGTGTTTTGTCATCATTTTTACATCCAGTTAATATTTTTATATGAATATTTTTGGGGTTGTGGAACCAATCGTCTGAGTTTCCATTATTTCCTATGGGAAAATCCATTTCACTTAAAGAGCAGGCCTCCGGAATAAATTAAGCTCTTTATGTGAGGCCCACTGTATAATCTTTCACTTCAGGTTTAGGCTATGCACACTTTCATATGTGATACATTTACATAAAGTGTCTGTGTGTGTGTGTGTGCACGTGTTTGAATACGCATTATTTATTTTACTCACAGTTCAATAAACCTTCAACTGCTACCTGAACTTACTCACAGGAAATAAACATCTCTACTCACATTGTTAATTATTTAGGTTTTTTTGCTGGCCAAAATAAATTTGCAAACTAGATAAGGCTTTGATATTCATCCACTTTTTAAAAACCCTTCTCTGGTTCCTAAATAGTGTGAAATATGGCTGTGTATGGAGACCTAGAGCCAGGGGCAATGTGAGGGTGCGCATCACATGGTGCAGGGGTGAGCGCGTGACCCCCAGAGATACCCATCACCCACCCAGGACTGTGTGTGCAGCAGTTGGCTCATGTGCAGTTCTGAGATGCCACTGTGCAAGGACGAACTTCGCTCATGTGCAGTGGCACTGGAGCACTGCTATGAGGGTGGGCTGATTGCTCCTCAGGGGAGCGCTCAGGCCAGACACCACTGCACATGGGCGAACTTCGCCCACGTGGAGTGGTGACAGTGCGCTCCTCTGAGGGAGAAGAGACCAGAGCCTTTCTCAAAGGACCGCTCTAGCCTGGGTGGTGCGGCGCAGCCTCGGCAGGGGTGACACGCTGTGGGAATGTCAAACTCCCTCAGCATGTCATCCCTGTGAGGCATATCATTCTGGTGTGCAGTGCACCATTCACACCACCTCAGAGATGCCCCTGGTAGAGCCAGTGGAGGTAGTGACACTGGTACCGCACAGGTTCGCAACTGGCCCTTAGAATGCCTTTGATGGAAGGTCCTTAGATCAGTGTACCTGCTGAGTACCGCATGGACACAGCGCAGGGGGAGTGGCAGTGGTGCGACACTGCCCCACGAAGCCTGGCAACAATGGCATTTGTCCCCCTTGCCTCACCCTCAGGTACATCCCAGACTAGTGCCAAGACCTCAACGAACATGGCATCAGTGTGGCATTACAGACCACTCACCCAATCCCTTCATGGCCTTTCGAAGTTTCTGAGCGCATTCGTCCGCACTGAAGTTTGATGCCGCCTTGATGGTGCCCCGATTTCCAGCCTAAAGACATAGAACTGCCATTTTAAATGCCAATAAAAATACTTTTCCTACGGCCCCATATTATGCATGCCACCCACTGATGGTACAGCAGCCTCCTGGTATCAAAAGCACTCTGAAAGCGCATGCTGTTTGGAGTACCAGCAAGAAGGTGCGCACCTTCCCAGTCGCATCAAGGCTTCCTCCACCACTTGCCAGTAACGGGTATGTAGAGGGCAAGAGAAAATCAAAGGATGGACAGACTGGACCCAAGTAGAGAGACAGGATCAGTGAGATGGATATCCTATCCCCCTTCCCATACTCAAAGCACGCTGTTCTCTTACTCAGAAGAGACCTTTGCAACTGCTCCCCAGTGGCATAGCTGGGGGGGGGGGTCGAGCAGTCAGTCCTGGAGGGAGGTGTCCAACAAAGGGACCCTTTTTCGAGCCATTCCAAGCCATACAGCTCTGATGTGCTCCCCCCACCAGGAATAGCTCCAAAATTGAACGGCTCCTTGCATGCCTCCCTCCAAGACTGACTGCTCTGCCCCCTTTAGCTATGCCACCAGCTCCCTCCCCCCACACCATGCTAAAGTATATTACCATTGCTATTTTCCACCACCCCTTATCTGCTCTGTAGGAACAAGATAAAATCTTCCAACCAGCCAGATAACGCTGGACCAGGGAGCAGTTTCCAGATGCTCCATTACCTTAAGTCAACATCGCAGCACAAGGATCCGACCTTGGATGCTCAGGAAGCACAAGGCACGGCGTGATCAATCAAGGAACCACTCACCATAACTATGGAATCTCTGTAGGATCAGGTTCTTCAAAACAGGTGGTTCTCTGCAATAAAACATAAGAGGAAGCAAAACCCTTTAGATAATATTTGACAGAGTTCAGGCTGTGGGCACCGACCAGAAAATCACAAGGTACTACCTGTCTCCGCCTGGTACGGGGAGCAGAGACCAAATGGCACAGGCTGCAGGAAGTGTGATACGCCTATAAAAAGTCTAAGAACACCCTAAGAACATTTTAACTGTATTTGTGTTTTAATTTGTATTTATTATGGACTTTTAATGATGTTTTATTGTTGTTAGCTGCCGTTGGTTCCCTTTTATTAGAGAAGAAAGGCGGGATATAAATGAAATTATTCAGTCATCATCATCTTTCTGATTGGGTGTCGTTCCCCAAAGGGTACCCCCCATGTCAAAATTTAATAACCAAAGAAGAACATTTTCTTTTATTGAACTTTTTAGTATATAAATATGCATATATGCCCTGCTGGCCACCCTCTTCAAGTGCCAATGACCAGACTCTCCAACTTCTGACCAAGTTTATTATGTGGGTCCTTCAGGAAAAAATAGAGCTCTACCCCACATCACCACATCAAGGTGATCTTTGGACCACATCAAAACCGTCACCTGAGCCATTTGAATATGCTTCGCAGGAACATCTCAGGCAATTTGAATGCAAATCTTTGCATGATTTGCAAAAAATGCAAATCTCAATGACGGGTCTTTGCAAGTTGCCCAAATGAGAAACAAATCAAGCATCTTGACACACTTGCAGGCAAAGGTACCATTTCAACAGACCCGATCCCAGGTTTGTGTCTTCACTGGGTCAAGCAGCAAGAAAGCAACCGACAGGTGATGCGTTCAGGGGTTCTGCCTTGATTGTTAGAGGAACCAGAAAAATGCCCTTTCAAAACTCACTTCCCCATAGGGAGATGTAGCCTGAACCCCTCCTTTCCCCCATCATATATATATATATATATATATATATATATATATATATATATATATATATATATATATATATATATATATATATATATATACACACATCTGGCTGAATATACATCTGCAGCCATTTTCTTGTATTCTTTTTCAATCAATCAACTGTATTTGCTTGAATATAATGTGCCATCGAATATAATGCATTCCCTATAATCAAAATATTACATTTACTCCATTCTAATTAACCTCAAATCTAATGCGCACCCTGATTTTGGAGACTGAATCTGGCTGAAAAATGTGAACATTATATTTGAGTAAATGTAGTATTTATTGTATAGTATCTGTCTATCTCTTCTAAAGTTGAGTTGTAAGCTTTTTGCGGACAAGGACACTTCCCCCTCTTACATTTTAATAAAGGGTGCAATCCTATGCCTATTTACTTATTATTATTAAGTAACCCCCAAACCCAGAGTAACTACGGGAGCACATAAGAGACTTTACGTGCACCCATAGTTATTGCACCACCTAGTAAAAACGTATGGAAAATTCATATTGGAATCTAGAGTAAGTTGTTCTTACATCACAGCAAGGACTCCCCGTAGTTACTCTGGATTTTGCCCTTAGTCTCATTGTATTCAATGGGGCTTACTCCCAGGAAAGTGCATTTAGGACTGCAGCCAAAATAACAGAGTTTATGTGGAAACCAGTGGCAGCTTCCTGTATATTATAATCCTGTATATGATTCATGGTCCCATGAAACTCAGGTCACGGGTAGCAACACTGAAATCTGAAGCTGTATTTCGAAACACAAGCTTGAACCCGCGCCAGCGTTACTAAGGTTTTTGCTTTGTTCCTCAGTGGTTCTCTTTTGTGCGGCTCTTACAAGACAACCCGTGGCAGAGACACAATTCAAGTGCATGCCTCGAGTTCAAGAGGTTTGCCTTAAACCAGTCACCTTCTTGCTGATATGAGTTCAGTTTTCTACTTGGAAAATTAAAGTAGAAGAACAAACCCTGTGTGGGTGTGTTAGAAAGTTTTTATTAACTAATTTCATTCATTCATTCATTCATTCATTCATTCATTCACTCATTCATTCATCTCTAATAGATCCATTTAGAGCACAATCCTAACCGTATCTACTCAAAAGGAAGCCCCATTGTGTTCAGAGGGTCTTACACCTAGGAAAGTGTCTTTACGATTCATTTATGTACATTTTTCTCACACACGCCTCCCCCCCAAACAAAGAGATGATGTGGCCCTCTTGCCCAAAGTTTTGGACACCCTTGTTCTAATGGATTCAGGGTTTAGAGTTTAGAAAAAATATTTAAAAGTTTATATTATTAAAAATATATTTAAAATATTAAAAAGTCTGAAAGTTAAAATATTAAAAAGTTTGAAATATTGAAAACTACTGAAAAGTTTGGAGAGCCCTGCTTCAGATCCCAAAACATACATGCAAAAAACAAACCAGGCTTTCCCCACTAAGCTTAGTTTAGCCATCCTTTCTTCCGACCACAGATTTTCAACAGGATATATTTGCACATCCCAAATTGAATTCAACCCAATCCTGTAGTCTTTTAAATTAATTCTGGGTACTGCACTTCCATCAATGTACCCAAAAAGGTCTCTAATGGAAATTTTTTCCCATCCCACTATTTTAAAAGTGTTTCAGTTCACTTTCCCGTTGCACAGGGAAAAAGATGAAACAACCTTTTGTGTGATATTTAAGACAAGAAAACTGGCTTATTAAAGTCTCCCAATTTTAAGACAGTTGCACCCAGAAAAACCTGTCTGACGAGGCAATTACTAACTAATAAACCAGCTGCTTAAGTAGGGTAAAGATCATAGATTCTATTTAAGAAAACTTAAGTATGGTAAGAAGTTCTGCAGAATTAATTTCTCAGCTTAGTACGGGGTCACCATATGTCATACAACAAGGCCAGGGTGATCAGGTGTACAGTGGTACCTCGCTTAACAAGCACTTTGCTTAACAAGCGTTTCACAAAACAAGCAAAAATTTCCAAGAAATCTTGTTTCGCATAACAAGTTCCACTTCACTTAACAAGCAAGTGTGCTATGGGCATGCGTGCTATGCAGCCATGATGCTCCGCACGGAGGCTGTTTAAAAGGGCTGTCGGCCAGTGCTGCTGCCTCTAACTGCCCCCAACTTGGGGGGCAGTTGCCTGGAGGTGACAGAGGCAGCTGCTCCTGACTGCCCCCAAGTGCCCCCACCGACCACCTTGAACCTCCAGCAGCAGCTCAGGCAAGCATCTTTGATTGCCATCTCCTAACTATGTCTACTCAGAAGTAAGCCCCATTGTGTTAAATGGGGCTTACTCTCAGGAAAGTGTCTTTGATTGCAGCCTAAGTAGACTTCATAGGATCATGCACATTGAATGCATGTTTTGAATTCAATTCCAGTGTTTGGTCATCATTTTTACATCCAGTTAATATTTTTATATGAATATTTTTGGGGTTGTGGAACTAACTGTATGAGTTTCAATTTCCTATGGAAAAATCTGCTCCACTTAAAGAGCATTTCACTTAAAGAGCATGCCTCCGGAACAAATTAAGCTCTTTATGTGAGGCACCACTGTACTCTTTTTCCAGGGCATGTCCTCTTTTTGAGCCTGATGTCCTGCAAAAAAAAAATTGTCGTATGACATATGCAAGTGTTCTGAATCTGTTCTAGGGGCCCGGGGAGCATTGCATCCTGTAGGACTTCATTTCCCTCTGGTTTGCACTGATTTTGCAATGACACCACAACAGAACAGGCACCACCAAGTCTTGATCACGGCCCTGACGTTTGTTTCTTTTACTGCCTGGAAAAGAAATCCAAACTCAGCAACTTTCCCTGAATGCCCGATTTCCAACTTGCTTTGCAGGGTTTATCCATCTAAATACTGTATGGGGAAAATCCATGGAACACGTCCACGTCCGCGTTGTTTGGTTAGCATAACTAATTCCTCTGGCTAGATCTAGTCAGTCTTTCCAAAGGCCATCTAAGCTCGACTCCACTAACTTCTCGTAAAAAAGCAAATCTACCAAATAAACTAACTCTCAGATTGAGTTCTGCGGACAGGACTGCAGCCTTAGGCTACAATCCTAAACACACTTTCCTGGGAGTAAGATCCATTGATCAAATGGGGCCTGCTTCTGAGTAGACACCGTTAGGATTGCACTCTTACAGCACAATCCTAACCATGTCTACTCAAAAATAAGCCCCACTGTTTTCAATGGATCTTACTCCCAGGAAAGTGTCTTGAGGATTGCAGCCTTAGTCCGGAACTGACCCACAACTTCTCCAAATCACAGCATATTCTTCTGTTCCCCAAACCAGCGTATCCCCATCCCTACATCCAGCATGATCACACCTGCATGAAAACACAGGCGCGGACAGACTCTGTCTGCACCAAAGCAAGACTGTTGTCCTTCTTTGCAAGCTGGATGTCCTTCAGTTGGAGACTCAGTATCTACAGTGGATTTATACAGTGGATCTATAGTTTCTATACAGTGGATCCTCTGTATAGGGGACCCCTTCCAGGACACCAATTGCTGCAGACCATAAGATCTGTGGAGGGACTATGCTGGCCAACCAAGACACAAAAGGATCCACACTTAAATATAAAAGTCATCCAATTTTAATTAAAATTAGATAAGCATAACAAGTTATAAAAATCATCCAATTTTAATTAAAGTTAGATAAGCGTAACAAGAGTTCACTTTCAAAATTTTATTTGTTTTTTGTTTGTTTATTTATTTATCCTGCCTTTCTAGGTAAAAAGGATACCCAATGTGGCTGTATTATATAAGTAATTGTACAGTATTGCCCTACACTCTTGAAAGACTTATCATCAGTCTTTAGAAATTAATTGCCCATGACTGAGCCCAGAGGCAAGGCTGGTGTTTCATTTGTTCTTTAGTAAGTACTGAGATAAAATAGATTTTAACTATCACAGATTGTATTAAGCAACATGCAAATTTTGTTGATATCCCTCCTGGAGTAATGTATCCGGTGGTGCTGGCTACAGCTAGCCATGACAGACAGAGCAAAGGACCCTATAGATTTTTTTTACTAGGGTATATGTCATCATTTTCTTAAGCACTTCTATAGACCCATCCTTAAATAAATCACCTTATGCAGGTCCATTATACTGATTTTTTTTAATCCATGGTGTGTTTCAGAACAAAATCCTAGCAGATAACAAGAGATTACATTGTGATTTTTATTTCTAGTGTGATCATATAGTGTGATATATACACACATACATATATAATCACACTATGGACAAAATCCAGAGTAACTACGGGGAGTCCTTGCTCCAGTGTAAGAACAATGTACTCTGGATTGCAATATGAATTTCCCATAGGTTTTCACTAGGAGGTGCAGTAACTGTGGGTGCACGTAATGCCTCTTATGTGCTCCCGTAGTTACTCTGGATTTGGGGGTATATAGATATAGATTAAGGCTGTGGGTGGCGCAGGCAGTTAAGACACTGTGCCTGTTAACCACCAGGCCAGGATTCGAGACCTGGGTCAGCCCCACAAGACAGGGTGAGCTCCTGTCCTTAGCCCAGCTCTGCGACGCCAGCTGGATCCAATCGTACTGGCTCTGCCTTTCCATTGGACTAATTCAGTGGCGTGGAGAGGGGGGGTCTGCTGCTTGGGTAACAGCCTATCCTCCATAACAGTCCAACCCAGGCTTTCGTGCTTCGCATGCAGCGCCGAGCACGATACCATAGTCTTTCAAAACTGATGGAGGCCTGCTTTTAGATTAAGGGTGCAATCCAGAGTAACTACGGGGAGTCCTTGCTTGGGAGTAAGACCAACTTACTCTGGATTGCAGTATGAATTTCCTATAGGTTTTCACTAGGAGGTGCAGTAACGATGGGTGCACATAATGTCTCTTATGTGCTCCCGTAGTTACTCTGGATTGTAGGGATAGATAGATGGATGGATGGATAGATAGATATACACACACATATACGAGCACCTGTCGGGAATGCTCTAGGATTTTCTGCTGCAGGCAGGGGGTTGGACTAGATGAGCTATTAGGTCCCTTCCAACTCTATGAGTCTATACACACACACACACCATATTTTGCGCCATCGAATATAATGTGCATCCCATACTTATAATCAAAACACTGTATTTACTCGATTCTAATTAACATCAAGTATAATATGCACCCTGATCTTGGAGACTGAATTTGACTGAAAAGGTGAGCGTTGTATTTGAATAAATAGAGTGTATATGTGTAAGTGTGTAAAATCACACTATATATGTTTTTCTTGGGCCAAGGCCAATTCAAGCTGGATAACAAATACGATGCCTGCAACTGCTTTTCACTTGGTTATATGTTTTTTAAAAGCTAGCAGGAGACAAGGTGAATTTGTCGTGATTTTCTTGCACACTCAAAAGGCTATAGAAACCAGAATGAAAAGGAGGTGGACAGAAAGGCTGGCCAATGCTTGGCGGTCCTGCACTGAATAAAATAAAATACTTTATTTATAGCCTACCTTTCCCTTAATGGACTCAAAGTGAGAAACGGACCCAAAAATATTTCCATAATTATAATTATGAGGTTTTTTTTGCTCACCGTCAGGTTGATGTTATTGCCTGGTTTGCTTTCTCCAAACATTGAGTCCATCCCAAGGATGATAACCACAGAGTATGCACGTCTACTAAGAAGTCCCATTCAAGTCAATGAGAAGGCGTGCACAGGATTGCAGCCGTAGACAGCCGTTATGGGTGAAATTGGTTGTTACATGTTAGGTGTAGACAAATTGCTCCCTAATTACTCTATCTGGAACGGCACGTATTTTCCAGAAATACCTCTGGACGTCCTAGGTCTTTGGAAGGACTCAATATTCAGATTGAGCTACCACCAGGTGGGTCGTAATTAACCAGGTAAGAATAACAATAATATTTCTGTGTTCTGGTTATTTTACAATGGAACAACAGTACATGTATTTGGTGAATTGTTTCAATGTGCATCCAGCTGCATCAGCCACCTGGGTAAGACTTGTTGGGGGGTTGGGGGCCCTTTGGTAAAGCTAGTGGAAGGACTGAAACCACCCACCTGACCCCAGATAAATAGGGGAGTCTCAGGGTGGTGGTTCCCAAGCATTTCAGCCCAGGACCCCCTTCTGAGAATGACAAACTGTCCAGGACCCCCTGGAAGTGCCATCATTTAACAGGAAGCAACATCAGCTGTGCAGAGCTTTCCATGTCGACTCGGAAGTAAATCCCATTGTGTTCAATGAGACTTCAACCCAGGAAAGCGTGAATTGCAGCCTGAGAGCCCAGTTCCAACTCTGCAGCACCCAGTGCCAGATTCCAAGAGGGCGACAAACCCAGGGGGTCCTGACCCCCACTTTGAAAACCACTCATGTAGAATTCCTCCCATGAAGTTTCCTGGGTAAACTTGGGCAAGTCACTTTTGCTCAGGTTTGCCTACCTCACTGGGTTGTTGTGAAGATAACAGAAGGAACTGATGGCATAGCTAGAGGGGAGCACAGCTCATGGGGGTGGGGGAGAAGAACTGCCTTGGGGAGTTGAGTCAGCATGGGAAAGGCAGGGCATATTATTATTATCATCATCAATATCAAAATTATTAATATTATTAATAAATTTACCTTACTCCCAGGTAAAGAGGTGAAGGAAGAGGTATATACTCTTGGTGACCACATGGATTAATGAGCTTTGTTTGTTTGTTTGTTTATTTAGGATACTCAAGAAAAATGTAGGACATGATTAAATAAAACCTAAAAACACCTCTAGATCTTGCTTTCATGTGGTTAATTCAAACACTATGGTTGCAATCCTAAACACACTTTCCTAGGAGTTAGATCCACTGAACACAATAGGACTTACTTTTGAGTAGACATGGTTAGGATTACACCCCAAGTTACTTATTAAATAATTTAATAGTATCTGTTTTATAAGTTACAAGAAGGCTACAGGCTGCCTGCTCACCAGGAAAAGGAGGACAAGGAAGATTTTTTTCCCAGGACACAAGGCTTTAAAAGGGGATGTGTCCTGGAAAAAAGAGGACAATGAAGATTTACCCCAGGACACAGGTCCCAAAAAGGAGAACATGTCCTGGAAAAAGAGGACAAGGAAGGTTTACTCCAGGACACAGGGCATGTCCTGGAAAAGGAGGACAGCTGGGTACCCTGGCTAGACTGCAATCCCCTGGGGCAGAGCTGGGAATTTCCCTGCAGAGGGAGGAGGCAGCTGGGCAGCCTTTTAAGGAGTGGATCTTCCTCTTCCTCTTCCTCCCCCCCCCCAACCCAGAGGGGGTCCTTCCCCAGGAGTCCCCCCCACCCCCTGCATGGAGGCTGTCTGGAAGGAAGGGGGTCCCTGCAGGCTCACCTGTGCGCAGCAAGCCAGGAGCTCCTTCTCTGCGCCCTCCCAGGATCATATGGGGCAAGACCTGCCCTGCCCAGCCCAGCCTGGATGGGAAGATCCTGCCTCTCCCTGCAGGGCAGACCCAGCTCTGATGGGAACGCCCAGGAGGGGAAGGGAAGGGAGCCCAGCCACAACCCCAGCCCCTCCCAAGATCTCCACCACCCAGAGCCCCCTCCTACCCAGGTCTACCCAGGAGTAACTCCAGGGTGAGCACACCTCCCCCCTTTCCAGGACATGTCCCCTTTAAAGTCTGGGGTCCTGGGGTAAAAATCTTCCTTGTCCTCCTTTTCCTTCTCAGCAGAAAAATTAAAGGTAATCAGTTATGAGCACATTCCTAACTACTCAAAAGTAAACCCCATTGTGTTCAGTGGGGCTTACTCCCAGGAAAGTGACTTCAGGTTTGCAGCCTAAATGTAACAGTTTCAAATTTAATAAGTAATATAGAGCACAATTCTAACCATGTCTACTCAAAAGTAAGCCCCATTGTGTTCAGTGGGTAGAAATCAAATAAATTTTTAAGTAGGCCTAGAAATAAATATTTATTAATAATTAAACCTGAAAAAGGCCATGAAACATTGATCTTCCTATATTTGAATAAGTTTACAAGTTGTTGGAGCTGAACTCTTTGCAGGGTAATGAGCAGCTTTACTGTGCAGTCTGAAGCTTTACTGTGCAATCTACTCAAAAGTAAGTTTTGTGTTCAATAGTGTTTACTCCCAGGAAAGTTTGATTAGGATTGTAGCCATAGTAGCTGATTTTTAAATAGGCTCAGGGCAAAATCCAGAGTAACTACAAGGAGTCCTTGCTCCGGTGTAAGAACAACTTACTCTGGATTCCAATATGAATTTCCCATAGGTTTTCACTAGGTGGTGTAGTAACTATGGGTGCACCTAATGTCTCTTATGTGCTCCCATAGTTACTCTGGATTTGGGGGTCAGAGCTAGTTATCTGATCTTTCCTCACCATCACAAATCAAATCATGACCCACCAATGGGTCCCAAACCATAGCTGGGGAACCGCTGACCTATTGGAAAATGATTGCTTTCCCCCACTAAAGAGAATAGGGCACCATTTTGGAAGGTGCTGCTTTGCCCCGATAAGTGGGTCAATCCCAGTGGAACCATCCGGCCATAAATTCCCCCGTAAAGCTCAATGGTGCATTTAAGAGGCACTAAATGTCCCATGCTTAAAAGCACAAGGAGCTCCCAAGTGCAAGAAGCTGGTATCAAAAATAGAGACAAAATCAAAAACAGCTATTGCAACAGTATAACAATAAAACAATATCGTGATACAAATATGCATCACCATCCAAAGAAAAGCGGGTGATTTTTAAAAAGTTGATCCCAGTGCTAAAATGTACGTAAATCACTGGATTACAATCATCCCCTGGTACCTGCTGATCCATTTATTTGCAGAACTGCTTCTTTAACCACTGAGCCAAGCAATGTTTACAAGTATCCCTCCACTTTCAGGTTTACTTTTTGATGATCCACTCTTTCAACACCCAGAACTCTTTCAATTATACCCAGAACTCATTCATTCAATGCATGTTCCACTCTTTCAACCTCTTTCTGCTGTTCTAAAGGCCAAAATTGCCCTCCATGTTGTCGCTCCTGATGCCATCCCATTCCTTTAACTAGAATCCTTTTACAGACATCTTTATGGGGCAGCAGGAATTTGCAAGATCAAAGGGGCATCTGCAATTTGCTACCAAAAAAAGCATTGGAAGCAACACTTACAAACTAAAAAAGATGGGGTTCCACTTTTCAGCGGTTTTCACTATTGGACAGTGCTCCGGTCCCTGCTGCATATAATAATTGGAGGATTCCTGTACACTGTATAAAACCTACAATAAAATGACTCCTGGAACATTTTGAATCCAAGGATGAGAACCTGAGTCAGACAAGGGCGCCACCAGGGTTTGCATCAGCTGGTATGGGGGTCAGCACATCATCCCTGTAGTGCACATTCACGACCTTCGCACATGCGCATTGCATCTCTGAAGCCTCCAGCCTTGAATGACGGCCTGCCCTTTGTCAATCAGGGCTGGAGACTTCAGAGACCCAGTGCACATGCACGAAGGTTGCACATGCATGATGTGCATCAGACCTCTCCAGCCTTGCAGTAGGCAACCTGGAGTTGCACTAGGCTGGAGTGGTCTGATGCACATGTGTGACCATTGCATGCATACACTAATCATCTCCAGTCTAATGATAGCCACATCTGCTCATCACTAGGTTGGAGAGGTCTGAGAGTGACGTGCCAGAGAGGGGTGATGCACTGGAAGGGTTTGACAAATCCCTCTGGTGCGTCACCCACCTGTGGCATGTCACCCAGTATGGACCGCACCAAGCGCATCCTCTTAGCAATGCCCCTGGAGACATTTTTATTGACTTGTATATACTCAAATCAGGACTGTCAATGATTTGGACATTGACTTGATTCTGATGTCACTGATTTGGATGCTCTGGATAAGATTTATTTTTTTATTTATTTATTTTATTTATATCCCGCCTTTCCTCTCCTACAAGAGGGAGCCCAAGGCGGCTAACAAACAGGATAAAACACCATTAAAATCGAATTATACATATATATCGAATTATAAATATTTTTAATATAAATATAATTAAAAAACAATTAAAATACAATTAAATTTAAAAAGCTCAAAACAATTAAAACAGACTAAAAACATAGTTAAAAACAGTAAAAAAACAACGATAAAACAATAAAACTGCCCCCCAACTTATGCCCCATTTAAAATGCTTTTTTAAAATAAAAGGTCTTAAGGCTCTGCCTGAAGCTCTGTATTGAGGGAGCTTTCCTCAGTTCTAAGGGGAGGGAGTTCCAAAGCCGGGGTGCCACCACCGAGAAGGCCCTATCTCTGGCCGCCACCCCTTTCACGTCTTTAAGGGCGGCACAGTCAGTAGGGCCCCTTCAGATGCCCTTAGGTGACGGGTCGGATTGTAAAGCAGAAGGCGGTCCCTCAGGTACCCTGGACCCGAGCCGTTTAGGGCTTTAAAGGTCAGGACCAGCACTCTGAATTCAGCCTTGAAACGAATGGGCAGCCAGTGTAGTCGCTGAAGCAGTGGCCCTACAGAGTCGAACCGACGAGCCCCAGCAGCCACACAGGCCACCGCATTCTGAACTAGTTGAAGTTTCCGGACCATCTTCAGAGGCAGCCCCACGTAGACCGTGTTACAATAATCTAGTCTCGATGTCACCAGGGCATGGGTCACCATGGCCAGATCCAAGCGACTCAGGTATGGTTGCAGCTGGCGGATCAGCCGAAGCTGAGCAAAGGCTCCCGTGGCCACAGCCACCACCTGGGACTCCAGCAGCAGCTGCGAATCCAGGAGAACCCCCAAGTTGCGAACCTGCTCCTTCAGAGGGAGTGCAACCCCATCCAGAACGGGATGATATTCCAATCCCCAAGTCGAGGACTTCCGGACCAGGAGAACCTGTGTCTTATCAGGATTTAATCTCCGCTTGTTCACCCTCATCCAGTCCCCCACTGCCTCCAGACAATGATTCAGGACTTCAACCGCCTCCTTGGACTCAGGAGGAAAGGAGAGATAGAGCTGGGTGTCATCAGCCTACTGGTGACACCTCACTCCAAACCTCCGGATGACCTCTCCCAGCGGCTTCACGTAGATGTTAAATACGTGCATGGGGGATAGAATGGAACCTTGTGGCACCCCGCACCGAAGAGGCCAGGGTGCCGAGCAAACATCCCCCAGCACCACCTTCTGGGACCGGTCAGCCAGGAAGGAGCAGAACCACTGCAAAACAGTGCCTCCAATCCCCAACCCGGCCAACCGACCCAGAAGGACACCATGATCGATGGTGTCGAAGGCTGCCGAGAGGTCCAGCAGGACCAACAGGGTTGCACTCCCCCTGTCCGTTCCCCGGCGTAGGTCATCCACCAAGGCGACCAAGGCAGTCTCTGTCCCAAACCCCGGCCTGAAACCAGATTGGAAGGGATCCAGATAATCAGCTTCATCCAGGACCCTCTGAAGCTGGGACGCCACCACCCGCTCGACCACTCTGCCCAGAAATGGGATGTTTGAGACTGGCCGATAGTTATTTAGGTTTTTAGGGTCCAGGGAGGGTTTTTTTCAGGAGGGGGTGAACCACTGCCTGCTTTAATGCAGAAGGCAACATCCCTCCCTCAGAGAGGAGTTCACCACCCTCCCTGTCCATTCGGCCAGTCCATCTCGGGCCAGTCTGATTAGCCAGGCTGGGCAAGGGTCCAGCGGGCAAGCAGATGGGGCAAGATGCTTGAATGAGTCAAGTCAAAGATGGTGAGGATTAGGGATTTCCCAGTGGATTTGCCCATCTTTGCAGTATACTTTAAGGGGAAGGGGGAAATCCAAAAATTAATAGCAGTGTACACCAGTGGCCTCCAAACCCTTGGCCTGATGTGGTTTGCAGTAAGCCTCTAACCAGCAGATTGACATCTTCTGGTTCCCTAAAAGCCTCTGATCCAGTTGATTAAATACAACCGGAGCGGTGATGGTGGGATGCAGGTATTTAAGTGTGTTAAGGGGGGGTCCATTTAAGTGTGTGCTTTATTTCTGTGCTATGTGTTGGTACGTGAGAAATCCAGGAAATTTGATCCCATTGATTCATTAATCTAAATTCCAACTCTAGTCTGGTTTATTTAAATTTTATATTTAAATTTTTTTCCGGTCCTCGACACTATGATGTGGCCCTTCCGGCCAAAATGTATACAGATTCTAGGTTTAGGGCTGCCTTTATCTCATATGGCCCATAAGAGGGCAGTCTCGGCCCACAGTTTGCCATGACTTTGTTTGCAAAATGCTGATCCTGATGGAAAGTTTGATCAATAAAGAAACAGCCACAGATTTTGCTGAACGTCTTATTTCCGGTAGTAGGATGAGAGCCTCATACTAAAAAAAACTTACAGAATGGATTTTCTGAGCCCAAGCAATAGGGAAGATCCCTAATTTTTTTGGATTAAATTAATCAAATTAAATTTTTGAATAAACTTGCAAAATTAAAATTAAAATGAGGTGGGTGTTTTGTTTTGGTGTTATAAATGGAATTAAAAACCTGATGAAGAACAAATTTTTTTTAAAAAAACTTTTAAAGCAAACTTTCTTAATCAGAATTGTCTGAAATTTGGGCTGCAATCCTAAACACACTTTCCTGGGAGTATTGGCAAAATCCATAGCAATGAAGGGTCCACGCGGTTACGTCACCCTAGTATTATCTTATGGAAAGTGCTCCGGAGCAAAGGGCTTAATTTGACTTTAGGATATGGGCCCAAGACCAATTCAGTACAATGGAGCTTACTTCTGAGTAGACAAGGTTAGGATTGCAGCCTTGGGCATATAACATTACATGCAAAATTGTATGCAGAATTGTCTGCAGAGCCAGCAAAGGAAGACAGACAGATCATTATTGCAAAAGACCAACTGAGCCCCAGACTCCTAAAAACTGAGGACACCCAAGAAAAATGTAGGACACAACAAAACAAAAGAAAATGACTCATATATCATGATTTCATGTGGTTAATTTAAATACTGTATTATTTCATATTAAATTTCAATATTGCAATATATTGAATTTTATACTTCATATAAATTTCCATAATTTCTTAATTACAAGAAGGTTACATGCTGCCTGCTCCCAAGGAAAAGGAGGACAATGAAGATATTTTTTTCCCAGGACACAAGTCTAAAAAAGAGGACATGTCCTGGAAATGATGGACATATGGTCACCCTGGTTCATGTGTCACTGTCTTTTACGACTCCCACCCCCAAATCCAGAGTAACTACAGGAGCATGTGAGAGACTTTACGTGCACCTGTATTTACTGCACCACCTTGTGATAACCTATGGGAAATTCATATTGGAATCCAGAGTAAGTTGTTCTTACACTGGAGCAACGACTCCCCATAGTTACTCTGGATTTTGCCCCTAGTGTTCTGTTTGTTGAAGTGGTTAATGCACTGACAGTCAGTGCAATCCTATTCATGTCTACTCAGAAGTAAGTTCCATGGAGTTCAATGGAAAGTGCTCTTCGGATTGCAGCCAGAAAGAGGAGTCCTGGAGGAGCTGCCCAGAGGTGAGCACAGTCTGTTCTGGCCAAGAGGCAGGTGGGGCTGGGCAGGCAAAGGATGTTTGTTTTCACAGTGAGGAGCATGACCTACTTGGAAATCTGGGGAGGAGAAGGAGAAACAGCGACAAGAAATCTGGAAAGACATGGTTACTTGGAAGAAAACCCTCTGGAGCAGTGATTCCCAAAGTGGGCGTCGGAACGCCCTTGGGGGGTCACATAAAGCTGGGCACCACTGCCTTGGAATACGACACTGGGCACTGCCATCGTGGAACATGGCACACAAGTTGCAGGGCATATTTCCCTAGGAGTATGGGCAAAATCCAGAGTAACTACGAGGGGTCCTTGCTCCGGTGTAAGAACAACTTACTCTGGATTGCAATATGAATATCCCATAGGTTTTCACTAGATGGTGAAGTAACTACGGGTGCACGTAAACTTACGTGCTCCTGTAGTTACTCTGGATTTGGGTGTTACGTCTCATTGATTGAACGGAACACAACGGGACTTACTTCTGAGTAGACATGGTGGCACTCTGGCATCACATGGATGTCACATCCTTTCTGATTTGATGGCCCTGACATCATTTTCAGTTCCATGGGGTCTCAGATAGATTGCCATTCTCAGAAGGGTGACCATATGCCATAACCCCAAAAAAGGTCAAGGCCCATAAAAATGTAGGACACCCAAGAAAAATGTAGGACATGACAAAATTAAAACTGCAAACATTCATAGATATCACTTTCATGTGCTTAATTTAAACACTATATTCATTATTATATTCATTATATTATTCATTTCTGAAGGATTTCCGCTCTGCCTTTCTCTGTGATGCAGACCCAAAGTGGCTAAAATGTAATAAAAACAACATCATAATAAGTAACACGATAAAACATTATTCATTACATTATTATTACGAGCAAAATGTACCCATTTTGTGGGAGTAAAATACCCCATCTTGTGCCATCTCCCTATTGTGCATCATCCACCCCATGTGCATCATCCCCCATGCGCAACATCTCCCATGCATATCAAAATCCCATGCGCATTACCCTCCCATGTGCATCAACATCCCATGTGCATCATCCCCCAATGTGCAACATCTCCCATGCACATCAAAATTCCATGTGCATCACCCCCATGTGCATCAACATCCCAGTGCACAGACATGTGTACATCACCTCCATACAACACCATTGGAACAGAAAGACTGATGAGATGTGCTGGCCTGGCTTAGAATTGCACTCTGTGTTTTTTAGCATATTTTTTATTTTATGTTGTTAGCTTCCTCGAGTACCTTGTCAGAGAAAGTCAGGATAAAAATACTACAATATAAATGAATAAATAATAAAAATAAAAGAATACAGTGTCCCTTGTTATCCACTACAGTTCTGTTCCAGAAGCAAGATCAAAACAATCTGGAAAAATAAAAAAGAAAACTATGGAAAAATAGGTTTAAAGGCCCACATTTTAGGTTTCTTGCTCCTCTGTTGTGCCGAATTGAATAAGGTACTCAATTCAATATTTTCAGTATTGGATGCAATTTCAACATTACTCAATATTTTCAGGGGTTTGATTCTGGGACTGAAGAATGGAATGACTGCCTCTCTACAACAGTAAGAAAATCAGTTTTTAAAAACTGATCTGCAGTGGCCGTTTATGTTGAGTCAAATCTGTGTATAAAAAATCCATGTAATACTGTAAAAAACAATAAAATATTACAAAATAAAAATGGTAAAATAATGATTATTAAAAATAAGAAAACTACACATCGGCATCCTTCAGTTTCGGAAGACTCTGGTATCGTGCTTTGATTGGAGGTCCTGAAACAACATCTAGTGTGGCTAAAAAGGCCAATTCAATAAGAAAACTATACATACTAAAAATAGTAAAATAATGATTATTAAAAATTAAAAAACTATAAATATAAATAATTGTAAAATAATAATTGAAAATAAGAAAACTATAATTATAAATAAAATTGTAAAATAATGATAATTAAAAAACTATAATTATAAATAAAATTGTAAAATAATGATAATTAAAAACTATAATTATAAATAAAATTGTAAAATAATGATAATTTAAAAACTACAATTATAAATAAAATTGTAAAATAATGATAATTAAAAATAAGAAAACTTGTAAAATGATGATAATTAAAAATAAACTATACGTACAATAGAATACAATTATGCATGAATAATTGTATAATAGAACAAAATAATATGAAATATATATAATATAAATAAAAATATATAATATATAAATATTTATAAATAACATAAATATATTTATAAATAAATATATCATATATATAAATATATTATATATTAATATATAAATAAATATTATGAGTAAACTATTGGAATGAAGGAGGACCCACCTGGTGGGTCCTGACCCACTACCTTTGGAGCTGTACCCCTCCCCCTTCTCAGCCAGGTCTTCTGAATGAGTCCCCCTCCCCTTTCCCGCATGGCCTTCTGGGCCTTGTAGTCCAGCTTGTGTCCTGCACTCTGGCCAGGCAGAGTGGAAACTACACTTCCCAGAGTGCTTCGGGGCAGTGTAACGTCCACTGCAATTTGAAAAAAAGAAGGCGAAGAGCCCAGCTGAGCCCTGGGAGGAGGAGGAGGAGAGAGAAGAGGTGGGGGAGGGGAAAGGAGGAGGGGGGAGGGGTGCTCAGCTCCTGGAAGGGGGCAAAGGATGCTGGGGATGCTGGTCCAGGGACTGCTTGAAGACCCTCTGCAGGGTCAGCCAAGTCCAGGGAGGACAAGGCCTGTGTCCAGGGAGGGGGCAGAGAAGGGGTTAAGGGGAGGGGGGAAGGAGGGAGGAGGAGGAGGGGGGAGGAGAGAGGAGGAGAGAGGCCCCTCCTTCTCCCCCCCCCCAGCCAGGACTTCCTGTGACAGTTCAGTTCCTGGTGCTGGCAGAGACTGGGAGGAGGGAGGCTGCCAGGCTGGGCCCCTTGGTGATGCTCTGGGCCTCCAGGCCCCCACCATGCCTCCCCTGCCACTTGGTAGCCATGCAGCCCTCAGAGGGGCTGCTACACTGTGGCCAGGACAGGTAGCAGCAGCAGCAGGAGGGATACATACTTGCTCTCCTGCCTCAGGGGGAGGGGGGTCTGGCTTGCTTGGGGCTCCCTCAGGCCTGGGAGGCTGCACTCCTCTGACTGGAGCTGCCCCAGGGAGGGAAAGGGGACCCTCACTCTCTGTCAGGTGCCTCACTCACCCAGTCCTCCCTTGTCCTTTCTGGACCTTTGGAAGGGGAAGGGAGGAAAGAGTGGCCTTGGTTTTTATGGGGAGTGGGGTTGGGGAGGGGACCCTAGGTAAGGCAGAGCTTTCCCTCCTGGGTCTTTTGAAGGGAGACAAGTGAGCCTCCTCACCAGGGTCCTTTAAAGGGACTCTGCCTTCTTTGACAGGAGGCAGGTGAGGCTGAACCTCCCCTCTGGAGTCTTTTGAGGGGAGGCAGGTGAGGCTGAGCCTCCCCTCTGAAGTCTTTTGAGGGGAGGTAGGTGAGGCAGAGCCTCCCCACCAGGGTCCTGTGAAGGGACTCAGACTTCCCTGCCTCCCCTCAAAGGAGTCTGCCTCATTTGAGGGGAGCCAGGTGAGGCTGAGTCTCCCCACAATCGTCCTTCGAGGGGAGGCAGGTGAGGCTGAACTTCCCCACCAAGGTACTTTGAGGGAACTCTGCCTCCTTTGAGGAGAGGCAGGTGAGGCTGAGCCTCCCCAGTGGGGTTCTTCAAGAGGAGATCAGTGAGGCAGAGCCTCTACTGTAGGCTTTTGAGTGGTCTCTGCCTCTTTTGAGGGCAGACTGGTGAGGCATAACCTCCCCAATGGGGTTCTTTGAAAAACACCCACTGTTATATGAGGTGAGGCAGAGCTTCCAGCTTGAGTCTATACCTGTGTTGGGAGTGCTTGGGTGCCTCACATGGCAGTGGCACTCCTTGAAGGACTCTGGTGGGGAGGCTCTGACACACCTATCTCCCCATCAACTTACATCCCTAGTGGGGTCCTGCACAGCACTGGGAGGAGAGCCAGTTGGGGAGATTTTCTTCATCATCTCCTCTTCCTGACACTCATCTTAATTGCCATGCCCTAGAATGGGGTTGGTCATAGAACCTTCTCACCTCCTGTCTCTTTCTCTCCCCAGGTCTGAAGAAGAATCCCCTCGCTTGTCCTTCCAGGACCAGGAGTTATTCAAGCAGCACTTGACCTACAGAAGGAAGAAACATCCCTGGCACCTTCAATTGCTGCAAAGGGATGAATTAATCTTGTCTTGGTTCAAGACGTGAAGAGTTGTGTGTATTTATATATATTTAAGGAGGAAAAAAAGAAACATTATTTAGGGGCGGGAATTTTCACATCCAGCTTGGAAGGTGGAAGAGTCCAGGTGACCTCCATTGGAAACAATGAAGAAGTTTTTTGACTCTCGACGAGAGCAAGGGGGATCCGGAGCTGGTTCTGGGAACATTGGTGGGAGTGGGAGCACTGGACCAGGGAGTGGATATGTAGGCCGGGTCTTCAACATCGGCAGGCATCAAGTGACCGTGGATGAGGTCTTAGCAGAAGGTAAGACAATGCTGCTTTTGGATCTTCATTCATCCTCTTGGTATCTTCTTGCTTAATAGTTGCAGAATCTGAACTCGTGTCCTCATGCCTTGTCTTTCCCCATGTGATCGGGAGATCACACTGCTACTCTCTATTTTTGATTTTTTAATTGGTACAAATAATTTTTGAAAAGCCTAGATGGTCTCATCTGAAAATTATGAGACAATAAACATAAAGCAACACAGAAAATCACAAACCAATGATTGGGATTAAATGCATACTCAAATATGAATGGAAACATTCTTTGCATTGAAATTATGTAATGTGCTGTGCTGCATTGATGCCAGTATTAATGGGGGCAGAGGTTGTTGTTGCTGTCCAGCATTTTTTTTTGTTTTTTACTACCGTAAGTAAAAGGCCGACTTCCAGTGCAATCCTAAGCATGTCTACTCGGAAGTAAGTTCCACTGTGTTCAATAGGACTTACTCCCAGGAAAGTGCCATTAGGATTGCAGACTTCATCATGGCAAATTTCTGATGCATTTCCGGTATATGTTATTGGAGCAAGGCATGCTGGTGTGAGGTGTGTGTGATGGATTGTGGCCTGCAGTTATCTGGGCTGCAGTTTTAATGGTTGCAAGATGTTTAGAAATGCCCTGTACTCTCTACCCCATAAAGGTTGCAGTGCAGAAAGCCAGCAACCTTTTTCTCCCAGCTGAATTGGTGCAGCCTAGTCAGGATTTTAAGATGTCCTATGCTTTCTAAGTCAGGAAATCCGTCCCGTGTGTGTCTCTCTCTTCCCCTTTGCTTACAAAAAATATATGTAGGTTTATGTAACCTTATATTTGACCTTTGGAATGCTTTTCTTCCCTTTCCGCCTGTTTGGGCCAAGAGTTTGCACAGCATCTCTGTTAATGGTCAAAAATGAGAGTTTAGGCTTTATCACACATTGCATAAGACTGGAGAGAGAATCTGGCTAATAGAAATGGATGCACAAATTTATGACTTTCTGGAATCCCATTGCAATAACCATTTTATGGGATTGCCACGCTGAAAGGGTGCATGTATTCACAGAAAGCTGTTTTCATTCATGGGAGAAGGGCTTGAAATACGTCTTTCTATTAAAGCACCGAGGCTGGTTCTGATGCTGGCTAATCAGAATTTTGCTGGTCCTTGTAAATTTACACAGACATCAGGAGAGTGGGCAGTTGAACAGCCTATATCTCTTTCCAAAATAACAAAGTGAATTTTTTAAAAAGCCTGGCACTTTTTTACCTGGGCTTGAACCGGTGCCTGTTTTGTCTTAATTTTGGACAAGGCCAAGTCTATGCAGAGATCTAAGACTATGCTACAAATAGGTTGAGGATGGCTTTCTCTCTTCCTACGTAAGTGAATGCAGGAAACGAAAGGCCTGCTTTGAAGATGATTAAATAACTTGCCGGCAGAGCCTCCCTGTGATGCTGACATGAGCAGAGAATGATCTGCTCTCTGTACCGATAGATTCTTCTCCTCTTGTGTTGTGCCTCTCGGTGGCAGTGGCATCGCCCATTCCTTATTGTCCGGATCTCTTGTGTTTCTCAAAGGTGTAAAAGTGCATGTTATGACAGATGCTTGGCTGAATCCAGACCTTGACACTGAGTTCTGGTTGAGTAGAGCGGAAAGGCAACCCACAATAAATGCCCCAAAGTGGGCCTTGGGGACTGTAGAAGTGGTCCCAGGGGAGGGGAGCAATGATGTACCAAAACTGTGCAGATGCTCAGAACAACGTTGAGGGGTTCAAAGGGTGCAATAGCAACCAAGCTGTCCTGTCAAATGTTAGCTGTCCTTCCATGGAGAAGGCAAATGGATCATAAAGAGTTTATGCTTTTTCTTATCTAAGGACTTTTTTTTAATAAAAAAACATAACTCAACTAAATATCTTTGCCATTTACAGGGCAGTAGTTCTGGCATTTAGGGATTAGGATGTGCATCTTATAGCTTCTGCTGGTTCAGCCTTTTTGAAATGGCTGTATCATCTATGGAAAGCCACAGACCCAGAGGACAGTCATTCAAATTGAGTGTTGGAAGAGTTGGAACAGATCGGTAGGGAAATAATTATCTTTTATTTCCTTACCCTTTTGTGTAAGATTTCTGTGGAACTCCTTGCTACAGGATGCTTGTGAAGTCACCTTGGCCGAGATCCTTTCAAAAGGGGATTTGACAGAGCAGAAGTCCATTGCAGGTTATAAGCCATGATCGGTAAATGAAACTTCCTGATTCTGGAATTAGGCTCCAAATACAAAATAAGCTCCAGAAAGGAGTACAAAATATAGAAATCTGGTTGTCTTGTGTGCTCCAGTGGTAGCACACTATGAGGTGTATGAACCTGGGCTAAACAAGCCTTTGGCCTGATCTAGAGGGGTTCTTCTTATGCTTTTAAAAGCAGAGGAGGTCATGATAGAGGAGGAAATTGACATTTTCCTCATGTGGTGAGGATGGATAGGGTATTTAAGGCCCCAATGTATCATCTGTAAAGGCTTTAACCTGCTATTATTAGAATTTATATTGCTTTAAAAAAGTTTGCAGTTTACAAATAAATAAATAAAACACTGAGCTGGGGTAAAAAGGGACAGCTACCCCCAAGCTAAGTGTAAGAAGAGCACCTCATTTAAGTGTGACTCTTGCCCAGTTTGCAACAGTTAGTGTCATAAGTGCTGTACAGATGGCTTTAATTTGTTGGATGTGAATGCAGAAATTGTGGGTTTGAAACTGATGGGCCATCACAGATTGAGTGGTCTCTGAGTTTTCGTTCATTATCTGCTACAAACTCCTTGTTTCCCTAATCCATATGTATCGATGAGGGTTATAAAACCAAAACATGCGTGTAACAGAATAAAAACTCTGATGAACCTCACAAGGAATAATTAAACCATGATGGTGCCTTTTTATGTAGTTTTTAGAAAGCATCCTCTACATTATTTCGATAGTCCTGCATGGGAGACCAGTTCCACTTGCTAAAGCTCCCTTACATTTCCAGTTGAATGTTCCCATACAACAGATAAAAACTGGAAGACCATCCAGTAAGCATGTGACGGAGGTTATGTTTGAAATGAACACTAGCTTGGCCCATCTAGAGACCTACCCCCAATCCAGAGTAACTACAGGAGCACGTAAGAGCCTTTACGTGCAGCCGTAGTTACTGCACCACCTAGTGAAAACCTATGGGAAATTCATATTGGAATCCAGAGTAAGTTGTTCTTATACTGGAGCAAGGACTCCCCATAGTTACTCTGGATTTTGCCCTTAGCCTGGCTTCCAACAAGATTTAGCATCAGATTTAGAGTTGGCTCTTGTTTGGGGAACCATCAAGGACAAATGTTGCCTGGTTGTCTGCCACACCTTGCTGTAGTTCGCAATGGGACATTGGAGGGAGAAGCTGATCTGAATGAAAGGAGGCCACAAACTGTTCTCCAAAGCTTGCCATGAATGAGGAAAAGGTTGCTCAGCATATGGTATGCTTGCCATGAGGCTGAGTCATTTGGCCTGGGATCGTGCTGCAGAAGAGGATGTCCTGTTCTCTCAGTCAAAAAACAAAAACACACACACACAACAAAAACACACCTGGTGTAGTAATAAAAGGTCTCAGTAGTGATGCCTTTGATGGGATTGGGAAGGGAGAAGCATGTTTGTGGGGCTCATCTGCTGCATACACCCACTTCTTGCCCCAGTACTCTTTGCCCTGTCATTAGAACCTTGTGCTGGTTGAGCAGGACTGCAGAGTGCCTGCTTGGTGCAATCAGGTGTTCATGTTCAAGGTAGTTTCTGTTTCAGTTAGGGTTGCCATGTCCCCAAAAAGGAACAATCCTGATTTTGGGGGATTGTGTTCACATACTGGCAAATGGGACAGAGTCCTATCCTGATTTTGTGGAAGAGAATTATGGCAACCCTAGTTTCAGTAAACTGGAATTTTTCATTGTAGTCAAATTTTGCACTGTGTTCCGTGGAAGACTATTTCATGATGTGGACCCAACAGACATCTGTACTCACCACTTCATTTGAGTTAGCTCCACACCTTTCCTAAGAGACTTTGGGGCCAGATCTGAGACAGGATGCCACTGGGTCAAACGACAGCAGGGGAAGCAAGGCAGTAGCACAAGCTGCGGATATATCTGGGGAGGTACTGAGCTATAGGCCATCTCCTCTTTCAGCTTGAGTCACAATCAAAAGATCCTGTCCTTCATTTCCTGTAGACAGTTTAAAGGTTGCAACAATGATCTCTTAAAAACAAATTAATTTTATTTCAGTATTGTTTTCCCACCTTTCTCATAGGGACACAAGGCAGCTAGCTTCAAGGAGGCTGGAGTTATTATTAGCCACAAAAATAGGTGGGAGAAAATGGATTTTTTTTTTCAAGGATTGCAGAGTTTTCCAAAAGTTAGAAGTGCAGAAAACAGTGTTACATATTTTTCCTTAAAATTTACATTAGAATTATCAATTATAATCATTTTATAAATGTGTACCAGGTAGGTGATACAGGTGGTATAGTCAGAGCAGATAAAGCCAGATCATTATCCATGCCCACTCATTAAATAAAAGAAAACAAAATAAAAAAAGATTTGATTTAGCCACAGATTTGGGGTTTTTATTTTTCTAAGGAGATGTGCATCTTTTTTAATGAGATGAGCAGAAGATGCTGTTCTTGTTTTTATGTTGTTATCGCCATGTTCTCTTGCCTCTGGCCATGATGACAAAGTGGAACTCTCTAATGTACACAGGGTTCTCCTGGTACTGAATGTGGGAACAAAAGACTGTGGCATAACCAAGTGATTCTGGCTGGCACATTGGAAGGATGACACCAACCATTCTGTCTCTTCACTGGTTGTGTCCATTGCCTCCCTGCTTCGAGATCTTTGGAGAAATGGGCCAGGCACAGCCTCCCCAATCCTTGGAAGAGCTTGTAAGGTCTTAAAATACCCCATGGAAATTTTTTTGCCTATGAAGGCCATGCCTGCTTTGGACAGGAGGCACAACAATGGTGGGCATGGCAGCCCAGTGGTTGAGGGAAGGCAGTACTGGGGTGAGGATTGCTGCTAGCCAAAGAAATGAGAAAGATTCTTGCCATCATAGCATCCCAAAGGCACTTGCCTGGTTGAATTGGAATTATGGTGTGGATGATCGCTGGCATAATCCTGCACATTCTGACCTCACTCAACACTTTAATTGGAGCATCCCATCCACCTTGCATCTGTGGGCAGAACTTCAGTTGGGAACTTCTTGATACTGACCCCATTGTCCTTTTCTGGGTTACTTCCTTCCCCTCCTCTGTACTCCAAACCTTCATGAAAAGCGCAGGTGCTTTTTAAAATTGCTATCACCATGTCATGAGTTGCATTTGACCTAGATTTTTATGTCGCTCCCATTTCCTGGTAAGTCTCAAGCGATGCTGTAGCTGAAATAGGTGGGGTGAGAGGAACAGGATTTATCTCTCCATTACCAAACTCTGCAAACAGTGCTGATCGCTGCTGTGCAATTAAGTTCATGGCAGAGAATAGCCCTTGAATCTCATTACTTAGCCTAGGACTATTTGTGCACAATGTTGGAAATTATATCGATAGAAAAGGGAGAACCAAATGATCAGGATACACATTCCATACAAGTCAAATGGTTGGTTCCAGAACATACCAGGTCCCATTTCTTAAGCAACACTCGAAATAGAACCACCCAGTTTTAAGATTTTTTTTATCTTATCTCTGCTAAACCTTTGTGTTTTTTTTCCTTTTTACCGTGGTGAGTTAGCTGCCCTCTGGATCATTTGTTGAGCTCCACGTTCATCTGATTGGAACCATAATGGTGGCCTTGTGTCCCTTCATCTTGTGTTCCATAGGAGCCAAGGCATGTATTTTACACATAAGTAAGCACAATGCACAACTCAGGGTGTGATGCGTAACTTTGGGTGTGATCCAAACCCACAACATAATCCTAACCGCTGGTTATGCCAGCACAAATACTGTGCTGGCCTGGAGGGGTGACACAAAAGTGCCATAAGGCCAGTACACAGACCTCTCCTGGCTTCCCCACACCACCATGGGAACAGGGAGATGAGTGAGTTGTGCTGGCCTAAACTGGTTAGAATTGTGCCCTCAATACATTTTCATTTTCAGCTTGGGGGGACACTACCTGCTCAAGTATATTTTGGGGACCTGAATTCATCAGGTCAAGACCATTCAGGTGGCATTTCTATTAACCTCTTTTTTAAAAAGTGAACTTTGTTGTTTGTGATTTAGTTGCTCAGTTGTGTCTGATTCTTCATGACCCCATGGACTGCAGCTACCCAGGCCCCCTATCCTCCACCAGCTTCCAAAGTGAGTCCAAACTCATGTTCATTGCCTTGGTGACACTGTCTTCCCACCTCATCCTCTGCATACACTTCTCCTTTTACCTTCAGTTTTTCCCAGCATCCGGCTTTTTCTAAGGAGTCCTCCCGTCATGATGTGGCCAAAATATTTGAGCTTCAAGCATAACGAATATTTCTAACAGATACATGGAGGTGTATCTATCTGTGCTGGTTGGCTATCTAAGTGGAACCTCCATGTTCAGGCAGTGTATTGCTGAAAACAACAAACTAGGGGGCAACAGGAGGAGAAGGGTGTTGTCTTCAAACAATCCTTGCTGCCCAAAGGTGAGCAAGGATTGATCCTCGACTGATCCAGCAAGGACCATAGAGTCCAATCCTGAATTCTGTACGCTCACTTCCTGCTGCGCAAATGTGACATAAGGCACATTTGTGGGGTTTAGTGCCAGCCTGGCACCAGATATAGGGGCTAGTATGGGAAGACAATGATGTAAAGTGGGGTGTGGGAGAGATGGGGAGGAGGCATTCTAGGGCAGAGGGAGGTGGGAGAGGATGGAGTGGCGGTATGTGACGGAAAGAGAACTGGGTGGGAAGAGACTGGTGCAGCTCAGCTCCACTGAAACAAAAGCTCCATGTCTGCCTCTCCCCTCACTCCTTCCCCATTGGCTTACCTTAACAAGGGTTTGGTAGTCTGGTTAAGGCTAACCAAAACTTGAAACTTAAACCTGTGCTCAGCCCTGACTTAAGATCGATAGGTGGAATTACAAAGGAAACTGTGTTATACCAAGTCAGATCAGTATACTGACTAATAGTAGCCCTCCAGGTTTTTATATGGGGTCTTTCCCAGTGCTGTGTAGAAGGACCTTGGAATGCAGCGCGCCAAACTATGCACTTCTAATGTTCTGGTGTTAACAGAGAGGGAATATCCCAGGCCTGTTCCTGATTACTCCACCACCCCCACCCCATGATTCTGTGTGCAGGGAAAGGAAATAGCTTGGAAAATCAAGAGTAATACATTTTTCCAGGCACATCTGCTCTCATGCGCGTCCTCATGCCTGCCCGTTTCCAGGCTGAGTCATGCTTTTTGCACCCTCCGACACCTCCCCAGTGTGTGTGTCCTTGTAATTTGAAATGTTCTTTATCATGGTTGTAAGGGAGAGAACTCGGTTATCGGGTCTGGGTGACTGATTTCATGGCTTTCATTTACTGTGCTCCACAATATGGTCTTTCCAGACATCTGTTTTTTTTCTTCTCCTTTGAATTAAAGGAACTTTGCTCCTGTGTCACTGAGTGCCAGTGCTTTTGTAAGCAGTAAGAACTGTCTGCTCTCCAGAACGTCTCCTCCCTGGATTGCTTCTGTGCAATTTCCAGTTCTGAGTGTGCCATCTTCCCACTGGAAAGAAACAAGGCCAGCATGGTGATCTCACTGCTGCTGGTTTCCGCTCAAAGCTGGGCAATTCTGCCAGGTCTGGACCCAGGCATAATTGCACACAGTGTAAAACTACCTGTTGGAGCTAGTTGCCCCCAGCAGAAGAAGCTGGGCTGAAGTTGACAGAGAGACAGGAAGACCCTTTCTGATTATCTTAGGGTTAGTTTCAGGTAGGGTGGAGCTGGTACTTTGGGTATCCTGACCGGATTCTCTCCCTCCCCATGGGAGATTGGAGGGAGAGGGTAACTGGGTGATCTTGGGGGAGAAAGGTTGCACATGGGTTGCTCACTAACACATTTACTGACATCCACCCTCCTGTCCCTGGAGCAGTCCGAGTTACACTGCTCCCCAGTTGGTGCTGGATAGGAATTTTTTGCTGCCCACCGTGTTTGGCCATGGTTGAGTAGATTTGTCACCTACCCCATACTTAGGGGGTTGTTCTCTGGGCCAACTAACATCAGTCTCTGTCAGCAGGTGGTAGAAGGCATGAGCATGGCCTTTTGGTGTGCACCTGGGGCAACAAAGGTAGTACTGAATGTATTTCCAGTCCTTGGGGTAGCATAAGGGCCTAGATGGGGGTGGGGGAGGCTGATCAGGACTGTGAAATCAAACGTTCAGCAACATGTGGTGACACTACTCAGTCTGGCTGGCTCAGTATCCCTGTCTGATTGATAGGTATAAGGTGCCTCATCTGAAAAGGGGCACGATTTTGAGTTTGGTGCATGCCTGGGCTGATACAAGCTGGGCCAGATTCGATTCTGATGACTTTTAATTATCCAGCCTCCATCCCACAGGTGCCACGATTTCTGCCACAACAGATCTAAATATCTCCTTCTCTATTTTCTACAAAGTGGCTCTTTCTCCCATGTCCATTGTCTCGGGTTATTGGTTGTGTACAATCAAAGGCCTTCAAGATCAAAATTGGCAGCTTGAATTGCACAAACTGGCAACCAGTGCACATGATAGCACAGTGGTATGTTTGTCACTCCTAGTGTCCATCAGCAAACGTGGCAGAGTTTTGCAGAAGCTGAAATTTGCTAACAGTCTTTAAAGACTGAACCATGTAGAGCAAGCCATGTAGAGCATGCTGCAGTAGGCCAACTGAGATGTAACCAAAGCCCAGACAACTATTGTTAGTTCTGCTTGGACTTAAGAGAGGGTGCAGGGCACCCAGGAATTCCCAGACTGCGAATCTGCTTTTTCATTGGAAATGCAGCTCTTTCCAGAATAGACCAACAACCCATACTCCTGATAACAGCCACTTGAAAGCGGATAATGCTTTGGATATACTAATTAGTTGCTGGGAGTATCTCTGAAAAATATATGGCAAAGTATCCCTGCAGTATCAATTGGGGAAACAGAGCTCAATTTCAATGATCGTGTCTTTCCGGAGCACATATTTGCACAGTTTGTAACAAAGGATGTTTTTACATATAGTAACAAACTTTAGTATATTCCCAAGAGGAAGGTGCTACCCATTCCAGATGACACACCTGTTTGCAAATACCTATTTGTAATGTTCAGTATGTTATTTCAGTGGTTCTCAAATACTCTAGCACCAGGACCCACTTAGTAGAATGGCAAATCTGTTGGCACTCACCGGAAGTGACAGATGTCATAACCGAAAATGGTATCATCAGACAGGAACATTTTAAACATCACCCAGATAACAAAATTAAGTAATCCTAAAGTGCATTTAGGCTAGTCTGTCTAGCACTGGACTGGCCTAATTCCAATATAGGTCAGCCTAGTTGCACCATAAAGGTTTGGGCCAGCCCAAGTCTACTGAGGCTGGCCCAAGACAGATGGACCTGGGCCGGCTTAGCAGTGCATGTTGAGAGCATGTTGAGCATTGCCTAGAACAGTGCAGTTAGGCTGTATCCAGAGCCTGTTTCCAGGGCAGACAATCCCCCTCACAGCTCCTCTGACTTATGCCACCTCAGGGACAGGCATAAATCTGAGTAAACCCATAGAAGTCCATGATCAACCAGAGTAAAAATGGAAGTGATGGCAAAAAATTCTGAGTCCTAGGCCAACCTCAGTGCAACCTCTGCCCCTCAACCTCAGGATACAGCACAACTACAACAGCTCAATGAGCATGCTGCCCTTGCGCTGCAGCAGTTAGACCAGCCTAGGGGCCTCCTTGCCTAACTGTCAGCTCAGGATATGGACTACTTAGGCCAGGTTAGCTGGACCATTCTCTCTAGCCCAAAGTCAGAATTGCACCCCAAGTAAATTAAGTTTATAATAGTTTATAAGTTTATTAAGTTTATAATAAGTAAAAGTTTAAAACTTTAACATAAAGAACCTTCCTAAAACCACTAAGATGTGGCTGATCTGTTTCAAAAAATTCCTCAAGACATATCCACAATCTTATCTACAATTCCCTGGGCTTAAGCCACATTGACTATCATTGATAAAAGCACATAGAAGCCTGTTAAAAAGTACAGATCTGTAACGTGCCCAAATTCGACTGTAGAATCAAGTCTAATATTTAAAAAAGACATTTAAATGAATGGGGACCCATATGAAATTGTGGATGTTTTTAAGAAACACTGTTATTGATTTTGTGTATAAACTGCTTTGTTACTAGATAAATATTTTTATTTATTTAATAATTTACCTGTCATTGTAGGACTGTGGGTGGCGCAAGTGGCTAAGACACTGTGCCTGTTAACCAACAGGCCAGGGTTCGAGACCCAGGTCGACCCCACAAGACGGGGTGAGCTCCTGTCCTTAACCCAGCTCTGCGACGCCAGCTGGATCCAATCGTATTGGCTCTGCCTTTCCATTGGACTAATTCAGTGGCATGTAGAGGGGGGATTTGCTGATTGGATAACAGCTTATCCTCCATAACAATCCAACCCAGGCTTTCATGCTTCGCATGCAGCGTATGCAGCGCCAAGCATGATACCATAGTCTTTCAAGACTGACGGAGGCCTGCTGTCATTGTGGGAGTTACATTTCAAGAATATTTCTGGGCCCCTGGCACCAGTACCAGGCAGCAGGCATCGAGTGGGTATCGGGGCAGTGGCACCACCGGGCACTAGCACGCAGTGGCAGCACAGGGCACCACTGCACAGGGGCAGTGGCGAGCATTGGGCATGTCTACCGTGCAGCAGTGGGTACCACCAGACCCTGGGCATCTTTGCTGGGTGCCAGACACCATGCACCACACACCACTGGGCACTAGGCAACAGGCACCACTGGGTGGTAACAGGCAGTGGATGCCAGCAGGCATCCCTGTCAGGCAACGGGCACCAAATCGGTTCTTAGTGGGTCCTTATATCAGAGAAGAAATATGCTTCCCAATTTTCATGCTTCTAGGTCCAGGGGGTGGGGCAGGGTGTTGATCAGTCTTAAATTTTTAGCATAGGGACAAAAAAAATTGCACTCCTTATCAGCACCTTCCAGTTTGAATTTCTAAAAATTGGTTCTTACTGGGGGCTCATGTCATGGAAGAAATACACTCTCCAAAATTAATGCTAGATCTGATGGTTTTGGCTGGGTGTTGATGAATGATTCAGAGACTCTTTGATTATATACAGGGGGATTCAAAATGAATGGGACAAAAAGATGTACGGTTGCTTGCCTTTTTGTCCCATTCAATTTGAATCACCCTGTATATTCAATTTGTATCCTGCCCTTTTTTCCTAAAAGGAAGGATACCCAAGGGAGTAACCATGGTATCAAATAGTTACAATAATAGTGTAAAGATAGTCTTAATAATATTGATTTTAGATATATATTTAAAAAACCCTCACAAAGCAGGCATACTTGAAATAGATGTTATGTTGGCCCTAGGGATAAAAGAGAGAGCATTCCAATGAGTTGGGTGAAAATCAAGATTGTGCAAGCTCCATTCCCATTTGCAAATGATGGTCTAGTATCGTGTTGGTGCCCCAGCCAGATTTTCAAGTGTGATGCAAACGTGACATCTAAAAAGAACCACTTTCCATTAGCCAGCCTCTGATCTGTTGTCGAATTTGCTTTTTGCCACTCAAGCAGAATAAGCCGGCTTTGAGAGCTTTTCTGCAGCTGTGTAGGATAAAGAAAACATATATCAGTTTTTAGGTGTGGAGAGCCTAAACCAAAGTAGTTGTTCTTGGCTCTTCTGGCTGTGCCACCTTCCTAGATCCCAAAGGCTGAATATTTCACTGCTGAACACCAAATTGCTTGGTGAGGAAGAGTTGCAAAACTTTGAAAGGCTGTTCCTTGATTATACAAATGATACAGTTTCTTGATAGTGATTCAACACATGAAACAAGGTTCGAGTTTCTTGAGACTTGGCCTTTGATGAGCATAATCCTAAGGCACTCTTGGGCTGATGCAAGTCCGGCATGCTGGCCTTCAGTTGCTGCAAAAGTGCCATAAGAGAGTTGGCCTCCGGAGCACTGGCCAAATTTAAGTTTGTACCAGTGGCAAACATCATGGGGATCTGGCAAGGGTATTTCAGGGCTGTTTGGATCAGTAGGAGAACCAAGTATTAAGAAAGGACAGAAGATATTAAGAAAGGACAGAAGAAAGGACACTTAGGGCACAATCCAGAGCAAGTTCAGCCTGCTCTGCCCTAACTGCTCTCTCCTAACTATTCTGTATCCAGAGCAGAAAGTTATGCTGAATCCAGAGAGTCAGGAAGCCTGGGCTGCCCTAACTGCTCCATAGCATGCTAAGTAATTGACACATGGGGAGGACTTGCTCCTGAGGAGACACCCCTCAGATCACACTGAACAAGGAACAGCTGTGGTGCCTACAGTGGTGACACGACTCTGCACATCACCCGGCACGGAAATCTGTGCGTCACCCCTGGGATGCGTGCACCCCCCACCTGGACTGTGCAGTTGCCAAAGCTGGCGCCTGCGCAGTTGTTTCTGAAGCCAACTGTCTTCAGAAAGAGTACTGCACAGGCACCATCTCTGACATCTGTGCAGTACTTTTCTGAAGTCTTTCGGCTTCAGAGGAGACTGTGCAGGCATCAGAGTTGGTGCCTGTGCAGTATTCTTTCTGAAGCCATTCGGCTGCTGCTCTGACTCCTGAGTGAGGCCGAATGGCCATGCAGAGGTGCAGACTTCCTCCGCTCTAGGGAAGTCTCCTCTGAAGTTGTTTGGAATGCTCAGTGTGTTTCTGCGCAGTGCACCGCAGCTGGCCGTTCAGCCCAGCTCCGAGGACAAGTGTCAGCTTCTGGTTGCTGCTCCACCTTGGAGCAGGCCTGAATGGGTGTGCTGATGCCTGGGGCCTGCCAAAGGACAGTCAAACTCCTCTGGCGCATCACCCCATACAGAGCGCATCACCCAGTGCAGCCCACACCAGCCGCACCAGTCTGGTGACGCCACTGGGTGCCTGCCTTATAAGGAATCTCTGATGAGATGCCTGTACATTCTACAGTGAATACAAGGGGCTTCTTAGAGTGGCCTGCTGTATCCTGAGGTTTGTGGGTAGCCGTAGTTTGTTCCATATTCTGAGGTTGAGAGGAAGGGGTTGCAGCTAGGCTGGCCAAGTACTCAAATTTTTGGTCAACACTGTCATTCTTACTCGTGCCTTATCATGGACCCCTATGGGTCTACTCATTACTATTCCTGATCCTGAGGTGGTATATCTCTGAGGAACTGGAAGAGGGCATTTCTGCCTTGGAAACAGGCTTTGGATACAGAGTAACTGCTCTGCCCTAGGCAATGCTAAACATACCCTCAACATGCCTCTCCTGAACTGCCTAGGACAGAGCAGTTAGGGCAGAGCAGGTCCACCTCTCTTAGGGCACCCTATGTTGCCTTGCTCTGCCCTAAGCCTCTTCCAGAGTAACTGGGCTGGAGCATCTTGCAGTTGCTCCACCCTAGTGATAGATAGGTCAACCCAAGGGCTCTTATGTGGACAGATTAGTTGCTCTGGATTGTGCTGCCTGGCCAGATCTTAACCCTGCTCCTGAGAATCCCATCCTTATACTGAGCTATTCAGATCTTTGCCCGCATTACGAGGTTCCTGTATTCCAAGTAATAATGCAACCTGGCCCAATCCTGCTTTGGAAGCAGCCAGCTTGGCCTGCCTGCTCCTACACAGATTAGGCTAGAAGGAATCCAGAGTGAAGCCAAGGTTCGTGGTTGATAAAATATTATATATTGGAGAAGATTTTTATGACATTTTTTAAACTTGGGGCCTCACATTGGTGCATCTGGTTTGTCCCTGTTGGAAACGTAGCATGTAGGATGCAGAAAATACTGTACTGCTAGGGGCAGTGAGTCATGGCAGGAAGGCCAGCTCAAGGTTTGCCATTGTGAGGCCTCATCTGAGCACCTGCCCACTATAAGAGAAAAGTTGCTTTTCATTAGAAGTGGGAATAGAGTGCCAGTAACGGTGTGCATGACATTGGTCAGAAGAGAATTTGAATAGGAGGCTGATAGTGCCACCATGTCTGATCACTTCTTGGGCAAAAGAGTGGGGTGGAAAGAGAAGGAAGTTGTTGTTGTCCACCTTCCATGACAGCTGATTCCTCTCTGGGCTGGAAAGTAGGAAAAGGGCATTGCTGGCTCCAGGGGACAATTTGCATATGTTCATTTTGTACAAGTCTTGAGATTTCAGACCATCCTGTTCAGCTGATGCAGCCATGCTGGTGTGTGTTTATCCGTCACTTGCCTCGAGGCCACCACTGATATGGAGAATGTACATTCTGGGTTTGAAGCTTTTGGCTGTAAACGTGCCGGGTGGCCATGAGCAAACCTGTTTGCCCACCTCTGGCCTAGGATAATATCGACGTGTCTTGCAAGTGTGATGGTATGTTGTATTCTGATAGCACGCCTGTGGGTTGACCTGAACCCTCGACTGGCTCAAGGCATGTAGCCATTCCTCATTGTTTCTTGGAGCTCTTCCTGGTGTGTCCCCAGATACTGGCAACTGCACAAAATGCCGTTTCCTCATCCTTATCATGTTTGTGTTGCCATTTCTTATGGAGTCTCCGTCCACTGCAAAGGTGCCTGCATTTGCTTCTGCAGCTCCTTGCTGGCTGAGCATCCATGCTCAGGATCTCTCTGCAGCCTTGCTTTGCCAGACTTACGCAATTGCCTCTCTTGCTGAGTGATGAGCTGGTCCTCGGATGCTGTGAGCTTCCATTTGGAGAGGGAGCAGCCACAACTGGCTCAAGAAGAGAAGCAGCTAGCAAATCGTGAGAGTTTCATGCACTGTGTGTTCTCGTGTGTCCTTGTTTCTCCTTAACACCAAGGCTTCAATGGGCTGAACTTGTCAAAGCAAAAAGAGTGCTTTGAGCTGCTGCCTTTTAATGGAGTTAAAGGGAAGCAGGCACAAAGATGTAGCACCATAAAATGCTTCTATGCATTCTTTCACTGGCTAATCCTCAGTTTCATGCTCAAAGCCATGATGAGGTTGCATACACTGTAATTTATTTATTATTTTTATTTTAAAAATGTATATCCCACATTACTTGGGCCATAGACCGACTCAAGGTTAGGAACCACTGCCATAATCCGCCGACATAAACAGTCCATGCACTGAACAGTCTTGTTCAACTGAACATGGGCAGATCATTGAAGGCAGAGCATCAAAGAGATTGCAAAAAAAGATGGTTGCTGTAACAGAGGCCACTCATTGCCAAAGGGAAAATCATTTAAAAATGTGGATTTGTTTGCGAACTTAATTGGCAGGTACAATTGATTGGATAGATCTTTTCAGCCTTGGAGGGAAAAAAATGACGATGGCTAGATTGGCATCACTGTCTTTTGTAAGACGGGATGAACGGGATGAACGAGAGATGAATTGTTCTTGAAACCAGTTGCTTGATCTGGTAACCCTGGTTCCACTGAACCAAATTCTGAAACCAGCTAAGTTTTCTGACTTTTCCTCTTTGAAATGCTCCTTCATTGAAAGGAATGATAAGCAAATTCCAGAGCAGCTGAAGAGTGGAGATGTTGGTCAAACAGTTGGGTTTTTTTCCTCCTAAAGTAAACAGACCCTCTGTGAAAATAGTTTAAGCTTGATTTTTAACTTCTATCCTGCTATTGTGGCTGTGGGTGGCGCAGGCAGTTAAGACGCTGTGCCTGTTAACCAGCAGGCCAGGGTTTGAGACCTGGGTCGGCCCCACAAGACAGGGTGAGCTCCTGTCTTTAGCGCAGCTCTGCGATGCCAGCTGGATCCAATCGTATTGCCTCTGCCTTTCCTTTGGACTAATTCAGTGGCGTGGAGGGGGGGATTTGCTGCTTGGGGAACAGCCTATTCTCCATAACAATCCAACCCAGGCTTTCGTGCTTCGCATGCATCGCATGCATCGCATGCAGCGTATGCAGCGCCGAGTACGGTACCATAGTCTTTCAAGACTGACAGAGGCCTGCTTATCCTGCTATTAATCTGTTTGTTTCACATATTTCTATGCTCCTGTTCCTCTTTAATGGGCTGGGCTGCACCAGGGTTGCTCACAAAAACACAGGAGTGAACACTACCATATATACAGTGTTTTAAAGCCAGGGTGGTGCAGTGGAATATCCAAGTTCAAATCCCAGCTCAGTCATAAAGCTTCCTGGTTGACCTTACACCATTCACTCACACATCACAGAGCCCTACCTACCTCACAGGGTTTTTTTGAGGACAAAAGGTGGGGAAGAGCCATGTCCATCCCCTTGAGCTCCTTGGAGGAAAGGTGGTATTAAAAATACATCAACAACCCATGCACAGCAGCACTCATGCAAAAAATCCGTAAGACAGAAGTTCCACTTCCAATTTAATTGGGATTGCAACTTTCACTGTTTGGAAGATGCGGGGAGCTGTGCATGTGCTCCATGGGCACCCCACAACCTCCAGATGTGGCAACACCTTGGTTTAGTCTCAGGGTGTCCATGTTTTTGGTAGGAGGGCTGCTCTCTGATACTATGTCAGGGGCCAGAAAAATCATTTACATTTCAAATATGAATAAATCTATATTATCTATATATATAAAAGAGAAAAGTCACTGACTGACTGACTCACTCACTCACTCATGAGACTGAGGGGTGCACTAAGAACCGTTTTTCGGAAATTCCAACCAGAAGGGGTGAAAAGGGGCGCAACACGTTTTCCTCCCTATACTTTGCATTGAGAATTGCTGACTCAGCAACATTCCGCCCCAACTGCTGGGCCTGAAGCATGGAATTCTGGGAGTTCCTTCTGTCACCTGAACTCCCACCAAGAACCATCTGGAGAAATTAACCCTTCAGGGGCTGAAAAGGGTCAACGTGTTTCTGTCCTATACTTAGCATGGGAGACTGACCGACATCCAGCCAATTGGGTGCTCAGACCCTGGTGCACTGGGGGATGTTGTTCAGAGGAAGAGGTTGCACTGGCGAGGATGCTACACATGGGGGAGATGATGCGCATGGGGGGGAAGTTGCACATGGGGGATGATACGCATGGGGAAAGTTGCGCGTTGGGGAGGTTGTGCATGGGGGAGGTTGTGCATGGGGGATGATGCGCATGGGGGAAAGTTGCGCCTGGGGGCTGATGCGCATGGGGGGACTGAGCAGCACTTTTTTAAGCAGCACTAATTTTTAAGCAGCACTAATAGGAATCCAACTCGGCAAATGGAACCTGCTGGTTCTTTACTCCAGAGTTGCATCACCTCCAAGTACTAGACTTGATTTTCTTGGTTCCAACATGAAGTTGCTTATAAATAAATCCTTAAAAGTTGTTTTTCAAGGCAGCCTAATTGGGGGCTGTTGGAAATGTTCCTCTTTTGGTCGACTGGCTTTCCTACCTGACTGCAACGAAGCAGTTGGGCTTTGAAAGCTGTTATTTTCATGTAGCAAAACCTGTTTGCTCAGCAGGCTTCTGGGAAATGTGGCAGGAAGGAAGATTCCAGTATGGGCTTTGCATGTGTTTTTAAATTGAATGCAGCTCAAAAATGGAAACTGGAGATCATGTTCACAACTGCTGAAAAATACCCCTGTATAATCATTCCCCGACATCTCCAGGATGTCAGTGAAAGCAGCACAGGAATGAGTGCAGAGAAACTGGGGACACAGTGAATAACTGGCTACTGTTGGTGTGGACCCCTGAAACTAATGGGGTTCAGTCTTCTTGAGATCTGTTTAGTTACAGAGCTTGAAGGAAGAGCTCCAAAGCTGCAACCCTAGCACACTTTCCTGGGAGTAAGCCCCATTGAACTCAGTTCAAGTTGAAGCCCCATTGAACCCTGGCCCACACTTTGGGAACCAGTGCACTGGTTCCCAAGGTGTGGGCCAGGGCCCACAAATGGGTAGTGACCTGATTTTTGGTGGGTCACGAAGCTGACAAAAAACTCAGAAGGAAAATATATTGACCCATATGTGGAACGGAGCTATATGTGTATGTTTACATGTGAGTAGACAGCCATGCCTTGGCTCTTATCAAAGGCCAGGTGAATGCAAGGCCACCAGATTAGTTTTGATCCCATGCACATGGAGCTCTGCAAACATTTTCCTCCTCCATCATGGCAGAAAGGATGTTTGTAGCTGGTAAAGTTAAACTTTTTTGCAGTCTTGTGAAGCAAGGTGGATCCCAGTAGAGTGCTATTTTGGAGAAGTGGATCCTGGTACTAAAAAGTTTGGGATCTAGGGGGCTTTCTTACCCACCGCCCTTCATTCCCACAAATCCATTTCTCCAACAGCAAAGTTTCACAAAACCTTTCCTGAATGGTACCATTTCAGGCTATAAGTGGTGGGAGAGGTTGTTAGTGAGCTTTTTGTTTTCACTTAAAAAAGAAACCTTCCTTGAAAACTGAGAAATAGCACTTAATATAACTGCACCCTCCCCAAGGAATTGTAATGTACAAACACTACATTTCTGATGGGGGTGGATAGCTGAATCTGCAACTCTGCAGCTGTGAATTGTGAGAAGACCCATCCAGAAAACACGATTCTGTTGGTTGCATAAACTGGCCTCTTTGTCCTTAGGTTGGGGCAGGTCTTGTTTTAAATTTAAAGGTAGTGGTTATGTTGTTGGTGTGGACCTGCAAAAGAGGGATCATTACTGGATCCTTTCATTGCACATCAAAGGGAGCAATTTGTGGATCATTGCTAGCCTATAACCAATGGGCTGTAGGTGGCACGAGCGGTTAAGACGCTGTGCCTGTTAACCAGCAGACCAGGGTTCGAGACCCGGGTCAGCCCCACAAGACAGGGTGAGCTCCTGTCCTTAGCCCAGCTCTGCGACGCCTGCTGGATCCAATCGTATTGGCTCTGCCTTTCCATTGGACTAATTCAGTGGTGTGGAGAGGGGGGATTTGCTGCTTGGGTAACAGCCTATCCTCCATAACAATCCAACCCAGGCTTTCGTGCTTCGCATGCAGCGTATGCAGTGCCAAGCACGATACCATAGTCTTTCAAGACTGATGGAGGCCTGCTAACCCATTTGGCCTTCTAAGACTTTCTGCTGCAAAACTGTGAGGGTCAAGAGCTGGTTAGAACATCATGTGTTGATGTGTGACATCAAGTGTCACCTATTCTCAGAACTTGAGTCACTGATGCCACTAGACCAGCGGGGCCTAATGTAAAGCAGAAATTTCAGCCACATTATTTTGGTACGTCTTGTGCTGGCAAGGGCATGGTAGTCTCTCAATATACGTATTTTAGCATCCATATACTGCTGAAATGGAAGCAAATGCATGGAACTGAGAAAACTGGAGTTCTTGGGAGTCTATATGGTCGCAGCCGAAGATCTGGTGACACATTCAGAATTGCAAGGATCTTGGAATAAGGATGTAATCCTAACCAATTTAGGACCAGTACAACTCACATATCACCCAATTCCTGTGGTTGTTAGGGAGTCTGGCACAAATCTGTGCACTTTCCTGATCCTCCAAGAAGTGCCTTACAGCTAGAGTTGCCATAATTCTCTTCTATAAAACCAGGACACCCCATGTCAAACCTGCCAGTATATGAATGTTTTTGGGGACATATGGCAATCCTGCTTACACCACTTTAGCAATACTCCCAGGTCAGCACAGGACTTGTACTGGGACTTATGCAAGCCTAACCGAGTGTTAGGATTGCATCCCAAGTTTCTTCTTTTCTTTTACACTACCTTAAGAGCAAGTTTCCTTATTCTGCAAGATAAATCTGTTTTCTTAATGTTAGAGTTCTTAAGTCAGTGGGGGATGTTGGCACGCTGCCTAGCCCTACACAGGAGAGTTTTCCAACTCTCCACTTTTACCAGTCCGTTCCAAAATCTACTCCTAACGGCTGAAGAGGAATGTGTAAGATACCAAACAGATGCACACCATCTCCCATGACATTTCTTTACAGATTTAGCATCTTGAGTGCCAGCTTAAGGATGAGAAAAGTGTTTTGGAGATGTAAGTTTGAAAATATAATCACAAAAAAATCTGAGCACAGAAAATGTTACAAGCTGACACTCCTTTGACTTTTTGAACCCCCAGTTTAAATGCAATGCAGTGTAGTAAAATGTTCTTTTTTTCCAAAGACCACCTCACATTTCCTACATGGTGAGTTAGAAAGTTGCACTGCAGGATGAGTTGGAAAGTTTGTGTAGAAACCCTACGAGGAAAGGTTGGGGGAACTTGGGATGTTCAGCCTGGAGAAGAGGAGGCTGAGAGGAGACATGATTGCCCTCTTCAGATCCCTGAAGGGCTGTCATAGGGAGGAAGGGGCTCATTTGTTCATAGCTGCTTCTAAAAGCAGAACTAGAACCAATGGGTACAAACTGCAAGAAAGGAGATTCCGGTTGGATATCCAGAAAAAATTCCTGTTGGTGAGGGTGGTTCGGCAGTGGAAGAGATTGCCAAGGGAGGTGGTGGACTCTCCCTCACTGGGGATCTTCAAGCAGAGGCTTGACGAGCACCTGTCGGGGATGCTCTAGGGGGATTTCCTGCTACAGGCAGGGGGTTGGACTAGATGACCTACTATTGGAAGGTCCCTTCCAACTCTATGATTCTATGATCCTAGTATAAGATTCTCTTCCCAGCACTGCCCAATTAAGATGCATCTTGGAAAGCCTGAAGTTGTATTTCTTCTTTTTTCTATGGTGGACTAGGTTCAAAGATCACAATAATTCCAAACTATAGTACAGTGATTTTCATCCAATATGCTGCAGGAGTTTGGAAATCTCCAAAACCAGGCAATTGAGAAAATGTTGGAGTGGACGGACGCTTCAGAACAGTGTTGAAGTAATTGTACTTCAGTTAGGATGTCTGTGAATTAGATGTCATTATGTTGGAACTACCTACCATAGGCCCTTGGTATCTGTGGTCTCCACATTTGTGGATTCCATCACCTTCAGATGCTGGGACCACATCTTAGAGGGTCTCCAGGGTATCACTGGAAGCCACTTCTGGTTCCACCTGGGAATTTTTCTGAGCCATGGAGTGGCATGCAGCCCAGGTCAGAGGTACTTCAGAAAAATATCTGGACACAACCATAAATCATAAACTTGAAGTGGCTCCAGTGATGTATCTGGGGATCTTCTGAGGTAGCCAGTGGAGTGGGATGCTGGCACAACAGCATGTCCTTTGGAGATCCTGGAATGGACCTAGTCTGAGTGAGCATCATGGCCTGTTACAACTGTGGATGCCAGTATCCATGGATTCTGGTATCTTTAGGGGTCCTGGAACAGATTCCTCACAGATACTGAGGACCTACTGAATTTTCCCAGGTAACAGCTATGTTTTTTGTTTGGTCTCACAACTAGTTAGCTTATAATCATGCCTTCCTTAATGCAGCTTCCTTTAGTTATCATCTGTTTGTCCTGGAGCAATGATCTGTCATTCTGGGTTAATCAGCACCCATTTCCTGCCCTTTGGCACAATTTCAGATAAACGGTGAAGATAGGGAGACCAATGCACACAGATGATCATGTGACATAACCAGCTGCCTGGTAAAGAGGACTGTGACACCCAAGAAAATGTAGGACATGATGATATAAAAGCTAAAAACACTCCTGTATATTGCTTTCAAAGGGTTAATTTGAAGTCTATATTGATTATTGAATTATATATAATTTATTAAATACTAGCGAAATTGACCTGCCATTGCGGGAGCAAAACCCCACATGCACCATCCCCTCTCCCCCCATGCACCACCAGGCACCAAATCAGTTCTTAGATGGTCCTAAGAACATAGAAGGAATACGACCCCCAAATTTCATGCTTCTAGGTCCAGGGATTAGGGCTGGATGTTGATCAGTCAGTCTTCAATGTCAAGAATAGAGACAAAAATATGTGGCTCCCATTTTCACCCCCTTTTGGGTTAAGCTTCTCAGATTTGGTTCTTAATTTGGTTCTTAGCACTCTCCCCAAATTTCACGCTTCTAGGTCCAGCGTTTTTGGCTGGGCATTGATGAGTCAGTCATTGACTTTTCAGTTTTATATATAGAGATTACATCTAATTTATAAATTCCAAAAGGCTGCATGCTGCCTGCTCACAAGGAGAAGGAGGACAATGAAGATCCTTTCCACAGCAGAAGGCTAAAAAAGAGGGCATGTCCTAGAGAAGCAGGACATATGGTCACCCGGAACACCAGCACCCTCTCAATCTCTGTTTTACTGCAGCCACTTCCAGCCAAGGTGCCTCTTGCAGTCTGGCTCATGGGGCATGAATGTTCTGTGCTTCCACAGTTGTTCATCCCCAGCATTTGGTACTCAGCTGTGTTCTCTCTCCCTGAACATGAAGTTTCCATGTAGCGAGCATGGTAATAAATTCAGAATATATAAGAAAGTGCAGCCTGTCATCCTACTGTACTTTGGAATCCACAGTGTTTATAATTTAAAAATGTACATAAGCTTGTTAAATGCATGCAGCTGACAGCCAGGCCTTGTGATTATGAGACACTCCCCAGTTATAGCAAAATTTGCTCTAGCAGAGCTTATCACTTGGAATTTAATGAGTGCCTTGCAGAATTCTGTTTGGTGGTAACTTTGAGGCAGAGAAGACCATATAGCATGAGATGTCTTCTTCTGGGGCTTGTTGTCCACAGCAAAGATGAAGAATCAGAGCCCTATTGCAGATGCAGCACAACCTCAGCCTTAAAAGAAGACATGCATTTATTTGTTGGAGTGATTGCTGCTACTCCTCCTAACTGACATTGTTTGCCAGACTTTAGAATGAGTTGGGAGGTTCATAAACTTCTCAATCAGCAGAATCCAGCATTGTGTTTTGATCTTCAAAACACCTGGGCAGGAAGGGAAAGAAACTGGCTTTTCAAAGTTCAGTACTGGGTACTGGAGGATACAGTTTAAACTCTAGATGCACCACCGCCTTTGATTTGAATCTGTTGCTCTAGCTTAAGTCAAAAGTAATTGGGTGCAAACATGTTGATTGACATTCCTTCTTCCCACATGTATTCATACTGATGTTCCAGCAAAGAAGACTGGTGGAGTTTGTGGTTGCGTTTGGTTATGGGCTAGCAAACTCTAGCTTTGGAAAGCATGACTGTGTCTCATCTGCTAGAGGGGAAGGAAGTCATCAGGCTGGTTGGAAAGAAGTGACGTGGCCCAGAGTTGAGAAAAGTGGCCCTGTTGTGTTCATGCAAGGTAAAAAAAAAACAGTTTGGAGAGCTGGATGAAAGTGAATTGAACTTCAAGATAACTTGGCCACAACAGACCTCTCACTTGTATGCTTCCGCACATGGTGTTCTGGTGCACCCAGAGATGATGAACTGGTCTGTGCATCTACTCAAAGATGATGAAATCAAATCTAGCTGTCTGAATTTTTGGTTTTGCAGCAGCATTTTCTTGTTCTCTTCTCACCTCTTGAGGAAGGGAGGCAGATATAATAACTGCTAAAAGAACTTTGGGGGTGGGTGGAAAATCTAGGGTATGAGCATAGCTGTGATTTGGTTACAGCATGGCATGTCTCCATCCCCACGAGGCACTTTAGTAAAAATGAGCTTGGGTTAAGGGAAAACTGTCAATTTTGCTAGAAATTCAGGCTCTGTCGATCTTAATACAAGTCCTCTTGTGTCTCTGTGGGTGGGTATAGTGTTGGCATCCATCAGACTTGAAAGACTATGGTATCGTGCTCAATACTGTATGCGAAGCACGAAGGCCTGGGTAGAGTGATATGGAGGATAGGCTGTTACCCAAGCAGCAAATCCCCCCTCTCCACACCACTGAAATAGTCCAATGGAATGGCAGAGCCGATACGATTAGTTCCAGCTGTGTTGCAGAGCTGGGATAAGGACAGGAGATCACCCTATCTTGTGGGGACCTGGGTCTTGAACCCTGGCCTACTGGTTAACAGTCACAGTGTCTTACCACTTGCACCACCCACAGTGTATATGTTTATGCTTAAGTACTAGTGTGCCTCATTATCGACTAGGGTTCTGTTTTGGAACTTCCTTTGGACCCCCCTCTCAAAAAAGAATCCATGGATTAAAATAAGTGAAAAAATAGATTTAAAGACTCTCTTACAGGTTTCTTGCTTCTCCGTTATTGCTATAGGAATAAGGTTGTGCATCGAGTTCTACTGGGGTTTGATTCTAGAACTCCCTGCTGATACAAAAAAAAATGTGTCAAATAAAAGCAGTTTTAAAAAATATAAAAATTGTCCCCCTTTACAATGGTTTAAAACAGCTTTTCTTACTGTTGTAGAAAGGCAGTCAGCAGTTAGAAATGCAAAGGACCCCAAGCCTTTGCCTGGCTCAGCTGAAGAATTTAATAACTGTTTGCATAACTGACTCTACAACTGTAGAAAAGCAGTTTTTTTTAAAATGTGATATGCAGTGTCGACTCAAATCCTTGTATAAAAATATCTATGTACAGTATAATAAGGTTGGGCCTGTAATAGACATTCCTAGGATTACCAGATCATATCCAGCTGGGATTACTGAGCAGGGCCTAGTGACTCCACAAGGCTTTCTCCCTCTCTCTCCCCATGGCAAAAGGGGACAAAATCTGGTAAATAAGCCTAAGGGCTAAATAAAATGCAAATTCTCAAGAAAATGGGGAGAATAATTAGGAACATTTGCTTTCCAATTTTTTTCCACTGAAGAGCGTTTAGATTTAAGAATGTTTATATACTGCTTTTCAGTAGAAAGTACTGTATTTACTCAAATATAATATTCACCGTTTTCAGCCAAATTCAGTCTCCAAAATCAGGGTGCGCATTAGACTCAATGTTACTTAGAATTGAGTAAATACAGTATTTAGATTATTATAGGGTGCACATTAGATTTTATGCGCCACCTCCCCGTGCCCCATGCCCCATGCCCCCAGGACATAACTGGATTGGAAGGTCCTCTGGTGCTCTCCAGCCATGGTCTTGGCAAGATATTCGAATCTGTGAACAAGGAGGGTCCACTGTAGTGGGTGAAGGATAAAAGAAGGAAGGACAGGTAAATTCAACAAGGACTGCGTGTCGGCAATAGAGTGGTTGACAGTTTCATTTCCGTTGGGGATAGAACCAGCCAAAAGCTTCATGGAAGTCCTAAGGCTTTGGGGTGGGGTGGTGATGTCCAAAGGGTCAGGTCCAGTGGTGGGCTTCAGGGGGTTCTCACAGGTTCTATAGAACGCTTTTCTAATGAGTACCTGGTTCTGAGAACCAGTTACTAATGAGACATAGAACCTGTTGTTAATTTAAGTTATTAGGACATAGAACCTTTTGTTAATTTATTTGAATCCCACCACTGGTCAGGTCCCATAGTTCAGTGACTACAGCCTATGTTTTGCTTGCAGGAGAACACACGTCTGTCGGTAGTCCTTGATAGCAGCTGATTGGGGTAGAAAATGCAGAGCTTGTCAGACCAGTGGCATGACTCCATTCCACGTAGGCAGCTTCATGTGTTGAAGCATATAAAGTGAACATGACAGTCCTGGGGGCATGTGCTCTTCCTGAGCACATTGGCCAGTTCTGTTAATAGGGACAGCTCTGCCTGTCTGACATTCGGCTCCACAGACACTGGTGAGGTATACAAGGTGGGGCCTCTTAATTGCAACTCCTTTAAAAGGTTGCCAAAAAAACCAAGTGTGTAAAAAAATAATCTTGTGATCAGCTGTGTTGTGAAAGGCACTATGGTATGTGCAGGGAAGTCTGAGAGCACATGTGTAATTCTGATGATCTTGTGTCGTGCCATACTCAGGGTTTTTAAAATGCTGCAAGGTGTTTTTTTTTGGGGGGGGGGCGTGTATGTGTGATGGTGATAGCAGACTATTGATTTGCTTTCTTGACAATAAATTAAGGCTGCTTTCACCCAAACAACAAAACACACTAGCTGTAGTTAATACGCCCCATTGTGGGATCCAGTTGTGGGACTGGTTGCAGTCCCAACAAGAGAAGTCAACAAAAGGTGAGGGCGGTTTGGCAGTGGAACAAATTGCCAAGGGAGGTGGTGGATTCTCCCTCACTAGGGATCTTTAAGCAGAGGCTCGACGAGCACCTCTCGGGGATGCTCTAGGGGGATTTCCTGCTGCAGGCAGGTGGTTGGACTAGATGACCTACTTGGTCCCTTCCAACTCTATGATTCTATGATTCTAAATAAAGTGAGCCCCCAGTATCCATTGGAGATCTGTTCCAGGACCTCCTATGAATACTGAATTCTGCAAATAATTAAATCTTTAGGGTGGAGGACAGTCAGAACACCTAGAGGAGATTGAAAAACACGTCTAGCACTGGAGACTGAAACCACAGACACCAAGGAATGCTTCCTTGGACCTCCTAATGCCTTATAAATAGAGGCTGTGTAAAACAGTTTTATTTTTTCATGCATGGCCCTCTTATCCTAGAAAACGACGGTTAAAAGCTGTGTTATAGCAGTGTTATGGGGTTTTAAAATTCCAAATTAATAATTTGTTTTAAAGCATTTTTGTTGTTTAAAGCATTTTGTTAAAAGCATTTTGTGGACCCCTACACACACCCCTAAAGAGTACAACTACTTGGACTTGAATTAAATTTCTACATACTATTTGATTTACAGGAGCTGTTAAAGAGGTGCATGTTGCTTGTATGAACAATGAACCCCCGTACTACCAAACACAAAAAAATCAAGACACTTAAATTAATTGAGACAAATTAAGATTAAAACATTGAGAAGATAGCAACCTGAACCAACAGAACTGAATATAGCATGGAACTGCTATGGAAATAAACTGGTTTTAAAGTGCAGGGGGGGAAAAAAACCACACCAAGGGACCATTAAGCATTTGCTTACTTGTAAGTAAATGCAAATGTGTAGGTCAGTTTCACTTTCCATAGGGTTCAATGTTTTTATCAGCTCGAAGGGAAGAACTTCTTTGGCCTTTCATTCATCAGATAGGGAAAATTCTGTTGACATTGCTTTCTTCTTGCCCTGTCCAATGGCCACCTATTCATGCGTAAAACGCGCACTGTGGCTCAGTCTCACTTTCCATAGGGTTTCATGTATTTCTTTGGCAGTTCTACAGTTTAGGATTAGCTTAGAATACAGTTTAGGATTAGGTTAGGATAAAGCCACAGAGCTGTGAGTGAAGTTGGGGAGTTAGAAACACAGTCAGAAGCACTCAGACAGATGCTCTGCAGCCACTTTAATAGATCTGTTGTAGGGTTAGTTCATTAAAGGAAGAGGATTTTCCAAATACCATTTTTGAACGGTATATATACTTATAAGCCATTAAGAATACAGTGGTGCCTCAACATAAAGAACTTAATTCGTTCCAGAGGCATGCTCTTAAATGAAGCAGATTTTCCTATAGGAAATAATGGAAACTCAGACGACTGGTTCCACAAACCCCAAAATATTGATATAAAAATATTTACTGGATGTAAAAATGATGACAAAACCCTGGAATTGAATTCAAAACATGCATTCAATGTGCATGATCCTCTGAAGTCTACTTAGGCTGCAATCAAAGACACTTTCCTGGGAGTTAGCCCCATTTAACACAATGGGGCTTACTTCTCAGTAGACATAGTTAGGAGACTGCAATCAAAGACACTTTCCTGGGAGACTCACCTGGGCTGCTGCTGGGGGAGGTTCAAGGTGGTCAATGGAGGCACTTGGGAGCAGTTAGGGGCAGCTGCCTCTGGCACCTCCAGGCAACTGCCCCAAGTTGGGGGCAGTTAGAGGCTTTTAAAAAGCCTCCATGCAGCGCGTCAGGACTGCATGGCACGCATGCCCAGAGTACGCTTGTTTGTTAAGTGAAATGGAACTTGTTATGTGAAGCAAGATTTCTTGAAAATTTTTGCTTGTTATGTGAAACGCTTGTTAAGCGAGGCGCTTGTTAAGCGAGGTACCATTGTACCATTGTATTTTTCCATTTTCTTTGTAAACCGCTTTGTGAACTTTTTAGTTGAAAAGCGGTATATAAATACTGTAGCTAGTAGCAATCACTATCAATTTCATGGAGAAACCAGAAATCATGTTTTGTTTTTTAATTTAAAGCTCAATCTGAGGCTGTGGACAGATTTTCATAGCGGACGGTGGATTTTAATGGTGGATTTTTAGGAGGCCGCAGAACAAATTCATGGATAAGTGAATCCACGGATACCCCACCCCCATAGTTATCCCAGTGTATCCTGGACATTTATTGGAGCACATGGCAAAGCACTAATTGACAGACACATGAACACCCAAGAAGTTCTGTCCCAAGAAAGGTAATCCTGTGCTTTAAAGTGCTATAGGTCCTCACTTTGCATAGGGGCACAAAAACATTCCAGCAGTACAGTATGTTAATTGAAAATACTGTATTTTCAAACAGGTAGGCAACCTTGGCAGTTTAGAAAAGCACTTATGGGGTAAGAGGCCCCTTCCTTCCTAAGAATACAGCCTCATTTTCTGTTTCATATCTGTTGGAAAATGCCTGGATTTTCTAGATAGGGATTTTCTATCTATAGAAACACAAAGTTTCATAAAATTTTGGGAGCAGAGAGAGGTGGGACTTACCCTGGAGTTCAAATGATAATCTCTCTGCAGCGATTATGGCTGCCTTTGAAGTCTTGGCAAAGCCTGTTTCCATATTTTCAGGGAAAGCTGGATTCCGTAGATGGTGCGGTTTCACCTGTGGTGTCTTTCTCCTGATATCTTCTAGATTGTAAGCTTTCTGTGCAGGAATCTGTCCTTTCATTGCAAAGCACCACATCTGAGGGTGGCACTAGATAAATTCATCCGAGTGCTACAGATAACAACTAGAATGGTCCTATTGTGGTGCTTTGTGCGGGTTGTAGAAGCAACTCTCATGGTACCAGTCTGTTTCTTAGAGATTGGATTGCCGATTCTCCTGGCTGAATAGCTGAACCTTGGATCCTTTTGGACACATGCTTTTATTTTTCAACTGTGTATGATCTCTGTGAATACCATAGCTGGTGGAAAAATTAAAAGGTTAAAATACTAAGATGGCCTACCTTGGGGATTGAAACCCTCATAACCCATGAAATGAAGCATGGATAAATTTCCAAGCACATTTTGGCTGCAACACTCACCTCCAGTTAGGCCAGCATAAATCCTCTGTTGACCTGGGGATGTCATCAAAGTGCCGTAAGATACTTCTGTGCCACTCCTGGGAGATGATTAGGCCAGAGCGCAGACATGCACCTGCCTCTGTACATCACCAACGGAACAGGAAGACCGATGAGTTGTGCTGACCTAGGTTAGGATTGCACCCTTTGTGAGTTAAGAGTTACATATGCAGACATCTCCCAGTATCTACAGGAGATAAGTTCCCATCTCCTGTGGATACTGGAAACTCATATAAAAGTGATCTCATAGGGGTTCGTTCACAAAACTCTCTCTCTAATGCCAATGAACTTCCAATTGCAGCCTTCTTGTTGCTGTCTCCCATGGGGACTTCAATATTGTGGATATGAGGGAAAGGGGATGCCTGTATGTTTGTTGGGGAGGTTATCTGTCCAGTACACACATGCATCATGTGGTGGCATTTCTGGGAACGTGGTGTATCATGGGAGCATTGATTGTGGTTTGGATGAATTGGTGTGGTTTGTGGAGTGGAATTAGTGGTGTAGCAAGTGGTGATAAGGTTTTTTCCCCTAAGGTAAACCACTTACTTAAAGGGGAGTCCCTACTGGAAGCCTAAGCTCCTTTTGCCCTTTCTACCTTGTTTTACAAAATAATTCACTGAATTACTAACTTTTTCCTTCTATCACAGTGGTTCCCAACCTCCTGATCTTTTAAGATAGGCTTAGGACCTGATGGAGGTCCATCAAATGCAATCGTGATACTAGGGCATTTCAGCCCAGGATCCCCTTTCAAACTTATAATCCTAAAACATTTTTAAAATCTCAAGCCTTTCAAAATCAGGTGAGCATTAGATTCAGTGGCACATTAGATATGAATAAGTACAGTAATTGGAATGAGGAAATTTCAGAGCAATTCGGCCTCAACTGAATTAGCTATGGTAGGGTTGCATTGTGTGCCATCAGACCATCCTCTGAATTATTGACTGAGGTTTTCTATTTCTTGTGCCTGTTTCTTGCATAGGCGGGTTCGCTATCGTGTTTCTGGTGAGGACCAGCAATGGGATGAAATGCGCCCTCAAGCGAATGTATGTCAACAACGAACATGACCTACAAGTCTGCAAACGGGAGATTCAGATCATGGTAAGCCAATGCGGTACCTGAGAATTCTTGCATGCTTGAAAATGTTGATTAGATAGTCTTGCATGAATTGAAAAGTTGCCTGTTTGGCAGACCTGGAGGGAATAGGAAACCGTTGCTATTAGTACTGTGGCAAAGCCATCTAAGATGATAATCAGTGGCTTCTTAAATTACAGATCAGGGAGGATGTCACGGCAGGACCAGGGATTCCAACACGCAAGGAATTTTGGTGTCAGGAGACATATTTGGGCTTGGAAAGTAGCTAGATTTCTATAGAAATTTGAGAGAAGCCTGAAGGGAACAGTGCAGTGGTATTCTCAGGACATCAATTCCAGCGCCCCAGCAGATAATTCAGCCAATCATGAAATCCTCATGGTGGGGTATTGCAACTACTTGGGTCATGCACAGCATCCATATAGTGTTGGAGGTGGTCTTGGAGGTGTTATGAGGTCCTCCACATGCTGGCTCAGTGTCTGCAGATAGTCAGATGCTAAGCTTGCAGATAACAAGGGCCCACACTAGTTAAATATGCTGCCTGGAGAATTACACAAAGAGTAATTCACTTTGAAACTGGGGTCAGGGTCTTAATATTTCTGATTTTGGCATGTAAAAAAAATTGAACCTTTTCTTCATCTCCTCTTCAGAGGGATCTTGCTGGACATAGAAACATAGTTGGCTACATCGACTCCAGCATAAACTCTGTGAGCAGTGGAGATGTATGGGAAGTCTTGATCCTCATGGATTTTTGCCGAGGTATGTGAACTTCCACACAGTTCCGTGATGGAAGCGGTGATGATTACTTCAAAGAATACTTATCCTGCTTTTCAGTAACAACCAGAAAAGTTAATAAAGCCATTTGTGTAACAGAATGAACAAATCTATCTATCTATCTATCTATCTATCTATCTATCTATCTATCTATCTATCTATCTATCTATCTATCTATCTATCTATCTATCTATCTATCTATCTATCTATCTATCTATCTATCTATCTATCTATCTATCTATCTATCTATCTATCTATCTATCTATCTATCTATCTATCTATCTATCTATCTATCTATCTATCTATCTATCTATCTATCTATCTATCTATCTATCTATCTATCTATCTATCTATCTATCTATCTATCTATCTATCTATCTATCTATCTATCTATCTATCTATCTATCTATCTATCTATCTATCTATCTATCTATCTATCTATCTATCTATCTATCTATCTATCTATCTATCTATCTATCTATCTATCTATCTATCTATCTATCTATCTATCTATCTACAGTATTTATATACCACTTTTCAACTGAAAAGTTCACAAAGCAGTTTACAAGAAAATGAAAAATAATAATAGCTAATTAAAAGCTAATGGGTGCCTGTCCCAAAAGGGCTCACAATCTAAAGTGCAAAAAGAACACCAGCAGAAGCCTCTAGAACAGACATTGCTGGGGTGTGTAGGGCCAGTTACTCTCCCCTTGCTAAATTAAAGAGGAACACCCACTTGAAAGAGTGTCTTGCCCAGTAAGCAGGGGCTTCATCGTTCCCCAAAGTACATCAGTCTAAGAGCACAATTCTCACCATGTCTACTCCAGAGTAAGCCCCATTGTGGTCAATGGGTCTTACTTCCAGGAAAGTGTGTTTAGGATTGCAGCCTATGGAAGATGCAGAAGAAACCGTAGCAAACAGTCTTTGGGAAAGATGCTGTCCAGGGGGGCTGGGGACCCCTCAAGAAAATGTGTTGTCCAGTTCCTCAAGAATGACTTCATTTTTATTTTAAAATCCTGGCTTTGGCCTCAAAGCATCCTGCCCTTTGCCTTCAAACTGGAGGTGCTTGACAGTTCATGTATAATAAAAATTGTGTAATGGATGTGAAATTACATTTACATACAACAGCATTACTCACTAATGTGGCTTGTTTGCATAAATCACAGTGCATAAAAATAATGCACAATAAAAATGGTCAGCAAAAAAGCTTTTACTCAGTTCAGTCAGGATTGTTTTAAAGTTCGCAACTCTGATCATTGGGGATCAACTGGTACAGTATAGCAGTGGTGAGAACCAACATATACTGTAATTACTTGAATCTAATGCTCACCTTTTTCAGCTGAATTCAGTCTCCAAAATCAGGGTGCCCATTAGATTCAATGGTTACTTATATTTGAGTAAATGCAGTATTTTGATTAGTATAGGGTGCGCATTGGATTTGATGGTGCATTAGATTTGAGTAAATACAGTAGATTCCATAAACTCTGTGTTGGGATCTATGAAGTAGGTTGTGAGCCAACATCAGGTGGGTTGTATAGCACCTAGCTCAGTCGTCATTGAAAATACAGGGTATAGGACCACTGAGCAGCATGGGCTTCCTGTGGGGGATTGGCTTTGCCTTAAATAAATGGGAAAATGGGATGATGGACAGGATCAGGACCAGGATTCAAGTGTGCGTTCTGTGTTGGCTTCCAAGCTAGAATGACTGGATCCCGAGCTCTTCAAAACAACAGCACAACACTGGGAAATGGGACCTGCTTCATTGCTGCTCAGATTGTCATTCTGAATTCAGTTTCCAAAATCAGGATGCACATTAGATTCAATGGTTAATTATATTTGAGTAAATGCAGTATTTTGATTATTAGTATAGGGTGCACACTGGATTTGATGGTGCATTAGATTCAAGTAAATACAGCAGATTCACATACTTTGTGTTGGGATCCATAAAACCCTTTTAATTATTTTCATGCGTTGAACCTTTTCTAATTGAGCCCGACATGGAAAGTCAAGAGGGGGGAAGAGAATGGAGCCCTTTGGAGCATTCTTCTTGTGGCTCAGTGGTACAAAATTACAAAAGCAACGAATGCTTTGCAAAACATTTTGCATTGCTAAAAACCGGAAATAGTTTTCAAATGATCTATTATCTATTTATAGCCATTTATTATTTTCTTTTTTATACATTCTGTTATTTCTAGAAAATATTAATTCTGCATTCTCTGTAAAACAGAACATTACTAGCTTATTGGAAAGCTTAGCTGGCAACTTTAAGGAGCAGCCCTGCTTGTTTGCAAGGGACTGGAATGTTTGATTTTTCCTCTCCCGGCATGTTGACCAGAGGAAAATAGTTGCACACGTCTTTCGTAAACCCTTTTGTGTACTGATGCCTTTGGCTCAGTGATGTCTGATTTTTGCTTAACTTAGGGGTGTCCTCTGTTTCTCTTCCTTCCCCTTGGTTTAATCTCTTTTAGGAGGCCAAGTGGTGAACCTGATGAACCAGCGCCTGCAGACTGGATTCACAGAAAGCGAGGTCCTGCAAATATTTTGTGACACCTGCGAAGCTGTGGCCAGGCTGCACCAGTGCAAGTTACCCACTGTCCACAGGGACCTGAAGGTAACCTCATGACTGCCACAGAGAGATGTCAGGTTGTGGTAGCTGGAGACCTTCAAAGTTGTGATGGGAACTCAAGCCACTCTAGGTCAGGACTATTGACTTGGCATGTCCCATAGAAGATTTGGTCATAAGTATGTCAGAAGATCTGACTTGCTGGATCTAGTCCAGCTTCCTATCTCACAATGGCCCACCAGATTCATTTAGGAGCATACAAGACAAGAGTCCTGCATCCTGGTGTCATGCCCTTGCACCTGGCATCCTTATGTAACCTTCTTCTAGAACCAGGAGGTTGCACATACACATAATGACTTATAACCTGTGATGGAGTTTTTCTCTACCAGTCTATCCTTTCTACCAATCTAAATGCCTTTTCGAGGCATTTAGGCCAGGTACAATCTCCTCATCCTGTGCCAAGGAGTTCTGCAGGTCCTCAGCATGTTCACCCCAAAATAGATCAGGCAACAAGAGATGAGAAAGGGTTTCAATCTGAAGCCTGGGTATATCGTACTTCACTCAAAGTACAAGCTGCCCAACAGCTTGTCCATCTCATGAGAACTTCCTAGTAGTACTTGGATGGTGTTAGTAGTAGTTGTGTGTGTGGTGGGCAGTAATTGCCATCTTTCAGTTGCCCCCAAGACCTCAGAATGCCTTAGACTGGCTCTGGGAAGGATACCATGAATTCTTGCTTGAAATAATATGCTGAGTGCTGTCTTTTCAGAGCTGACAGTGTCACGAGACTCTCCAGGGAGTATTAGCCTTGCAGATTCATCCCTTAATCCTAATCCTCTGATACTTTTGATGGGCTGTATTGGTGAGGCAGGCTGCAGCAACTTGTCGACAAGGCTGTGTGTTTGTTCTCTCTTGGCACCTCCTTGATAAATCCGACATCTGCCTGAATTATTCTTTTCAGTTAACTTGTTTTAAGAGTGTGCTGCTGTTTGTGGCTCAGTTGGACAACATACTATTGTGTATACATTCAATTCTTTGCTTTGCTGCACCACCCTTTCTTCAGGGAGCTCAGGGTGGTGTATGTAGTTCCTCCCTTCCTGTTATCCTCAATGTAACCCTGTGAGGTAGGTGAGGCCGAGACATTGTGACTGGCCTAAGAACACCCAGAGGCAGCATGGCTGAGCAGGGATTTTAATCTGGATCTTCCAGGTCTCTGTCCAACTTCAGCATCCTGGTTTATATCACTGGGATCTTCAAGCAGATGCTTGACAAGCCCCTATTGGAGATGCCATAGGAGGATTTTCTGCTACAGGCAGGGGATTTGACTAGATGACCTATTAGGTCCCTTCCAACTCCATGATTCTATGATTGCCTCCTATCAGTGATCTCTGGGCAGTGTACAAGGTGTGTTTCTTCCTCCATTTTATTGTCACAGCAGCCCTGTGGGGTAGATTGGACTATAAGAAGATTGAGCTATAGATTGTCTTGTATGTGCTCCCTGAGTAATCTTGTGTGCCACTGTGAGATACAGGAAGCTAGGTGAGATGTTCCTTTGGCCTAATCCAGAAGAGCTCTTCTCATGCTCTTATGAGTTGGAGGAGAGCCCAGTTCCATGCACAACTGGTGCACTGTTCGAGGACATGATCAGCTCACTCATGCAGTGCTAGCTGTCTCAGTTGCCAACACTGGGGCAATGTACATGGAGGGACCATGTACTGCTGAAGGGAGTACATGGAGGTACCATATACTGCTGTTCTTACATTTGCAACTTGCTGTCCTCTCTTGGTCAGTGTTTGCAGCATCACTTAGGACCAGGACTCATGGAAAGCAAGGACCTGTTTGCTTTTTTCTATTTCCTACCCCTTTCCTTTTTCCTTAGCTGTAAGAGCCAGAGACTAAAAAACCAGAGATTTTCTTCAATTTGTCACTAGCCTGACAGCCCCTGCAGATGTGCAGGGAATCTTCTTCATGAGGCCCTCTGGTCCTGATAAAGGCAGCAATTGTATGTCATGAAGAGGCAAGGAGCACTGCTTGCAGTTAAGAGTGGTGTGATTCTTAGTGGTGGTAGAGAATCCTTCTGAGAATTTGTCATTAAACAGAGAACTGGTTTATATGGGAAGATATTGGTCCTTTCCAAAGATTCTCAACCCTTTCAGATGAGTTGATTTACTTCTGTTTGTGGACATTGTGGTCCAAGGTGATATGTTGGAAAGACTAGACAAAACTGACATTAAAATTGAATGTTGGGAGTTAGAACACACACAAGATAATGTTTCTTTACCCAGCATATAATTAATTTTTTGAGATCCATGGCACAGGGTATGGTGATGGCACCTTGCCTAAATGCCTAGTAGCTGCCTTCAGTGTCCTTTTAGGGAGAAAAGCAGCATACCAATCAAATAAATAATAAATAAATGCCTTTCAGAGGGGATCATGGAGATTTATGGAGAAAAAAAGCACATTGTAGGTTACAAGCCATGATCAGGCAGAGGTAGGTAGGCAGAGGTAGGCTATGCCTTAGGTGTCCAAAAGGAAGGGGTGACTGAACCTTTTGGCAGGAGGGCCACATCATCTCTCTGACACTGTGTTGGGGACCAGAAAACTAATTTACGTTTCAGATATGAATAAATTTACATGTAGGAATGTATTGGAGAGGATTACAAAGTTTGTCAAGGGCCAGATAGAAGGTCTTGCCATGAGTCGCATTGAGGATTGCCACGAGTCAGGCTTTAAAGGTAGGCAGTCAATGAATAGAAGGTGCAAGATGTGGTAACAGCACACAGGTCTCTTGCTGTCTTGATTACACCCAGAAGGTGGGTCACTGTGAGATGCAGGAAACTGGACTATGTGACCCGTTGGTCTGACCCAATGGAGCAATTCTGATATTCTTAGAATAATAGAATCAAATGTTGGGGAAAGGGCCCTAGCTTTGAATGCAGAATCAGTTCCTGGAAAGTTTAGGATCAGTATGCACTGTTGGCCCCACTTGTCTGGTTCCAGGTGGAGAATATTCTGCTACACGACCGTGGCCATTACGTCTTGTGTGACTTTGGCAGCGCCACCAACAAATTCCAGAATCCTCAACTGGAAGGAGTGAACGCTGTGGAGGAAGAGATAAAGAAGTAAGTCTGTGGGGTGGAGACTTTCTCATGTCTGTATACTTGTCATCTGCAGTTGCTGTTACCTGTTCATTTCTGTTTGTGCTCTTCATCAAGAAGTGCTTGTGCAGGTAGTTATTTTAGGTCTTTCTTAACATTGGAAGAGGTGAAGATCACAGAGGTCAGAGTGCCATGAGAAGAAAAGTATTGAAAATGAAAATATTTTCATTTTATGATACAATACAAAGTGATTAAAACTGATTTATGTAGCTACAGTTTATCTCCTCATGCTACCCTTGTTCTTTTAGGTATACCACTCTTTCCTACCGCGCTCCAGAGATGGTCAACCTGTACAGCGGCAAGCTGATCACGACAAAAGCAGATATCTGGGTATGTAGGAAGTGCCCTAAAATGGACTGTCTGTATGTGGGCCGGTGGTTTTTTTGTGCTTGTGATGGATCTGCTGAACTCTTTTGCTCCTCTTCAGTCACTTGTAACTACTCATTGATGATAATTTGCAACTCTTTCCTAGCAGAGTAAGCGGTTCTTCTGACCCTCAGTTACAATCAGCTGATCAAAGGTTGGATATAGACCATGTCTTGTTCCACCGAAATAACACACTAACCTCTTATTTAATGGTAGTGCCATTGATAGCTCAGCAAAAGCAGTCAGTGTGGATTTCTGTTTTTCTGATCTCCTTTCAGGCCCTGGGTTGTTTGTTGTACAAACTCTGTTACTTCACTTTACCGTTTGGAGAGAGCCAAGTGGCAATTTGCGATGGAAACTTCACCATTCCCGACAACTCGCGCTACTCCCAAGACATGCACTGCCTCATTCGTGAGTATCTCTCTTGGAACATGTACTGATGAAAGCAGATGTTCATCCAAAAATCCTTCAGCAAAGCCACTGTGATGGGATCTCTGAATCCACTTGTTGGACCTGCCACTGTAGTAGTTATGGCTGGAAAATTGTACCTTGTGGTTTTGGGGCTTGGCATTTGGGAATTAAAATTGGATGTGTGGTTGTGATGCACCAGGAGTGTCAATGTCATAAAGTGTGCTGAATAAGCTTTGTAGTGCCTGCTGAGAGTAAGAAGTGACATCATTAAGCAGAATGTGATGTCATTAAGCAGATCATGGCCAGAAGTAAGCACCCTCTTCTCACACAAACTCATTAGCAGCACACAAACTCATTAGGTTTTCAAGGTATAGGAAAGCCATGGGGTTTCTGCAGTTCTGGGTATCAATGGGGAGAGACTTGCAAAAGGCAAGGTTATTTTGGGATAACATCCTCTTGAAATAACCTCACCTTTTGCAGGTCCCTATCAATAGGGCTGGATAAAAAGCTTCCAGGGGGTACATCTAGCCCACATGTTTGACATCCCTCTTTACAGCCAAGGTTTAGACTCTGCATTCCTAAATAATCCATACCTAGGGACTGATGTTGCTCAGTGCTTAAAGATACCTGAAAATCAGCAGGTCAGTGGTTCAAGACCCGAGTGCCAGACAACGGAGTGAGCTCCTGTCATTCATCCCAGCTCCTGCCAACCTAGCTGGTCTATAGCATTTAAATGCAAGTAGATAAAGAGGAATCACTTCAGTGAGAAGGAACAACCTAATGAAAGGCTTCTGCAACCTGCCGGTCTGTTTCTTCAATGTCACATCCAAACACAGATTGGATGTCTCTTATCCTGAGTTGCAGACCCCTCACCACATGGGGCAAATGCTGAAGAAATTGCGTTTTGTATTCCTAAATAATCCATACTGCCAAAGTCTAAGTGCCTTCTGTTTTGTAGGATATATGCTGGAACCAGATCCTGACAAGAGGCCTGACATTTACCAGGTTTCCTATTTTGCATTCAAGCTAGCTAAGAGGGAGTGTCCAATTCAGAATGTACAGGTGAGTAGCAACCAGTCTGAAGAGAGAAAGGTACCAACTTCTCTGTCTTTGCTTCCCTGTGTCTCATAGAGCCTTTATTCCAAAGTGAAGGGTTGCAACTTTATTTTGGGGGGCGGAGGGGGGGTTACAAAAAGCTGGATGCTGCCATCTTGGAATGGGACATTCAGGCTGCTTTCCTGAGAGTAAGTCTCATTGAACACAATGGGACTTACTTCTGAGTGGACATGGAGGAGATCTGGCATCACTGTGATGATCTCCCTGTTCTGGCCATGACAGGTCCCAGATTGTCATTCTCAGAAGCGGGTCCTGTTCTGAAATGCTTGAGAAACATTGCTTTATTCCCATGAATGGTAGGGACTGAACTTAAGATAAACATATAACATGTCTACACAATAGTAAGCCCCGTTGTGTTTAATGGATCTTACTCCCAGGAAAGTGTCTTTAGGATTGCTGCCATAGAAAGCAAATTCACTTTAACTGAATTTAATTATTTTTCATTTCTTACCAAGTCTTCTATTTGAGGATTTTCTTTTTTAAAAAATCACAGCAGGAATTGTGTAATTTCCTATAGATTGCCTATGCTTGAGATGCTACATCTAAGTATCCTGCCTTAGTATCCTCCCTTCCTCCTCCCAGTAGTTATGAAATATGCCAGGACTTGTTTGTGTCTCAAGTGAATATGAGTTGACGGCAGAACTTTGGGCTTTCTCTGTTTGGGTTGCTCTCCCTGTCTCTGTGATTTTTGATGATACTTTATATAACCACCTGCCTAGCCATGTACAGGTATGCTCCTGTCCATCTGTGCATCCACCTAATGCCAGTTGCATCCACTGCAGATTTGGAGTAACCAGATTTGGGGGGGGGGGCAGTCAGTTTGGTGTGCATTTCACCCCAGGTTTACTTTCGCTGCCTCTGCCAAGCTGCCTCCAGTACAGTGTACTCTGCTTTTTTTGCATTTTAGATTGTTAGCCCTTTTGGGAAAAGGACCCATTAGCTATTAATTAGATATTAATTCTTTCATTTTTTTTATAAACCACTTTGTGAACTTTTTAGCTGAAAAGCAGTATATAAATACTGTAGAAAGACAGACAAAGGAATGATAGACAGACAGACAATGGATGGAATGATGGATGGATGGAATGATGGAGGGATGGATAGATGGATGGATGGAATGATGGATAAATGGATAGATGGATAGAATGATGGATAGATAGATCTGTTTTCTGCTCCTTCAAGCAAGAAGTGGATACTTACCTTCCTTGTGTGCTGTCGTGAAACCTGGAAGTACAGGACTTCTGGTTTCATTTACAGCAGTGGCTCCCAGCCTGTGGTCTGCAAGACCCTGAAAAGTGGTCCATGGGGTCTGGGGGTGGGGAAAGGCTGCCTTTGATCACTTCCAGTGTTTCACAAATGAGCACAGAGAGGGCAGAGAACGATTGGCACACAGCCAGCACTGAAGTGGTACTGCAGCTGTGTGTGGTCCATTATCTGCCCTATTTGGTAGTCTATGGGGAAACACTCAGTTGGCGAAGCACCAGAAAGTCCCACAGACCACATGGAGGGAGAGAAAGAGCTACCTGTAACTGCAGCTGGCACTTTCAGAGTCTTACTGCGTGCTCCCTACAGATGACCAAATCTTACTGTATATTTTTGTATGCAAGGGGATGGGGTTTCCATTTGGAATTTGAAATCCATGACAGTTCCCACTTTTGTCTGTGTGGCTCATGGACTCCTAAAGCAGGGTTTCTCATCCCCCAGTCTGGGGACCATTGGAGATCCTTGGCTGACTGGCCTGCGAGAGGACTTCTCTAAGTGCCTCTTCCCCTCCTCACAGCAGGAGGGCTCTGTCAGAGGATTGCAGCCTCAAAGCCCAATCCTATGCCTGTCTACTCAGTAGTAAGTCCCACTGTAGTCAGTGGAGCTTAGTCAGTAGTCAGTGGAGCTTACTCCCAAGAAAGTGTAAACAGGATTGCAGCCTCAGAGCCCAATCCATTGCCTGTCTACTCATAAATAAGTCCCGTTGTAGTCAATGAGGCTTACTTTCCAATAAGAGTGACTAGGATGGCTTTGTGCATCCTGCATTGAAAAAGGTTGAAAATCCCTGCTCTGAGTAGACATGCATCGGGACACTGGGCTGTCACCTGCATCCCTTCCACAGTAACATAGCAAAAGCTCTATTTATTATAATGGAATTTAGCAGCTGGAGGCAGCTGTGCTGTGCTCTAGTTGGGCACAGGTAGGCCCTCCCTCCATGTGCCCTAGGTGGGCCCTCCCTCCAGGTTGCCAGAGCTAGAACTCTCCCCCCACTCCTTGGGCTGGTCCCTGGAAAATTTATTCCCACAGAACAGGTCCCTGGGGCCAAAAAGGTTGAAGACCACAGTCCTAAAGGCTGCAAGCACACAAGGCAGGGCAGCACACAATGAGTATGGTCAGGGTTTTGGTGTCTTGTTTTTGAAATGCAGAGGCAGCAGACACATGAATTGGCATTCTGGGTTGCACCACACCTGTACGTATGTTCAAAATATCACAACCAGCATGGACTCTTTTTGATTTGCAGAACTCCCCAATACCTGCCAAACTTCCGGAACCAGTGAGAGCCAGTGAAGCAGCAGCTAAGAAGAGCCAAACAAAAGCCAGGTAGGATCACCCAGAGGCTTATTAGTGAAAGGTTAAAAAAAACATGGTGGTTCTTCAACAGTCCTGGAGAACTGCTTTCTGTTCATGGTGCAGGGACACTCTCCTCTCTAGACCTTCTTCTAGTAAAACACTGTCCCGTTTCTTGACTTCTGGGGAGATGTTTGGGATGTCTCAGTTTTTGGTTGCCTTCAAAGGTAGGGCTGAAGCACCTGCAGAAGCAATCTCTGGTGTCTCCACATAGGACCAAGGGAGACCCATCTCAGTTGAACCCTGGAGTTGTGACATACATAACAAAGTTTACCCAGCACCAGAGGCCCATAAAGCTTTGTACCCACCCACCTCCCCCCCCCCCTCCCAGTGACAAAATTATTTCCCCAGTAAAAAGGTACAAGCTGGAGAGTATCAGGGGGCATCATTCTGAGCCAAGGTTGCACCACGAATGGAAAGCAGTTCTCCAGGACTCTTTAAGACCCAAACTCTGCAGCTGGAACTAATTATGCAAATAGGGGAAAATGTGCAGCGTTGCTTAAAAGACTTACTAGGCATAACTTATGCAGTTGTCTTGCTAGAATTATGGTCATCTTGTGTTTATTTTTGTTGCTAGGGATGGAAACTTCTATATTTCAATTTCTGGAAAGAGGGCTCTCAATCTCTAAGAATTTATGAGTGAGGGCAACAATCCTAAACAACTTAGACTAGAAAAACCTCACCCACAACTTGTTCCCGTTGTGGTGTGAGGAGGCTCGTGCATGTCTGTGCACTGGCCTAACCCTCCAGTGAATGGTGCACCTCCAGGAGCACCTTCAGGAATGGTGCAGAAGTGCTTTATGCCATTTTTGTGACACCCCAGGCAAGAAAGGGACTAGTGCTGGGACTTCTGCCAGCCTGACCTGGGATTAGGGTTGCAACCTCACTATTAGTTATGCTGTTTCCTCTAAAACAGTGATGTTCAACCAGTGTTCCATGGCATGTACTGTAAATGTGCCATGGGATCTCTGCAATTAAGCCGTGGGAATTTGGAGCACATCAGTTGAAAATGGTTGAAAATTTGCAGCTTGGTTTCTTCTGCAGCTGTATATAGTAACAAATTGCCTGCCCTTTTTCTTTCACCAGTTGGTTAAGAGACAGATAATTGCCATCAAAACAGAGCTACATAACTTCAAAGAATCTCCAGAAAGTAATAAGAGGAAAAAAAACCATAGAGTTAAATGTGCCATGAGAATTAAAATATGAAAATCAACTGCTGTAAAACCTCTCATTTCCTTTGTGTAGTTCAATTGTGGGTTTTCCTCCCCCCTCACTTCCAGGCTGACTGATCCTATTCCCACAACGGAAACATCCATCACTCCACGCCAAAGACCCAAAGCTGGACAGACACAACCCAACCCGGGCATTCTGCCTATTCAGCCCACCCTGACTCCAAGGAAGAGACCCACAGTTCAAGCGAACGTTCAGGCCCAGGGTGCGTAAAAAAAAGAGGGAAGGAAGGCTGGGGGCAGAAAGACAATTTGGCTTATCCATGGAATGAATGAAACTCGTATGCATGCATATCAACATGTGAGCATTCTCTGCAGTGCCCTTAGTGCAGATCCGTTCAGTACCTCTCCAGCAGAGGGGCACCTGGATGCACATGTCATGTGTGCTCCCTGAAGCATCTGGTAGGCCGCTGTGTGATATAGGAAGCTGGACTAGATGGGCCTTTGGCCTGATCCCAGCGGAGGCTCTTCTTATGTTCTTCATAAATCCTGACTATCAGAGTCTCTTGGTTCTGGAGATTTGCCATGTGTGGGGAATACCAGTGAGATCCAAGTATTCTCATCCCCTGCAAGTGGGTGATATTCGGTCAATCCCCATAGTAAGTAGGCTATGCCTTCTTACATGCTGTCTAGTTGTGGGGAAAAAACCTTCACAAAACTGATTAAAACAATCAAAAATTGAACACAGAGCCCACACTTTTAGTCTGCAGAGAATCTATTCTAGGATCCACCCATAAATGAATCCATGGCCACTTCGTCTGATGTGCAAACTGGAAATGGCTTTCCCCCAGTATTCATGCATTTGTGGTGAGTCAAATCCACAGATACCGAAGGTGCACTGCAGTGTATTCCTTTTGAATAATTATTTTAAGGGTTTGTTGCTGGTGATGTTCACAAATGATGAGAAACAGAGGTTGTAAGGGGTGCACAGTTTGCATGATTGTAAGGGGTGCACTGATTGCATGGTTCTCTCTCTTTCTCTGTCTCTCCACCCCGCAGTTCCAGCGCCAGCGACCTCGGCCAGCAGCCAGCCCTCTCTCCCCACAAGCATCCCACAGCCCAAATCTCTGCCTCAGCCAACTCAACCTCTACCACAAGTTCAGCCAAAGCAGCCACCCCCTGCACAGCCGGCTGCTGCCTCCCAGCCCTCGGCCCCCACGGCTCCACCACAGGTCACCCCACAGCACCAGCTCTTCTTGAAGCAGCAGCAGTTGCAGCAGCAGCAACAACAGCAGCCACCACAAGCTGTGTTTTACCCACAGCAGCAGGCACCTCCACTGCAGCCTCCACAGGTGAGGTGGTTTGGTATATAGGGCTTTTTGGGGGGGCATAATTCTCTTCTACAAAACTGGGACACTTATGGACTGAGGGGTCTGCTCCCTTCCCCCAGGGGCATGCCTAACAGGTGCATATGGCTGCCACCAGCCCCTTCCAATCTCTGCCTTCCCACTGTCCTTGGCATGTGTCATAATATCTACCCGTGGTACCTGGCGTGCCAGCTGGGTAGAGTCCTCTTGCTGGTGGAGGGTCTCCTCCTCACTTCCACCAGCTGCTTTGCACTCCACCATCTTCACAGGTGCTCATCCCAGGTAGACCCTGGGAGTCTGTGCACTGTGCTGAGGCAGGATGCGGTCTTTCATGCCTTTGGGTACTCCCAGTGGAAGTGGGAATGGGGTAGTAAGTGGAAGCCCTGAGAGCCCAGGGCAGAAAGATTTTCTCATTCAAATCTGGGACAATTCCAGTTTTCAGGGTCATAAGGTGAGCACAGCAGGGGGCATCTATTCTGCACGGTCCATTCCATTGCAGAGAGAGAGAGAGAGACAGACAGACAGACACTCTGCATGTCTCTCTGAAGCCCATACCCCAAAGGCAGCAAAGCATAAGGAAGGAGTCCAAATATTTGTGTCGGTTCTGCAGCTCCAAGCAATGCCCCAGGCGCCGCAGCCAGCAGCAAAGCCACCTTTCGCAGTGATGCAGCAGCAGCAGCAGCCGCCGCCGCCAGGACCTGTAACGCCAGCCCAGCAGCAGCAGCCGGCTCACAATTACATACAGCAACAGCAGAAATTGCTGGCACAACAAGCTGCCGCCCAGCAGAAGGTCGCCACAGCTCCAGCGCAGCCAAAACCACAGGCCCAGCTACTGTCACAGGGACAGCAGGCAGTGGGACAGCCAGCACCCGTGCAGGATCACCCGGTAAGGAGCAGCACTGGAGGGGCTCTGAAGTCAGGCACTGCCTCCAATGCTAAACGATTGGGATATTCTGAATACAAGCTGGACCACAGTACCCTGATCAGGTTCTTTTTCCTAGATGTCTGTTTCTAGAAGAAAAAGGTCTTGGACTTATGTTTTTATTTAAGAATGAACCTCTTAAAATGCTGGACTTTGCCTATAAGGTTTTTCTTGTATTTCTTGGCTAGTTAAGAAAGGATCCTTTCAGGGAGAGATAACCTATTGTGGTTGTTGACTTTGGAGTGCATAATTTGATGCTGTCATATACAAGTACGTGTGGTGAACAAATGTTGCAGGGACCAGCCTGGAGGGCCATGCCATACCATCACCCAGCCTCCAAAGGCATATGGTGGTTTACGGAGGCATATATTCAGAACTACCCTCCCTCCTCAAAAAAAATCGCTTTGGATTTCACAAGGAATCTGGCATTTTCTATTTAGGTCCTTAGGAGAGTTGAAACAAGAAATAATTTTTTCTGATCAGGGGGCAGAGTGCTGCCTCCCTGGGTCTCAGAGAGGCAATGTGGCAGGTTGGAGCAACCAGTCTTGGCCTTAGCTGCTACTGGGCCAGGATCACCACTGATGAATGTGTTAATTTTTTGTGCTCTGGTGTGCTAGATGCCATTGCTATGTCACTGCCTCCATTGTAAGCTGTACTAGATGCATCCCATAGTGTTGAAAGCAGCTTATCATGAGGAGTTGAGGGGTTTGGTTTTGCTCTGTGAGAAAAGTAAGCCTATCTCTATTTGGGACTTGAGCATCACGGCCAGGGGGATCCAAACCCCAACCTGGGGCCAGATGTGGCATGAGGGAAGCTTCAATGTGACCTGAGGCAAGACCCCTCCATCTCACAGTAATGTATCTAATACACTCCTTATATTTAAATTTATGTAAATTTATTCAGTTTTGAAATGTAAATCGTTCTTCTGGCCCCCCCATACTGTCAGAGAGATAGGACACCCCAAATCTAGGCTCCTAGTTCTTTGGAGTAGGAGATCAAGTGTCCCTCTAGACTAGGAGTCTCTAAATTTTTTGGTAGGAGGACCACATTGTCTTTCTAATACTGTCAGGGGTCAGAAGAAAATAAAGAATTGATTTGCATTTCAAATTTGAATAAATTTGCCTACTAATAAATGATTATATTAGTGATGGAACTTGTGAATGAATGAATTCAAATCAGTTCATGAACACTTTCCAACACACAGAGAGAAGGTAATCTTCAAACCAGTTCATAAGTACTTTCATACACAGAGAGCAGAAGTTTAGTTGTGGTGAGACTTCCACTTCTGGTGGCAGCAAATTCCACCAGATCCTTCTTTGCTAGGAGAAGAATCATAGAATCCTAGAGTTGGAAGGGATCCCTTGGGTCATCTAGTCCAACCCCCTGCCTGTAGCAGGAATTCCTCCTAGAGCATCTCCAACAGGTGCTGGTCGAGCCTCTGCTTGAAAATCCCCCCAATGAGGGAAAGTCCCCCAAAGGAAAGAAATTCCTTTTATCTGTGTTGACCCTCCTCTCCAATCTACTTCACTGCATGACTCCCTAAGACACATTATTATAATCTAGGGGGAGAAAAAGTTCCCTCATCCATCCACTTTCTATGCACAATAATTCTAGAAGCCTCACTCATGTCACCCCTTAGTATTCTGGGCCAAAACGTTTGTGTTGGGATCTTGGCCTCTACTCTCTGGAAAGAGTCTGGAGCTGGGAAGAGTCTGCAGCAGGGCGATTTGGCCCCCAGACTGGTTCTGTTTCCCTACTGAACATCTCTTACCACTCCACAGATGGGGCCTCTCATGCACACCACAGAATGCCCCAACCTCCATGCTTGCATGTACTTCTGTGGTCGTTCACTCCAGCAGGCTTTATATTCAGATTTCCAGGCACATGTGCCAATAAAGTTGATGATGATGATGATGAAAGATTCAAAGGTTGGGGGTGTGATCTGTGGTGCTGAAGAGAGGCCCCAGGTGGAATAGTAAGTCTCTGCTTTTGGAGGCCACTTGTTTAGGGTCTCTCAGCAAACAAATGGAAGGAGAATTTGCAGGTTCATCCGACCTCTCTGCTTTCCAAGCGACTCTTTTTAAACACAAGAACCAGCCATGAATTGCCCCTTTAATTGACTGTAATATATGTATTTGTCTCGAACAAGTGCTCTTTGATTTTAATGAGAATCAGGGCTTACCCCGCACCGAGCGAGGCAGCTGCCTGCAGTATAAAAGGAATGGATGTGTGCCAAGCATCTCCATTTACTTGCTGCAGATTGTGAAATTTCATTTGCAATTTCCATCTCCCCCCCCCCATCCATACGCCTCATTGCTATTCAAGTGTAATCATTCTTGGTTTCTTTTTTTAACTGAAATGCAGCTTCTTTGGCTCTTCCCCTTTTTTAAAAAATGCAAAGGGCACATGGCAGACGAAGGAAACTAAATGTATTCCAGCTGAAAAGATACTCACGCTCGGTTCTCCTTGCTCTACAATTTCTCGTGAATGTCAAAAGGCTTTGTTGTATCTGTAACCATCTGGTTTCAAGAGCAGATCTGGAAGGGAGAATTCCTGATGGGGGAGGAATTAGGAAAGACCCCCCTCTTATTTGTTATGTGCTTGCCATGAACAGTGCATCCTCTTAGATTTGCCTTACTTAAAACTGTGAATAAAACTGAGCCTTGTCTTGAAAACGGTAAATGTTTCAGCCTGTGTTGGGCCTGCGTACCTTCCCACTTCATGTTGTCAGGTTGTGCATTGTGCGTTGTGAAGTTTCCTACACATGTAGGAAACTTATTAAGTATCAGCGGAATAGCAGTTGTTTCTGTAGGCCTTACAGTGACATACTGGGCATCTATGTCCCGGGCAAATGGATCTTGCTATTGGGCGTTCGTTTGGCATCTAAGACTTTTGTGTCCCAAATTTTATATCTTTATATTAAATGGACTTTCTATTTTTAAAAGATAAGTTTAGGATTGGGATATATAACATGGTTTATAACAGTCTAGTTATAAAGATAAAGATGTCCCCCGCAGCTTCCCCTGCTAGTTGAGACTGACTCTAAGGAGTGGTGCTCATCCCCATTTCTTAAGCCATAGAGCCAGTGTTGTCTGAAGATGCTTCCATGATCATATGGCCTACGTGCGCATGGAATGCTGTTACCTTCCCACCAAAGTGGTACCTATTTATCTACTTGCATTTACATGCTTTTGCTACTTGCAATTTACACGCTAGGTTGGCAGGAGCTGGGCAAGTAACAGGAGCTCACTCTGGCTACGATCCAGAGTAACTATGGGACCTTTTACACTGATGTTGTGATGATGCCACCTATGGGAAATGCATAGCCTCGTACGTCTTCCCATAGTTATTCTGGATTTTAGGGACTGTCTTGTAGCACCTGGGTCTTGAATCCCACCCAGCTGCTTTAGCCACTTGAGTCACTATGGCCCTTGCCTAGTTATAGTAGGATTCAAATAACAGAGACACAAGAAGTAAATGTCTAGGGAAGTGTTTGTCCAGGACACAATTATTCAGGTTGCAAATTCCCTGGTACTTTGTAGAGGATGCTGATTTCAAATGATTATAAGAGCACTAGGTACTCATGACTTACTTATGACTGGCAATTCAATGTGGTCTTCCCTAAAGCAAGCACCTCCGCGGCAACAGAAGGCCTCGACAACTCCTCCGTCAGCAGTCCACGGGCAGAAGGTGGGTTCACTCACACCACCATCTTCTCCAAAGACTCAGCGCGGCGGCCACAGGAGAATCCTGAGTGATGTGACACACAGTGCGGTGTTTGGTGTGCCAGCCAGCAAATCGACACAGCTGTTACAGGCGGCGGCAGCAGAAGCCAGCCTCAACAAATCAAAGTACGGGTCGGAGTCTCTCCTCCCCACTCATTTTTAACTGGCAGAATAATTAAGGAGGAAACTTTTTAGTTTCTCTGTGTGTTTTTTAACTACTGTTATAAGCAGTTTGGATTATGGTGCTCGTTTTTCTTTATATATTGCCCAGTCATTATATATACATTCTTTATATATACATTCCCCAGTCTTGGGGGAACCAAGAGCGGTTTAATAGGCTGCATGTCCATGATCAATAGAAGGCTTGTCACTCTATTGTATCCTATAAATGTATCCTATAAATGCTCTCTGCTTCTGCCCACTACCTGGCAAAGAGCTTCCATGTTGCTCCTGCTGCAGCTGTCTGGAGGAGGCAGAGGACTGTCCTTCTGCATAGTGATGGCTGCAGGGAGGGGTTTCACAGAGGAGAAAGTGTGGTAAGCACCACATGTCTAATCCCGTCCCTATAAAAATCATGGAAAGAGCTCCCCAAGGGGGTGCTGGAAAGGTGACACCAGAATGTGTTTTTCCTTTTGTAATTCCTTTCTGTTCCTGTCCTTTTAGGACAGGACCCTTCTTCCAATATGAGGAAAAGTACCTCCATCCCCTCACCTCCATCTCTTTGTCTCCATCTTCTGTTTAAAGCTGCAGGAACAAAGTATCAGATTTCGGAGCATTTCAGATTTTGGAACTTTGGATAAGGAATACTTTACCCTGTATTGGTATCGTGGTTAATAATATGATATTCAAATGGCTGGACTTGAGATGAAGCCCATTTGTATGCATTTCTTTGCTCTGATTTATTTCTCCCTGTTGAGCCAGAAAGACTGTTGACGTTTTAGGGTGCAATCCTAACCTAGATCCCAACAACAGCAGTCTTCCCATTCCTGTGGTGATGTAGGGAGGCAAGCACATATTTGTGCACTGGCCTACCTTTCCCCCACAAGTGGCGCAGAAATGTCTTAGAGCACTTTTGTGACACCCCCAGGACATCACATGTTGGGGCTTAGACCAGCTTAACTAGAGGTTAAGTTTGGAGCCTATGAGCACAATCCTAACCACATCTACTCAAAAGTAAGCTCCATTATGTTCAATATGTATTACTCCCAGGAAAGTGTCTTTAGGATTGCAGCCTAAGCCACTCTTTGTTCTGCAAATGGGCTTGTGTTTCTGGGCTGGAGGTCTGGATGGATATCACCACATCTCTTGTGGGGTTCTTGTCTTATGGGCACTTGACTACTTTGAAAGTGGAGAGGGGCTTTGAACAGAAACAAGAGACTTGCCTCGTTGTTGAATTTTCCTTTCCTTGGGGTGGCTTCCTCCTAGGTCTGCTTCCACGACACCCTCGGGCTCCCCCAGAACCTCTCAGCAGAATGTGTACAACCCTCCAGACGTCTCCACCTGGAATCCTTTTGATGACGACAACTTTTCCAAGCTCACCGCAGAGGAGCTGCTCAATAAGGATTTTGCAAAGCTAAGCGACGGTTAGTTTGCGGGCAGAAAGTAAGAACGGAGTGATGGTGGGGGAGGAGGGGAGGAGGTTGGCAACAATGCAAGACTTTTTTTATTCTGGTTTGACTCTGAGAATTAAGTTGTTCAATGATTTTTGTTATGTGGTCTCAAAAACTCTGTTTGAACCGGGATCTTCTAGATCAACTCCCAAACTGCTGTACAATCCTTCTTCTCTTTGAGCCTGCTTTGACTACTCAATATCTTTCTTAAAATGCAGTGCTCAATATATGATGCAAGGTTCCAAGTGAGGTCTGACAATGGCAGAGGGAACTCTGACTTCCCACGATCTGGCAGAACATATCCCAGCATGACATTATCTTTGTTGCAGCTGCACCATGTTGCTGACTCATGTTCAACTTGTGGTCGTCTAAAAAATGTAGATCCTTTTTCACATGTTGCTTCTAAGCTAGCTTCCTCCATCCTGTTTTTGTCCCTCTGTTGGACCTATATATAATATTTCATATTTGTCTCTTTTATAGTTCATTTTGTTGTTAACGGAACATTCTAGGATACTGGGGTGAACCTGTGCCATGGGTGCAACCGTGGGCACATAGAGCTTTCTCTGTTGGCACACGGGTCAAGTTGCCCCAGCATCATCCCAGAGGACAACTGACGGTGCTGGTGTCCAGCACACATGCCCGGAAGTCTGGGCATGTACATCAGGCCAGGAGCGCCCTGAGCCCATTGTGAATGCTCAGAGTTTTGGGCATGCACACTGGGTACAAGCACACTGCTCCAAAGAGGAGCATCCTGCTCTTCTTTGGAGCAGTGCGCTCAAGTGTCCAGTGCACATGCCTGGAAATCTGAGCGTGTGCAATGGGTCTGGAGCACCCTGAGCCCGCCACACGTGTCTGGAGTTCTGGACTTGCATGCAGGGTACCGCTCATGGTTTTGGATTGCGGTTGGGGCACTTGGGCTGTAAAGAGTTCACCATCACTGTTTTAGGGCATTTGGTATCCTGCTTCGATAAGCCATTATGCCCAGCTTTGCATTGTCCTCAGAGTAATACTCCTTCCCTCTATCCTCTTTCTAGGTCACTGATACAAAAAGTAAATTTTTTTCCACTTGCTATTTGTTTGCTTAGAAAACTTCAATTTGTTTTCCAGATGGGAAAGAAGTAGATTTCTTGTTAGACTCTGCTTAAGTATGGAGACTACTGGGCTGCAAGCATAGGAGAGTTGTCATCCAACTCTCCCTGAAAATGTCTATGCACATCCTTCGGAGATGCTCACCAGATATGTGCCCGTGTGGCCAGCTAGAGTCAGTGCCTCTGTGTTTGCCCAGAAACATCATGGCATGACAACTGTCAAGGATATATATGGTCTGTGAATACAGATGTCCTATTTCTGGCTCTGCCTGGTATAACCACTAACTGATGTACCCTTTATTTTTTGTTTCTTTACACCTGCTCTTTTACTTTCCGGGACCTCAGAGCAGTTTGTCATATAACAGTATTAAAAAAATAACAATATAATTGCAACCCATTTTAATGCTTTCTCCCAAATCATGACCTAGAGCAGGCTCTGTTGAAATCTGTAAACCCAGTGAAGGAGCTGCGTGGTTCACTGACTACACCATCCTGGCTTTCAAAATATGGTAAAAGGTAAAAATTAAACAAGCAGGTCATTTGATGATTTCATGCCCCTTATAACAAATCTTTGACATTTCAGGCAAACCTCCAGAAAAGCTTGGCAGTTCCACGGAGAACCTGATCCCAGGTTTTCAGCCCGCACCTTCCGTGACACAGGTTGATGCCTTTGGATCATCATCTCTTGCACCCGTATCAGGTATGCCTGGGGGGTGTCGAGAGGGTCACAAGCAACTCCCACTAACACAATGTGGAAGAACTTTCCAATGGAGTTGTTGGTTAAATCTTTTCAGGCATGAAATGGAGAGGGGGTGGGTATGTTGTATTTTGATATAGGAAATGAAAGTTGGGAGAAGGGGAGGTGCTTTGAGAATGAAGACTGGGAGTCATGGGTCAAAGTGTCATGATGGTCAGCAAAGTCAGGGCTCAGGCCACATCCACAATGAAATGCCAAGAGCCCAAATCCTCCATCCCAAGGTCTCTGACATTAGTTCTTGGAACATGAAGCCCAGGATGCATGGAGACAAAGTCAGGAAGGCAAGCTTGGTCTCTGAGACAACCTTGTTAAAGCTAAGCAGGTCTATGTCTTCTCCATCTCTGGATTGGTGATCCTTTTGGAAATCACCACTTTGCCACCTTGGCCTTAAGGTCTATGGTGGAAGAAGGGCAGAGTGTGAATATAATAATTAAACTAACTTAATATACAATAAGTTCTGATCAATTCAGCTGCCTCTTCCTACTTGCCAGTTAGAGGGTTCAAATTTGCATTATCCTCTTCATTTCAATCCCTCAATTGTAACTCAAAACCTATACTGATAGGTTAGGCCTAGGACCCATCTGGTCTAGCTTTCTGGATCTCACAGGGGCCCACCAGATTCCACAGAGAGCACTCAAGACAAGACATCTTGGTGTCCACTCAATACGAGGGAGCCTACTTCTAATGCCAGGAGGTTGCAGATACTTGTAAGTTTCTGGTTCTGGTGTTCTGCCAAAGAGAAAAGAACATTCTTATATCCATCCTCTGCATAATTTTGTAAGTCTCAATCAAGCCTCCTCTCAGGTGTTTTTTTTTTAAAGACCATGGGTCTATAACCCAGGCCTGGGGGCCAGATGCAGCCTACGGCAAGCCCCTAACTTACCATTGGCCACTTTTGGTTCCCTAAGTCTTAGCCGGAGGGCCTAAGAGCTTATGAACCAGTTGAATAAACACTACTGGAGCTGTGATTGTGTGGTAAAGGAAAGGGGGTCCTATTGAGTGTGTACTTTATTTCTGTGCTTTGTGTTGGTGCTTGCAGATAGCGGGAATGGGACACAGTGCCAGATTCCAAGTGCCAGATGGCCAGTCCCAGATTCCAAGAGGGTAGCATCCATCATTTTATGACCTCCCCCAAGATGAGTCCCGACCCCACTTTGAGTACCACTGATATTTAGTAGCTGCACCTACGAGCAACAAAGCCTGGTGCTGTGCCTCATTTTGGGGGGCCTGGCCAATGGGTGACATTCCTGGAAGCAGGGGACTTGCAAGCGTGTGGCCTCAGCTCTTTCCTGGCTGACCAAACTTGTGACTCTTGCATTAATCCTTTCTAAATGTGCAGTGTTGACTTTTGGCAAGTGTGAGGACCCCACACCCTTGAAAGAAGAGCTATTGCTTTGGTTCTTGCCAGTGGCCTGCTGTGACCTTGGATAAATTTGCTGATAATGCTCTACTTTGGGTCTTTGGAATATTTTTCTTCTTGGTCATTTGGGGCAAAAATAACTCCAGGATGCTGTGGAGGGGAAGGTGGGCTCAAATTCAGGATACAACTCAATGCCCTTTTCATGTGTGTTGGTCCCTCCTGGTGCTCTGCGTCATATCTTGTTTTTTTCTCTCTTTTCTAACTTCTTCTTGCTGCCTGTCCAGCTGAAAAAACAAAAGACATTCTGGATTCTAGCCCTCCTCTTCTGGCTGTTCCTGATCCTTTTATTCCTCTCCCACTCTCAGACACACCAGGTAACTTGCAATTTCCAGATCTGAGGGGTGACAAGTCAGAGGAATCCCAAACTATGCACTTTGGATTGCACCCCCATAGCATTGGCACACATGTCCATTACCCAGGGTGACCATCTAGAATGGAGGACAGAGTACCTCTACCTTTAACCATTGCATAGAAGAAGTAATTTAAGCTTCTCAATTCCCTCTTCTATGCAATGGTTAAAGGTAGAGGTACTCTGTCCTCCATTCAATTTAGTCACCCTGCCATTACCTGGCTCCTCCACATGATCACAAAATGTAACTGAAATATGAATATTATTCACAAGCCTGGTTTGGGATGAACGTACCTGCCTGTTCCCCTTGATGTGGGTCTCAGCAGTGGCCCAAGAGCTCAGCAGTTTGTGACATGTTTGGAACTAGGAAAAAACCACGATTTCTGATATGAGTCACCACCACCTTGAAATATTTCATCAGTAAATATAGAAATATATTCTGTGCCTAAATACAGCCTCCCATAACCACAGATCCTGTCCTCCTAACCATAGTCCCAGATTATAATGGTTACTTTTCAAATTTAATCTTCGAAGGACGCATGTCAATCAAAATTTTGAATTTATTAGCAAGTGAAAACCAGTGTGGTGTAATGTCAAAAGGCCAGATAACCCCAGACTCCCTTCTTTACTGGGTGACTTTGGGCCAGTAAACTTGCAGGGCTGTTGCAAAGGTTGCATTTGCTGGAAAGAGTGTTGGGGAAGAGAAGCTTATGTTTCATCCTGAGTATTTTAACCCAGAGGGATCTTGCAGTCTGCTTCTCCTTCACTGAGTTTTTCCATGGAAAAACACAATTTGCAGGGGCTCCCAGTACCATGCTGGTTTGAAGAACTGGGGATAGTGGAATCTGTGGGTGGGGTCCAATAGGACCTTCAGCTGCAAACAGAAGTGTAATCAGAAAGCCTCCTGGATATTACTAGAAAGCACTTCCAGTCTTGTCCAGAAGGACCTCTCTGGGTCCTCCTGCAAGTTTGGAACCAGCAGTGGGTCAAATCCATGGGTTCCAAATCCATGGATGACCACTCTGCATATGTGTATATTTATTTAGTGAGAATATATTATCATCCAACCTGTTGCTTTATAAAAGTCCACAAACAATTTTAGGTGATGCACTTTGCAATGCAGTACAGATTGAACATTGTTATATATAAATTTTTAAATACACAGATTTGACATAACACAAATGTCCCCTTCAAATCACAACGGCTTTTCTTGTTGTTGTAAAGAGACCATCCTGCAAGTAATCATTCCATTCTTCAACTTAGGGCACAATCCTAACCATGTCTACTTAGAAGTAAGCCCCATTGTGTTCAGTGGGTCTTACTCCCAGGAAAGTGGGTTTAGGATTGCAGGCTAAGCCAGGTTCTTTTGCATTTCTAATTACTGGCTGCCTCTCTACAACAGTAATAAAAGCTGTTTTTAAACAATTGCAAAGAGACACACTTTTAATTTTTTAAACTGTTTTTACTTAACACATTCCAACCTAGAGCCTTCCTCTAAGTCCCAGAGCAGCTGTTTTGGGAAGGCCCTGTGAATAGCCACCTTGGCCCTTGGGCTTCCTACTCTGCAAATGCTGTTTGTCTGGACTTTGACTGGGTAGTTTTCTCCTCCAGCTGATGTCCAAAGAAAAGGCCTCTGCTACTGTGTCTTGTATTGAAGGTAGCTGCCCTTTTTGCTCCTTCCATGGTTGAAGAGTAAGTACTGTATCGTGGACAGTATATATTGCTTGTTTGAAGCTCTAGGTATATGTGAGTGTGTATATATACGGTGCATCTTGATTACTGCAAGAGGTACCAAACGTTTTGATGGTGTGATGGAGCAGAGGTTATCGCCTGCCTAATTAGGATCCCTGTGCAGTGTTCACCCATGTATGTATTTCAGGTTTTGGCTGGCATGTACTGACAGCATGGGGTGGCTTTGAAAAGCAATTAAGGGTGCAATCCTAACCTTGGTCGGCACAATTCATCAGTTGCAAGCACATATTTGTGCACTGCCCGAACCCTCCCCCAGAAGGGGCGCAGAAGTTTCTTATGGCACTTTTGAGACACTCCCAGGACAGTACAGGACTTACGCTGGCCTAACTAGAGGTTAAGGTTGCATCCTAAAAATAGGAATGTCAGCCTTGAAGGTCACATGCTTAAAAACAGCTCATCTGGGCTGAAACTTTGCCAACCGTAAATTGGTCTGAGGGTGAGTGACCCTCCTAATGTGCCAGGACAGGTTTTGTGGATTCTCATAGAGGGAGCAGCAGTCGCACCCAGTGAAGGGGGTGCATGAGGACTGTGCCCCCCGCCCCAGAGAGGAAAAGGAGCAGAAGCCTGCACTGTCTGATGCATGGATCTCATTAAAAGCAGCAGGACCTCCAGCCCAGTCAACGTGCCAGAGAATGTACTGTCAATCAGTTAGCAATTGCTCTCCCTTCCAATGCAATGGTGGCTACTACCAAGTGAAGCGGTATGAAACTTGGTGTTCACAGGGGATCTCTTCCAGGACCAGGTTTCTACATGTAATTAAATCCATGGGGATGGCCTCCCACAGGACCTTTGGGACACAAATGGAAGTTACTTCCAATTGCAGCCTCCCCACATCTCAGAACACTTTACAGATGTGAGTCACATTCAGGAGGTCCTGTGAGGATCTGTACCAGTGGGTTTGGCACTCATAACTGCTGAAATCCCTGGGAGCTGAGCCTAAGGAAGACACAGTGTTTGTGTGTTTCCTACACAATTTTCATTTTGCCTAAAGGTTCATTGGGGTGGTCTGTGTAATAAAAATGTTGATTTTTTTTAAAAAGCTCTCAAGCTCATATAAAGTTGCAATCTGAAGCCCACTTACCAGGGAGTAAGTTCCCAGAATGTAGTGTGGCCTAACCTGTCCACAAACACGTGCTGTAAAATTAATAGTAATGGAATTAAATAAAAAGAAAAAGTCTGTTTATGACATACATGGAACATTGTCTTTAAAAGCCTTAAAAAGTCTTGGTGTTTTGGTGTACAGCCAACAATGACATATGGATTTTCCTGGAGGAAAATGTCTCCTTTGGAACCCCATTTGGACTTCATTCTGTTCTGGATTTTTGTATCAGTTGCAAGCCTTTCTTTCTTGAATCTCACCCCCTCCCCTGTAGATCTCTGTTCCTGAACATCCCTGCACCAAACCAGCCAGAGAGAATTTGCACACAGCTGTCAGGCCATTCAAAGCCTCCTTAATGCAAATTGGCTAATTGCAGACCTCCAGGAACTCCATTTGCATAATGAATTATGCATTTTGGCTTCCGGGGACAAAAGGCAGAGATTTTTGCCTTGGCTTGTGGGGTATTGGTCACAAATAGAGACATGTGGATTGATTTTTCTCTCCTTTATAATGGGAGGGGGTAAGCGGGCTTCATGAGTATCCTTTGGAGAAGATGGTTCCATCTGTTCCTCCTTCAGCATTTAAAAAAGAAAGAAAGAATTCCTAGCTGTAGGATTAAATCAATGTTGAGGGTGTTGGTACAGTATCTTCAATGGTGGGCTTCAAGGGGTTCTCACAGGTCCTATGGAATCCTTTGCTAATGAGCACCTGGTTCTGAGAACTGGTTACTAATGGGACATAGAACCTGTAGTTAATTTAGGTTATTAGGACATAGAACCTGTTGTTAATTTATTTGAATCCCACCCAGCAGTTTCTGGAATCCCATACAGTGGACCCCTTGGGGCCAAAATAATTGCTTCCATTCTCTGATGCCTTATGGAACTGATGGAGCCAGAATGCAGTCCTGTTTCTAGCAACACGCTCTTTTATAGTATCTTACAACATGCTGGGTGCACATTTCGGCCCCAGGGGGTCCACTGTATGGGATTTCAGAAACTGCTCTACCCAAAATCTTGGAGGGAGGGTGCCTTTTCTCACGGAGTCACCTGAATTCTACCTTCCTCAGTAGGATTCTGAATTCTCCTCTCCCAGTGGCATTATAGTAGAATGTGTGGTGCATTTCATTTTCTTCACTGATGTCGCTGACCCTAAGCATGACACTTTTTGAGACAGGGTTGTAAATAAACCAAGGTGCTTGGATTGTACAGAAACCAGAGTGTGTTGTGTCGCAAAATATGCAGTCCTGAGACAACTTTTTAAAGTGTTGTATCCTGCTCTTTGTTCAACACAATTCCTAGTGTCGCTCACAGAAAAACAATCAATGGGGAAACCAATTGGTTCAACAGAAAAATGTGTAAGGGTGCGATGCTTACTTGTTACTTGACCCACAGTTAGTTAACTACAGAGAGAAGAGTCTTGTGAGATGATAGACCAACAATTGTCTTGTATTTTTCTGCTCATGGCACATTGACCTCTATTGATGATGAGTTGAGCTGGAGGAGGAGGAAGGACCAACAATTTGTGGTGACAGACTGTTGTCCTACAAACAAGGTCTATTAGAACCTGGAAGAGTTGCAGATTTATTGTTGAATAAGTTTTTAGGGACTGTGCATCTCACAGAAAGTAGTTTGTTTTGACATGTGCCAATGTATTTACATCCTTAAACTTTCAATAGGGCATCTTGGCATGCGTAGAGGATTGGATGAACTGCTTGTTTGCACAGTTATGGGGAAGTGCCCAAAGTCTCCCAGGGGTGGGGACTGGGGTGTGCATGCATTGTGAAAGCATGCATCCTTTATCCCGTACCACTCAGCTGGGCACATAAGTGCCATCTAGATTGATGGATCTAGTGGGAGCTAATTAAATAAACAAGTTGGGGGTGCTTCTGTTTGTTGTGGGTAAAAGTTGGGGGTACTTCTTTTCTCCAGTCAGAGCAGTTGGGGTTTCTGTGGCCTCTTCTATGTTACCTGAAAGACTATGTTCTGTGAACTGTCAGAGAAGCCCTAAGAAATTTCCTTCTACAGATAGAGGGTTGGACTACATGGCCTATTAGACCCTTTCCAATTCCAAGTCTGTGAATGTCAAATGAAATATATATGTGACAGAACCCATTACTAAAAGGGGACTTTTTGAAGGTGTTCTGCTTAAGGGATGTACCCACCAAAACAACTTTGTGCTCTGCTTTAACAAAACCTATTATGAGGTTTATAAGTTTTGCTTTCTCTGCTTCCTTCCTTCCTGATTTCCTGCTCTCCTTCCCCTGCACTACCAGAAAAACTGATAGAGGGTCTCAAATCTCCCGAGCCTGCACTTCTGCTCCCTGATCTCCTGCCTCTTGCTGATCCCTTTGGTAGCACCTCCGATGCAGTGAATGGTAAAATCCCAAGTGTTCCTGGGGTGTATTCTTACCTGCATATTCAGCCCTCCCCTCCTTATTGCATGTTGGGACAGGAATGTGGATGAAAGGGAACCAGTGATGGGCCATGAAGTGTCCCTTGGAAGAGAGAGGATTATTGCACAGTAGATGCCTCGTTGGAATTCACCTGCTTGTTAAGGTCTTGGTCATATAAAGACCCCACAAGCACTTGGATTTCAGCCCCTGCAAACATCCTTTTCCCCTCCTTTTCCTTCACTCAGGCCACAATCCTAAAGACACTTTCCTGGGAGTAAGACCCATTGAACACAGTGGTGCTTACTCTTGAGTAGACAGGATTGTGCTCTCAGTCTTGGTTTTTCCCAAACCAAGCCCTCTGTTTTGAAAGCATACATGTTTTCCTCTCCTCTTCGTTATCCTCAGGAGAAACCTCAAATTTGAACTTGCCCATGCAGCATGTGCTCTATTGGCCATATGCATATGCTCAAGCAGCTTGCCCTAAAACCTTTTAACATTCCTCATTGGTAGTCATAGGGCAAAATCCAGAGTAACTACAGGGAGTCCTTTGTCCGGTGTAACAACTTACTCTGGATTCCAATATGAATTTCCCATAGGTTTTCACTAGGTGGTGTAGTAACTAGTGCTCCCGTAATTACTCTGGATTTGGGGGATAGTCTGTTGTTGGTGAACATGGATATTTGGAATATATGGGTTCTACCAATTCTACCATCTCTTTCGGTTATACGGGCTTAGAAATGGTTTGAGGTTTCTTGGAAGGGTGAGGCAGACATGTTTTCAGCCTCTTTGCCTTGATATTTTTGTTCTGCTATGTTGCAGTCTTTACCATCCATGCTTGCAGATCACAGATGCGGGACCTAGGAAATAAATGAAGCCCTCCTCTTTGCATCGGCCAAATTGTGTGTCCCGAATTTACCCTTCTGTCCTGGCCCACAATTATCTGCTCTGCAGCTGGTGTCTGGATTGCTCTGTGCTCCATTTTTGCTTCCTTAGCAAACCTTCTCAGAAGCTCCCTAAGAACCAAACTAGTATCTTTTAAAAGCTGCCCATTTTATTTTGCTTGAATTCATTAACCCAATAATAATGTTTTCAAATGATGAAATATTATTCTTTGAGGATACTAACTTTGCAGTGCATACAACTTCACCTGTGCTAAAAGGTGTCCTTGGTTTCTGATTTGATGCCTGTCCCAGCATATAAACCCGAAGAAATTGGTTCCTGAGTGTGCTAGAAGCTGTCAGTTAAATTTGTGGAGGAAATCTGTTGCATCAACCACAGATTATTAAAACCTAGAATCATTCCAGATTTAGTTTTATGCCTTCCTTTTAGTACAGACCACGTTGTTGTGCTGCACATACAAAAAGTCTTGTGGTAGCATGAGTGGCAGCATTGATGCCAACTGCTAGTGGTGCCAGATCCCCCATAAGCTGTAGTGTTCGCTTAAATACAGCAGCAGAGCTGCTTGCTTGGGCAGGGCCAGTTGCATGAATTCCTCCCACTGTACTGTTACCTATCAGGCAGTGATGACATTGAAAAAAATCCATGCGGGCACCCCACAGGGGATGCATATTGCTGTGACATGGGGTTTTTGCAGTGATGTATTACAGCGACATGGAATTTTGCCACAGGGGTTCTTAGGGACACTTGCAAATGACCACTCACTGACCTCTGAAATGGGGAAATTTCTAGATTGTCTTGATCAAGGTCTATCCTTTCAAGGAACTGCTTTTTTCTTCTTTTTTTTGCCTCTGTTGAACTTGACCTAACCCTCTATTCTGCTCTTTCATGCCTTCGGAAAGAACAAACTGACCTAACGGTTGAGAGTCTCATCCCGGGCCTGGAGGCTCCCATTGCCCAGCGTGTTCCGTCCCAGGCAGACTCTGTGACTTCCAACAGAGCAGGTTGGTGGGATCACTTTGAGCTCACAAGGGCAACGATTTCAGCCTGGTCCATTGGGAGAGGGGGAGCATCTCTGAATATTAAGGGGTGCTTGATGAACTTTTCTGGCCACCTTTTGGGATTTTCAGGGCTGTGGGTGGTATAAGTGGTTAAGACACTGTGCCTGTTAACCAGAAGACCAGGGTTTGAGACCTGAGTCCCTGCAAGACAGGGTGAGCGCCTGTCCTTAGCCCAGCTCTGCGACGCAGCTGGAACCAATCATATTGGCTCTGCCATCCCATTGGACTATTTCAGTGGCGTGGAGAGGGGGGATTTGCTGCTTGGGTAACAGCCTATCCTCCATATTCATCTACCTAGGCTTTCGTGCTTCGCATGCAGCATCAAGCACGAAACCATAGTTTTCAAGACTGATGGATGCCAAGTTTTTGGGATTTTCACCTAACTTTGACTTTTTTTCCTGTTGGGGACTCTTGCTGGAGTCTAGGTTATATTTGCAACACAGGCTGCTTCTTTTAACCTGAAACAGCTTGAGTGTCTTGTGTACCTGTTGAATCCTTTCTGAGTGCTAACCTCCTCTTCTCTGTGCTGTTTTCCCAATGCTGCTGTTCCTGTCACTTTCTAACCGGGACGCAGACTCTATCACGGGAGAGGACTCCCTGCTTGACTGCTCTCTGCTTTCTAACCCAGCTACTGACCTTCTTGATGAGTTCGCACCTCTCGCTGTTTCCTCCCAAACTCTCAAAGGTAAAATCCTTCTTTTTAAGTGGTACTAAGTGGGAGACAAAGCTGGCACCCGGGGCTGGTGCCAAGGCATGCAAAACATCCGTTGGAGAGCTAGTGCCTGTGTGTGCCAAGGAGGGGACTGGGTAAAACATTTTGATGGTTTAATGTGCCTGATATCTTGCTTGGCTTATATTGGGGGTGACCAAGCTTTCAATTTTAGGGCTCTTGGACCTTTAACCATTAGAATTTCAGCAGGTGCAGGTTGCTTTCTCGTGATAAGCTGCACCTGCTGTCATTCTTTGTTAAAGATCCAAGAGCACTAAAGCTGAAACACTGGCGACTTGTGGTTTATATCCTTCCTTAATTTTTGTAAAGCATAACACATTTGTGTCTTTCTCTAAATGCATAAACCTCATGGGCAGGCATGTCAAGATGTGGCCGGAGGTGGGGACAGAATTCCTAAATCTTATAGACGTCGCAATCCTAAACACAGATTATGCATGTACAAGTTCCTTGCGCAGTCTTGGGGGTGTTGGAAAAGAACCATAAGGCTTTCTGCACCATTCTGGGGTGGGATTAGACTAGCATGCAGACGTGTGCTGGTCTCCCCATGCCCCCACGGGAATGGGGAGACAGGTGAGTTGCCTAATTTGCTTAGGATGTGCCCTGAGTCTTCTTAATGGGTCTCCTGCACAGTGCTTCTTCCAGCTTGCTCCCATTGGACATTTTGGGGTTGCATTAAGTATCTCTTACATTTTCCATCTGAAAAATGGTGGCGGAGACTTGGAGCAAGAGTTCAGCAAAATAGTCTGAACTCAAGTGTCTACCTTTTGGCCACTGAATTGCTCTCAGTGTTTCTCAAGGTTTGTCCTCTGCCATACCATTTTACATGGTCTATCTATTTGAAGTACCTCCAGATGTAACTGGTCATGACATTATTGCCAGTTTACTTCTGGGTTGGGAGGCCAGATGCAACACAACAAGGGTCAGGGTGGATGGGAAAGCTTTTTCAAGTATGGAAAACATGCTTTGGAAATCTCACTCAGCCATGCCTCCTGCCACTGTTTTTTACATCATGTTCCTGGTCTTGCTGCTGTGTGACAGATTGAGTACCACCTCAAGTATCACAGGTTGGGAAAGTGGTACTAAGTGGGATACTTAACTGGTACTTAAGTGGTACTAAGTGGAAGCTTTAAGATATTCTTGGAAGAACCAGAGTAGTGTAATGGATTTGGAGACCTGGAAGATCTACTCAGTCCCTGCACACCCATGAAGCTTCCTGGGTAACGTTAGACCAGTCAATCCCTACAATCCAGAGTAACTACAAGAAGATGTAAAAGGCACTTACTCTGGATTACTTTATGCATTTCCCATAGGTTTCCCATAGGTGGCACCATAACTATGTTGGTGTAAAAGTTCCTATAGTTACTCTGGATTGTAGCCAATGTCTGTCACCTCAAGCCTTCATCTGGTTTGAGAAGGATGGGAGGAATCATGCATGCTGTCCTGAGCTCCATGGAGAAACAGCAATATATAAAAATTTGAAATAAAACAAACAAAATAAACTAAAATTACTGTAATATGTGCATCTGCATAAAATTTTGAGATCTATACCTTTGATATCTTATTCTGTCCTGCAATGCATTCACAAATACAGCTCCTGTTAGCCATAGTTTCAGTGTTACATTGTGTAGATGCAGCTGGGTGTGAAGCAAACTCACAGTCAGTGCATGGATCTATCTTAGTATCTGTGTGGATTCCACTGAGTGAAGGGTAATCAGTCTATCCCGTGGGCCACTTCCACTCTTCCTGTCTAATGCACTGTGGATACATGAAGCCCCCAACTTATTTCCTGGTATTCTGGTTCCTCCAGAGTTTGGAATGGGTATAAATTGGAACAGTGCATGAAGGCAGATGCACTGTGAAGGGCGCTTATACAATCATCTCTGTAACTTGGAATGTATATAACGGGGTGGGGGTGGGGTGGGTGAGGGGAATGTATATTTCAGTGCAAAAGTGTATAATGTTTTTATTTGCACAGCACAGTGACTTATATGACTTTTTCAGTGGCCATCATCTCTTGCGATGTTGCTTCCAGGAGACTCTCCAGCTCTGTTTTTGGAGCATATGTCTGTAATAATGAATGGTCACTCTGGATGCAATCTTAAACACACTTTCCTGGGAGTAAGACCCTTTGAACATAACTGGGCTTACTTCTGAGTAGTCATGGTTAGGATTGTGCTCTTTGTCCCTCTTCCTCTACCATCTCCTCCAGCCAAGAATGGACAGATAATTGATTATTTATTCAATTTATATCCTAACTTTCTTCTTTGGAAGGAAACCCAAAGCAGCTGTCTTATTATTACAGACAGTTGCCCTTAAAAACAGAGCTGCAGAACCCCAAAGAGATTTTCAGCTACTGTGTTCCAAAACCCTATGGCACACTAGTTGAAAATTGTGGGTTTATTTGTTTTACTTCTTTTCTGAACATGCTCATGGTTGGTCCTTGATTCTGGATGGGAACAGGCACCATATTGCAGTGGGAGGGAGTGCTTTTTGGTGTGAACTTTGGTGGTTGTGGGGGGGATGAATTTGTGCCTTTGGAAAGGTGATCTGCCTAATTTAATGCACTGAGAGAGAAGCTGAAAGAGAGCACCAGCGTCAGTGTCCTTGTGGAAGTGGAAGTTAATGGTTGGAAATGCAGGTGAATCTTGTAAATACAATCAGTGGTTTCTCAAGTAGAGATTTTGCCAAAGAGCTTTATGGCCTCTATTTTGTTATTTTTGTCTCACATGCAGTACAATAGCTTAATAAATAATAACTATATAAATTAATAACTGTATTAATTTTTAAATCGCTATCCAGACTTGGTCTTGCTCAGAAAGGGGTCCAGCCTGGAGGCCATGTAGACACCAGCTTTTAAGTCAATTGGGCCCTGTCTTTAAGGGGGTTAGGGTAAAAGTAAATTAATACTTTAATATTATAATAAAATAATAATAAAATAGAAAATAATACAAGTTTTCAGTCACTAGAACATATGATTTTGTAACTATTTCCTTTTCAGAGATAATCTTCACATTTTGTTTACATGAAGGCTTATGTGAATGCAATTTTTAATCATGTGCTTAGATCTGTTTGGTTCATTAACTCACAATCACTTCTAAGCATTTTTAATCACTTTTTGATGGCTTTCCATTCCGCCCTAGCTATTGTAAGCATATAAGAAATTGTATTTGTATATTTAAGATTCTACAGATCTTATAGAAAACATTTCCAATAGGGTCCTGCAGCTCCTATGGCCAGCCCTGGGTCATGCAATCTCTTGCAATGCTAGAACTGCATGTAAAATCATTGTCATTTTACATTCTATGCACATAAAATCACAAAATCACTATGCACATAAAATCATTGACATTGTCAGCTGTTCAGCCTTTGCAAGTGTGTTTCCACCACCACCCCCCAGGAGCAACAGTAGTGTCTGCTGGGGCTCAGAGCTTTATCAAGTATTTCCATGAAATAATTTTTTTGGGGGGGGGGGGTGGATCTTCTCAAGATCTGCACCAGTTATTGAAATCACCTGGTGAAGTGAACAAGTCACCCAGGACCTGTGCTTCATGGAGCAGATAGAGCTGTTGGTGCGCTATTGATGCTCGGTGGGGTGGGCAGGGCGGGGTGGGTTCGGATGTTCATGTGGCTTCCACATTGCGGTATCTCTTTCCCAAACAATGCTCTGAGGTTCTGAACCTCTCCTATCAAAGCCGCCGTTTTGTGTGTTTTCTGGGAACTGGGGCTTGGTGCTGTCTTTGCGCTGACTTGGCCTGTTGCATGTGAAGCTTCTTTCCTCCCCATGAGCCAGACCTTCAGTCCATCTCAGTGTGGTCCACCTTGACAGGCAGTGACTCTCCATGCTTCCTGATGGAGAAAGCTTTTATGCCCCTGCCTGGAGTTGCTGCCATAGGTTGAAGCTGGTGCCTTCTGCATGGGAATCAGCTGCTTCTCACCAGTGGCATAGCTAAGGCATCTGGCATCTGAGACCCATATAATTTTTTAATACCACCCATACTCCTCCTCTGGTCTCAAAAGGTCTCCAGAAGCAACCCCCTTGACTCTCTCTAAAGGCATGGTACCTATGGTCATGGACATTCTCACTATACCACTGTTTCCCACTTTGCTTCAAACCCATCTTTCCAACCTCAAGGTTCTAGGAAAAAAATTAACTCCCCTTTCCCAGAAACTGCCTCTCGCTTTTTGTTTTCTTCCATTTTTATTTTTTATACCTACATGCTACTTTTCCTGTCCCTCTTATGTGTGTCTCTGCGCTGATATAAAGGCCAGCAGATCCTACCAGCTTCCTTTCCACATGTTAACCACTTTCAAAACCAAACCTCTGGTTCTTCCTGCTACTCCTTGCAACGAAACACATGGGCGGCTTGTGCTGCTGCTGTTGATGTGTTGGTGACTTCCTAACCAGCTCTCTCTGCTCTATCTTTTTTGCTCCTTTTCTTCCATTTCCATCCTCCCCCCATCACACTGCAGAAGATACTAACCTGATATCGGGCTTCGATGTCCCCGAGGGCTCAGAAAAGGTGGCGGAAGATGAGTTTGACCCCATCCCTGTATTGATATCCAAAAATTCACAAGGTAAGCCATCAAATTATGGGGCAACCTCTGAAGGTGACATCTTTGTGGTTACACACTTGGCCTGTCGCTGGGAAAGTAGAGGTGAAGTTGAGATCTTTGAGCTCAACTTGCTTCTGTCTCAACAGTTGTAGCCAGTGCAACATTTCTCTTGATTCCCACATGTATGTGGGAAGGGTGGCACAGGGCCACAAAGTGTATTTAGTAGACAAAATGCTCCAAATGCTTTGATAGAATCTGATGCATCATGTCCTCAGCCCACATGGCAATCCCATGTTTCCAATTTTCTAGAACAAAGCTGTCAATAGGTTAGGCCAGGAGTGTCAAACCCATTTCATCAGCGGACTGAATAGCATTGATTATACCTGCAGAGAGGCAGAAGAGAGATCATTAACCAGAAAGTGATATCATTAAGCAGGTCATGACCAGAAATAAACACTTTTTATCTCTTATAAATTTATTGCAATGGCAACAAAAAATACATGACCACATTTTCAAAATGCAGGAGAACCCAGTTATCCCATAATGAGCCTGCCCTTTTAGCAATGAAGTCCAGGAACCAAAAAACAGTTGCTAGTGGTGTGGCCACATCTGGCCCATGGGTCTTACGTTTGACATCCCTGACTTAGGAAGTTGGAATCCTTCCATTTCTGCCTGCCCCACAGGTGTACACCTTTGGTCCCTGTGGACCATGTATGCATGGTGTATATGCAACATTGGGTAAAAAATGGCTTAAACACTGTACAGAAGTAGTATTGCTTGCAACAAGGGTCTGTGTGTGTGTACATGGTGAGTTAACGGTCTGCCACAATGAAGGCCATGTAGATACCAAGCCACCTCCTCTCGTTTTTCATGGGCTCTTCCTTTTTTGCTTGCTTGTGAACATTCTTTTCCTTCCTTTTAAAAATTATATTAAAAAACTAACTTTTTGTGTTTGTTTTTTTTCCCTTGCTCAATACTGAATTCCTATCTCTCACACTTTTCAGGTGGGCATTCTAGAAACAGCAGTGGAAGCCCCGAATCCAGTCTTCCCAACCTAGCCAGGTCTCTCCTGCTAGTGGATCAGCTCATAGACCTGTAGCAGTCCCTCAGTAACAGATGCGGTCTCTGTAACGTACCTAAATCTGACTTTTCCTTTTGGTTCTTTTTCCTGTCGTTTCCAAAGGAACTAACCTATTAGTTGTCGGGTGGTTTTTCTTTTTTCTTTTTAAATTAAAATAATCCTGTGAATGAAAGGAGTCCACCCAACCTCTAAACTGTGCCCGTCTCTTGGCACTTTTTACACACTTCAGCACGGCCTCAATACAACCTATTACGGTTTCTTGTACACTGCTCTACTAGCCTGTTTCTTCCCCCTCTCAAGGGAGTACTACTTTTCATTAAACACTAGCTACAATCTACTCCTTGGCTCCACCAAAACCATAACTGTGAATTCCATGTAACCTATGTATGATCTTTGCTAGATATGCCAACAACCAATACTCCTTTTCTCTGCCCCATCCTGCCCAGCCCTGCCTTAGTCTAGTGAGCGCTAACACAACTGTAGGGTCTGCATCTTTTCCTGATTAAGAAGGAAAAAAGGATGATGGAGTGGTTGAGTTTGTCCCCTTCCTATGTAGGGAAGTTGGCCCGAAAGGTAGAGACCTCCGCAGCCCAAATGACATTTGCAAGACCTCTCGTTTCATGCAACCTGCTTAGAAATAGACTGTGCTTTAATAATAATAATAATAATAATATATATCAACTAAAAGCTATGGAAATTATTCTACGCAAAAATAGTTACAGATGTAAAATATCAAAAAGGGTTTTTTGTTTACCAGAGCATGGCTAAGGCCTTTTTCTCCCTCCCGTCAAACAAACTCTTGGTTGAAAAGGGGCATTGCAGCAATAGGTGGATATTGTTATGGGATTTGGGGCCTGTAAAGGAATTATGTAAATTTTAGGTACGCATCTGAGTTTCTTAAGGTGAGTTTTTAAAATTAATTTATTGGATTATAGTCAATCAGGGTTCCCCCATTTCTTGGTTTTATTCTCTCCCTCTGTATCTGCATATAGTGTTGTTCACACAGTAATAATGGAGCCTTATTTTCCCTTCCCAGTAGTAGACAACTGACCGTAATCTTCCTTTATATCCAAGTCTTTGTAGAACTCGCATGCACTCCTTGTCAGCCAGTTGAGATTCAGTGCTTTCCAGCTTTGCTGTACCTGAGTGGGGTTCCACCTCTTTTTTTTAATTTACACCTTGAATATGATATGTTCTTGTCCGACTACTGGATATAGTAAATTTGTTTTATCATTGGCTTTCTGATCAAGTCCAGAGTTTACTTTTCCCTTCCAGATGTTCTTCTAAAGAGAAGGCGCACCCTTACTCCGTAGTGGAATATAATAATTAGCTTAATGCTAACTTTGTGTGTGCGCGTGTGTGTTGTGTATGTATGTATGTAGTTGTATTAGTTCAGAAAAAGTGCAGTTTTTCCCCATGTGTGAAGGTACGAATGACTAAACTTGGTGTACCAACCTCTCCTCCAAGAAGGCAAGACCTTTTGATATACCCGAGTATTTTCCCCCACCACAAATCCCATCCAAATCTCTCCCTTTCAGAAACTAGCTTAACAAATTCTGTAAATAGAATCTGTCCTGCCAATTCTGTATGAATCTTTCTAAGACCTGCGTACACACTTCATGATAAAAAGGTGTTGCTTATGCGTGTTGTGTCCATTTCCGTGTTTCTACTGCACTTTCCAGATTGGTTTTCGTGACAGAACAATGGAGATGATCTTAGCAAAAATGTTGATAGATCTTTATATTTTCAGGGGGGGCCGGGGGTGACTTTTATTTCCTTTTGACTTTTGATTCCTGCAGTACAGGTGACGGGGACTGGATTATGTGGGGAAAGCTTTAGATAGAACGTTATTGTATAGTCAGATGCTGATAAATATATGGGGATAAAAGTATGGATTTTTTTAAACAAAGTAACCACCTACTGTATATTAGAAACCAAAAAAAAGAACATTTCTGTGAATTAAAGTACTTTTAAAAAAGAATGTTTAACATTTTAAGTCTAACTGAACTTGTTGAAGAGTTCTAGAAGCAAGAAATTGCAGGTGTTTGGTTGCTTCAACTGAGGGCAGGGCTGTGAATTAAGCAATTGTGAATGTTGTTGAGATTATTTTTTTCTCCCCCTCTTTCCTTTTGTATGTATTTTTTTTTCCTTCAAAACTGATTTTGTGCATCCGGACAGGCAAAATTATGACACGGTGGAAAGAAATTTATTCTGTACAGAGGTTTATGAATTGACCAAAAGTCATGGCTATGACGTGTAGCAGATTCTTTAATAAATGGCGCAAGACTGAAATGCTGGGAATGACTCATTAGCCTTTGCAAACTATTTGATGGTTTCTTTTCAAAAACAGGTGATCAGATGAAAGTCGCTTAAGGTCTGAGTGGTCTACGCTGGTGCTTAAGGTCTGAGCGATCTATGTGGGGTCCGAGCGATTTACTTCCAAGCGATCCCCCAATTCCTTTCCCCACTTTAGTTTTTACAATGAATGTTTTGTTGCATCTCTAGCCCAATTTTTAGGAAGGGTAGGGCAACTATGGGCTTGTTTTGGGTTGCCATTAAAAGAGGCAGCAAATTATTCTTTATTTAGTACCTATGTGCCTACCTGGGAGTAAATCCCCTGGGCATAGCAGGAATGACTTTTGTTGGTCGGTTATTACCAGGACATATGGTATTTATTATTATGGTTATTACCATATGAATTTTCTGTCTTTAGCACCAAAAACTTTGAAGCATTCTCTGGGTTATGTCTGAAATATGGTTACTTGAGGGGATTCCTAAGGAGAGGAGCTACTAAGCCCTCCGTCCTTAAGAATCCAAAGGAATTGGCAATACTCAGCCTGCCTAACTGGTCTCGCTATTGTATTCAAGATCAGATTTACATCCTTATGGCAAGTTTTTACACCACCCCTGGGTACAGGGGTGCTTCATGGAATTAGACAAGGGTAGGAGAATGCATTCACAATGGCCTCAATGAAAATCGTTCCCAACCCATCAATTGTGATATATAGGAAGTTTGCAAGACACTGTGAAGAAGTCCGCTAGGCCTTGGGTGGGAGCAGGGCTTTTTATCTGGGGGTACTCACCAGTACTTAGTACCAGCACTTTTTCCCACCTGCCCCCCCCCCCAGCAGCTAATTAATAATTAGTCATATGGGGATGACCTGTGGGGAGTACTGGCACCTTTTGTTCCCCAGGAAAAAAGCACTAGGTGGGAGGAAAATAGCCTTTGATCACTTTCACAGTCTTTCCAAGTTGAGTACTCACCCTCGGACCACAAAAAGGCAGACAATGGACCACCTGCAGGAAGCACTGACGTTTTCCACCCTTCTCCACCCTTTCTAGTAGTCCTTAGGGGAACACTCACTTAAGAGACATTTCCCCATGGATAACCAGAGAAGGTGGACATGGACCACCTGGATCTGGCTACAAAAGCAGCAACCCACAAATCTTTATTAATAATAAATATCTAATCTTCTCCAATTATTGCAAATTTAATTTTGTTGGGCAGAGAGGCTAATTTTTTGCCTTGGCACTGCTGATCCCTAAAGGTTGGGAACCACTGTTATAGAAATATGTCTAGGGAAGATGGGAGGACACTCTCTACAGAGATGCTCATCCCCACACATCCAGACCAGCTCCTGCATGTTCCCAACTTATACGCAAAGAGCCTTGGCTCTTAACCAAGGGTAGGACTGACTTCAATCCTTTTTATTACCCTAACTGTTATGGACCACCATCAAGTTTGGGGATTCTGTTAAATTTCTATAGATGGAGTGCATAATTGGTGTCACTTTACAGTTAAGCTGATACAGACCTATGTCAGCTATTCCTAAGTGTGCTGAATAGGGGCGGGGGACTGCAACAAGTACAAATATGCGACAGTTTCCTACTCCCAAGGTATTTGTTGCTACAATATCCTTATTCATTGGGCTATAGTGGTAGATTCAGAAACCAACCTCCCCAACTCCATGTTCTTTTACATGTAACTAATGAAAGGCAGTAGCTTCCTTGGGGGGGGGGAGTATTAACCCTTTAATAAATTTCACACAGGCATTATTATAATTCTTATATAATCATATGCTTTATTAATAATTTTTAAAAACAAGGGACAAGGCTCAATGTTGAGCTATGCCAGTGCCAGCACCGATCTCCAGCCCCGCATTGTGTGTCACAAACATGATACCTTGCTCTGGGTCAGTGCCGGCCCAAAGCCCTGCCTGGAGCTAGGTCCAGATGGCTTTAAGGGCTTTGGGGGTGAGGAGGTGGCATTCCAGAGTGGAATAGACTCTACAGACTTGGGAAGCCCTATTGTGGTGCTGCTGAATGTGGCAGAAATCATCTTGGCACCATTGCACATGGCAGTGGTGCTGCCTTTAGGATTGGGTATCTTAAGCAGGGGACAAAAAGCAATGACAAAGGCCAAACTGGTAGGCTACAATTAAGCCCTGACATCTCCTCTGGGTAACTAACCTTTTTTTACAGCCTCAGCCATCACTGCCTCTCCAAAAATTGACCAGTTCTTCAAGTCACACATTGTCAGCAATGGGGAGTCCAATCCCTTTGAACAGGTTTTGTTGACATTCTCTCCAAAATAGCTGTCAGGCTGTGTAACAACCATGCAGGGCACATGCGTGGATGCAACTTAGAGATGATTGACAACCACTATTATAGCAAATGAAATCCTAAGTGATGGCATTAAAGAAAGGAATGTTCTGATGCAATCAGTAGTACCCAAGGGAAGGGGATGTAAGAGTAAACATGGTGCTCACCTGTTTTATAGAAGGGGAATATTCTTGGGTACACAAGACATACTAGGTGGGATTAGCAAGGAATACATTTTGCCTTCTTTGCTTAGAAAACTGAAAGCGTAGGTGCCAAGAACTGTTAATTTGATGATGATTAGAGGATTCAACAGATCTAAACAGCTTTTCCAAAAATCCCCACAAACTTTGTCAGATTTTTAAAGGATCTATAAGTATGCCTGGTATGTGCATTTAGGTTCACATAAATCCCGTGGTTTCAGCATATCGGGGCAATACAACGGTGGTCCTCTTTATCCATGGAGTTGATATTCTGGACCCACTTCTAGGATCCATAGAAGACCTCCGGTGAGGTGTTCTGAGCCACAGGAGGTTTATAGGGGGACTCAGAAAGCATCCCCTTCCTTCAGATAAGCACCAGCAGCTGCTGAGAGTCGTGCACAGGGATCCCATGGTTCTGGAACCGCAAGAGCCCTTCTATTGCAGGCTGCATAAAATTGGGTGATAAGCCTCTCAAAACTTGCAGCTATTCATTAGGACTTACTTCCTTGCTATGAAAAACTAATCAAAATTTTTGCAAATACACTGTTTCTTTTTAGACAACCATTTGAAATTCTCAAAAAATTAAGTGGATTCCAGTAAAGTACTTTTAAAAGTGGCTCCTGATGCTAAAAAGTTGTAAAACCAGTGGTTTATACAGTCCATCCTCATAATCCATAGGTTCAAGACCATGGATTTGACTCAACACAGGTCCTGATCAGTGGTGGGATTCAAATAACAACAGGTTCTATGTCCTAATAACCTGACTTAACAACAGGTTCTATGTCCCATTAGTAACTGGTTTTCAAAACCAGGCACTCATTTAGCAAAGGGTTCTATAGAACACGCGAGAACCCCCTGAAGCCCACCACTGGACTCCTGATCCAATTCAGGGGGCTCTCACTATACCTCCCAGATATGACCAGGAGTCATAGGTGAACACAGGTGCAACTCACAGGTGCACAGAAGGGGGTGAGACCTCACTGTACTTTCAAAGGCCACTTCTATTCTACCAATTGGCAATCATTTAGTCAAACTGTGGGGCGCATCCCATGTAGCGGTTTTACTCCAAGGCTGCAATGCATTTTGGGGTGTGATGGGACTACTGCTACCCACAGAAACTATTGAGAATCATTGGTTTAGTAGACTTGTCCAAATCCGTACCACAGCACTTTATACAGTGAGTAAGAGGAGGGCTGATCTTATTGTTTGATGTCAACCCCCTTTATTTCCTCTTTTAGGAGGCTCTGATGTGCTTCAATACTTGCGCTTCCGTCTGGTTAGGGACCCAAACATAAATGAAAGTTTAAAAAAATGGATGAATGCCAGAACGTTAGTTTGCACGTTATTCTGGCCAGCAAAAAAGTGTAAGCAACTCGGGGCGCAATTCTAACCGATTTAGGCCAGCACAACTCGCTCATCAACCTCCCCATTCCTGTGTGGCATGGGAGATGGGCACGTGTCTGCACTGGTCTTACCCCCCAGGAGTGGCATGGAAATGTTTTCTAGAACTTTTGTGACATCACCAGGCCAGCACAGGACTTGTGTCAGCCTAACCAGAGTTTAGGATTGCACTGTCACTATATAACACATAAGAATGTGTGCACTTTTTAATTTTTTTAGGGGTGTGGAAACCTCTTTATTATTGCACCACCGAGGTACAGGCACTATCTGCCACTTCTTGGACATGTTAGCACCGTCCAAAAGTGAAAACTGTTGAAAAGTGGAACCAAGTCTTTTTGAGTTTATAAATTGTTGCTTCCAATGCTTCTTTAGCTAGCAAACTGCAAATTGATCTTGCAAATTCCTTCTGCCGCACAAAGATTTCCGCACATGGATTCTCATTAACACCTTCAGGAATGGGATAAGACCAGGAGCTATAACACGGGGGAGGCCTTTAGAATGACAGAGGGAGGTTGAAGGAGCAGAACATGCGTTGAATGAATGTGTTCTGGGTATAATTGAAAGGTGTTGAAAGAGTGGATCGTCCGAAAGTGGGGGCTACCTGTAATTAGAATACAAATGAGGAGGAAGTATTGTTGACTAATGAATACTGACTTCAGAAACAGAACTGAGGACTTTTGTACAGCACGTTCCTTTTATGCTCGTCTTTTATCTATAATGCTTTTAGCATTTTCAGTGTTATGTATCGAAATGAATGGTCTCTCAATAAAAATGTTGATACTTATCTCTGGAGTACTGTCTTCGATCACAAGAAAATACTTTAAAGAGTCAGAAGACTTGCACGTGGTTGTGGTTGTTGTCAGTGGTTCTGACCTTGGTGGAGCTCCTCTTCAACTGCTATTTAATATTTAAAACAGCAATAACCTAAACAGACAGAGCCAAACCTCCCATTTGACATACTCACACACCCACACAACCCAGAAAAAGCCCTGAATTTCAACCACAGATCCAACCTTGTTATGCACTGATATTGTTATACACTGATTTGACGCAACATGAACGGCCACTGCAAATCACAGTTTTAAAAATTGCTTTAAACTGTAGTAGAAATATGAAATATGCAAGCAATACTTGATTCTGCAGCTGAGACAGGCAAAGGGAGAGAGTCCTTTGCATTTCTAATTGCGGACTATCTCTTTACAACAGTAAGAAAAGCTGTTTTTAAGCAATTATAAAAGGACACTCTTTGTTTTTTAAACTGCTTTTATTCAATACATTTTTTAGTATCTGCAGGGAGTCCCAGAATCAAACTCCTGCAGATAATAAGGCGCAACCTTATTCCATTAGGAGCAATGGAGGAGCAAGAAACTTAGAAGTGGGTCTTTAAATCTATTTTTGCTACAGTTTCTTTATCCACTGATTGTTTTTTAGTCCACAGAAGGTTCCAGAACGGAACTCTAGTGGATAACAAGGGACACCTTTATACAGCAAGTCCTCACTTAAAGTTGTTTTTATTCAAAGTGTTCTTATATGAGATATAAATCAAGAATTTGCACAAACTCCCCATAGGTTTTCTTTATTTTATTTCACTTTCATAGTGTTTTTGGTCTTTATTTAGAAGTTTGATGATGTGGGAATGTGTCTCTTGTTTATTATATCAAATTTGTCCAAAGTTTCATTCTAAATAATTTTGCTTAAAGTTGAATTTCCAAGAACTATTTGGCAACATAAAATGAAGACGTGGCGTGTGTGGTTTTGGCTTTATGCACCAACCGCGGAACATAAAGCTTGTGTAAGATGTGGGCAACTGTATTTGTTAATGAGCTGCATTTTCCTTCCCTAGAATCTCTGGTCCAGAGATGAGTTAAATTTACAAAATCAAGATTTCTTTGCAGTTCAGGCACACCTAGTATGAGTTCGGTAATGCCAGGTAGAATAAGGATCACAGCCCACTGGGGCTGGAATTCTTTGTAAGGGACCCGAAAACCCATAGGAGTTAGGAGGTTCTCCAGAACTTGGACCACAGGTGGACCAGTGTCTGCCTTCAACCCATGACTCCGCAGATGTCGTAACATCCCTCTTCCATCCTCCCCAAATAGAGTTATGCTCCTCGTTCTGCCCCTTCTTGTCATGGATGACAGCAAATGCCAAAGCATTGGGGTTGGGTTCTCACAGGTTTTAGTTTTCACCTGCCTTCTTCCTATCCTCTTGCTAACATGAGTCCAATGCCATGATAACCTGCTTCTAATTCTTGGAAGGTAAGCAATCTTGTCTTCTGATAACTGTATGTGTGATCCATCAGGCAAAAAGAAATTCTTTAATTCTTGACTCTTGCACCGAAGTAAAAGCAAGATAAAAGTTCTTCCTTTTTTGCCTTCACTGTCTGGCTACCCCGGTATTGAGCTTGCAACTGGGTCATAAAGCTTTTGGGTTGCATTGAGGCGTAAAGTAATATTCCAGTGGTCCGTGCCCCAAACCGTGCCGTGATCAAGCGGGGATCTAAATAGAAGTGCCACCACGTTCTATTATAGCCATTGCTCTCTGAGTAAGTTGGCAAGCAGAACTAGGTAAGGGGAGATTGACCAGTGACCTGGGAACAGTTGGAAGACTGTCCATTTGATAGCTTTCCATAACCAGGTGCATCTTCACCTAGTAGAATCTGGTATGAGTGGTGGTTGTTCATTTTTAGGAACGGTATTTGCAGAACTGACCCTACAATCCACAGTAACTACGGGACAACGTAAGAGGCACTTACCCTGGGTTGCTCTATGCATTTCCCATAGGTTTCCCATACGTGGCACCATAACTACATCTGTGTAAAAGATCCCGTAGTTACTCTGGTGTCCTTAGATGCTTGAAAGTTTCCAGTGGAAGCCCAAATTCTAAGCGACGCATTTGTACAAATGCATCACGTTGTACCTACAACTCATTTGCATGCTTTGTTTTTATTGTGTACTTTGGATTTTTAAAAAACGGAGTGTAAGAATGATTGAGAATCTTATACCATCAGTGCAACAGGCATAAAGTGGTATAGGATATGGGTAGTGTCTACCCATTCTGGTGTCCACCCTTTCTGTGGATTCTCAGCATTTAGCAACTGATTTCATTTTTTCCACCCTCATGAGGACTAGAGACTTGCCTTCATTTTTAAAGAAAGCAAAGGTTGTCGGGTGCCAGTGACTTCCCAGAACAGTCATGCTAGTTTTAGGCTCATCACCAGCTCCTCCTTCAATCATACCCAGAGGCGTGAATGTCTGTGTATTTATAACATCTTCCATCTCTTTTCTAACACACGTTTGTGTAATCCTGAACTGTGAGGAAGCACTAAGTTGTGTTTCCTGTCGTCTCGGTGTTGTAACAACCTGGTTTCATCTTTGCATACTTTTTAATTTCAAATATGTTCTACCCTCTCCATTTTCTTTCCCACCCTCACCCCTCATTGTGCTGCTGGTTTGAAATCCAACTTCATAACACATCTGTACTTAAATGTTCTGTTGAGAATATTGTGAGGCCAGCAACTAACACATTTTTCTTATGCTTTGTAGATCTTCAAGGGGAGTCGGTTGTCTACTTCGTGCTCAACACTGAGCAAGGCCCAGACTCTTCTGACTGCTTCCCATCTGATAAACAGGCGTGCGAGATGCTGGTTGCACAAACTCAGTGCAGGGGAGAATCCAATGCTGTGGCGAGGGACGGCCCTTCACGCAACAGCTCTTTCCACAGCAGTGAAGGCGAAGGAACGGATCACGAGGGAGACATTTTGGACTGCAGTGGATCCAGACCTCTGCTAATGGACTCTGAAGATGAAGAGGAAACTTGCAAACTCCAAGACAGAGTCTCCCGAGAGAACTTGAACCCACAGCCCAAAGCGCAGGTGCCACACAACACATTACAACAGCTTCCCGGAGAAGCATCAGGTGAGATAGATGTCTTTGCCACCGCTCCGTTCCGAAGTTCCCGAAACTTCCAGGATGACTTGGACATCTTCACCAATGCGCCGTTCCTCGTCAAGAGTCATGTGGTCACTAAGCAGCTGGATGAGGGCGATGTATTTCTCCGGGCCCCTTTCACCAAAAAGAAGAGTCAGGAAGAGTTGGCGTCACACAGTGTTAAGGAATCTCCCCCCACAGCAGTGTTCTTAGGTCCAGCAGGAGCTACCCAGTACATGTTAAACCCTGGATTTCAGAATCCGAATGTGGGACAACATGGCTCACCTCTCCCTTCCGCGGCTCCTGTGGGTCAGCCATTTGACAGTCCACTTCATTCCATAGGAGCGAGTGAAGGCCTGGATGCGGTTCCTCCCAAAAGCGCCCCAAGAGAGCTGGGTGACACTCCAAATGACACACTCCAACGGCAACTATTGCCCCAAGAAACTCTCTTGGGTTCAAAGACCAGCAAGGCTCTCCGTCCACAATCGCTAGCAAAATACTCCCGTCATTACAGTCCAGAGGGAGGCCAGTGTGTGGAAGCCCAGCCCATCGCTGCGTACAAAGTGGTGTCTCAGACCAACAAGCAGGCCATTGCGGGGTCAGTTTCCATAGCCCCTCTTTCCTCCAGGACTAAGGAGCTGCCCAGCTCTGACCCCTTTGCATCAGCACCCTTTCCTTCCAAACATGGAAAGCAAAAGCCTTAAACAGTTTCCACATGTGGCTTTGAGGATGTCGCCCTTTGGAGAAACTCATCCAGTCCAAATACACTCCATAGTGATAAAATACAGTCACTTTGATCATCACTTGAATTATATCATGATCAGGGCTCTTGACTGCCAGATGATGATGAAAAGCTTTTCTTTCTTCTTTTATTACACTCCTTTTTCTCCCAATTTTTTTGGTAATTAAGCCAGTAATCACAGAGTGAACTAATTACCTCTTCTTATTAGCATCTCGTAAGGATTACAGAGCATATCAACACTAAGAATAGTCCAGAATAAAGTATTCGTGTGGATGATAGCTTCTTTTCAGACCAAGAAAGAATGATGCAAACTTTCTAGTTGGCTACAAATAAATCTTGCCCTCGAAACCAGTAACTGCCATTTTGAAATGGACGTTTTTGTTTCGCTATACAGTGGAGTTGCATCTTACGTGTGGTTGGGTTTGAAAGTCACCACTATGTACACTCAGATTGACTGTAGTCACTGAAGAGGCATGTGGGGACTGAGATGGACAGAAAGATCAGCAGATCCACATCTCTCATCCATGCTTCACATCTCTCATTCATCAGCCGTCCATGATTCACATGCTCTTAGCGGGGCATATATCACTGAGTTGAATGGCAGGCACAAGTGCTGTACGATTTAAAATGCTGGTCCCTCTTTTCTTCTTCTGAGCAACGGATAGTTGAATTTCTGCAAATTAAATGTTTGAAAGCATGGAAATGCAAGTAGATAAATAGGTACCACTTTAGTGGGAGGGTCATAGGATTCCATGAGTCTATGGCATTATAGTCATGCTGGCCACATGAGCATGGAGATGTCTTTGGAGAATGCTGGCTCTTTGGCCTCTTAACAGGGACGAGCACCACACCCTAAAGTCAGTCATGGCTTGCAGGGTAATCTGTAGGGAACAGTTAGGGTTGCCATAATTCTATTCGGGACAGGACACTCTATATGTGAACACAATCCACAATGTGAACACAATCCCCCCAAATTGGGATTGTCCCGGTTTTGGGGACATGTGGCGGCCCTGCCTTTAGCTTACCTAAATGTTCATGTGATGCAACTCCACTGTGTTGTTTTACTGTGTGTGTGTTCCACAAAGATTACCCTGTTACTTTAAGTGTATTAAGCTCTGTTTGCTTCTGATGAATGATTAAGGATTTGGGATAACAGCCCTCTGATTGATAGCCCTGCGCATTCTTGATTCAAAACAAGGGTAGCTTCAGCCTTTAAAGTTCACTTAGGACTGGACTCTGGTATTTTTGGAAGTTACACTATTGTGAAAGATGTAACGTCAACAACTCAGGACACTCGGTAGCAGGATTTTGCTTGCTCCCAAAGGAGGGATTCACTTATCTTGGGAAAGACTTTTCTACTCTTGTCTTGTGCGGAACCCCTTCTGCTATGAAAACTTTTTCCGGAGTTCTGGGGGAGTAATTTAGGGGATGTACTTGGTTCAACTCGGGCACCTCCCAGCTTGATCAGATCTTGCTTGCAATGTTGTGTGAGCTGCAAGTGAACGCATCCGACAGTCGTTATCTATGGTGATACATTTTGACTGTGGATAAGCATGTTGAATTTTTGAAAAAAGTCAGCCTCTAATACTGACCTCCCCCAAGCAATGGTCCCAAATGGATCCTACATCAATGGTCCTACACTGACCTACATCAGTGGTCCTGCATCAGTGATCCTACATTGACCTACATCATTGATCCTACATTGATGACCTACATCAGTGGCACTACCTTAGCTATCTACATCATTAACATGATGTATGATTAGGTTGTGGTTAGATGTGTGGTCCTACATCAATGATCTCAAATGGCTCCCTAAATTATCCTAAACCAAGGGACTATTGAGAAATTTCCCTGTGAACACCAGAGAGAATCCCCTGAGTGTGGTTTAATGTAGGGCACTTATGGATTAAGTTCCACGCATGCACACATAGTGTTCCGATATCGTTGCAGCCGATAATGGTGTTTGAACAGCCCTTTTCTTTCATTTCATATAAGCTGAAGGAAAACAGCTGTGACTTTCTTGTGTTCCATGATTCTGAAAAAGTGTTCTGCTTTGCGTGCCACAAATCTGGGATTCCATCTTAATCACTGATAGCTTTTAATAGCTGAAGCTCAAATTCTTCAAAACACTGACGGATGAATGATAAGATTCCCACAACTTTGCTGTCTTATGAATGATGTGCGCTTATTTTTAAGAGACAATCTGGCAAAATGCAGAATTGATGTGTGATTGGGTCGAATCTCTCATGTGGGTACTCCTGGCACCCAGTCCCAAATAGTTGATGTGCCTTTTAAAGGATAGGTGTACTCCTACCCCTGTGTAAAGGATGCCGCTGGACCCCAATGGTCAGAAATGTGCTGACTGTTTCCCAGTTACTGCTGTTTTACCTCATTTCCTTGCAAAGGTATTTTTTAAGGGACCTTACAGATCTCTTTTTGCCCACCTGCTGTTATAAGGGTGAAGGAGGCAGGTTTGGGGTACTAAATGGAGCTGTATATATGGAATTCAATCCACTGGAATGTTCTCTTGCATAAGCCTCATTAGAAGAGAATAAGGAGACACTTGATTGTCCGGTAGCTTCTGCAGAATGACTTTATGGGCGCAATCCAGAGTAACTACAGGGAGTCCTTGCTTTGACGTAAGAACATTTTACTCTGGATTGCAATATGAATTTCCCATAGGTTTTCACTAGGTGATGCCACAACTACATTGACATAAATGTCTGTTACATGCTCCCGTAGTTACTCTGGATTGTAGGGTATGTTAAGTTTTGCTGCCTGTGGGTGAAGGCTGTGCCCTTGCAGATTTTCTGCCTTCATCACAAAAACATCTTGGGCACCAAAACATGCTCATGAATATAGCTACGGAGCTTTTCCCCCTCCAAGGTTGTCAGTCTGCAGCTATATGAGACCCCAGTTTGGTGGTGGGGTCAAGGGGAACCAGTAGCCATTTTTAATGTTCCTATAACTCTGTTTTTGAAGTCCTCACATTAGATGGATGGCACAGAAATTGGTTTTGGACTTTAAAATGGACTGTCCAGCACTTAATGACTGCACATGGAGCATTCAAGAGAATGGTGGTTCAAGGCTGGCAGGCAAAACGAAGCTAATAAGTTTTTGAGACTTAAAAAACTTCCTAAAAAGAAGGTGGCAATGAAGGGTCTTGCAATAATGTTTAGCTTTAAGATATGTGAATGCAAGACTTTGGATCTCTGTGTTCCCAGCTTTGGCCATCAAAGTTGGGAGAACTTGCAGTTTTGGAGAGTGATCTGGCCTGATGATGAAAATGAATAGTTTTCGGGCAGCAAGCACGGTCTGGTGGTTGAACATAAGAATGCTAAGCAGGAAAAGACCTGAATAAATTTTGGAGGGGAGACCGAAAGCTGATAAAGCTGTCGTGAGACAACAGTCAGGAGGTGTCATTGTGTACAAACTGAAAACTGCTCCTGCTAGAAGATCAGAAGGCCTACCCTGATGCCCGATGTGACAACCATACTGTGAAGGTTTGGTGAAGATGGTCAAGTAGGGTTCTACAAGAACAATTATCTGGTGACAGGACTCTGCGAACGACCAGCTGGTTTCCTCAATGGATCAAACATGGATCACGATCAGCAGGGATCTTTGATCAAACATGGATCAGACAAAGCCAGGTGCCTATACCTGGACCAAACATTGGCTACTCCAATCCAGAGTCCATATGGGGCAAACACAGAAGAAGAAGATGAGAGTCCAGTTTTGAGAAAATGTAAATAGGAATCATCTGGTAAAGGAAGAAGCACAAAGTGTTGAAAAGATGGACGCAGCAGAAGGGAATTGGGTTCATAGACCAGAGTATTGGGATCTGTCTTCTGCACATTTGTTTCTGCTCTCTCTGAATCAATAAGGTAGCTGTTCATTCCCTCTGAATGTCTAGAAAAGTCCCTTCTGTCAAGGGGGTCCATCCCGTGTGCCGCTAAAGCCGGGGTTTCCAGAAAAACTTGAACTTGGGCTACTCCCCTCTCTACGAATAAAAGCATCCAAAAGCACTGTGAATAAAAGCACGATCCTGGGTGGGAAAAATGGAAATGGGCAGAAAATACAGCTAACAGCTATTTTCAATGGCACATGGACCTCTGTGGTCGTCTCCACGGCCTTTGCTTTTGTGATGGCGCTTCTGGGAGTCTCCTCCAGATTCCGGAGCCTGTTTAGGGCACCTCTCTGTAGAAATAAATTGTTCCTCTTCCTCCGTCAGGAGCTGTGGGAGGAAAGGAGACAATCTATTATTACTGACAGGTACCCTAGAAGCAAAGCTTTGGAAACCAGAAGGTTTTTCACCCACCATGGAGAACATTGTCCTCCAGATTTCCATGGCACATCCGCGGATCTTTCACGGCACAGCCATGTGCTGGTGCTCACCGGTTGAAAATTTCTGGGCTGATGGGATCAGATTAGACCAGAATCACCACTTCATTACCCACCTACGTCTTTTCTTGCACAGAGAAGTGGTGGTAGGTACTGGCCAACTTTGGATGCTGGTACTTCTGTGGCCATTAACAGTCTGGTGAAAGAACTGGGATGCCTCTATGGGGGAAGTTATGGAAAACATAGACATACACAAATCTTTGCACCTGTGTTGTTTAAAGCTGGGAACTAAGCAAGCCTCATTCTGGCGACTGTCGTGTTAAGTTGAAATCATCTCAGATGGATGCTTCTCTGTGGTGCTTTTACAGTTTCATATCAAATCAAGACAATCCCCCTTTTAGGAAATCACCAAATATTTCTTTCCGAAATGTTCTCCACTCTCATGTGCCAAGTTTTGCTGAAATGTTTCTGGTTTGGTACCTAAAACTGAACTATAGGAATAAGAATTGCCAGAGTATTCTCTTGGGAAAATTAGGAAATGAACAAGAGCTCATTCTTGTGGTGTTGTATGGTGTACAGTTCATAGAAGGTGGTGTGTTTGGAAGCCCACAGTGTAACTCGGGACCGAGTTTTGTGTTTGGTGATGATGAATCCAGTTTGGTTTGGCATGGCATCCTGGTTCTCCATGGTTCCTGACTGATCGGACAACACGTAATGCTGAATTTAAGAAAGGAAGTGCCTTCTCCAAGGTCTTTAGAGTTGGACTCTATACTTTCATTTTCCCCTAGACACTCCACACTCCTCTTCCAAATGTCAGGTTTTTCACCCTGTCCTCCCACATCCTTGTGCAAGCCACAATCATGGTTGTTTCCACATTCGTTGGTTTTGTGTTTAGGCAAGTGTCGTGGCTTTTGCCAAAAACTACTCACTTGCACCGTAACCACCGTTTGTTTCAATGAGGATGGCTTTAAAATCAAGGCATCTTCCAGAGTCATCCTGGGTAATGTAAACTGTTAGCCTCTGAGTATCCTGATACAATACAATCCTGTATTTTTATTTATACCCATTTTGGAGCTTCACTGGTAGAGATGGCCCTTTGGGCACCCGGGACTGTGATGCCCCTGCTGCCTAACCCAGAAGTAATTGGGGTGTTGTGACATCACCCCCAATTACTACTCATGGCCACTAACAACCACTCCAATTTCTCATAGGGGGTGCAGAAGAACGTAAAATAAGCCATTGGCCCCCATACCTATTAACCCCCGTTTAGCTACACTACTGCGAAATACGTACTTGTATGTTGGGACTCCAATCTTATGCCCGTCTACTCAGAAACAAGCCACATTATAATCAATGGAGGTTACTCCCAGGAAAGTGTGGATAGGATTGCAGCCTCAGTCTCAACATCAGCCACAAGGACTCTGTAGGGCTTTTGAATTTTGGCTTTTTGTTTCTCTTTTTGCCTACCAGGTATATGTTCACCGTTATGGTAAGATTTGCTAGCCGTGTTATTAAAGGGGCAACCTCAACCCATTTTTCCCTTAAAGGGATTATTCCTTTAAGCAGGTGGTAGACACCAACTGCCGTTATAGGTGTGTGAAGTGCAGACAGTTATGACTCCTTCCCAAAGGCAGCTCTGATGGTCTTCACAGAATTGGCAACTCATGGAGAACATACGGATGGGTTGTCTCTTTTTTGTTTTTCCCCCCACTAATGTGTACATTAGTGGGGGGATTTGTATACAATTATACAAATCACGCACTTTCTAAGATCAGTATTTCTGCTCCAAGCTCCTTTGGATACATTCAGAACTTGATGGTGTTGGAAAAAAATACCTCCTTGACTTTATTAAGCTGTTTGGAGACTTTGGAGTAATTTATCTCACTCCAGTTGCAGTAATCCTTATGAAGAAATGTTAGTGCTGAAAAACCATTGTATGCTGTATTAAAAACCTGTCTGATTTCAGGAATGCTCATGTTGTCCTGTCTTCCCTCTTTGTGCGACCGTTTCCAAAAGTGTGCATCCTTCAAATTGCCAAATTTCTGCCATCATCTAAATAGGCAATTCTTTTTCTTATAAGTAGGCATCCCCCAATTATTACATGGATTAGAGACTGGATCACCATCCAAAAGTGATCACCGTTGAAATGCGGAGCATCTTTTTTAGGGCAAAATCCAGAGTAACTACAGGGAGTCCTTGCTCCGGTGTAAGAACAACTTAATCAGGATTCCAATATGAATTTCCCATAGGTTTTCAGTAGGTGGTGCAGTAACTACAGGTGCACGTAAAGTCTCTTACATGCTCCCGTAGTTACTCTGGATTTGGGGGTTTATAAATGTTGTTTCCAATTCTTTTTTATTGCTTGCAAATGGCAAACACCCATTTTATTTTGCAAATCCCTGCACCAATATTTCTGCAAATGGATTCTCATTCTTTGGGAAAGGGGTTAGATCAGGAGCTACAACAAGGTATGGACTGTGGGTGGCACAAGTGGTTAAGACCCTGTGCCTGTTAACCAGAAGGCCAGGGTTCGAGACCCGGGTCGGCCCCACAAGACAGGGTGAGCTCCTGTCCTTAGCCCAGCTCTGCGATGCCAGCTGGATCCAATCATATCGGCTCTGCCTTTCCATTGGACTAACTCAGTGGCGTGGAGAAGGAGGATTTGCTGATTAGGTAACAGCCTATCCTCCATATTAATCTAAACCAGGCCTTCACGCTTCGCATGCAGTGTCAGCGTCAAGCACGATACCATAGTATCGTACAACCCCAGGAAATTACAGTTTTGCCCCACTGAAATTATAGTTTTCACCCCAAAGTAGAAACTGAAGACTGCTTGACATCACTGATGTGGTCCCACACATCAAATGTTCTGCTGCCGCTTTCATCCACTGTTATACAGTTGAGTTAATAACCTAGTCTTAGCCAGTGGTAACTCGTCCACATATATATATGTGGAATAAGGTGAATAAGCCCCATCACAGCACCTCCCTATTTCACATCTCTATAACCACTACACCACTCTACCACCGGCCATAATGTCTGCCATAGGAAACCGCAGACATCGCATTGGCTGGCTACAATATGGGGTGATGCACTTAGTAGCACTCAACCCCACCTGGTCAGTCCTTCTCCTCCCCATGGAAGGATTCAGCCCACATCTTCCTGATGCTGGCGCTGTTTGGAGAAGACCTACGGAGTCTGTGATCTGGATAAATAAAGTTATTCTTCACCCAGCCAGATGAAGCAGGGAAATGGACACAAGGAATTGGCAACATCTCAATGACGTGACAGTCACTAAGTCCACAATCCTGAACATGCTTTCCTGAGAGTAAATCCCATAGAACAGAATTTGACTTTTGAGTAACATGCTGATAAAAGGGCTGAGAGTAAATCCCATAGAACAGAATTGGACTTTTGAGTAACATGCTAAGTTGATGAAAGGGCTGAAGCTTCTCTTCTATGAATTGGAGCACAATCCTAACCATGTCTACTCAAAAGTAAGCCCCATTGTGTTCAATGGGTCTTAGTCCCAGGTCTTTAGGATTGCAGCCTTGGTCTGTAATTGACAGCAGCATGTTGCCCATAATGGAGAAATTCATATGGATGTACACTGCTGTGCACAGATGCTAGATGCACACATGTACACTGCTGTGCACATGTGTGCATCATTTTTCAACCAGTATGTCATGGCACATTGGGGTGCTATAGAAGTTTGAGGACAGTCATAGGATACGTGACCCCTCACCACCAGCAGTGCAAACATACAATATTTTCTCAAATTTAATGTGCTGCTTTGGTTTTTTTAGCTGAATTTGTCTCCAAAACTGGGATGCGCATTAGATTTAGGTAAATACAGTATTATGGGTCAGTATTTCATTTATCAGTTTACTATTATTGTAATAAAAATGTAACATTAACCCATCGTTATGTAGTAGTGCAAAGTAAGGTAAAAATCATAACATCAACCTATTATATAATTATCATTATTGCTTTGCAATTGCACATTATGATCGCCAGTAAACCTTTTTAAAATCTCAAGCCTTTTAAAATCAGGGTGCACATTAGATTGATGGTGACGTGAAATTTAGGGTGGGTATTCCTTCCGTGATGAAACACCCACTAAGAACTGGTTTTTGGAAATTCCAACTGAAGGGGTGAAATGGGGTGCAACGAGTTTTCTTCCCTATACAATGAAGACTGATCAAGGCCCTGTCCCAACTGTTGGATCGAAGCATGAAATTTTGTGGGGGGTGTTGCTTCTGTCACCAAGAACCCATGTGGAGAAATTTAACCCTTCAGGGGCTGAAAAGGGATCAACGTGTTTTTGTCCTATGCTTAACATGGGAGACTGACCAACATCCAGCCAATTTGATGCCCAGTGCCTGGTGCACAAACGGGAATGGTGCGCATGGAGTGCGGTGTGCATGTGGGAATGTTGCACAGGGGGGATGGTGCGCAGGGGTGACGGTTGAGGCTCCTGGGGGATGATGTGCATGATGGGAGGTAGATGAGTATGGAGGGATGATGCCCATGGGAGGGTGTTGTGCAATGGGGGTTGATACACATGGAGGGTTGATGTGCATGGGACAGTGTTGCACAGATGGCATACATGTTCCTCCTGCAACGAGGCTACATTTCACTAGTTTTTAACATATAATTAATTACAATTATTTAATTATTATCATAATTATAATTAATTTTAAATTTTTTATTAATTTATAAATTTAATTATGACTTTTATAAATTTAAATAATTAATTTTAATTTATTCTTAAAATTAATAATTAAATATAATTATGATAATTACAATTATAATTGTAATTATTTTAATAATTAAAAATAATTATATTTATTATTTACATCAAGTTCATATGATGCTTGCTCAAAGTGAAAAGAAGGACAATGAAGATTTTTTTTCTAGGACACAAGGCAAAAATAGAGGACATGTCCTGGGAAAAGAGGACATGTGGTTCAGTAATCTGCAAACAGCCCATCTGAAGTCTAGCAAAAAGCTCAGCTCCAGCCTGCAGTTCCAGGAATAGCCAGCAGAGGCCGCGCGCGGGCAAGGTTTAGAAGGGCCCTTAAGGCCCCTCGCTCCGTCTGCAGTTCCAGGAACGGGCCAGCAGAGGGCGCGCACGAGCCAGGTTTAGAAGTGCCGTTAAGACCCCTCGCTCGGCCTGCAGTTCCAGGAACGGGCCAGCAGAGGGCGCGCACGAGCCAGGTTTAGATGTGCCGTTAAGACCCCTCGCTCCGCCTGCAGTTCCAGGAACGGGCCAGCAGAGGGCGCGCACGAGCCAGGTTTAGAAGTGCCGTTAAGACCCCTCGCTCCGCCTGCAGTTCCAGGAACGGGCCAGCAGAGGGCGCGCACGAGCCAGATTTAGAAGTGCCGTTAAGACCCCTCGCTCCGCCTGCAGTTCCAGGAACGGCCAGCAGAGGGCGCAAACGAGCATGTTTTTATGGTCCCCTTACGACGCCCACTCAGGCGCTTGCGGAGAACAGCCCTAAAGGGGGAGGGGGGGGAGGGGTCCTTCCTTCTTGCGCGTCGCGCGCGTCGCATTTGGGGGCAGACAAGATGGCGGCTGTGAGGAGGAAGGGGGTCGCTGCGCTGGTGGGGCTGAGGGGCTGGTAGGTGGGGGGCTGACCCACTCCTGACCCCCCTGCTGTCAGAGCAGAGCCTGGGGTGCCCTTCAAGGGGGGGACTCCATAAGCAGCGGTGGTGACTCTCTGCCCCAATGGCCTCCCCTGGATGAAGTGGGGGCATTTTCAGGGCTCCTGAAAGAGACCCCCATGCCCTGGTGCCCCCCAGTGACTGCCTTCATGCCCCTCTGATACCCACCCCTGCTGTCCCTACCCTAGCCCCCTGCTGTCCCTCACCCCACCCCCTGCTAACCCCACCCTCTCCCCTGTTGCCCCCCCACCCTCACCCTCTGCTGCCCCCCCCACCCTCACCCTCTGCTGCCCCACCTCCTGATGGCCCTCACCCACCCCCTGCCACCCCCTGTTGCTCTCACCCTCTGCTACTCCCACCCCCTGTTGCACCTGCCCCCACCCTCACCCTCTACTGCCCCCACCCCCTGCTGCCCTTCACCACTGCTGCCCCCACCCGTTTGGGGGGGGGTTCCTTGAATACATCTAGGAAAGACCTCTGGATGGGGGATGAATTCCCATCTGGTTGGGGGGGTCCTGAGGCAGGAAATGCCCCCCATCCAGCAGTTTCTGAAATCTTGTTCCTATACCACTGGTGGAGCTTTGGGAGAGGGATGGGGCATGTTTGGGAGTCCCCTCAAGCCCTCCTGTCTGGTAGGGAGACCAGCAATGCCACCTGACAAGTAGTAGTGACTAGGAGACTTTGGTGGGGCACTGTTGCTTTAAGAGCCCTTGCTCTGGTGCCCCCCTCCCCCGTGACTGCCTTTCCTTTCCCCCCTGCAGCCCCCCCCCCCCACCTTACCTTCCCACCCCTTTGGAGTGGAAGAGGTTTCCTTGAGGTCATCTAGTCCATCCACTGCCTGAGGCAGGAAATGCCCCCCCCAACCAGAGCAGTGATTCTGTAGTACCCCTATCCCACTTGTGGAGCTTGAGAGGGTTTTGGGGTATGTTTGGGACCTCCCCTCAAACCTCATTGCCTGATAGTGAGTCCAGCAATACCACTTGACAAGTAGTAGTGACTATCAGACTTGGGGGGCATATTTGCTTTAAGAGCCCCTTGCTTTGTGCCTCCCAATGTGGGTCTTTCCTGGCTCCCCTGCTCCTTCTCCACAGCAACTTTGGAGTGGAGGGAAGTTTCTTGAGGACATCTAGTCCAGCCCATTGCCTGACACATAAATGCCCCCCCAGCAGAGTTTACAAAATGGTGGTTCTGTTTCACTGGTGGAACTTATGGGGTAGATTGGGGACCCCCTCAGTCCCCCACTGCCTAGCAATCAATATAGCAATGCTGTATGACAAATAGTAGTGACTAGCAGTCTTAGGGGTGGGACATTGTGCTTTAATAAGAGCCCCTTGCTCTGGTGCTTCCCTGTGTGGGACTTTCCCAGCTCCCCCTTCTTGCTACTGATGTGTGATGTGGCATTGCTTGGGTTGGAGATTCTCAAGATCACAACCCATTGCTTTAGTCAGCAAATGAGCATGTATATGAAGTGGTCCTCCTATAACACAGTACAGTATGTGTGGGAACCCAGGATCCCACTGCCTGGCAAATTGGTCTGCACTGCCACATAACAAGTGGAAGTACTAGCAGACTTGGGAGACATTAATAAGAGCTCCTTGCTCTGGTGTCTCCCAATGTGGAACTTCCCTAGCCCCCCTGTTCCTCATCCCTGCTACTGCTGCTTGTTATGTGGCATGTGCCTGCGTGGCATGGAAAGATTTGGCCTGAACTGTGGCTTTTTGGGGTAAAATTTTGTGTTTTTTTCTGTTTGAGTTTCTGTCGTTTGGGATTCAAAGATGCCATAAAAACAACTAGACACCCTCTGCACTTGGCCACTCATCAGAAGCCTTTCCTGCTGCCTACAGGACTTCAGGCGATAGGTAAGAATTTTTTCCTGAGAATTATTCATAATCCATATGGCGGGGGCAGCAAAGTGATATGTGGGGTGACTGGTGGTTACTGCTGGCTGTGAAGTAGTGGTGAAGGAAGACCTGTGATAAGCTGGGGCTTTACCTAAAAGATTATCTCGTCTTATACCAGAGGCATACCAGGAGTCTGGTAATGATCAGTTAGGTCTGAAAAGAGGTCCTATCCTGATCTGTCAAGAGCGTTACTATTTCCATGTTCTGAGGCAGTGTGCCCATCTGAGTGACAGATATGGGGGAGAGTGGAAATGCCATCAACCTCAATGGGAAGGCCATCCTGCTTGGGGGAGCCAAGATAAGTTTGTCTGCTGATGCAGGATTTGTTTAAACTTGATTGGCTTGACTTCATTTTATTTTCTAAATACTTGTGAAAATGTGATCCAAATCAAGCTGTGACAAATATTTGTATTTTTTTTCCTTTCCTTTTAGTGAGGACCATGTTTGTTCAGACACAGGATACTCCAAATCCTAATAGTTTGAAATTTATCCCTGGAAAACCAGTTCTGGAGTCCAGAACAATGGAATTCACAACTCCAGCTTCCACATATTGTTCACCCTTAGCAAGGTTTGTTGTTAGATCATTTGTGCGCCATAAGTTGGTTATGTGCCTTGATCAAAATATTTTCAGTGGGAAGATCATACTGTGTGTCTTGAGTCCTCATGCTACCTTTTGCTTTGCAAAGTATTCTTGGCGGAGTAGTGTTGGTACTGGACAAAGGTTGTGCTTATCCTTCCCCCTCTAGCTGCCTCCCCACATTGCTTTAACCCCAACCAGTGTTTCAGAGCCATATGTACTTCACAGACAGCAGCCTGGAAACCTGTGGGGTTGAAGATATCAGTAGGGATATCTCACTAGGGATATCACTAGGGGTTGAAGATATCACTCTTCTGAATGCTCACCTGCAGAATGACCCTACAGTCCAGATTAACTATGGGAAGATGTAAGAGCCACTTACTCTGGATTGCTCTATGCATTTCCCATAGGTGGCACCATAACTACATTGGTGTAAAAGGTCCTGTAGTTCTTCTGGATTGTAGCCTAAGTTTAACTTGCTTGAGATAAGAATTTTAAGTCCTGACTTTGGATAAGCATCAGCTTGTAGCTATCAGAGATATTGCAGCTGATATTACAGATATCAAGAGGCAAAATATGGACATGTGATCTAACCTGGAGATACCAGAGAGCTTGTGGTGGCCAGAAGTAAAAATGGTGGTCTTTACGTTTCAGAAGCTTCCTTTTTGTTTTGTTTCTTTAGACAACTTTTCAGAATTGAAGGAGTTAAAAGTGTCTTCTTTGGTGCAGATTTCATCACCGTCACAAAGGTAAGCCTGGGTTAAAATTCATTAGATCCAGAGCCTAAAATAAAATCTTAAAACTTTAAACATCGTAAGCTTGAGTAGATTTCAGGGAGTAGATTTCAGGGAGCTTTCATTTTTCAGATTGTTTAAGGAAAAGTCTGCAGTTCCCAAGCTTACCAATCACAACATCTTTCTTCCATGCCATCCTGGGTGCCACCATTTTGGATTGTGCAAGGTCTTGCAGACTGTCCACGACATTGGTGCTAAAATAAGATGCATTGGTAACCTCCCGTGGTACTCCTCCAAGTTAACCCATGGCTCACAATTTGGGAATCACTGGTCTAAGTGTATTTTTTATTTCTTTGGCGTGCAGTCCTAACCAATTCAGGCGAGCGCAACCCACCCACTCCCCATTCCCGTAGTGGTGTGTGGAGGCAGCAAATTTCTGTGCATTGGCCTAACCCCTGAGGAGTGGCACAGAAGTGCTTTATGACACTTTTGGGATGCCCTCAGGCCATAACGTGCTGGAACTTATGGGGTCAGGATTGCAACCTTTGTGCTCTAAAGGGCCAGCAGAGGGGCTGGAAGTCTCAGGAAAGAAATGTTATACTTGCCCAACATGGGCCTTATTATATGGGGCAAAAATAGTCAAGGTCACAGAACAAAAATGATACCAAAAGCACCTTACTGCCTTAAAAAATCCTCAAAGTATTAAAGAAAGTTTTAATACTTATAAAGAAGTGAAAATACTTTAAAAAGAAGAAATAGCAGTAGAAAGACTGGTTCCAACGAAGCCACAACTCAAAGCATTCTGATGCATAGCAGAACACCACAGATAATCAAACTTCAAGATGTTATATCCTTGCACAGTCATCTAAGTGTGAATGGATGAAAGCTTTTATTTTGCCTCCATTCAAATATCACATCAAGCCATGATTTTTGCTACCATAGTTTAGAATCCAGACCATAGTTTGTCCTGCCAGATGTACAACAGGCCAACAACAGCTTAGAACTGCTGTATTATCCTCTTAATGTTTAGCATCTTCAAACTGCAGTATCCTCTAGAAAGAGATTCTCTCTATATGGTCCTCTTTATCTGCAGGTTCAGTATTCATGGATTTCAGCATCATCAGGCTTACAAGACACAACTGGAAATGTCTTCAGTTTGTTTCCAGGTTGTGAGCAGAGGCCTGGAGAGGTCTTTGGCCCTCAGATGTCTTCCTTGGTCTAGTCCAGCCAGCCTAGTCATGTATTTTTCTTGCAGGAAAGTGAAGATATGGATTGGAACTTAATAAAACCAGATATTTATGCAACCATTATGGACTTCTATGCTTCTGGATTACCTGTTGTTACTGAAGAGGCACCTCGAACAGAAACAGGTAAATGCCTAAGAATGGGCTGTGAGTGGCTCAAGTGGTTAAGACACTGTGCCTGTTAACCAGAAGGCCAGGGTTCGAGACCTGGGTCCCCACAAGACAGGGTGAGCTCCTGTCCTTAGCCCAGCTGTGCAACACAGCTGGAACCAACCGTATCAGCTCTGCCGTTCCATTGGACTATTTCAGTGGCGTGGAGAGGGGGGATTTGCTGCTTGGATAATAGTCTATCCTCTATATTAATCTGCCCAGGACTTTGTGCTTCGCATACAGCGTCGAGCACGATACCAGTCGTTCAAGACTGATGGATGCCAATACTAAATGCCTAAGAGCCCAATCCTGGGTTCCTACCTCTGGTTCCTGGTGCCGCTGGTCCCCTGCATACATTAAATCACATTTGTGGCCCTCAGCACTTGCCCAGCACCAGCCAGACTGCTAGGCAGGAGGCATGCCAGGGGAGGATGCTGGCTGGGACCAGTAGAGCTCAGCTCCACCAGTTACAGAATCTGTAACTGCCCCACGGCCACATGTGCAGGCTCTTGACTCTACGGCAACCCAAGGTTTTGCTGCAGAATCGAGTAGCCTTTACTTGAGGGGAGGGGACCTACCCCAGAGGAACTGCTGTCGGTTGCCCAGTAGTGTCCAGGATACTGTATCAGCCATTTCTGCATTGCAGCCCTCCAGGCAGTTTAGGAATGGGCTGTAAGTCTGGCCAAATTTATTAATCTGTTAATTTGTTAGGCTAAATATGGTCACTTGTTAGCCTTTAACCACAACAGCTGAGTTCAGACACGCTATGTTCAGATGCAGTAAACCTATTTGAGTATTAGATGCTGGTGATAGATAAGAGGAAAATTCTTCATGCTCTGGGCGTGTGTAGCTGACCACTTTTGGGATCAGGATGCTGGGTTGGATGGGTTTTGGACTTATCCAGCAGGGATGTTTTTGGTGCGTTCATAAGACAACATCTTGTGTGGTTTTGCAGTTTTATCAACCTTGAACTTGTAGGGGTTCCTTGAGGGTGGATAACGTTCCTTTCTGTTTTTTCACACTTTTATATATGTTCAGTTTGTTTTGGGCCCAGCCCAATTTTTCTCATTGTCACAATTAGCAGAAATAGTAATTTGGGAGCACCCTCCCTCTTATGTCTCATTAAATTCACCTCTCGTTGAAAAATTACAGGTTGAACTGAGTGTGTTATGTAATAATATTAATGCTCTTTTCACCGTTATTTGTCATTATTGTAATTCCACGATCCCAGCCATATAAAATGTGAAAGAGGAACCATTCTTTTGATAATTGTTTTCAAAATTTCATTAGGCCAAATATACTGAGGATTAGAAAAATTCTAAATTAAGGTGGGAACACATTTAAAGATTAGTTAACTGTGGTAACACAGTTAACCAATTACAGCTAGTTACAGCTAGTATTAACAGTTCCAGTTTGAATACTTATAATGTATACAGGTCTAACCTTGTTATGCACCGGTTTTTTATACATGGATTTGACTTAATGCGAATAGCCACAGTAATTAACAGTTTTAAAAACTGCTTTTCTACTGTTGTAAATAGGTAATCATGCAAGCATTTGTTTTTTTCAGTCCCTTAATCAAACCCATACAGATATTGAGGCACCACCTTATTCAGTTAGATGAAATAAAAAAGCAGGCCTCCCGTCAGTTTTGGAAGACTATGGCATCGTGCTCTGTGCTGCATACGCTGCATGCAAAGCACGAAAGCCTGGGTTAGACTGTTATGGAGGAGAGGCTGTTACCCAAGCAGCAGATCCCCCCTCTCCACGTCACTGAATTAGTCCAATGGAAAGGCAGAGCCAATACGATTGGATCCAGCTGGCGTCACAGAGCTGGGCTAAGGGAATTAGATGCAATAGAAGAACATGAAACCTGGACATGAGTCTTTAAACTTATTTTTCTATTTTTTTATACATAAATTTCTTTATCCACAGGAGGTTCCAGAATGGAATCCTATTGGATAATGAGGAACATTTGTACTTGTATCTAGTTTGGATACAGTAATGCCAGGAAGGTGGTGGAGTCTCCCTCACTGAGGGTCTTCAAGCAGAGGCTTGACAAGCACCTGTCAGAGATGCTCTAGGAGCATTTCCTGCTACAGGGAGGGGGTTGGATAGATGACCCACTGGGTCCCTTCCAACTCTAGGATTCTCTGATTCTAATGTGGTTATTCTGAATGGAAAAAAACACAAAAACAAGACAATACAAGGTGCTCTACATTCACATTGTGATTTAGACAGATTGTTTTTGCCTCGGTGGCAGAGGGCTTTTGCAAGTCATACAGTGGAGTAAGGGAAATCTGCATTGGCTGACTATGAGCACACACAATCCTAACCATGTCTACTCAAAAGTAAGCCTCATTGTGTTCAGTGGGTCTTACTCCCAGGAAAGTGTCTTTAGGATTGTAGCCTATGGCTGCAATCCTGAAGACACTTTCCTGGGAGTAAGACCCATTGAACACAATATGGCTTACTTTTGAGCAGACATGGTTAGGATTGTGCTCCAAGTAAAAGAGAGTCAGAAGCAAGCACTTGCTGCTGTCCTGTCCCATGCAGGCAAAGAGCTTCAGTGTCGGCATATTTGGCTCTCATCCAAGAGCTCAGCTTGTCAGGACCTTGCTGTTCCTGGAGGCTTCTGGTGAAATCCAGATGTTATCCTTGGGCATAACACCAGCTCTGCCCTCTCTGCCCTGCCCTTTCTGCTTGTAGAAATGTGTTGCTAGATTTATTGGGTAGATAGATATTAATCCACCCAAGATTTAAATTTTCTCTAGCAGTATTAATATCTGTTGTAAAAACAACCTCTTTACTCTCTCAGATGCTTTGACAGCATCCAAAAATACATAGTATGGAATTATTTTGTGTGTTGTGTTGGTTTGGGTCAGTATCTTCTTTCATGTTTTAATGAAGTTTCAGTGCCAAAATTCCAGTATTAAGCTTGTAATTAACCTTAAGGAAATGAGGATACAACGCTAACCAACGTCTGAGCACTGGCATTGCTGTGCCAATGGGGAATGTTCTGCATCCTATAGTGGGATACAGGCTACAATCCTAAGCACACATTCCTGGGAGTAATACCCACTGGACACAATGGGGTTTGCTTCTGAGTAGCATGGTTAGGATTGTGCTCACAGTCAGAAGCTTCCTCAAGGTACCTTGCAGTTTCATTGCCCTTATCCCAGAGCTGGAACATTAGTTAGGATTGCACCCTGCGTTTATTATATGTATTCTTCCTCGGTTATAGTTTACTTTCTTTAAACATTTGCTTCAGAGTGAAGAACTGCATCTGCTCTTCCTATATTATCTATCAGTGGGGAGGTTAATGGGGGGAGGCTAATGGCTTTTTCTGTTTACTGAATTAAGTTTTGGGTCCCTCTGGCACCCACTGATCCATTGGCTTTGAATGATCAACCAGCAGGGAGATTGGAACATCCAACTCTTGACTGTCACTTATTGGATTTTGCAATATTATTCAAAACAACCCATATTTTAATGAGTTCAATCCATTGAAGCTGACCTTAAAGATTTTTTTTCCACATCTACTACTTATCTGAGATAAACATGGTTCATGGTTTCTTGCATGTTCCATTCAAGGAGGATCTGAAGAAGATGATGAAGTTGTATTAATGATCAAAGAACTGCTGGATACTAGAATAAGGTAACTGCAAAAATTATCTACATTGTTAGTATAAAGTATGGGGTGGAAGAGTAGGGGGGTTTCTGAATATCTACAGTAGTTCAGATTCAATCCAGGTTGACACACTGACAGCACAGTCTTAACCCTTGGCTAGGCTTAACCCTTTACCCTCTTAACCCTTTCCATGCTGGCCTGGGGTGTTGCAGAAGTACTGTAAAGCACTTCACCACCGCAAGTGTGGAGTTAGGCCAGTGCACAGACATGTGCCGGCCTCCCCACATCACTGTGGAAATTGGAAGACTGGTGAGTTGTACTGGCCTAAATTGGTTAGGATTGTGCCCAGTGACAAATGCCTACACTTTTTAGGTGTTCAATGAAAATGAATAGCTTGTATATCAAAGCAAATATTTTCCATGTGAAATAATGGAGACTCAGACAGATTATGCTTGTAAACCAAGGTATGCTGTATTATCTAATTATCAGAGGATCTTTCACCAGCAGTTTTATCTCAGTATGAATGAGACTGATTCTTTAAATGAAAGTTGAGCTTCTTTAGGCAATGTAAATGGTTTTCAAGAAAGCCTGCTTACTATGGGAACTCAGCAGGCAGTAAAATGAATAATCTCCCTTTTGGGGCTTAGAACAACTTTGTTTCCTCTGGAAGGCAGAACCATCCCAGTCCCTTGGAGCTTGCAACAGATTGCCAAGCAATTAGGAAGTAATTAGCAATTAGTATTTATCACTTTGCATTCTTTTTGAGCACAATCCTAACCATGTCTACTCAAAAGTAAGCCCCATTGTGTTCAATGGGTCTTACTCCTGGGAAAGTGTCTTTAGGATTGCAGCCTAAGGCCCATATCCTAAAGTTAAATTAAGCCCTTTGCTCCAGAGCAGTTAAGGTGAATTTCCATAAGATAACACTAGAGGGTGACATAACTGTGTGGACCCGTAACTGCTCTGGATTTTGCCCTTATTTATCCAGAGTGAAGGGTCTGCCTCCAAGTCGAAACAAAGTTGTTTTAATCTTGGAAAGAGAGATTAGTTGTCTGCCTGCCTGCCTATTACCATGTTATGCAGTTTCTTTTGTTCAATGTGAAAATCAGTGTTCATGGAGGTTTCTGGAACAAAACCCTTGTGTGTGCCAAGATTCAACCTGAAGTTATTATATATAAAAGGAAACTTGGTAGGCCTGCTTCTGGACTACAGTCTTGGAGGTATGTCCGGTTACAGGTGATCCAAGATGAATTTACAAAGGGGAAACATTCTATCAGGTCCTTATTATATAAGTATATGTTAGAGAAAAGGTGATGATAGGACAGCAACAAAGTTTGCAATTTTCATAAACATTTAGTAGATTCAGGGTAACTACAGGGAGTCCTTGCTCCAGAATAAAAACAAGTTACTCTGGATTGCAATATGAATTTCCCATAGATTTTCACGGGTGGTGCAGTAACTATGGGTGCATGTAATGTCTCTTACGTGCTCCCGTAATTATTCTGAATTGTGCCCTCAGTGTAGTAGTAGTAAAAGCAGAAGAGTATTACAGGAGAGTTCTGTTTCTACGAATTCAGGACCTGCTGATTTAACTCACTGTGGGTTCCGAACCTAGAACCAGAAGACCCATGGACGCAACCAGAACAATGTTCCAGTTGTGTACAGAGATTCTATTGGACAGCAACCCACTGATTTAATTATCCATGGAGTCTGGGAACAAATTCCCTGCAGATACCAAGGTCCAACCTGTATTCATCCCACAAAAAAAGAATCCTAAAATACCTGCTGTATAAATAAATTCAGATTGATTTCAGAATTGATCAGAATTCAGAATCTCCACCCGTCTTTCTAGTGTGTGTTGAGTTCACCATTATAATCAATTCCATAAGCTGAGAAATTTCAGTCTGTGTTTGCTTCTAAATGCAGTGCAAGTATTTGAACACACGAGTGACTCTTCCTGTTGTAATAGCCTAATAAATTATCCACTGTGCACATTTATGATGTTCCTCAGGCCAACAGTTCAGGAAGATGGTGGTGACGTCATATTTAAGGGCTTTGAAGACGGAATAGTGCAATTGAAGCTCCAGGGTGCCTGCACAAGCTGCCCCAGCTCCATAATAACCCTGAAGAATGGGATACAAAACATGCTGCAGTTCTATATTCCGGAAGTTGAAGGTGTGGAACAGGTAGGTGCAGTTCAAAGGCCACGAGGCGCTGTTGCCACTCATCTTTTTACAGAGTTTCTTCTTCATGTGCTCTTGAACAGAACTGTGCAAGTGAGTTTTAGGAGTCTGAAATCAGTCCTGCAATTCTTTGGTCTGGGTTCATTTAAGTGCAAAATGTAAGAGGTAACAATCACTGAGCAGCAGCTATACCTTGAAGCTGCAATCCTAACCTTCACTTAGACTGGCCATGAGCCCCGGCATAAGTGTGTGCCAACCAGGGGGTGTCACAAAAATGCCATAAGACAATTCCGTGCCACTCCTGGGAAAGGGTTAGGCCAGTGCATAGACAGTGCATAGACATCCTTGCCTGATCAAGTCCATGGAAGGGAAGGGGACACCCTTCTTCCACCCCATAGGGGGCTGTGGGACTCCTGACCCGCTCCATTCCCGCAGGAACTGGCGCCTTGATTCACCCTTGAACCCAGGACACCACGGGACGGTGTCCATCCTTCTGTCCATCCGTCTGCCCATCACTGTCTATGTCTATCCATAAATATCTGTCTGTCTGTACAGTGGTGCACATCCGCCTGTCCATCCGTCTGCCCATCACTCTCTGTCTGTCTGTCCACGTCTATCCATACATATCTGTCTGTCCAGAAAAGGCGCAGGGTGGTGGGGGTGAAAATGATTACCCGGGAAGCCTCTGTCCATCTGTCTGCCCATCAATCTGTCTGCCCATCAATCTGTCTGGCCATCACTGTCTGTCCGTCTGAGTCAGTCAGTGACTTTTCTCTTTTATATATATATAGAAGACTAGCGAAAAGCATACCCACGTTGTGGGAGTAAAATTCCGTTGTATGCCATCCCCCCACGGCGCAACATCTCCCCCTATGCGCAACAAGTCCCTTATCAGTACGGAAACAGGAAGACTTATGAGTTGTGCTGGCTTAGATTAGGATTGTATAGTTGAATGAAGTGAGCCGAGGGAAACTCATACACCACGTAGATACAGGAAGAATTGTTATTTGGAAGAGGAGGTTGGATCAGCACAGGATTTATAGTAGCTTGGAGAGGATTGTGTTTCAGGGAATTCTGTTTGAAGGTCTGTGCTTCCAAGTCAGCGAAAAGGCTCTTGTGTTTTCAAGGTTTGAATAGAAAGGACAGAGTTCCATCAGATGTTTGGACCAGTAAATAATGGATTAGGGCTGGGCTGGGTTAGGTGGTTGAAAGGTGATGTTCGAGGGAGATTTTGTAGAGTTTTTTTGCTATTTCAAATGACAATGATAACTCCCAAATTCCCATTTGTAGGTAGCTTTAAGTGCAGAGTTATGCTTTTTAATAAGCATGTTACTTGTATTACGTTTTCGTGAGTGGCCGGGAAATTGACCAGTAAAGATCCCAAGTTGTGACTTTTTTTGGCTTGTGACATACTGGAGTGTGTGTGTGTTTTCTTTTTTGCCATTGATTGTGGCTGTACTTTAAGGTTACATCTTGTTGTCTTTCAGGTGGTCGATGACGAGGACCAAGAAATAAAAGATGCAAGCCCAACCTGAAGCAATGAAAGCTTGAGATTTTAATCAGAAAGATTTTCCAGCTGAATTTATTTATCTTGGTCGTGGGGAAAAAAACACAGATCCCATCACTCAGATACTTCGTGAACTGCATTCACCACCATAATCAAAACAGAATGAAAAGTAGTCTTTAAAGATTGTCTATTTTCTTTTCCGCAAATAAAAGGAAGATGTTTTGGTGTGAATTGTTGAAATACGTTCTCTAGTGGATTTAGGTAGTGTTTGCCAGGAACCTGTATTTTGAAGGAGAATGCAGTGATATTAACGTACCCTTCACCTTCCTCTTGAGCTTGTCAAACTCAGGAATCTTTCACTCTGTTTCAGATCAGATTGTTGCGACTGTATGTATTTCTGCTCCTCATACGTGCAGCGCAGTGTAGTGGGCAGACCCCGTATCATCCAAAACAATTAGACTGATTGGAGCACAGTCAAAAAAGATTGGACATTTTTGGCATGAACATTTCATTTCTTAAACCCTTGTTGGTGCAGTAAATCTCAATAATATCTCTTTCTGTTGTTACTGTACTTTGTGTAGCTTGAAGGAAGGTACTTGAGAATCCTCTTTGCCTACGTTAGTGGGTTCCATAATCTTAGGGCTCAATTTCTTGTTTCCATGAACTGAACCCCCTTTTATTTCAGTCCAGTGGAACTGGACCAGGGTTTTCTTTCCATACTTTCACTTTGAACACCAGAGCCATCTAGACACCAGGTCACCTTTTTCAGAATAAGCACCACCCTGAGATTCCATATTCAGTCACAAGTGTGGATTTCTTGGCACAAAGCCTTGAAAAGGTAAAAAAAACCCTAGCCTTTTCCTACTTTTAAGACTTCTGACTACATGGAGGTAATTAAGAGCACAATCCTAACCATGTCTACTCAAAAGTAAGCCCCATTGTATTCAATGGATCTTACTCCCAGGAAAGTGTCTTTAGGATTGCAGCCTTTATCTCCAAAATTGGAGTGCACATTTGATTTGATGGTGCATGAGATTTGAGTAAATATGGTATTTTGGTTATAAGTATAGATCTGTATTTAGTTTATTATACCATAATAAAAAATGTAACATAAACCCGTTGTTGTATAAAGTAGTACAATTTGAGGGGAAAAGTTATTGTTGTTAAACTGCAATCCTAAAGATACTTTCCTGGGAGTAAGTCTCATTGAATACAATGGGTATTCAAGTAGACATGGTTAGGATTAAGGAGACATGGTTAGGATTGACCAGTAATTGTTGAATGCAGTAAAATTAAATTTTGAACTTGCTTTGCAGCCAGTGAACAATTGCTAGTAAACATTTTTTAAATTTCTACCCTTTTAAAATTGGGGTGCTCATTAGATGGCATATTATATTCAAGAAAATATGGGTTTTATGGGTAAATAGAATAAACTGAGTAAATATGAGTAAATTAATATGATTTATTGAATCATTTGCCAATCACCACAACAGTGATTTTTCAACCCCTAGCACCCTGATATGCTGCGGATGGTCTGCAGTTTTGCTATAAGACTTTGGGGAAGGTTAAAATAGAAGTTAAAAACACCACTATTTTCGTTTTCATGTGCTTAACATAAACACTATATTATTAAATTTAAAATTATTACATAAAATTTATTAATTACAAGAAGGCTAATGCTGCCCATTTGCAAGGAAAGGATGTTGATTGATTTAAATTTGAATTTCATTTAATTTTGTTGTATAGTTGTATGTCAATAAAAGTAAATCTGTTTATACATCTATCCATACATATCTACCCATCTATCCATACATATCTACCCATCTGTCTGTCCATCTGTCTGTCCGTGTCTAACTGTCTGCCCATCACTATCTGTCTGTCCATACATATTTGTCCATCCATCTGTCCATGTCTGTCTGTCTGCCCATCATTCTCTGTCTGTCTGTCCGTCCACGTTTATCCGTACATATCTGTCTGTCCAGAAAGGGCTTGGGGTGGTGGGGGTGAAAATGATTACCCGGGAACTCCGCCCGGGGGCCATTTCTCACCAGCAGTGGGAGTGAGAGCTTTCCGGCCCCTCGCCCGATCGAGTCCATGGAAGGGAAGGTGGCGCCCTTCTTCCACCCCATGGGGGGCTGTGGGACTCCTGACCCTCTTCACCCCCCATAGCCATGGCGCCTTGGTTCGCCCTTGAACCCAGGACACCGTGGGATGGAGGGCAAAGGCAGATTGAACCCACCATGCCACTCAGGCCGATGCTCTGAGAGTTGCCCAGAGCCCTTTGTTACAGTGCTCCGGAATGTAGCAGAAGGCTCTGCAGGAACCGGGGGAGCCTGGGCTGTGGCTGGCAGGGGTGGCCGAGGGGGGTGGTGGGAGATACTGAAGGTAACAAGTGGCCCCCCTCAGCACCCACCCAACACCTCTGTCCCCCTCTGGAGCCCCCACCCACACCTCGAATTCCTGTGCTGCTAGAGCCAGATATGTACCTCCCCCAAGCCTCCCTACTCAGAAGAAAGAGGTGTACAACCTAATTTAAAACTATTTTTTCACTGCTTTTTTTGTCTATGGACTTTTTGCATCCATGGGAGGTTCTGGAAGGGAACCCTATTGAATGGAGGGGACTTGTTGAGGGCCAGATGGAGGCTCACTGAGGGCCGCATTTGGCCCCAGGACTGGTGTTTGGAGATGCCTGAGCCAAAGAACTAAAGTCAATACTTCTTAATTTATTAACTTTATCCATACACATCTGTCCATCCATCTGTCTGCTCATCACTCTCTGTCTGTCCATCCATGTTATCCATACATATCTGTCTGTCCGTCCAGAAAGGGCTCGAGGTGGTGGGAGTGAAAAGGCAGGAATTTTCTTACCTGCAAATGTCCTTGGAGGAGAGGAAAAGGTGCATTCAGGAAATGCCTGGTTTGCCCCCACCCTGCAGTGAGACAGGGCCAGACTGAAACTTGTCTCCTCCTTGCGCGGGGCAACTCCTCCCCAGTCTGGATCCAAGCGCCCGAAAAGGAGAAGAAACACCAGTGAGAGCTATGCTCAGAAAGAGAAAACTGAACACAGAGAAAACAAACGGAACAGCCACCAAACAGGTAACAGCTCCCTCGAGCCCCTGCTGGTACTGCTGGGTCTCAGGATCGCAAACATGACAGTTCACAATGAAAAGATAACCAAGGTAGTCAACGGACCGGGTGCATCGTAAGTTCTAACCAAAAAATCCCCCCAAGAACTCCCACCGGTTCTGAATAGGAAAACAAGGTAGAGTGCGTCTCCGCTGAGGTGGGCCTAAATGCACCTTTTCCTCTCTTCCAAGAAAAGGACATTTGCAGGTAAGAAGATTCCTGCCTTCTCTGGAGGAGGGAAAAGGTAGATTCAGGAAATACCTGGGATGGACCGGAGCCTCACACACAGGGTGGGGGAGATGCACCTATCCTTAAGCCACTATTTTTTGGAACACTGCGGCCAAAAGCAGCCTCAGCCAAGGCTGCCTGGTCGACTTTGTAGTGCCTAATAAAGGTATTTGGGGAGGCCCACGCTGCCGCCTTGCAAATAGCTTCAAGAGAAATGCCACCCTCAAAAACTGCAGACGTTGCTGCCCCTCTAGTGGAATGTGCAGTTAGACCCTCAAGTGGTACCTTTCCTGCTGCCCCATAAGGCTTTATAATTGAAGCTCTCAACCATCTAGACAGGGAAGATGTGGAAGCCCTCTTCCCTTTGGATTGTCCCCCGAACAATACAAATAGCGCTTCGGATCTCCTGAAATCCTTAGTCCTATCTATGTAAAAACTAAGGGCCCGTTTTACGTCAAGGGAGTGCCATGCCCGCTCTTTCTGGGAACTTGGGTTCCCACCCTCGGGCAAAAGGTGGGAAGGATTAGTTCCTGAGTCCTATGAAAAACCGAGTTTACCTTAGGCAGGAACAACGGGTCGAGCCTAAGAACGACCCTGTCTGCCTGGAAACTGTAAAGGTTTGGGTTGGTGGATAATGCTCCAATTTCCGACACTCTCCTTGATGTGATAGCCACTAAAAATATAGACTTCAAGGTCACAAACCTGATTGGCACTGTGGCAAGAGGTTTGAAAGGTGCCCCCATTAGGGCTTTCAACACTGTGGGTAGGTCCCAGTTTGGAAAGCAATGGATGACCAGGGGCTTTAACAGTTTTAAGGCTTGAATGAAACGTTTGCAATTGGGATGGTGAGAAAAGGATTTACCTCCCTTGGCACTCAAGGTAGAGCTTATTGTGGACAATTGTCGCTTGATGGTGTTTGCACTTAAGCCTTTGTCAATGCCATCTTAAAGGAATTCCAAGACCTGAGACCGCTTGGGTTTTGAACAGGAAAAACCTTTAAACTCACACCAAAAGGAGAACTTTCGCCATGTTCTCGCATAGGTCCTGTTTGTGGAATCCCTTCTGGATGCTAAGAGAGTGTTGAGGACTCGTTCCGAGTAGCCTTTCTTTAGGAGCTCCCACTGCTCAAAAATCAGGCTGTCAGGTGGTAAATTCCCGGATTGGGATGGAGGAGCGGGCCTTGCCGCAGCAGGTCTGGTCTGACCGGGAGTCTTAGAGGTGGTCTGGCCATGAGATTGACAATGGCCAGGTACCAAGGACGGCGGGGCCAATCTGGAGCCACTAGGATCAAGAATGTTTGAAACCTCCTCACGTGGTGTAGCACCGATTGCAGGAGCGGTAGTGGAGGAAAGGCATACAGCAGCGCCCGTGGCCACGGGAAGAGAAGAACATCGGTTGCCAGAGCCAGAGGATCTGGGAAGCGGGAGACGAACCCTGGAACCTGGGCGTTTTCCCTGGAGGCGAACAGGTCAATTTCCGGTGTGCCGAAAGTGTCCGTGATCAACTGGAAGACCTGGGGATGTAAGCTCCAATCCCCTTCCAAAACTTTCCGATGACTGAGCCAGTCCGCTTCTAGGTTTGTGTTCCCTGGAAGGTGGATGGCTTGCAGGGACAATAGATGTGATTCCACCCATGAGAAGAGTTTGGCGGCTTCCTTCATCAGCCCGGAAGACTTGGTGCCTCCCTGCTGGTTCACGAAGGCCTTTGCCGAGACGTTGTCTGTGAGAACGAGCACGTGACTGTGATGGACGAGCTGTTGAAAGTGAAACAGTGCTAGGCGAATGGCCCGTAGTTCTAGACGGTTGATGGCGAAAGAGGCTTCTCTCTTCGACCACGTCCCCTGAGCCAGTTGAGTGTGAAGACGGGCTCCCCATCCAAAGAGTCTGGCGTCTGTTGTGAGGGTCAGCTCGGGGGGCCGAGCTAGACTGGTTCCGGTCGACAACCGTTGAGGAGCCAGCCACCACTGCAGCAAGGTTAACATGTTGGGCGGTAGTGTTAGGGACAGATGAGCCTTCCTCTCTATAAGTTTCGCGTAAGGTCGTAGGAAGGCCTGGAGGGGCTGTAGCTGGAAACGCGACCATGGTATGATGTCCTGGCAGGAGACTAGTATTCCCAATAGAGAAGCCAGAGTCGCCGGAGTCACTTGATGGTTTTCGCGAACTGATGAAAGAAGAGTCTAAAGTTTTTCCCCCCTCTCCGGGGACAGGAAAATCTGGAAGAACAAGGTGTCCACCAGAAGGCCTAGGTGGACTATCCTTTGAGCCGGAATTAAGGAACTCTTCTGCCTGTTGATGATGAACCCGTGTGCCTGTAGGTAGTCTATGGTCTGATGGAGATGTTGATAGGCTAGCGAGCTGGAAGAACCAGCAATTAAAATATCGTCCAGGTATGGAAATAGCTGGATCCCTTGCTTCCTCAGATTTGTCACGAGGGTCACCAGGACCTTGGTGAACACTCTCGGGGCGGCTGAAAGCCCGAAGGGGAGGGCCCTGTACTGGTAGTGACAGGTGCCATAGGAAAACTGCAGGTGAAACGTGGTGAAACGTGGGTGAATGGGAATGTACAGGTAGGCTTCTGACAGGTCCAGAGAAGCCAGAAGGTCCCTGGGTTCCAATGCGGCCATTATGGTTCTCCAAGTCTCCATTTTGAATTTTGTTTTGACAGTGAACTTGTTCAGCCATTTCAGGTCTAGGATAGTACGGGTGTCCCCGTTCTTCGGTACGAGGAAGAAGACCAAGTACACCCCCCTGCCCCTCTGGTCTGGAGGGACTGGCTCGATGGCTTGGATGTTGAGAAGATGCTGGATGGCTGCTGACTTCATCTTATGCTTGTTGGGATTTCTGGAAATCAGGACCTGCCAGAATTGGTTCGGTGGAGGAGAGAGAAAATCCAAGGTGAGGCCCTGGGACACGGTTTTGATTACCCAGGAGTCAGTAGTAGACTCTCGCCAGAGTTGAGCAAACCCAAGCAACCGGGCCCCAATAGCGCAGGGTTCGCCTGAAGGCCCGGCGTTATGCGGTTCTGGAGTCCTTGGACCCGGCCTTGCAGGAATACTGCTGCTTGTTGTACCCGGGTTTGGATCTTGGAAGCACCCTTGTGTTGGTCCATCGGGACTTGAGGGGGAGCCGGAAGAATCCTGTTGTCTGAAGCGAAATGACCGAAAGGACTGTGATTTGAGTTTGGCCGGTTCCTTCTTCCCTGGGGGAAGAATCTTCTTCTTGTCCTTGGACTCAACCAGGATGGGGTCCAGAGCCTTGCCAAATAGCTTACGGCCCTCAAAGGGTAGGTGGATCAGTTTGGAGTGCGCACCGGACTCTCCGGACCAGGATCTCAGCTAGAGGGCCCAGCGAGCCGATACATTTGCTGCCATGGCCCTGGCATTAAGGCGCATGGAAACCAAGGAGGCATCTGCTGAAAAGGCCGAGTCCAGGGCGATCCTCCTGAAGATGCTCTTGGTGGATTTTGGCAGGTGTTTAATCTTGGTGGCCTCCTGTGCCCAGATAAATGCAGCCCTGGCCATCACAGAATTAGCCGAGGCTGCCCTGAAGGAGAAGGAAGAGAGCTCAAAATTCCGACGGAGACTACTCTATCTTACGATCGGTAGCGTCCTTGGGCCAGATGTCCCCGTCTATCGGGAGAGAGGAAGAGGCCAAGGTCGCGACAGAGGCATCTACAGATGGTATCTTGAGGAGCGCCATTTGCTTGTCTGGTAAGGTATAGTATTTGTTGACCAATTAGGCCCGACCCCTTTGGAGGTAGAGGCTTGCCATTCCTGAGCAAAGATGCTGTTAAAGGCCTTTGGAAAGGGAAACACCGTGCCCTTGGACTCGGATTTAGGGAAGGCTTCCGCCTTATCATGGTCTGAATCGGATTCAATGTTGGAAGGCCGGAGCAGGTTGAGGCATATGGAAGACCGGTCCACCATAGCCTCCAGATAGTCTGAAGGGAAGAGCCTGTCTTTCTTGTGGGTCTTCTCCTCGGTGTCTCTGCCCGAGAGCAAGTGTCTCCCCCTCCTCCAAGTCTGAATCAGATGAGGAAGACAAGGAAGAGGAGGATGTAGACATAGAAAGGGGATCCTGCTTGTGTTTCTTAGAGGCCTAACGTTTGGATTTGCCCTTGAGTACAAGATGCTTGGTTTTGCGCTGTCTTTTCCTGGGTGGACTAGATGGAGAGTCCTCTGAGGAAGAAGAGGGACTAGGCCTGCGAGGAGCCTTGGCCTTACCTGGGGCCTTGGCTGAGGACTGCACCATGGCTTTGACAAGAGCAGGGAGGGTTTGCGATACAGCTTCACCTATGGCTTTTTTCATGGAAGCCGCCGAGAGGGAGCTGGATTGGTCATCAGAGGCAGGGAACCCCAGGTCGTTCTGATTGCCAAGTGCCATCTGGTTTGAGACCCCTTCTGAGCCCTGATCCTGAGCCATGATACCAGGCTCAAGGATGAGTTGACTGGCACAGTAATTAAACAGTTAAGTCCCTAAAGAAGCCTTTGTAAATTAATCCTCCCACTGCAAGATGAATCAAAAAACACTCCTACTGATTTTCCCCTTCTGATCAGCCCAAATGAGGCTGAAGACTCACTGTGGGCCTCAGAAGCCAGGCGGAGGACAGGCCGGGTCTCCAAAATGGCGGGCATCCTGAGCAGGGCAAGCGCAGGAAGCCTCTGGTGTCCAAAATGGTGGGCGTGACTCGAGTGCCCGCCCTGAAGAAGCCCGCGCCGCCGGAGTTGGCCCTGGCCACGCTGGGCAGGACGCGAGACCCAGAGATGGGCTGGCCCCATCCCAAGATCCGGTACGCCGGAAGTGGGAGGGGCCAGCCGGGGTCAGGGGGTGTGGGCGGGGTGAGGGGCGGGACTGGGGAGGTGTGAGGGGCGGGGTGACATTGGCGCCTGCGCAGTGCCTGCTTAGACACCGGCGCTCACGCAGAGCCTGCCTGGAAACTGGCCTGGCAGGCTGCTTCTAGGCAGGCTCTGCGTGAGCGCCGGTGTCGGCGCTCTCACAGAGCCTGCCTAGAAGCGGCCTGCCCGCTTCTAGGCAGGCGGCGGTGGGCGCAAAACATGGCGGACTGTACCGGTCTGCCATGTTTTGCATTTCCCTGTTGCTGGCGGTATGCTAGCGGCAGGGAAACGGGAAGAACCGGTATGGGCGCGTAGGCCCGTACCGGTAAGTGCCCACCACTGGCGAGACCTTCATGCCTCAGGAGCTTTCGTTGGGGGCCAGGAGCGCTGTCGTCCAAGCGGGAGCGTTCCGTGTTGCCTGTGAAGGTCGGGCCCCTCTGTGCCTCCTCCTGTGCTCCCAAGAGTGTTGCAGCACCGGCAAGGAGGCAGAGCCCACAGGTGACCACCCCCCAGTCACTGAGCGGGCGAGGCGAGAGGATGGGCCCAAAGGTGCCCTCCTCGCCCCCCAAGCCACTGCTGGATGCGGGTAGGCTGGCTCGTTCCAGGCATGCGGGATGGGGCTGGGAGGGATCCTGGCCTGTCCTGATGCCCTGGTCCACCTGAAGAAGGGGGGTGAGACAAGGGCAGGGGGAAGGAGGCAGAAAGAAGGGTGAAGAAGGAAAAAAGGAGAGAGACTAGCTGAGCTCTATGGAGCCCAGCAAAAACGTGGCCCTACTCGTAGGGAGCCAGAGCCGGACTGGGGAGGAGTTGCCCCATGCAAGGAGGAGACAAAATTTCAGTCCGGCCCTGTCTCACTGGATGGGGGGGCAAACCAGGCATTTCCTGAATCCACCTTTTCCCTCCTCCAGAGAATGATTCAGTCACAAATGTGGATTTGTTTGCACAAAGCCTTGAAAAGGTAAAAAAAACTAGCCTTTTGCTACTTTTAACACTTCTGACTACATGGAGGTAATTAAACCAATATTTTTTTTAATTAGAACAAGGTAATTAATTTGTTTTATGGTCCATATAATCGTCAATGTTATGTGTCTTTGTGCCTCTAGAACACTTTTTAAACAGGGGGCTGGTTCACTGTCTCACAGACACTGTCGGGGGCCGGAGAGTGAGAAGACTTATGTAGGACATCCTACATTTTATCCTACATTTTAAAAAATGTAGGACATGTTAAAATGAAGCAAAAATGCTTGTATTGCTTTCCTGTACTTAATTACAACACTTTTGAAATTGAAAATCTTTTAACATGCCTGATTCTCACCCAGACATGCAAGACGCCCTCAAAGCATTTTCCAGCAACACGTTACTTCAACATATTTTACTTAACAAATTTTTCTACAACGTATTTTACATGTCAGACTTAAGTCATGTAATTGTAATACACCCTCAAAGCAATTTGCAGCAACACAAGGAATATCAGTGACATGCACCGACACACACCATGCACCCTCTTTCTCTCTCGCACACACCCATGTATTCTTACAAACACACACAAACACCAGCTCACCTCAATTTTGGGCATGCGGTTCAGGAATTTTGCCCAAGCCTATGCATGTCTACTCAGGAGTAAGGCCCATTAGAGTCAGTGGGGCTTACTCCCAGGAAAGTAAGCCCAGCCCCCTGCATGTCTACTCAGAAGTAAGGCCCATTAGAGTCCATGGGGCTTCCTCCCAGGAAAGTGTGGATGGGAAGGTGGCCTTAATAGCCCAGCTCTGTGCTTGTCTACTCAGAAAAAAGCCCCTGGCAGCTGGGGCAGCCATGAGAGAGCGGCGGGAGGCACGCATGCCAGCCTCAAGCCCCTGGCAACTGGGGTGGCCGCACAACGGTGGCAAGAGGCATGCACGCGCCAGCCTGAAGCCCTGGGGCTGCCATGAGAGAGCGGTGAGAAGCTTGCACGCCAGCCTCAACCTGGGCCCCTGGCAGATGGGGCGGCTGCGCACTCCAGTCTGAAGCCCCTGCTGGCTGGGGTGGCCGCAAGAGAGCGGCGGTAGGTGCATGCACCAGCTGGAACCACTGGGGCAGATGAAGTGCATGCGCAGCTCCAGCTGAATGTGCAACATTTAAAAAAAAAATTTACATAGTCAACTTGAAGCTGCCTAAATTCTGGAGCCTGGAGGGACTGTCTCCCTTTGCACAGGGCAGCCACAACTGGTGGATCTTCACTGTGGCAGCCTTGAAATGCCCCCCAGTGCCCACAAAGCACCTCCCAAACCCCCCAAAAGGCCGGCGGGCCTGATTGAGGCCTCTGGTGGGCCTGATCCGGCCCATGGGCCGTAGTTTCAGGACCCCTGCCCTAGAAGGTGTAAGTTGCGTGAGTGCTGGTTCTCTTATAGAAACCAGAGATGGGCTCAGTAAAGACAGATGTGAAAAACTGTGCCTTGGGGAAAGTGCTGGTCCCAAGTGAGCAAGTTGGAAAGGGTTAAAATCAGAAGAAAGGCTTGTAGTGTGGAAAGCTACACGCAGTTGTAATATTTAATAGCAGCCGTGAGAACCTTCACTCGAACTAAAAGACAGCAGCCTGTATTTACGTAGTAGATAATCTGGATTTCATAGTTTCAGCAACCATGTTGCAATATGGACTTGGCAAAAATGCAGTGTATTAGTTTGTGAGTTCACAACAAAACCGCTCCTGGGATTGGAACGCCATCTTCAAATATTCAAGCGATGGGTTTCAAAAAGATGAAACTAGTTTGGTTTAACTAGTATAAAAATCCTTTTAAAATAAACTGTGGCCTGTGGAGGGCACATTGTAACATTCTCAGTGGCAGATCTGTTGTGCTGTACAGCAAGGCACATCAAATACACTGTATCATCTGTTCTTTATTTGCTTGGTGTACTCTTTTCAGTTGGGTCAATTGTTTCTAGCTTCCCTTCCAAGAAGGTGATTTTCAACCAGCGTGCCACGGATAGTCCTCAGGTGTGTCGTGGGAATTTGGGGAGGGACATTTATTAATAGGAAAACTTGGGAATTAGAAGAGCATGGTAAGCCTTGTCAATGATAAAAACAACTGGTGCTGTGCGATGAGAAGAAGGTTGAAAATCACTGATATAGGCTGCAATCCTAAAGACACTTTCCTGGGAGTAAGACCTCAATGGGGCTTACTTCTGAGTAGACATGGTTAGGATTGTACTCGTAAAGACTGAGGGCCCAGTCCTATTCTGTGCTATCACAGCCATGCCTATGGGGCATGTGTGACATCCTGTGTTGGTGATGGGGCAATCACAGAGAGCTCTTCAAGGTAATAGGCTATTTATAGTGCAATCCTCACTCAGCATGTCTACTCCAAATAGGTTTGCCAGTTTTTGAACACAATCCCCCCAAATTGGGATTGTCCCACATTTTTTGGACATATGGCAACCCTAATGTCCTACTGTATTCAATGGAACCCACTCCTGGGAAAGTATGTTTAGTTCCATTGAGTTATGTGGGACTTACTCTCAGGAAAGTGTGTACAGGATTGCAGCCTTATTCTCTTACTTCAGGGCTGCATTGTGGTAGCATCAGCATTGGAGAATTAGATAGGATTGAGCCCTCCATCTGAGATGGATGGATTCTCTACAGTGTTTTCTAAAATGGTCCCATTTTATTCCATACAGTTCACTCAAAAATGGAAGCAGAGAAGACAATGATCATGCAGATGTTCTGTTTCCTCCAAAAGAGTGCCATGCAACCAGTGATGGGCCAAGCTTCCCTGAAGATCCGGTTCGCTGGAAGTTTGGGGGCGCCAAGCCTCAGGACGCTCAGTGCGCGTGCGTCCAGCTGGACGCAGGTGCACTGAGCATCCTGGGGCTCAGCGCTAGGACGCTTAGTGCGCCTGCGTCCAGCTGGACGCAGGCGCACTAAGCGTCCTGGCGGTGAGCCCCAGGAGACCAGGTGCCAGCGGACGCTGGCGAACCGGTCCCTGCGGCTCTTGCAGCCGCGGCTGTGACCGGATTGCCAATGTCAGCCCAGGGGGAAGATCCGGTTCGGGCCTACTCGGGCATCTGCCCACCTGTGCATGCAACCCAGAAAAGGGACAACCCAGAAAATGGCTGGCACAGCGATTCTCTTTCTGCGCCCAGGACCCCCTTCTGAGAATGACAATCTGTCTATAATGCCTGTGTGGGGATGAACTGGGGGACAAGCAGAAGTAATGGCTTATTGAGAGAGGTATTGAGATGCAATCAGAACTTCAATAGCTCTTGCTTTGTGCTAAATGCCACTTTTGCTGTTATTTATTTATTATTATTAGATTTGTGTCCTGCCTTTCTTCCTAACAAAAGGAAACCCAAGGTGGCTCAAGCGCCTTGTGTTATGGCACAAGCTTTCCTTTGCCCCGATTTCCCTGATTGCAGTTCCTGGTTCTTGCCATCTTGTTCTGGTCCTTGCCAATTTAATCTTGTTCACAGAACTTTGTATCAAGATGGGACTTGTTCCAAGTTCCTGGAAGAAACAGCTGAGTATTTATAGTTTTTTATTTTTTTACTACTTCTGGGACAACGTTGCATTGCCTGATATGTTGCAATCATCAAACATGCCCTTTCCAACAACATTCCTTTTCTAAAACACATACACACATAAGGACATTGCTGTCATTCAACACTCCGTTAAGGGGCTATATCTGGAGTTTCCTTAGGTTGGCAAGAGGATATGAGGAACAAACAGGTGGCTCACCTGTTCAGGGAATACAGTGGTACCTCGCTTAACAAGTGTTTCACATAACAAGCAAAAACTTCCAAGAAATCTTGCTTCACATAACAAGTTCTGCTTCACTTAACAAGCAAGCGCGCTATGGGCACGCGTCTATGCAGCCATGACGCTCTGCACGGAGGCTCCAATCCTAGGCTCCAATCCTAGACATTTTCCTGGGAGTAACACCCATTGAACATAATGGGGCTTACTTTTGAGTAGATGTGGTCAGGATTGTGCTCTTAGGCTGCAATCCAAAAGACACTTTCCTGGGAGTAAGACCTATTGAACACAGTGGGGCTTACTTTTGAGTAGACGTCAGGATTGTGCTCTTAGGCTGCAATCCAAAAGACAGGGAATACAGTTCAGGGAATTTCCTGGGAGTAAGACCTATTGAACACAGTGGGGCTTACTTTTGAGCAGACGTGGTCATGCTCTTAGTTCAGAGTCCAGTCAGTGATGCCAGGCTAAGAAAAATATAAATCTCTGTGATCTACTCAGGAGTAATTCCCACTCTGTTCAATGGGATTTACTCCTAGGAAAGTGCGGATAGGATTTTTATTTTTTGCCATATGGGAGTAAAAAAACAGCAATTGCTCAATGACGTCACTAAACTGCTTGATGACGTCATTTTCCCAGCCATGACGTCACTCCCAGGGTCAGGCAGAGGTGGGTCTGATAGGTCTGAGTCCTCTCCATCCCACGCAATGGACCTGCAGCCCCCCTGAACGCCCCCCAAGACTGAGTGCCGCGCCCCCCCCCCCTTAGCTACGCCACCGCCTGGACCACTCCAGAGCATCCTCCGGCAGCCCCGCACAGGTTGTCCCTCTGCGGCAGGTGAGCGGGGCGGGGCCTCTCCGATGACGTCACTGCCTCCTCCCCCTCCCAGCGGGAGGCGGATGCGGGTCCGGCTGCCACGTCCCAAGCGCCACGGCAGCCCAGTGGGCGTGGCCAGCCAGCCAGGACGGCAGCCAATCAGCGGCCTGGAGATGCGCATGCGCTGATTCAGAGTCGCGAGCCACGCCTCCGCCATACCTGCAGGAGTCGCCTCAGCAGCCCTCAGACGCCTCAGCGCGCGCCAGGCAGCCCAGCACAGGAGCTCCCCTCAGCACCACCACCACCATCATGTGCGGTGAGGAGGGCGCCTCTGAACATGTGCAGAGTGGGAGACTGAGGGGATAGGTGTCTGTGTGTGGGGAGTGAGGAGAGGGTACCTCTGGGGAAGTGCAGAGTGTGATGGAGAAGAGTGACTGAGGTGGGTCTATGGAGTGGGAGGAGAGGGTAGCTCTGGGGATGTGCAGAGTGTGATGGAAAAGAGTGACTGAGGTGGGTCTATGGAGTGAGAGGAGAGGGTACCTCTGGGGAAGTGCAGAGTGTGATGGAGAAGAGTGACTGAGGTGGGTCTATGGAGTGGGAGGAGAGGGTAGCTCTGGGGATGTGCAGAGTGTGATGGAAAAGAGTGACTGAGGTGGGTCTATGGAGTGAGAGGAGAGGGTACCTCTGGGGAAGTGCAGAGTGTGATGGAGAAGAGTGACTGAGGTGGGTCTATGGAGTGGGAGGAGAGGGTAGCTCTGGGGATGTGCAGAGTGTGATGGACAAGAGTGACTGAGGTGGGTCTATGGAGTGGGAGGAGAGGGTACCTCTGGGGATGTGCAGAGTGTGATGGAAAAGAGTGACTGAGGTGGGTCTATGGAGTGAGAGGAGAGGGTACCTCTGGGGAAGTGCAGAGTGTGATGGAGAAGAGTGACTGAGGTGGGTCTATGGAGTGGGAGGAGAGGGTACCTCTGGGGATGTGCAGAGTGTGATGGACAAGAGTGACTGAGGTGGGTCTATGGAGTGGGAGGAGAGGGTACCTCTGGGCATGTGCAGAGTGTGATGGAGAAGAGTGACTGAGGTGGGTCTATGGAGTGGGAGGAGAGGGTACCTCTGGGGATGTGCAGAGTGTGATGGAGAAGAGTGACTGAGGTGGGTCTATGGAGTGGGAGGAGAGGGTACTTTTGGGGATGTGCAGAGTGTGATGGAGAAGAGTGACTGAGGTGGGTCTATGGTGTGGGAGGAGAGGGTACCTCTGGGCATGTGCAGAGTGTGATGGAGAAGAGTGACTGAAGTGGGTCTATGGAGTGGGAGGAGAGGGTACCTCTGGGCATGTGCAGAGTGTGATGGAGAAGAGTGACTGAGGTGGGTTTATGGAATGGGAGGAGAGGGTACTTCTGGGCATGTGCAGAGTGTGATGGAGAAGAGTGACTGAGGTGGGTCTATGGAGTGGGAGGAGAGGGTACCTCTGGGGAAGTGCAGAGTGTGATGGAGAAGAGTGACTGAGGTGCGTCTATGGAATGGGAGGAGAGGGTAGCTCTGGGCATGTGCAGAGTGTGATGGAGAAGAGTGCCAGAGCGGTGGGTCTATGGAGTGTGAGGAGAGGGTACCTCTGGGCATGTGCAGAGTGTGATGGAGAAGAGTGACTGAGGTGGCTCTATGGAGTGGGAGGAGAGGATAGCTCTGGGCATGTGCAGAGTGTGATGGAGAAGAGTGACAGACAGGTGGGTCTATGGAGTGGGAGGAGAGGGTAGTTCTGGGCATGTGCAGAGTGTGATGGAGAAGAGTGACAGACAGGTGGGTCTATGGAGTGTGAGGAGAGGGTACTTCTGGGCATGTGCAGAGTGTGATGGAGAAGAGTGACTGAGAGGTGAGTCTATGGAGGGTGCCCTGTCCATGGAGTGTGAGGGAGCATGAGTTACTGAAGGGTAGTTGTACACATATAGTAGCTCTTTATGTGCATGAGTGGAGTATGAGCATAAGGTACCCTTGAGCAAGTACAGAGTGTGGTGACTGGATACCTTTGAACATTTGCAGTGTGAAACAATTAGTGATTCAGTAGGCCAGTGTCTTCAAAGTGGGTGTTGCATCTCGGATCAGAGGGGTTGTGAGAGGGTGGGATCCACCATTTTGGAATCTGGCAGTGGACTTTCCTGTGAGTAAGTCTCAGTGAACACAATTGGACTTATTTACAAGTACACATGGAGGAACATCCCAGTAACTTTTACTGGGGGGCCGGGGGGGCGGGGTTCAGGACAGATTTTTAAATTTAAAGGAGGTCCTGGGCTGAAATGCCTGAATACCACAGCAGTAGGTGTATATTTACTGTGTGTGTATGACCCAATAGTGGAATGCCTTTGAGCATGTGTAGAGTGCCAAGGGTTTTTGCTTCTCTGATCCTTATTTAAGCGAGCAGCAGATACACATGTACTGTGTGTGTGTGGTGAGAAAGCCATACATAATGTGACTATATATAAATAACGGAGCGAAATAATGGATACTTTCATTTGCTCCCCTCCCTCCCCAAAAGTTGACTCCCTAAGTGACCGACACCAAAACCCAGCACACTTATGAATGCCAAGCTTGTATTGTGCTGCTAGTGTACACTATGTGGGACTTTTATAGAGTCACATGCTCAGGTCTTCTTCAAGGAACATACCAGCAAAATTCCTTGGAAATGCTACATTGAGGAGGATAAATGCTACATTGATGTGTGCTGGGGCTTGTGGAGAGATCTTTGTGGGACTAGACAGAGTGGATGGTGCTAGGAAAGTGGGTGTGGGTTTGGGAAAGGGAGAGTATACCATATTTACTCAAATTTAATATACACCTTTTTCTGCTGAATTTAAGTCTCCAAAATAGAAATACAGATTAGATTCAATGGTGCATTAGATTTGAATAAATATGGTATTTTGATATGTCAATATTTAGTTTAACAGTTTACCAAATTGTAATAAAACTGTAACATAAATCCATGCTGTATGAAATAGTACAATTAGATAAAATAATAATAATAATAACTTTATTTATATCTCGCTTTTCTCCCAGAGGGATACAAGGCAGCTTACAAAACATCCATAAAAACACCAACAATAAAATCCAATACATTAAAACAATTAAAACAGGCATCTTAAAAACAATAAATTACAAAACATCTATGTTAAAACACTGATTATAATCATAACATAATAATAATAAAACACCGATTATAATAACATAAACCCATTGTTATTGTCATATAACTCATTGTTGTATGAAATAAAATTGAATTTTGTACCTGCTTTACAACTGCGCATTACAATCACCAATTAAAATCTTATAAAATCACAGCAGCACATTAAATCTGAGTAAATATAGTGTATTTTCATAGGAAGCACCTTCAGTAAAAGGTTAAAATGCGATGCTAAAGATGCTTCTGTTTCCTTGCCTTGCTTCTTCCTTGTTCTGTACTCCATATTTTTATATTATGATCCTAATATAGGTGTCTCTTGTTTTCTGATTGTTTTGCTCTTTCAGCATCTTCAACGTATGCATTCATTCATTCAACATTCATTCAGTCATTCAACACTCATTTATTCAACACTCTTTCAACCTCTCTCTGCTGGTCTAAAAACTAAAATTATCTTTCCTGATGTTGATTTGCATGAGACATGGTGATCAAACTGTTTTTGGCATTTTCTTATGACTTTTTTCACTAAATAACCATCATTCAAATACATTAGATATTCATTTCCCTCACATGCCTTTGTTAATTTTACTGTAATTTGTGATATATTTTGCTATGTGTTAATAAATATGTGCTATATATGCTTTTGCAAGTGACATGTATGTCTCGGGGGTGGGGGTGTTGTTTTGTATTTGTAAGCTGAAAAAGACTAGGTTTCATTTTTCAACGGTTTTCACTTTTGGATGATGCTCCAGTCCCGATAGTACCCAGGCATGGATGCTTCCTGAGGTTGGTCCTGCTTTCATTGTGGTGCAGGCTGCGCAGGGGATGGGGCTTGTGCCCATACATAGGATGCCGGGGGTCTGCTTGCTGTGTATATCTTTCTTTTTCTGCCTCCACTCATCTCCTCACGTCTGGGAGTGCAATACCTGAAACTTGATAAAGTTGGCGTTGGCTTTAAACCTCCTGTAACAATTTGCGTTGTTTTATTAAGAGCGGTATTGACATGCTTGACATGGGAAGAGTTTCATCAGACTGGCGCTGCGTATTCTGAGTCCCACTGTATTCCTCATAGTGTAAATGAGACTTAGGCCAGCCTCAATTTCTTAGGATTGTGTCTTTTCCATGATAGTGTAGGGAAGTTGTCTGGGTTGAGAGAAATGGATTGCAACTGCCGTGGGCTTTGCCTTTGATATAGTGCAGTGATGGCGAACCTTATTGAGACTAACCCTACAGTCCAGAGTAACTATGGGAGCACGTAAGAGACATTACATGTACCCGTAGTTACTGCAGCACCTAGTGAAAACCTATGGGAAATTCACATTGCAGTCCAGAGCAAATTGTTCTTACACCAGAGCAAGGACTCCCCGTAGTTACTCTGGATTGCACCCTAAGTCCCCAAACTGCAACCCGAAACCATGAGTGTGCTGTTGCCCAGTGTGCATGCCTGGAACTTGGGTTTGCGCAGTGGGCCAGCTGCACCCTGAGCCCAGTGTACATGCCCAGAGTTCTGGGCATGCGAGCTGGGCACCAGTGCGCTCAGTTGGCTGCTCCTCTTCAGAACAGAGCCAACTGAGTGCGCCAGTGCACATGCCCAGAACTCTGGGCATGCGCAGTGGGATGTGTACGACCTGAGCCCTGCGCACATTCCCAGAACTCTGGGCATGTGTGCTGGGCACTAGCCCACTCAGTTGACTCTGCTCTGAAAAAAATCCTCAATTGAGACCAACAGATACTTTCTTTCCTACAATAAATAGCACATGGGTGAGGTCTGGAGAGGAGCTCCTATTCAGAGCAGAGCCAACTAAGTGCACTGGTACCCAGTGCGCATGCCTAGAATCCTGGGCATGCACAATGGGCCAGGTGCATCCTGAGCAATGTCCCTGGCTGGGGTGATGTGGCTCACATGCCCAGAGAGAGGGCTGGTATGGTATGCATGCCATAGGTTTGCGCCCACTGTTATAAAGCAAATCCAAATCTTATCCATGCATTATTTATTGTAGGAAAGCAAGAATCTGTTGGTCAGAATTAAGCGGGTTTTTTTTGGGGGGGGGGGAGGAGATAGTGCCCATTTCACTCCTGCCCATTTCTCTTGCCCAGAAACTCTTTCACTCTTGCCCATTTCTCTTCCCCAGAATATAAGATTAAACATATAGTGAGAAGAGGTCTTGGGCATCCCGTTGCTCGACTCATGCAATTGCAATCCCTCCAGTGAGGGAGGGAGACTGCACCTTTTGTGTTAATAACTGGAGTTGAACAACTCCTGCAGTTGTCTAACCTAAATCTCCTTCCCTGCTGTTTCAACCCATTGGAAGGGGTGCTTTTCTCTCCAGTAAGTAATATAGGATTACAGCCCAGTCCTGTGCCTGTCTATGTAGAAGTAAGTCTTGCTGTGTTCAGTGAGGTTTGCTTCAAGATATGGGAGCATAAAATTGCAGCCTCTTACTCAGATTTCATTCCAAATAAAATAACAGTTTTCAAACTCCTTAATTTATTCTAGTCTTGTCCTCAGGAGGCACAGAGAGCACGTCTTCCCTTTGTTCTGTATGACAGCCGTTCAGATACTTGAAGGTGACTTGTATATCTCCTCTGGCTCTTCTCCAGGTTAAACATACCATGATCTTAACCTATACTACACTCTATACTAGTTTCCATTCTTGTGAACTCTTTTCCATTCCTCTGAACTAAGCTTATCAGTGTCCTTAAAATATGTGGCCAGAACTGGATTCAGTATTTCAAGTGCAGTCTGATGAATACAGATTAGAACAGAACCATTAATCTCTGTGTGTGTTTTCATTGGCAGATATGTCTGTCTCTGTCTGTCTGCAGTATTATACAAGTACCCCTTAGAATTAAGGCAGCAATCCTAAAGATGCATTCCTGGGGAAACAATGGGGCTTACTTTGGAGTAGACATGTTTAGCATTGGGCTCTTTATATTGCTCTTTCTCCATCTTTGAATTCTGATGTAGTGGGCTTTCGACTGTAGCAGTCTTAAAGATTTCTACCAAAGGATGTAGTTGAAGAGTGCTGCCACCCCATTTTGCTCATGTGTATTTATTGCTATGTAAATTTGCTTCAGAAAATGGAAACTGGGACAAAGCTAAGAACAGAAGTGGCAATTTGTGCTATAAATAGTTTGCAAGGGAGTGCAGTGCAAGTGTGGGTTTCTGTACACACAGTCTTGTGGATGTATTTTTGCAGATTCTATGGTATATTGTGTTTGAGCATTGTCTGGAAACTTATCCATCTATATATATAAAAGAGAAAAGTCACTCACTGACTCACTGACTCACTCACTGACTGACTCATCACCGCCCTGTCAAAACTGCCCGCCCTAGAAGCATGAAATTTGGGGTGGGTGTTCCTTCCGTGACTGAGGGGTGCACTAAGAACCAGTTTTCGGAAATTACATGTGTGCGCACGGGGGGGACGGTGCGCACGGGGGGGACGGTGCGCATGGGGGGAAGTTGCATGTGGGGGGATGATGCACATAGGGAAAGTTGCGCGTGGGGATGATGCGCACAGGGGAATGTTGTACATGGGGGTAGGTTGCGCATGGGTTGTTGATGCGCCATGGAGGATGTTGTATGGGGAAGTTACTTCCGCAACACGGGTATGCCTTTCGCTAGTTTTAATATATACAAACAAGGTTATGACAGATGCTTGGATTTCTTGGAGTATGAGAGATCAACACACACACCCCAGTATTCTGCTGTTGTGAGTGCTGGAGGCTCACAAAGAGGATTTTTTCTCCAAACCAACTTTGGGATTATTTCTCTTGAGAGGGTTGAGTTCATTCACATTGTAGCTTTATTTTATCTTTAAAATTTCTACATCTTGACTTGCCTGTCTTTAATGGGCAGTTTTTCACTTTGAATAAGTTTCATTCATCTATTGTTGAGAATACCCAAGGTAGAAGGCAGACAACTGGGTTCTGTGACCAGCCTCTCCAGAAGTTCAAGGGTATGCAAGCCAAGCCAGTTCTGTTGCAGTTGTATGCAGATTTGTGTGAGAATATTTCTGAACTGTTTGCATTTGCCCAGATGAAAGTGGTTCTAAAATGTTTAGCACTGGAACCCATTTTTAGAATCATCAGGACCCATTGGAAGTGATGTCATGACCAGAAGTGACATCATCAAACAGAAAATGTTTTAAGAATCCCAGGCTGCAATCCTACCCATATTTGCCCAGGAGCAAATTGTACTTATTGGCTGCAATCCTCAACACACTTTCCTGGGAGTAACACCCATTGAACATAATAGGACTTCTGAGTAGACATGGTTAGTATTGTGCCCATTATAAAAAATATATACGTAGCCACCATTAAAAGTACAATGCTGTAACATTCCTCTAAATGCAGTCACATAGTATCAAGTCTAATATATATTAAAAACTAGCGAAAAGCGTACCCGCGTTGCGGGAGTAACATTTCCCCATATGCCATCCCCCCACGGCGCAACTTGCCCCCACGGCGCAACTTGCCCCCATGCGCGTCAGCCCCCCATGCGCGTCAGCCCCCCATGCGCGTCAGCCCCCCATGCGCGTCAGCCCCCCATGCGCGTCAGCCCCCCATGCGCGTCAGCCCCCCATGCGCATCAAGCCCCCCATGCGCATCAAGCCCCCCATGCGCATCAAGCCCCCCATGCGCATCAAGCCCCCCATGCGCAACTTGCCCCCCATGCGCAACTTGCCCCCACGCGCATCAACGCCTCATGCGCAACTTGCCCTCATGCGCAACTTGCCCTCATGCGCAACTTGCCTTCATGCGCATCAACCCCCATGCGCAACTTGCCCCATGCGCGTCAGCCCCCCATGCGCGTCAGCCCCCCATGCACAACTTGCCCCCATGCGCGTCAGCCCCCCATGCGCATCAAGCCACCCATGCGCAACTTGCCCCCATGCGCATCAAGCCACCCATGTGCAACTTGCCCCCATGTGCACCAACCCCTCTTTGCACAGCATCCTCCACAGTGCAACCCCTCCCTCCAAACAATATCCCCCAGTGCACCAGGCACTGAGCACCCAATTGGCTGGATGTTGGTCAGTCTCTCATGCTAAGTATAGGACAGAAACACGTTGCCCCCTTTTCAGCCACTGAAGGGTTAAATTTCTCCACCTGGTTCTTGGTGGGTGTTCAGGTGACAGAAGGATCCCTCCCAGAATTCCATGCTTCAGGCCCAGCAGTTGGGGAGGAATGTTGATGAGTCATTAATTCTTCAATGCAAAGTATAGGGAGGAAAACGCATTGCGCCCCTTTTCACTCCCTTCTGGTTGGAATTTCCAAAAACCGGTTCTTAGTGCACCCCTCGGTCATGGAAGGAAAACCCACCCCAAATTTCACGCTTCTAGGGCCGGCAGTTTTGGCAGGGCAGTGATGAGTCAGTGAATGAGTGAGTGAGTCAGTCAGTCAGTCAGTCAGTGACTTTTCTCTTTTATATATATAGATGAAATGAATGGGACCCATCTGAAATTGGCTCATAACCCATCTAGTGGGTTCCAAGCAACAGTTTGGGTAACCTTGTGACGGTGCTTTTATAGTAATCACTAATATTATTGACAGGAGCCACTGTTTAACCCCAACTTGAAGCATGGGGAAAAATTTTTTCTGGAATGTCTTTCTGATTTTCTATCTTTATTCTACTCGCTATCTTCCTACTCATTTTTCTGTAAAAACAAGGCACAAGAGAATATACATGTCTAACCTTGTTGAACATAGATTTTTTATACATGGGTTTGACTCAACATGAATAGCCACTGCAAAAAAAGAACTGCTATAAAATCTGCTATAAACTGTTATAAAAACTGCTTTTCTTCTGTTGTAAAGAGGCATTCATGAAAGCCATAATTCTATTCTTAAGTCCCAGAATCAAACACCTGCAGATATTAAGGCAGTACCTCATTTCGTTAGATGCAACGTAGGAGCAAGAAACCTGGAAGTCTTTAAATCTATGTTTCCATTGTTTTTGCTAGCCACAATTTTTTTATCCATGGGAGGTTCTGGAACAGAACCCAAGTGAATAACAAGGGACACCTGTAGTGTAGTGGAGCACCTGTAGTGCAAGGGCTTTTTAGAATGAGAATTTGTCAGGACCCACAAGTAGTGATATTATCAAGCAGGAAAATCCTAGGCTACAATTACCTTACTTACAGGAGTAAATCCCAATTACTATCACTGGTAAAGCATATGCATAGACGCCAGGTAGGTAAAGATCTAGCTAGGTAATGTTTCTCAAAATGCAGTCATATACTATCAAATCAAATTTTTTTTTAAAAAAAAATTGAAATGAATGGCTATCCACCTGAAATGGGCTCACAATCCACCTAGTTGTCCTGACCCACAGTTGAAACACTGATATAGGCTGCAATCCTAATCACACTTTCCTGGGAGTAAGTACTATTAAACACCATAGGACTTACGCCTGAGCTGAGATGCTTAGGATAGCACTGTGTATCTGGTTCAGTTCAGCTAAAAGACTAAAGTTTTACTGTCATTTAGGCAGATACTATCAGTGAGTTAAATGCCACTGATTCATTCCCATTGCCATAGCTGTAATTTCCCTGAATCAAGTCAAGGGGGGGGGGGGGTTTGAGAAATTTCTTTATTCTCACTGTGTATGTTTAAAAATATTTGTAGATTCTGAGCTGTTGCTCTTATAATAAGAATAGCAGAATCCAAACTGTTCTGTAGTAGCAGAGGTGTGTCTGAGGAGTTTTACTCATGGATTATGAATTACTTTTATGTTCTAAAATGATGTTCCCAGTTGCTTTTTCTTTTTCACTTCCTCCTTTCATGAGGATGGCATAAGAATGTGAAAAACAAATAAATGTGGTGACTAAGCAGCACTGGGAGTGGGCTGTGTCTGGTAAGCCTGGCGAAACTGCTTGGCCAGTGACAGTCTTAGAATCACAGAAGTGCTTTTGTTGGTTTGCACTTTTATTTTAATAAAAGCTGTAGGATTAGCAAAAACTGAAATACACTGCACTGATGCAACTCTTTGTTACCTGAATGTTTATAATGTTTGTGGAATACGTGGGTTTTAGCAGAGGCCAAATATTTGCCAGAACATAACCAGTGGCGGGATTCAAATAAATTAACAACAGGTTCTATGTCCTAATAACCTAAATTAACAGGTTCTATGTCCCGTTAGTACCCTAACCGGTTCTCCGGCTCTCATTAGCAAAGGGTTCTATAGAACCTGTGAGAACCCCGTGAAGCCCACGACTTCACCTACTAATTTTCTGAGAAGAACATAACCTACTAATAACATAACCTACTAATGTTCTGAGAAGACATAACCTACTAATGTTCTGAGAAAAAGAGGTGATGTGGGGAAGATCTCAAAGTGGTGTATACAGGTCCTTCCCATCACCACAGCCCCATGAGGTTGGTGCGACTGAGAGTGAGTCAACCAAAAGCCCCAAGATCAACCAAAAGCCCCAAGATCAACCAAAAAGCTTATTGGAAGGACAGGGATTAGAACTTAGATCTACCAGGTCTAAGTCCAATTCTCAAACCACTTAACTATAAATTGGAGCAGTGAATCTTATGAAATTTTGGGGAGCAAGTGGTAGTGGTGTGTAAAAGTTTAAAAGAAATAGTATTATCTAGGAAATCCATCATCCACATGTATAAGCTTATTCTCTTTTGGCTTCTACCATGTGCAAAAGATGAGTTCCTTCACAACATTGCTTCATAACTAGGAAAAAAAAATAGCAAAATGGCTTCAATTCAGGCTTTTGGTTACAAATTGTCATGCATTATAAACTAATGTAGTCTTTTGTTTCCATTCTAAATCTATTTTACAGGCATCTTTGCTTACTTGAACTATCATGTTCCCCGGACCAGACGGGAGATCCTGGAAACTCTTATTAAAGGACTCCAGAGACTGGAGTACAGAGGATATGACTCTGCTGGTAAGTTGCTCCCAGTGAAATTTGTTTCCTTAAAATGTGAACGTCTTTCTCTATAAATGTTGAGTATGTGGTTGTCAATAAATTCTCAATGTTTGCTTTGCTGGAAGACAAGGGTAGGTGTGAGTTGTTCTGTACTACAATGTGCATATGGTTGGTGGAGAATTGGATGCAGATCTATTGAGATTGATGTGTCATAGGAACATTTCATCTATGAATTGAGCAGTCCTGTACTTTTTGGCCATAAACAGTTTAAGGCCCTGTGCCAGTATTGAAGAGTATAATCCTATGTGTGAATGAACCCCATTAAGTACAGTTGGACTTCCCTCTGGGTTAGTGTGTATAAAATTGCAGCCTTATTGAATAATAGCTTAAACTCATAAGGAGAGAGAGAGCAGTATTCTCAGATTTCTAGTTTGTAAAGACTGCATGAGGAAGGAGCAAGGTGAGAAGGGCAGGTGGTGCAATGCTGCTGGGCCAGAGATTTATTCATTCTGGGTGTGAGGGTTATCTGTTGTAGCGAAAGAATGCAGTGCGTCCTGGCCAGTGAGTACCAGTTGCCCGCCTCACTGACAATGATATCTCTTAAAACACTGTTTTGTGCAATGCTGTACTTTTTGGGAATGGATCCTCCATGCTGTTGGAAGAATGCTTGCTTGGACAGAGGGCCGTCTTTATCCATGGGGCTTGGCACTCCTGGTTTTGAATAAGTGCCGTGAGGTTGTGCGCAAGCTTCAGAACTGCTTTCTGCCATATGAATTTACACATCTATTGAGATTATAAAATGTTAAAAGAGCTTTGGAAGTTGTCTGTTCTAGTTCACCCGTCAACTCGGTGCAAGCCACTACCACCGTATCCTCTGGAGGTGACTGTCCCCCAAATCCAGAGTAACTACGGGAGCACGTAAGAGACTTTACGTGCATCCATAGTTACTGCACTACCTAGTGGAAACCTATGGGAAATTCATATTGGAATCCAGAGTAAGTTGTTCTTATACCGGAGCAAGGACTCCCTGTAGTTACTCTGGATTTTGCCCTGTATAGTCCAGGCTTGTCACAGGATTCTCTGCTCTATACGTCATCATTGACTGGGGTTCCCAAGCAGGAAAGAGCCTTCTCTGAGGTTGCTCACTGGGATTGGGAATTCAGTGGCTCTCTAATGTATCTGTTTTCTTAATTTAAAGCAGTACTTGCTTGTTTTACCAGGCTCTTTTGGGGGAGAATGGCTGATCTGGACTTGGTTTGAGTCTGCTCCTTGAGTTCTCAGTTGACTTGCCCTACAATCCAGAGTAAGACGTAAGAAGCACTTACTCTGGATTGCTCTATGCATATCCCATAGGTTTCCCATAGATGGCACCGTAACTACATCGGCGTAAAAGGTCCCATAGTTACTCCAGATTGTAGCCTTACTGTCTCTTAAGTTTTTCTATGTGTGCCTATATTTTACTGTTAGCTGCCTTGAGACCTAAAGTTTCCAAGTTCAGTCTCTGATATGTCTAAGTAGGACAGGGACGGCCTTTTTTCTGAAGCTATGGAGAGCTGTCAGTCAGACAGTGCTGAGATAGATGGACCAAGGGAAGAGGGGTGGGTATGCTGACATATGGAAAAATAATAGTGATAATTATATCACCATTCTTGCAGAGTAAAAGAGTTGATGCTGCAGGATAGATTTGTGTGTCACTGTTCATACTGTCTTCTCTGTATTAGGAGTTGGGATTGATGGTGGTAATGATAAAGACTGGGAAGCCAATGCCTCAAAAATCACACTCATCAAGAAGAAGGGAAAGGTTAAGGCTTTGGATGAAGAAGTGAACAGTAAGTACAGCATTTATTCAGTATTTTTCCTTTTTCATGAACCCTTTCCGTTTTTAAACATGCATTTAGTTAAAATTAAAAATGTATAAAAATATTTATTTCAGCACAACAGTCATTTGTGTGTATTCAGTTTTGGGGGAAAACCTTCCCATCTTAAATTCTCAGGCATTTCTTCTTGATCGTACAATCCCATGTACGTCTACTGAGATGTAAGTTCCATTGGGTTCAGTGGGGCTTACTTCCAGGAAAACGTGGATAGGATTGCAGCTTCTGTAATGTTTAGGGTCAATCTGTTGATGCATTAAAAATAATACTCCATAAATGTTCTCAACACAGGTGGGCATAGCCGCAGTTTAACTTTACCATGGATGCAATAGGGTCCCATGCCCTCTAAAGTTTCTTCTAAGTCCCATAGATGGTGCAGCATTTGCAGGACTCAGAATGGTTGTTTAGGCCAAAAATGTCACTAGTGGTTTTATGAAAAAATGTTAGTTGGGTTAAAAATGCAGCTAGATGATCCATCAAATTCAGAAGCATCTGTGTATTTCTGCCTTGACAAAGTTTGAGGCCACACGTTCCTACACTGAGGGTGTGACCTTTTGTTCCTGGATCTCACCTTGGCCTATTTCTGTGGTACTGGAGCATTTCAGCCTGGACCCCCCTCTGACTGTCCTTTACCCCCCCAGAAGTGATGTCAAGGCTGGAAATATCATTAAAGGTGCCCAGTGCCAAATTCGAAGATGGCTGCATCCAGCTTTTCTTGAAACCCCCCTTCCAAATTGAAGTAGCAACCCACCAAGGGGCTCCCAACCCCCACTTTGAAGATCACTGGCATATTTGAATCATATTTTAACACTTTGTATTCATCTTCCTGAGCCTGATTTCTTTCCAGCCATTGGAATACCAGCCATGGTGTCCAAGCATGGCATGGGAAACAACTGAGGATTATAGATGGTGCTTACTATAAAAGCTGTGCAGTCATATGGTTGACTTTGGTCCAAAATAGAAAGTTAAAGATTACTGTATGTGCAGGGTCAGAATTTTACTTCTCTGATATTAAACAGTTAGTAGATTGTTTAGCATTTAAAATGGGGGAATATGTTAATGGATGATGGGCCTGAAAGCCTTGGGGCACTTGCTGCCTAATATAGTGATGACGCAGAGGATACAGAGAGTTATGCAAAGCTTCCCAAAAATTTTAATGAATCTAAATTCTCATGAATGTGAAGTTTTGGCTTTGAAGAGTATAAACATAAATGAGGAAAAGTTGCACCTTTTCAGCCCTATTTGTCAAGGAGAGTAGATGAAGCTATGACGAAATGAAACCACTTTTTTCCCTGTATAGAACAGCAAGATATGGACCTAGACATTGAGTTTGATGTGCATCTTGGAATTGCTCATACCCGATGGGCCACCCATGGGGAGCCCAACCCTGTGAACAGCCACCCGCAGCGTTCAGATAAAAACAATGGTAAGAAAATTGTGTGATTTGAGAGCATGTTTCTGGAGGTTTGGCAGGACGAGATAGTTTTTCCTGATTTGGGGGCCAGCAGGGCCTGCCATTGACTAGTTTGTGATTAATATCTGGGTAATATTTCTAGTAAAGTACTGGGAAATAATTTTTCCTTTTTGGTAGTTCAAAATTTTATTTTGGCATGGAAAGAAAGATGTTGCCTTGGGTTTGAAAGTAGCAAAGCAGAAAGTCAGTTTCATACTGGGAAACCAATTATTTTAAACACAGGCCTACGCTCATTTTGCTGTCATAAAAGTTAGGCCTATTCTTGGTTATATTTGGAGTACTGAATAAAAAATGGCTTTTGTTTGCCCAGTTTGCTCTAGTTTTGGGGGTACATCATAGTGTGTACACTGATTCAGTCAGTTCTTTCACAAGGAAGTCATGGTGTTGGCTTCCTCAAGAGACAGCTGCTTGAATTGGCATATAAAGTGGCTATTTTGAATCCCCAAAACTAGAGCCTGTTGGGTGAAACAGATGCTATTTTTTGATTCAGCATCCCAAAAATATCCTAAATATATTTAACTATATTACATTCTCGGTCCATGGGACCCTATAGGAAGTTATGGTGTTTTTAATCGAATTTATTATTATTATTTGATTAGAAAATTGTGACTTTTTTAGTGCTTCTTAGTTAAAAATCCAAAAGCATGAATTTTTTGGTTACATTTTTTTTGAATTTACATACTATAGAACAGGGTCCATTGGACCCTGAAAGTGATCAGTAATATAAAAAACATGCTTTCGGATTTATAACTGTCTAATTAGCAGTAAAAAGTCATAAGTTATCAAATAATAATAAATTCCATTAAAAAACACAACACTAACTCCCTACAGGGTTCCATACTAAAACTTGATGCAAAATTTATTCATTATATGTACTGGGTCCATTAGTACAGAGTCCATTGGACCCTGGGAGTGATCGGTGATTAAAAAAAATAGTGGGTTAAATATCCTTGGCAACTATAAAAATTGTGTAGGTTTGTTTAATTTTTAAATACAAGGCTGTTCTCAATCCCTCTTAAATTAGTAGGATTTGTATGTATGGTACTGTTAACTAATTTAAAATGAAGCTTTTATTTTACAGTGTGCATCATGGGTTACAGAATAAATTATTCGTTACTTTATAAAGGTTTTTTAGGTTATATTTGAGTAATAAATGATTAGATTATTCTAGATAAAATCTGTTTGCACATAGTAATAATGAGAGATTTGCTGTTAATATTGCAGTGCATTTAAAACACTCACCTTTTCAATGATCTGCTGTTAAGGATCATTAATCTGTGAGATGTCTTTGTTGAGGCTCATTATAGCTAAACTGGGTTGCTTCAAGCATTAATACAACCTTTTTAAACATCCTCAGCCAGAAGTTGTGGTGTAGTTAGCATAGTAAACAATTTTGAGTAATGGCCCACATAGAGACTGGCCTACATTCTCTTACATTAGGAAATTGAACTGTAAATGGGGTAAAGTACAATAGTATGTCAGTTGGATGCAGCCAATAACAGGGAACGTTGGTCAGGGTCTTCTTCATTAAATTGGTATCACATGCTTGTGATCTTTGGCATTGCTAGCTTTGCTGTATGTAGTATATTTTGCCTTTGAACAAACTATGCCTTTGCAAGAGGAAAATTGGGATGTGTTGCAATTTTTGCAGCACATGTAGAGATACCATTAATTGACATGTTGTTCTTTTTCAGAATTTATTGTTATTCATAATGGCATTATCACAAACTACAAGGATCTGAAAAAATTCTTGGTAAGTCTTCCTTGTACTTTGCTGTGGGTTAACTTATGAGTGGGTCTCATCCCGTCACTTCCATGATGCCAATCAGACTGCCTTTCCTATAGGATTTCAAATTCATCCTGTTTTCCTCCTACACTCATACTCTGCATTGGTATATAGATCTTTGAACCTTCCTGTGCCTGTATAAGGAAAGAATTGCTTATCCCTATCATATGTCTCAAAATTATGTCAAGCATTTTTTTTGTGACTCAAGTTTTTCTTGTGACTCGGTTAGTACAATAGATGACATTTTGATTTTTGTATGTGTATTTTTGCTACACCTTCAAGGCGTGGTTAGATAATTAAGGGCGCAATCCAGCGTAACTATGGGGAGTCCTTGCTCCGGTGTAAGAACAATTTGCTCTGGATTGCAATATGAATTTCCCATAGGTTTTCACTAGGTGGTGCAGTAACTACGGGTACACGTAATGTCTCTTACGTGCTCCCGTAGTTACTCTGGATTGTAGGGTAAGTTTCTTAGGAACCTGTTTCTCTTGCATTAAGTGCCATATATACTAATAGAGGATAACGTTACAACCATATCAAAGTCAGTTTTATTTTGATTTTATTTTGTTCCAGGCTAAAGTATTTGATTCAGTAAAATGCACTGATGGATATTGTATTGCCCATAGCAGAGCAAAATGAAGCCAGGTTTGAGTTAGTGAGTTTTCATGCAATCCTAAGGGCACTTTCCTGGGAGTAAGACCCATTTAACATAACGGGGCTTCCTTTTGAGTAGACATGGGTGTGCTCTTAGTGAGCCTTGAGTTTTCATGTCCTTCCAAATCTGGTTCAAGAGGTGGCTTGATCAGCTGATTCTGATACTAGAAAGGAAACAATTATTTATACAAGTCATTGAAGTGTTAATTTTGTATTCCATGCCATAATTCCTAGTGTGCCATAATATTTGTGAGCGAGTATTTTTTACAAAGCTTGAAATGTGTGTGATCATGTAGCATGAAACCACTGAACCAGAATTTATCAGCAGATTTGATAATTCAGTTTGAACTTCCTCTGGACCTGATCTCTTTCCTACCGCAGACGTTAAATTCACATACTGCAGGTAGATGGTGTGGTTGTCACCCTAGCATACAAGATTAATGTGTTGTTAATGTGTGTGTCACCCTAGCATACAAGATAACTGTGTACTAATATCTATGTAAAAATGCCACCATTGCTTTTAATGGCCCTTTTCTCCTCTGCTTTCCATTCCATAACTCCCTCCTGAATGCCTGTGTGTTTATGTATATTAAATAATTGTGTATATATTATTTTCAGGAAAGCAAAGGGTATGAATTTGAGTCGGAGACAGATACAGAAACTATTGCCAAGCTCGTCAAGTACATGTATGATAACCGTGAAAGTGACGACATCAGCTTCACCACCCTTGTAGAGAGGGTCATCCAACAACTGGTAAATGCTTTTCTAATCCTGAAGAACGAGTACTTTGTTTTGCCAGTATTTTAATGTTTCATTGTAGGACTCCAGAATTCACTGGTTTTGATTCTGTATATAGAACAAAATGCTTTCTCTGTTAATATCTTTGGTAAAGAACAAGCCCAGATCTGACCCTGTTACAATCCTTCCTGTGGATGAAAGGAGCTTACCTTTCACCAGGGAGCTGAATATCTTCCAGAGCTTCCCCTGCCACTTCCATGTCCCATTGCCCCACCATGCTTTGCCCTGGATTGCCAGGCAGATGTGGCTTCCTGGCGCAACATTTGAGAAAGATAGGGAAGGAAGATATACGCTCCCTGGCAGAAAGGAAGCTGCTCCTGCATCGGAGAAGTGATTTTTTTGCAGATAACACATTTCCACTGATATGTGAGGCATCATAAAGAACCTTGTTGGATTCCAGCAAAGAATAAGGTCTTCCCACAGCAGCCAAGCCCAGCAGCCTTAAATTTTTCTTTAGTGCTTTCATTTGAAACTCAGCCGTTACTCTTCAGAGTATCCTGCCAGGGATGGTTGTGTGAACAACTGCATTGTGCATCAGAGCTTTGGTCCATAGTGCTGCTTTAAACATAAGTGTTAAACCCTTTACTAGAACATAATTCTTTTAAACTTGTAGCAGTTTGTTCTGCAGGTTATAAGTGCATATCCCAAAGTAGCCAAGGCAATATTCTTCCATCTCCAGTGCAATTTGATAGTGCCTTCAAATTGCATGTAGCTTTGTTACTTGCTTGCAAATCAATCTCATTGCTAAGTTGTGGACAGGATGTGAGCAAAAAATATCACGGAATTTTCTATGACCCTTGGATAAGTCCTGGGTTAACCTTGGGGTTTGGGGTCTATGTTTTGTCTGATTTTATCCAAAGCCAGATCCTGAAAAATAGCCTGCTAGTGGTTGTCACTGAAGAACTGTCCAGTCTTTGATTAATTTATAATCTATATCATTTTCTAGAATCTGTTTATGCCAGTCAAGGACCATAGCAATAAAAATTGAAAAAAATTGATTAAAAATATAGTAAGATACATTTTAATAACTTCTTTAATTCTGGTCTTCACAACCTTTTTGAAAACACTATTGGAGTAAATGCACTATAAACATCATACCAGTAAAACCATTCATCAAATCCTTCTTTAAGGTGTGCTGAGCCAGGGATGCAACTAATACAACCTAGAACATAACTAGGAGTATGCAGTTCAGTTCAGAGGAGCAACAAGGAATGACCATGAGGAAACTAGCTACACATAGTTGCAACCTGATTTACTCAGTAGTGGACTCATTGCTCTCTAAGGACTCATTATTAAGTAATGGTTCAATGAATTGTAGACTGGCACTTGGTTTAAGATGGAAATGAGGACTACATCCTGATGCTCTATTGTCAGAATAGGCCTGATCCCTGAGCAGGATGACCATATGACCAGAAATTTCCAGATTTGTCCTCTTTTATAGCCTCCTGCCTCGGTGTCCTCCAGAAGGGCTTCATTGTCCTCCATTTTGGCTTCATTTGGGAACTTTGCAATGGTGTGCAGTCCCTCATCAAGTCATATGTCGTTGGATTTGTATTGAAGAGCAGAGTCCAGTGCAAAACTCGGTTTTGAAATACCTCCTTCCTATTAAAAGTTATGGCCAAAAACCAAGAATGCATTTCTATGGGAAAGTGGAAGTGCCCAATATCACAGCTTTACTTGTGAGTAGGCAAATGTGCCATTGTCTGCAGGAATGGCCAGACTGAGAAGAATCCAAGACCTTGTCTTCTTTTTGAGCTTTGGGCATTTGGTCAGCCTGTCTCTGAAAGACCTTGCAGATAAGTCTGGGTGACTATCTATGGTAGTTTCCCTAACTTGAATTTGGGTCTCTCTGGCTACTATTGTTACAGCACAAGCCTATGTGTAAGCCTATCAGAAGTAAATTCCACCAACTCCAGGTAAACATTCATAGAATGGCAGCCTCAGCCACCCCAGTATGCCAACACTCCATCTTTTAACCATCACACATTTATCACAACACAAATGCATGGACAGTGTGAAATTCACCCAAATAGTGTTGCTATAATCTATAGGCGTGTGTGTGTGTGAGAGAGAGAGAGCAATAAAATTTTTATTTGAAATGCAACTGAAGTAATATGTTTCTCTTCCTTCTCCCCTCCCCACCCAAAAAAACAACCTAGGAAGGTGCCTTTGCTCTTGTTTTCAAGAGTATTCATTATTCTGGTCAAGCAGTTGGAACCAGGTAAATAAATACTTCCCCAAATCACTGTTTCTTGGACACTTCCTCTGTGTTATTTACCTTCTCCTTATAAACCTTATAAAGTTTACCTTATAAGCCTTGTTATTTACAAGTTGATACTTGTCACAGAATTTGCAATCTTTAATTTTTTGCTAAATATAGCAACACTGGAGGATATTCTGCTTACCTTCTCTAAGAATCTAGAGAAGGTAATCTAAAGTAGATAATCTAGAAGAGTCTAGAGAAGATTTATATCCTGTTCTGTCTTTCCCAAATATTCCTGGGAGTTGTAGTCTGAAATGGGAATATTTGTGTTGTGTAGTATTTCCTTTTTTTACATGTTTTCTTAGTTTTCTTTTAGAAAAATGTTTCAGATTCTTATTCTTTACTTGATATTTACCTATTACAAATATTACAAATAGTCCAGCTGCCTGAGTCTTGCAGTGACCATCTAGCCCCAAGAGTGATTAAACTGTCCCCTGCAGGATTTTGCTCTGAAGTTGCATACATCACAGATGATGATATGGCTGGATATTTTGTTTTCAGGAGGGGGAGTCCTCTGCTCATTGGAGTGCGAAGTGAGCACAAACTTTCTACTGACCACATTCCAATACTTTACAGAACAGGTAAATACAAAAAACCTCTCTCTGCTTTTTTAATGCCAGTGGTGCAGAGGTTTCAGCTACGTGCAACCTTATGAACCAGGAGTGGAGACTTTTTTAAAAAAAGGAAAAGGAACTGGCAATGAGTACTGCACCTCTTGGCTGCACAGATGCATCTGCTGGTGTTGTGGAGGCACAGAATTACTTTCCGTTTTCTCTTTAATGTTGAAAAATCTTCCTAATGGTATATCTACATTGTGAACTTTATAATAGTCTTTCAAGACTGAAGGATGCCAGTGAATGAATTGGATTTGTATCTTAATTGTGTCTTTCCCAAATAATCCTGGGAGTTGTAGTCTGAAATGGGAATATTCTGTGGGGGTATCCCTACAGGTTTTTTTCTCCCAAACCGGTTTTTTTTTGGGGGGGGGGGGGGTTCTCGGGATGTGTATTCAGCAGTGTATCCTTTGAGTAAGCATTCTGTGGATTCCTTACAAGTTATCACATTGCATAGGATATGCAGCTTAAAGCTCTCATGAATACATGCCCTTGCTTAACTGCTCATGCTTGATCAAGGTGGAAGCTGGCTCTGCCATCCTCAGTTTGCCCTCCAAGCAATTTATAGGAGCATGCATGGCATTTCTTCTGTCCCTCATGACAGGTCAGCTCAAGGGCAAGTGAGCTTTATGGTTGATGTATAGGCAGGGTGACCATATAGAACGGACAGAGTGCCTGTATCTTTAACCATTACAAAGAAGAGGGAATTTCGGCAGGTGGTGCTTTTTAAACACTTCTATGCTGAGCTAAACCTGTCAAAATTCTTTTTTCTCTGCAATGGTTAAGGTACAGGCACGCTGTCCTCCATTCTATATATGCACCCTATGCATAGGGAAGTCCAGTTCCCTCAAATTTAATTCTGTAGCCTTTCTCACAATTGATCCTTTACATGCTTCAATCTTGTCTTACTGCAGTGCCCTTCCCAGTGGTGGAAGTTAGTGCCAGCTATGTTGGGGTGTACTAGCTGCACTATTCTGCTTTCAGTGGGACTATAACTTATGATCCTTGCTAAGCAGGCTTTTACAAAGTATATTTTTAAAAAAGTATATTTTTATGTATTTACCCAGGAAAAACTGTCCTTATTCACTCGTTCAGTGTACTGGGTTTTCTTGCAAGGGTTTGCAGGTTTCTCCCTTGTGCTTTTTATTTGTAATTATGAACCCCTTGGAGAAAGATCATGTTCTTTCCATTTGTTTTGCTCTGTACACTGGTTTGTGAATTTTTTGTTGAAAAGCAGCATATAAATATTATAGCAATAATGTAAATCATGTGTGAAAATGTTATCCTTCTATTTAGAATATTTATCTTTCTAATGTTACTATTTTTGTTTGACGTTGACATTGCTGAACTCACTCTTGTTGCCGACAGTGCTCTGAAGTTATTTTCATATTGCACTTTCAGCCACACAATCTGTAGATCATTCTTTTGATGGGATATCCATAAAACTGGAGGAAGGTGCCTACTTGAAACATGATTTTTAGTTCTCCAAGTCCTCCTGTTTCTTAGTAAATTGATTTAAATGAGCACTGCCTTTTTGATATGTAGCTTATTGTTTTTCCATTTGGAGAGGCAAATAAACCTCACAACTCATATTTTACTAATAAGAATCTTTAAAGTATCATTCCTTTTGCTTGTTTCCATATGTGAGAGTACACAAAAGGACAGCTTCAGCTGCCGATCGGCATAACTTGCGTGTGTAAGAGAAACTCCCTTTGTGTTTAATGGAAAGCAGTGGCCACATATTAAAGAGATGGCAGTGTGTGGGGAAGATCTGCATGCAGTAATCGTGAGGGCTTCTGACTTAATAAAAGGGGACCTAACCTTCTTTGCCCTTTTCTGGTTTTTCTGTCTTTTAATGATTTTTAAATTTGAAACCAGGGCACAAATTTGAGGTGTTCTGACTTCCTGGTTTAATGGAGCTGGCGTATTTGTTTCAGTCCGTATCAACATGAAAGCTAACCCTCAGACTATATTTAATATCAATCATCAGTTTGAGTACTAACAGTCTGTTGAAATTGTGTGGATAATCCTTGTTGAAATGAGCACAATCTCAACTAGGTTGGTGGAATGCTTTACCTAGCATTGGGCATTATGGGTGAAATCCAGAGTAACTATGGGGAGTCCTTGCTCCAGAGTAAGAACAAGTTACTCTGGATTGCAATGTGAATTTCCCATAAGTTTTCACTAGGTGGTGCGGTAACTACGGGTGCACATAATATCTCTTATGTGCTCCCATAGTTACTCTGGATTGTGCCCTAACTTTGTCCGACACCCTGGCAATTTGAATGATATCCTTTTCCACTCTTGTCCTTAAAAGAAAAACTTAATTCAATATTAATTTTGGATCACCGCTTTTAAGAAGAGGTGTGCAGGTTATTTGGAAGGTAGGCCACATCCTCTCTCTAACACTGTCCAGAGCCAGAAAAAGAATTAATTTACATTAATGATATATTGGAGACTGAACTGATATGAATGAATTCAAACTGGTTCATAAAACACTTTCTAACCCAAAGAAGAGGGAGTGATTTTTAAACCATTTCATAAGCACTTTCAAACCCAGAGAATGGGTGCATGCAGCCTCCCTGGCTTTCAGAACACCCTCTAGAGCAGTGGTATTTGAGCATTGCAGCCCAGGACCCCCTTCTGGGAATGACAATCTGTCCGGGACCCCCGGAAGTGATATCATGGCTAGACGTGACATTAATGGTGCCTGGTGCCACATTCCAAGATAGCTGCATTCAGCTTTTCACATCCTCCCTGAAATGGAGTTGTGACCCCCAAGGGGGTCCCAACCACCCACTTTGAAGACCACTGCTCTAGAGGCAAGGGGAGGATTACAGGGGGTCACCTGTGGGCTTGATGGTGGGAGCCTGCCACAGGCTGTATAATGTTCTTTCCAAAGCATTCAGATAGAATCAGTGCTGAATGCCAAGCAGAAAAGGTTCATGAAGGATGTGTGGGGCACGGTGTTGAAAAATCCTTATAAGAGAGGCTTCCCATTGTGAAAGAACATTAAGTGACTGGGACAGACTACTGGAAGTGAACTCAAAACTATATTAGGCAGCCACCAGCAAGCAGGGAATTACCACAGAGCAAAACCAGCTTGGCAGTTTTTAACAAAAGCTGTGAAAGGTAGGCCTATATCCTAAAGTGAAATTAAGCCCCTTACTCTGGAGCAGTTAAGGTGACTTTCCATAAAATAACACTAGAGGGTGACATAACTGCGTGGATCCGTAACTGCTATGTATGGATTTTGCCCCTGGTTTTCTACAGGGTGTCCCTTAAGTTTCCATACATAGGAAAAATAAACATTTTTTAATGAAAACCATTTTTATTTATATTATATACTCTACATGACTACCATTGTTTTGAAAACACATTTTGATGTTTATCCTCCACTGCGTATAAGCATAGCTGGAGTTATGCTTGTAATGGCGTTGGCAATATGTTCCTTGAGATGATTTATGTTTTGTATCTTTTCCTCATGCACCTTCAAATGCCCCCAGAGATAAAAATCAAGTGGTGTGAGATCTGGGGATGTTAAAATGTTAAATAAAAATGGTTTTCATTTAAAAAATATTTATTTTTCCTATGTATGGAAAATTTTTCCTATTTATGAAACCATATGGGACATCTTGTACTAGGCAGCGGTCACAAAACCACTAGTTCAAAATGTTTTGCTGAAAATAGCTGGATATTTGGAGCACGTAATTGGGGTACATGATGAGTATTTGGATCTTACGCTGCAATCCAAAACATACTTTCCTGAGAGCAACACTCATTGAACACAATGGAGTTTACTTCTCAGTAGACATGGTTAGGATTGTGCTCTTCCTATGAGGAAGAGAGGATATTGTATTTAAGTGATAAAGAACATATTTCACACTTAATGTGAAAACTGCCAGATCTGTTTTGCTCTGTGGTGATTCTTTTCTTGCTGGAGGCTGCCTAATATAATTTGAGTTCACTTCCAGTTGAGAGAGATTTTCTCTAATTAGAATAATGTATATCACTTTTAGTGACAAGCCCAGAATGAATCCAGAAAGCTTTCAATGTCATGTAGGTAGAACTGCTTGGAAATAATCCAATTAAAAGTCTCGGCACTGGTGAAATTAATCACAAAAACAGTTACACTATCATTTACGGAGGTGTCTTTCTTTGCCTTGCTTACGTTAAGCAGATTCATGACTTTCACTCTTCACCAAAGCTCACGAGAGGTAAAGTCCATGGAAAGGATAATTCAGGATACAATTCAGAGTAACTATGGGACCTTTTACACTGACGTAGTTACTTATGTGAAACGCGTAGAGCAATGCAGAGTAAGTGCCTCTTATGTCTTCCCATAGTTACTCTGGATTGTAGGGTTGGTTACACAAAAATGAAAAGATGCTTATTCCTTTGCAATATCTCACCTTTCCTTTCACTGGAGGTGTGCAGGCAATATTTGTGGATTGGGCCCAGTGACATTTGCAAAGAAAAGCTTCATGTTGGTACTGTGACTTCAGGCAAGTTTTCTTGAAGGAATGCTGTGTGCTGCTTGGCTTGGAGTTGAGCGCAGGCACTTGGTGACAACTGATCAAACTTTCTGATCCTGCAGGTAAAGACAAGAAGGGAAGTTGCAACCTCTCCCGCATTGACAGCACCACCTGCCTCTTTCCTGTGGAGGAGAAAGCCGTGGAGTACTATTTTGCATCTGATGCAAGGTCTGTGGCAGCTGCGGAGTGGGTGACAGGAGTCATGGCTTTCCACAGGGGATGATCATAAAAAGGCTGAGTTCAGGATTGATGCCTACTGAGGGCCAGATAGGAGGGCACAGTGTCAGCTATTCTGTCAGCTATCTTCGTCAATTTTTATTTATTTATTTTGTTGTTTTATATTCTGCCTCTATTGATCATATTATCTTGATCATATTACCTTGATGATATTCTGATCAATATGATCATAATAAGGCTGAGTGCAGGATGGATGCTACCGAGGGCCAGATATGAGGGCACACTGTCAGCTACTCTGGAATTACAGCTACCTTCAGCTATTTTTATTTATTTATTTCATTGATTTATATCCCACCTTTCTTCCCAAAAGGGAACTCAAGGCAGCTTACAACATTTAAAAAATAGAATGATACGTACACAATTTTAAAATAGATAATAAAAATTCTCTTCTCACCTTCTGAGCTCTGTGGTCTTCACCTTGTGATTTTTGAGATGATTCTGCAGCTCTGTACGGCAACTACCTGTCATAATAAATTGTCTGCCTCTACCTTCTCAAAATAACAATTTATTACAGATATTTACAGATATTTACCCTGGAAACAGCTGCAGAACTAGAGAATTTTCAGCAATTTTCAGACACTGCTCCAAACACTGGCAGCACCTGTGGACTTTTTGTGACACACCAGTTGAGAATTGCTGTAGACACAAGTGACATAAATTGCTGGTTGTAGTGGGACTTAAAGATATAGGGTCCACCTTCTGCCAAACTATGATGCAAATAGGGTGATGTTGGACAAGTCACATGCCTGTTTTAAACCACCTCACAAGACTGATGTGTAGCCACCCTGAGCTCCTCACAGTTTAGACTACAGGCATCACTAATAAAAGTTGCCCAACGTGAAACTCTGGTTTGTCTTCTGTTTATGAAATGATGGAGCCTGAGAAGCGATTAGCTTTTCGCCTGGTTTAGGAACACTTCCAACAAGAGGAGGGTAAGGATGGGGAGGGTGCAGAGAGGGAAGGCTAGGAGAGAAAAGGAAGGAGAGACTAGATGTGTTCTAGGGAGCCCAGCAAAGCTCGATCCACTTCTGAAGGAGCCAGAGCCCGACTGAAAGGGGTCGCCCCTACATGAAGGAGACTCTGATCAGGGGCAAACCACACTGTTCTCGAATGCCCCCCTTTTCAGAGCTCCAGGAATAGGACATTCCCAAGTAGGGAATTCCTGTTTTTTCACGTGGTTTGGGAACACTTCCACTTTGTGTTGCTGAGAAAATTGGTCTGGATTTTAAAGAAAAAAGGAAGTACTGTTTGCTTTTCATCTAAGAGAATTTAGGATTCTTGAAACAAAATTACAAAGTTTTTGTGTTGGATTTTAGTCTCTTAGCTCTTTTGGGCTTGACTTTAGTGGTGGCTTTCCCTCCCCACATTTAGTTTCATTCTCTACTCTTACAGCGCAGTTATTGAACACACCAACAGAGTGATTTTTCTTGAAGACGATGACGTGGCAGCTGTTGTGGATGGCCGTCTCTCCATACACAGAATCAAGCGCACCGCTGGTGATCACCCTAGTCGTGCAGTCCAGACCCTGCAGATGGAGCTTCAGCAGATCATGAAGGGTATGACTTGATGTGAAGTTGTTCTTCACCATCACACGCTTGGTCCACCATGCCATAACTGCTCCCCAGGGTTTTGCATAGGGAGAAATGCATAGGGACATTTGGCACGTAGAGGCATTTGGTATCCTATTGATGGTTTGTCCTTGCTCCCCAAATGTCCCTGTGATCTGGGTCTCCTGAGCTTTTACTTCCAAGCAGCCTTTCAGAAATTTGTGCTTCCTTGTGGTCTCTCCAATTTTGGGTTGGAAGCGGGGTGGAAACGGGTTGGAAGTAGGGTGAAAACCCACCATCTTGCTCTCCCAGCTGTGACTTTTTACTACTTTCCTGCCTATAGATTTTCAACTTGCAGGTGCTTCTTTCCATCAACCTTTCTTTTCTCACTGTGGGCAGGGGGTAAAACCAAGGGAAGTGTTAATTTGTTCTCCAGGACAATGTTAAACAAGGCCCTCTGCAAGGTTGTTTTTTAGTCCTGCTGTACCTGTTCTTGCTCCTCACCTGTATACCAGTGCTTATCCCTCACCTATCTTCCTTATTTAGTCTAAGCCGGGGTGTCCAGACTTTCAGCTTTAGAGTTCCTGGACCTTTGACAATTGTGTAGAAGAGGGAATTTCAGCAGGTGAAGCTTGTGATCTGTGAGATGAGAAGTTGCACCTGCTGAAATTCCATACTCTACACAACTGTTAAAGGCCCAGTACCCTTAAAGGTGATGGACACCCCTGGTCTAAGCTTCTAGAATATGGATTCTTTAAAGACGAACTAGAGCATGGTGGGCCAGGCCTTCCTCGTAGCTGTTAAAAAATCTCAATCTATAACTTTGGCAGATGCTAAAATCCCCTGGGAGATCCAGTATTTCAGTACAATAAGGAGCTTTGAGAGCTTGCCTGGCCTCCCACCCTCCTCAGAAGCTTCACAGACAACGCTCAGAATACATACTAGGTGTTACTAGAACCCATCAGTATGACCTGGAAGTGGCTTTGCTCATGTCCAGGAGACCCTCTGCCACTCAGGCTCAGCATTGTGAAATCAAGTCCACACATAACAAGGGCCCACTTCCCTGTGGGTTGGCTGTTTGAGACTAAGGCTGCAATTCTAAAGACGCTCTCCTGGGAGTATGATCCACTGAGTACTATGGGGCTTACTTATGAGTAGACACGGTTAGGATTATGCTCTGAGTCTTGCTTAAAAGGTGGATGTACTTCTGTGGTGTCCAGCTGCTGAAACTTCCATTGGAATCACAACTTAGGCTGGGAATGTATCTTGGAAAAAAATATCCCATATAAAGTGTTTCTATAAATGGCTTTGAGGTGAAGGTTGCCCCCTTCATCAGTGTTGCAGATATGTCCTAGAAAACCGGGGTTGTCCCTTTTTTGTGGGGAGGGGATTGCATTCACTTACCAACAAGCTTGACAAGGGTTCCCGTCCTGGTTTTGTAGAAGAATTATGGCAACCCTACATGCAGAGGGTCTCACAATAGGCGGTCTTTGCTGTGTTGGGGTCAGGGTGGTTTTGTCAATAGGATCAAAGTTACTGTATTGTGCCCACTCACTGCCCTTTCCTTTGGTTTTAAAGGGAACTTCAGTTCGTTCATGCAGAAGGAAATTTTTGAACAGCCAGAATCTGTTTTTAACACCATGAGAGGAAGAGTCAACTTTGACGACTACACCGGTAATCAAAGCAAATGTAGTGCAGCCATGGCTGCTTAGTTGTGCGGTGTTCTTTGATTGTTGAAACTTGGCTCAGTGTGAAGGTTTTTGTTTTCCTCCAGCAAGACCTGTGAATAAGGAATGTAAGGGTTGTTGTACTGCTCCTCTCCATGGGTGGCCCTCGAGTCTTTCTCTGGTGGAGGTGTCTATCTCTTTCTCCACTGTGCTGCTGGGTGAGGTGGGGTGGGGTGGAAAGACCCCCTCCCCAGTTAGCAAGTAAGCTCACTAACCAGTTAACAAGTAAAGATGATTGGGGTGGAGGGATGGTATGTAAATGGCTTGTAAATTGACCAAATTATCATCAAGACGGTATTCTGTTCTGTATTTAATATGTGAATTACCATGTTTTGTGACAGTAAACCTTGGTGGCTTGAAAGATCACATTAAGGAGATCCAGAGGTGTCGACGTCTCATTCTTATTGCTTGTGGAACAAGTTACCATGCGGCAGTGGCGGTACGTGGCTAATTTTGGATTTTTTTCTTAGTACAGTGGGCCCCAAGTCTCCACTTACTTACCCCTGGTATTCCACTTACATGGAATAGGTATCCGTTCCAAAACCTCATGCAAATTCCATTTTCCTTGAATAATAAAATCTACTCGAAGGGCCTCACAGGACCTCCCAAACATATCCAGAAGGCACTTTTATATCCAGGCACTTGACCCTGGAATAATTCAGTTTTTGCAGCCCACAATTCAGGTTTGACACTCCCCTTTCTTGCTCACTTAAAAAAATTATGCGTAGATCAGTGGTTCTTAACCTGGGTTCGCTTGAAACCCAGGGGTTTGGTGAGCCAGTCTCAAGAGTTCAGTGGAGGTGTGTCCATTCCGTTTGCCAGGGTTGCGAGGTGCATTAATATACTCTTGTTACGACGGACAAAACATTTTATTTTTCCAACTATGAATTGAATGTTTAGTGAACGCATGTATAAAACTTGCAGGGTTCAATACCGCCAACAACGTTAAGAACCACTGGCGTAGATGGAGGTTGAAGGCAGAAAGAAGTCTTCCCTCCCAACTACTCCATGGGCTGGGAAATACGCCCATATCCACAAGCTGGGAAATTTGCTGCTTCTCTCTTTCAGACGCGGCAAGTGCTGGAGGAACTGACGGAGTTGCCTGTTATGGTGGAATTAGCCAGCGACTTCTTGGATAGGAACACACCTGTCTTCAGAGATGATGTGTGCTTTTTTATCAGCCAATCAGGTTGGTTCAGCTTCTGGAAGTGTTGGGCAGATGATGAATGAAGCCCAGGCTAAGAAATACAGCTTTTTACAAGAGTAGCTCCACCAGGTGGTTTAGCTCATGGCTTTGGATTTGTGATGCTAGTGAGGAAGGTAAAAATCCAGTGAAGCCATGAGTTAATACTCACCTGAAGGTCTTGGCAGAAGACCTTCTTAGCCATCCCTTGATCCTATAAGGGCAAACTGGACAAGCGGCTCTTTTTCAAGTGGATTTTCCTCCTTTATTTAGTAAGTGGTGAGTAACTGGCCCTCCTCACCCCAGCAATGTCTGTTCAAGTGGCTTTTGCTGGTGTTCTTTTGCATTTTAGATTGTGAGCCCTTTTGGGACAGGGACCTATTAGCGATTAATTAGCTATTAGATTTTCAACTTTTTAGTTGAAAAGCGGTATATAAATACTGTTAGAGAAAGAGAGAACCCCTGAAAAGAAACCCCCTGGCCATGATTCTGGTATAGTTAATGAGTTCAAGCGCATCAAGGTTATGTGCAAGTTTTTCTGGATAAGGGCAACTTCTCATTCTAGGTTCAGGATTGAAAGCAAATAGAGAGGGAAAGTGAGCAGCACATTTAATGCCAAGCTTCAGATATAAACTACAGATTTAAACTGTATGATTCATGGGGCGCTTGGGTGTGTGCACACACAAGGAAGCTGCAAATACTGTATTGGTTTGTCCTGTGGTGGGCTTCAGGGGGTTCTCACAGATTCCATAGAACGCTTTGCTAATGTGCACCTGGTTCTGAGAACCGGTTACTAATGGGACATAGAACCTGTTATTAATTTAGGTTATTGGGACATAGAACCTGTTGTTAATTTATTTGAATCCCACCGCTGGGTTTGTCTTAACTAGTTTCTCTTGTCTTTGTCACTGACTCCCCTATTCCTGTCCTGTTTTTTGGTGTCAGAGAGAGAAAAGGCAGAGATTTATTTCTATCTGCTTGGGTGGGGAGGAAGAAAAAAGCAGCAGGAATCTTCTCTGCTCACTTCCCTTCTTCCAAAGTGCAGTCCAAATGTCCCTCCAAAGCCCTTCAATGAGCATAGAAGGCTTGAGAAAGAAGTAGAATCATACTCTGTGTTTGCTGCAGTTTGTATATAAGAAAAGTCAAGAAAAATGAAACTAGGGGCACAATCCAGAGTAAGGGCAGTGAGGAGAGCCCTAGCTGGGCTCCCCCAACTATTCTGAATCCAGAGCAGAAAGTTGTGCTGGATCCAGAGAGTCCGGAAGCCTGGGCTACCCAAACTGCTTCAGAGCATGCTCAGTAGGCACCAAGTCAGTGACAGCTGGGGAGGGCTTGCTCCGGAGGAAACTCCTCCTCAGATTACACTGAACAGCTGTGGTGCCTGCCTTGTAAGGAAGCGCAGAAGTTCCTGACAACCAGTTGGAGCTGCAGTTTAAGACTCCAGTATAGCAATACCTCTAATGGAGGGTGGATGCTTAGAGTGGCCTGCTGATCCCCAGGTTTGTGGCTGCTGTAGTTGTGCCATATCCTGAAGTTGAGAGGCAGGGGTTGCAGATAGGCTGGCCAAGAATTCAGATTTTTTTGTCAACACTGCCACTCTTACTCTGTCTTATCATGGACCCTTATGGGTCGACTCATTCCTATACCTGCTCCTTAGATGGTATAACTCTGAGAAGCTGGAAGAGGGCATTTCTGCCCTGGAAAGGGGCAATGGATACAGAGTAACTGCTCTGCCCTAGGGAATGCTACATACCTGTCCTGAACTGCCTAGGCTACCCCAGTTAGGGCAGCCCAGGTCCACCTGTCTTGGGGCAGCCTATATTGTCTTAGGCTGTCCCAAGCCTTTTCCAGAGTAACTTTTTCCAGAGCATCTTGCAGTTGGGTCAGCCCAGTTGTTGACAGGGAAACCCAAGAAAAATCTCTATCCCATTGAATCTCAGATGTGTTTAATTGGTGGAGCGAAGCAAAAGGGCAAAAATGAACATGTAAATTAGATGCCATTTTGTTAGGCATCTGTGTTACTCTGGCTTTTAAACTGTAACGGTGTCCATCTGTCATTGCAGGTGAGACTGCAGACACACTGATGGCCCTTCGGTACTGCAAGGAGAGAGGAGCACTGACCGTAGGCATCACCAACACTGTGGGTAGCTCCATATCCCGAGAGACAGACTGTGGAGTGCACATCAATGCCGGTCCAGAGATTGGAGTTGCCAGCACAAAGGTGAGAACACTTTATAGCCAGAGACATTAATCCTCTACTCCAGGCAAGGTCACATTTCTTTGCTGGCACGCATAATGTGGATTTGTGTATCCTGCAGTACTTTAACACATTTTATTCTCTTTTCATGTCAGTGCACATAGAATTTGAAATGTATAATAGCTTTTTTCCCAAAGGGGTAGAAACTCTTTCCCAGTGTAGCTGAGCACTTGGAGGGTGTCACTTATTTTGCATAAGGTAAGTTACATTGCACTAGTAGGACACATAACTGAGCAAGATCTCCCGCATCTAACGCGTGTGCTGTGCTCACTTATTCACAATTACTCATGCAAACCTATTTCTTTTCCACAGGCCTATACAAGCCAATTTGTTTCCTTAGTGCTGTTTGCGCTCATGATGTCTGATGATCGAATTTCTATGCAAGAGAGACGGAAAGAAATTATGCGGGGATTGAAGTTATTGCCAGGTAGGTTCAAGTGCCTCACAGTTTGGCAACAATGTGCCTCTCTCTGAAAGGCATAGGGTTATTGGGAAAGGCACCATTTAATTTTCCAGCAATAGCCTACCCCTCACCTAGCACTGCTAGAAGAGATTTGTGTAGGCAGGAGTGAGGGTGGACTTCTCTAGCATGTAGGGGTTTCAGCATTTTCTCAAGGGCACCCTGTGCTGACTCGTTCTTATGTGAAGGGTACATAAAAACTGAAACATGAATGCAGTAATTTTAAATTAGTTCTGGGTTTGATTATGTTCTGCATGCAATTATGTACACTGGTCAAGAGCAGAGGTCTCCAAACACCAGCCAGTGGGCCAGATGCAGCCCTAGCGAGCCTCAATGTGGCCCCTGGCAAGCCCCCTCTAACCAGCCCTTGGGCAAGCCTTTGTAGTCCACTCTAACACTTTCTTATATGCACTTTCTTATAGGTGCTGGAACTCACTTGCCAGTACTCACAGGTACTCACCTCTGTGTGTGTTTGTGTGCCGGTACTCATCCTCAGAGGTGCCGGAACACACACAGAGGTGCCAAACTCCATTCCAGTGCGTTCCCCCTCAAAAAGACTCCACTTACATGTAAATGTATTCAAATTTGAAATGTAAATTAGTTTTCTGGCCCCCAACACAGTGTCAGAGAGATGATGTAGTCTTCCTGCCAAAATCTTTGGAGGCCCCTGGTCTAGAATGTCTGAAGAGGGGACCAAACCACATTTTAAAATGTATGCCTGAAATTTTTGCTTGAAAAATAGTTGTCTTTGTTGAAAAACTCTTGCTTGAGCTGAATCCAAATTTTAATCGTTCAGCTGTCAGGTTTGGATGTGTTATTGGTAGCTCATCCTCCTCACTAGGCATAGAATAAGAATAAGTTTTCCACATAGAAATCTCCCTCCATGAATTTCCAATCAGGGGTTTTCTTTACTTGGTTTACTCTGTACTCTTGAGTGGTAGGTTAGTTTTATAAGATGCATCAGTAGTGCAAGTAGTTCCAACAGCTGGATACAGTAATGAGATGGCATTTCTTGCTCTGAACAACCATTCAGTTTTGTGCTGACGTTCCTGGCAATGTCACTTTTGGCTCTTTTCAATAGACCTGATTAAAGAAGTGCTGAGCATGGATGATGAGATCCAGAAGTTGGCGACGGAGCTGTATCACCAGAAGTCGGTCCTCATTATGGGTCGTGGCTATCACTACGCAACATGCCTGGAAGGTGCTCTTGTAAGGCATCTCCTTATTTTTAAAAAAGGGGGTTGGCTGTGTGTGGGCCATGGTTCATCGCCATTGTGGTGGTTGGGTATGGTGTTGAGCCACTGGACCAAAATATGGTAAAAGCTGGATCTGAGGCACATTCAGAGGACAGCCATAAGGATTTGGGACGGGGAGAGGGATTGAAAATCAAGTCCTGTGAGGAATAGTTAGAGAGCTTGGTCTTTTTAGCCTGGAGAAGACCCTTTTTGGGGGGAGGAGGGGAGATAGGAAAACTCCTTAAGTATCTGAAGGGCTGTCCCTTCCCATGAAGGGAAGAACATGTTCTTTGTGGATCTTGAAGATAGAAGTACAACTTGACATTCTCTATGGCTACAATCCAGAGTAGTTATGGGACCTCTTACGTCGACATAAGTGACACTCTAGATTGGTCAATGCATTTCCCATAGGTGGTCCTGTAACTATTTCAACATAAATTGACCCATAACTACTCTGGATTATAGCCTATGTGTATATTTGACTTTTAAACCTTTTTTGCCTTTGAAAATGCTATCAGAAATTGATGGCAAAATGTTGGGCTTGAGAGATCACATGTGGCAATTCCTAGCCCAGAAACCAGTATGCAGCAGATGATTATATCTGGCCAGAGGAATCTTAGATCCCACAGAGCTACAACCAGTAGGTTGAAACTACAGAGTTAAAAAAATAAAAAACTTTATTGTGAAATTCACAGAAACACCCAGAGACCAGACCCAACACACACACTACAATCCCCAACCACACCCCCACCCACCAAAAATTTCCCCCTTAGAAAAGATATGATGAAGAATTATCTGACAGTAAGAACTGCCTAGTGCTGGCCTATTCCTTGTAGGAGATTTTAATTAGAGGGTCAATCCTGTGGGGCTGTCAACCATATAGGGAGCCTATAACAGAAGATTACCTGAGGATTGCATGCTGCCTCCCCCTGCTTCAGAATGCCTCTTCCAGTTGCATCTTGAAGACCTCCAGTCAAGAGCATCCATGGATATCCCGGAACAGATTCTCCACTGATACTGAGAGCCTACTATAATTAGTAAACCTATGAACCATTGGTATAACTAATAAACTTTGTAGGATTTGACTGTAGGATTTGTACCTGACTGTTCTTTTTAGAAAATCAAAGAGATAACGTACATGCACTCGGAGGGCATTCTGGCTGGTGAGCTGAAGCATGGGCCCCTTGCGCTGGTGGACAAACTTATGCCTGTCATCATGATCATCATGCGGGACAACACATATGCCAAGTGCCAGAACGCACTGCAGCAGGTCATGGCACGGCAGGTGAGATGAGAAGCCCCTGCTACAGAAATATAAATGCCTATTAAAAAGTAGTGGTACTCTAAGTGGGGGTAGGGAGAGGGTGGGGATCCACCATCTTGGAATCTGGCACTGGGCTTTCCTGGGAGTAAGTTACTGATCACAATGGAACTTACTTCCAAGTACACATGGAGGTCCTCTGGCATCACAGTGATGTCACTTCCTGTTCTGGCCTTCCAATGGTATACAATGCAGGTCCTGCCACAAAGCTTTTCAGTGGGACTTCTGTTTCTCCCCTGATAGCATGTTGGGTGCTATCTCTGGTGCTGCAGATGATACATCTGTCTTGTCATGTGGACCTTAACCAGTGCCATCCCCAGGTTGCATCTTATTCTAGCCACATGGAACAACATATAAATCGTGGAGTGATGTAAGAGTCTGATTTTTGGACTACAGAGGGTTCAACCCTGGCATCTAGTTTGGCCTTAACTTTGATAATGATAAATGTGGGAGGAGAAGGTGGGATTCATTTGATGTGGCTCCAGTTGTATCCTAAGAACATGGCTACCACAGATTCTTGGTAGGACTTGGAATTGCTTATCTGAAAATAAATGCAAATACACAAACACAGCAGACTGAGTATCTGGATATCTATGGATGCTGAACCCTTGACTTGGAGGGCTTCAAACAAAATCAGCTGGAGGTGTCTTCTAGTTGCATGAGGCATGGGGAGGCAGCCCATCCCCCAGATGATGATGGTGCCGTGATTCCCTTCCTGGATTTCATTATATACAGGAGGGGGATCCATGGCATCACAATTGCCTGAAGGTTGTCTGCCTCAGAACACCTCTCCGATACACTTCAGTTGCATCTGGGAGGTAATCTGAGGACCTCCAGTAAAGGGCTCTGCATCCATGAATGTCCTGGAACAGGTTCTCCACTGATAACTGAAGGTCTACTATAATAAATGTGGAGGATAGGAGGTGCCTGGTGTGCTGCAGTCGGTGGGGTTACAGAGTCAAACACCGCTGAAAGATGAAACAACACTATACAAGACATATTAACTACTGGAAAGTATTTTGGCTGGTGTGTCTGAAATGACATAAGGCAAATACACTAAGAACTGTGCAAGACAGGCAAATACACAGAACTTTGATGCAAGACTAGCACTCAAGGAGACGATAAAAGGCTTTCAAGACATCTTAATTAGGAAATCTAGTTTGTGTCTGTAAATTAGATGACAGATATTGGAAGTTGAATTGCAGCAAGAACGCACCTGCAGCAGGATCTTGTCTTCTGCACATTATTCCTTGATACCTTCATTCTTTACAGGGACGGCCTGTAATAATTTGTGATAAGGAGGATATTGAGACCATCAAAAACAACAAGCGAACCATCAAAGTCCCCCACTCTGTGGACTGTCTTCAGGGGATCTTGAGTGTCATCCCATTACAGCTTCTGGCTTTTCACCTTGCTGTCCTCAGAGGTTACGATGTAAGTATCGCCCATGAGCAGTGAGGCTCCTTCTTGGCCTTGGTTCTATTTATCTTTCAAGGAAAGTGAGGCATGAAACTCATTCCCCAAATCCCAGGGAAACTCCCCATCACACAAGCCCTTTCTACTAGGTTTACTGCTTTTTCCTCCGTACACCTGGCAGAGTGCTGTAGCAATCATTCTATAGATGAATGTACAGGTGGTATGTACAGGTGTACATACATACAGGTGTGTGTGTCTGTATAAGTGAATGTACAGAGATTATATGTACATTATATGTACTGAATTTTCTATCTGAGAATTTGCCTAGCTGAAAGGATCAGAATTGCCAAATACTCACATCATGCAGAGACCTTCCGGAGACTGTAGGGACCAGTACTTGTAACCTGGTGGACCCCTGAAAGTGGCTGGCAGAAGCATCTATTTTAAATGATGCTCAGTCTTGGTGCCATCCTGAAGGCAGCCTCTGAAAGGTCTCTGCAACATTCATAGATCTTCCTGAGGATCTCTGCTGGATTCTTCTGAAGGCAGGTAAGGGATCCCTTGCATCCAACCCCATTAATCCCACAGGATCAGTGGTTCTTTATCTGCAGGTTTCCAGAAACCTAACCATAATACTGTACAAAGAACACATGCTCAGATACATACCTAGGTAAAGAGTAGGCTGTAGCAGACAGATGGCTTTCCTTCAACCAGTTCTGCAAACGCGTGAAACCTGATTTCTTAGAACCAAGAACAGGTCGGCTTGAGCATGTTTTGTCAGATGTGTTGTAAGTGGTGCAGAAAGAGCACTGTTTACTCCGCAGAAGTGTGAAAGGCCAGCATTCGGGGGACAACACAAGTAGCTTACCAGGGGACGCTGGCTAGACTTGTTCAGGGTATTTTGTGTTGCAGACCTCAGCGTTGTGTGGCTATGTTGTGGTTTTGTGTTTGTCTCCCTCTGCTGTCGGCTGCCTGTTACTGCACTGAATTATATTAAATTATCTGGACTAGTCCAAAAAATTTCTTACCATTCTGCTTATTGTACTACACTTTCTCAGTCCCCCATGTTGTTTCATTCCTATTTCTTTTAAATGTTTAGTTAACTGTTTCTGTTTTGATTCCTGGCCCTGCTTACCCAACATTTCATTGGCAATTCAGTTAGGTGTTGTGTCCTTGGGCATTCCTGCCATTGGGTTTTAAGCAAGGGGTTTCCTGGACAAGGACAGTCCCCCTTTTGTTGGATTCCTACAGCCTGAAATGATGGTATCGGGTTGATCTATGAATTTCCCTTCCACATTTTCAGCCACTGACTCAGTAAATCAGCAAAGGCAGGAAGGCATGTGCTGAGACGGTTCAGAGCATCCAGCTGCAGCATTCCAAAAAGAGGACAGATAGATACTTGCTGAAAAGATCAATGGGGTCTGTTGGTGTAATGGGGCAGACTGGAGGAAGGCAAGGGTTTGAAAATCCCATGTTAAGCGAAGCAACCAGAATGCAAATAGCACATAATTGGGTTCTTTGCCATTGTCGCAGGTATAAGATTAAATAGGACTTGGTTTCACAAGCTGCTGAAGACCAGTTTTTCTTAAGTCACATTTTCTACAATCCAGAGTAACCACAGGAAGACGTATGAGTCACTTACTCTGGATTGCTTTGTATTTTCCATAGGTGGTACTGTAACTACATCAGTGTAAAAGTTCCCGTAATTACTCTGGATTGTAGCCTTGGTTTCATTAACTTCTTTGTTCCCGCGCCCTAAAGGAAAGCTCCACCACAGCATCTCAGTGGTGAAGCCTTTGCTTTGCTTACAGTCATATTTCCCTCCTTAAATCTATAGATTGGCTTCTTATCTGCTTTGGATCCTACTTATGATTTTGGATCCCCCCTTGAAAGGCTCCACTTTTCCCCCAGCTCTACTTTCACATACCACTACTCATACTACTCATCTCTACCACTCACTTGTCCCAAGATGCTCCTTACTAAAATGTCTATATTTTTATGCCTTCCTCATGCTCCTCCTACATTTCTTTTAACCTCCCCACAAAATTTGCAGCCCGATCTCCATAACTAGAGACCATAACTTAAGTGTGCATGAAGCATTATGTTCTCCCCAAGTCCCAGTTCCTCTTCTTCTGTCCTGTTCAGATCTCTCTTGGAATATAAATCTTCAGGACAAGGTCTGCCTGTCTTTCACTGCAATCCTAAAGACACTTTCCTGGGAGTAAGACCCACTGAACACAATGTGGCTTACTTTTGAGTAGACATGGGTAGGATTGTGCTCTTTGTCATTCTTTTTACAGTGCTTCGATGGTGCTACATAATAAAGAACAATTGCTTGTAAAAACCTAATTTTGTTTTTATTTTCTAGGTTGACTTTCCAAGAAATCTTGCCAAATCAGTTACGGTTGAGTAGGACGCATCCTGTTCATTCATTTGTGGACTCCTTTTTCATTTCTTTTGTTTTTGGTACTGGAGGACATTGATTTTAAAAGTCGTCTCTTGATCAAATCTTATGACACGTGTCCAGGAATCTTCATAACTGCAGCATTTGTGACATTTCAAGTGGAATCCATGGGCTGTCTGGTATCTTTGTGATCATTTCAAAGTACAGTTCTCTTCAATCGTTTGTCTTCTAGCTTAACAAGATAGTTTCGGGTCTCCTGGTGAGAAATTGCAGAATGATGGACTTACTGTAGGGTGTCTATGCTGATGGGAAACAAAAGGGTGGTCAAACAAAAGTCAGGTGCGCAAACCCTGAGGACTGTGCTTTTCCTTTTTCCAGTTGTGCAGTGTTGCCAAAAGGTGAGACTCGCTTGTTTTCTGTCATGCGCTCCTAGAAAATAAGTGTTTCTGTACCTTGTCGGAGGAAGCAGCTTCAGTGCAGGGTGCAGTGACCCATTTGTCCAGGCTTTTGTGACCTGAAAACTAGATGTACACATTTTAGTAGGCTGACAGGGCAGTCTTAACCCCCAATTAGGCCAGCACAAGTCTGGGGTTGCTGCAAAAGTGCCCTAAGGTTCTTCTGTGCCACTCCCAGGTGGGGAGTGGGATGGGGTTAGACTGGCACATGAATGTGCACTGGCCTCCTCATTGCCACCATGGGAGATAGGTGAGTTGTGCTGGCCTAAATTGGTTAGGAGTGTGTCCTCAAATACTAAATATGCATAATTATACAATATTTTTAATATAAATGCAAGAACTTAAAAGAAAGAACCTCTTGCTGGAGCATAATCTAGACTGAAATGAAGGTCAAATTGTTGTATTGGGAAAGTCACTATAAGGCAGCTTAAGCTGGTCACTCTCATGGATGGACATTAGATCTGGCATTTGACCCAAAAGAGTAAACTTGGGTTGTCTAGAATCCTCCTTGGCAATGTAAAAAAGCTCCATCTATGTAGATGCAGCCTGAAGGTGACAAGAGCAGTGATGTGATTGTGTTACAGAGTAAGATTAGAAGTGGCCACCGTTTCCTTGTTGTGAAAATAAAAACACAATTCATCTGGATGGGGGGAAGGAGGTTTGGCTTCTGTGCTAACTGGTTGCTACTGCTATTCCTTCAAGCACTCCAGAAGCGCAGCAGTGGTGTTAAACTCCTGCACAGCTCTCCACCTCGTTCTTTTATCTCCCCAAATCTTAAGTATATGTGTGGAAACCCAGCGGTCTCAGTGGCAAAATTGGAGGAGGAAAGTTGGACACTGTGGTCAAGTTCCTTTCATTCAAGGCAGAGCCAAAACTTGGCGGTTTGCTGGCTGCCCCCTCCTCTTTTGCAGTGGACGGTGCGCTGCAGAACGGAGGCAGATGTTGGCCCAGTTGTTTTGCCAACACAGGTGTGTTTTTGAGAAGAGGGTCCCTTTCCAGGACCATCCCAGCATTTTCAGATCCATTCTTTTTGCCCCCAAAATGCTCAAATGTTTTGACAAGACTCCAAGGTGCAATTTTTTTTCCTGAGGATGCTCTTTCTATGTCCCTTCTTAGTTGTGTTTGATGTGAAGAACCTTATTCCTGATGTGCTGCTATTTGAGCTGTTGCTTTTTTGGCAACGCTGAGAAGCTTTGGAGCCACAGAAACAGGGAGTTATACTTCTTTCCTCGGCTTCTGCAAACACCTGAAGCTGCTAATCTTTCCTAATCCAGTCTGTGGGAAGCAAACTAGTACTACGCTTACTTTGCTTGCCACAAAAGAATATCTAAGGAGCAGGACAGCCATGCTTTGTTATTTTTTCAGTACTACACTGATCTTTGAAGTAGAGAGGCTAAAGTGACTTAAGCATGTAAATTGTGGAGCCAAACCAAAGATGATCCGTAGCAGCACAGGCTCCTGGACAGTTTGGAATGATTCATACGCAGGGAAAATCTAGTTCATCCAAATGAAGACTCCCCAACTCCCTTTTCCTGAACTGGTGGGGCAGAGATGGCTCCAGAGGTTTATGGATAGCATTCCTTAACAGGGTTGCTTTTGTTGCTGGAGTTCAAGAGTGAAGGAATTTAGAAACTCAACAAGGTTTTGCAAATAAGCCAAATCGCAGTGCTCGGCTATCAGGTTTTTCCCTACAATAACTTGTGTGTTGTCAGATAAGAAATAAATGTCCTTATATGGTGGAGGCTTAGGGATAGATAATGTGGGTCACCCATTTTTTTGTTGCCCTAGTTTGTGTAGTGACAGATTTAAAATGGTAAGGAGTCGTCATTGCAGTATCTACTTCTAATACTGAACATCTCATACAGTAGCAGGGTGGGGTCTGTCTCTGAGCGCTTTACACATTCTTGAGTGCCCATAATTGACCTTGTAAAATGGGACTTCCCATTGGTGGAAGGCTGTTGTTAGCCCTCCACAACACTTGTGCACAGGACGCCTGTGAAACGTTCAGCCCCAAAAGTCCCCTTGCAAGCCTGTTATGTGGTGTCCAGTACATGTCCTCTTCCTTGTGCACGTGTCCCCAGCAACTGAACCTGGAAAGATCATTCCGGTCCAGCTTCAAGAGCTACCCAGAGAATGGGGATGGCCTTCTGCAATAGGGTCAGCACCTGCGCTGCCTTTAGTATGCTGGCTGAAGTAAGCGCTGTGCTTACTTACACAGTGAGTAACCCATTAGGCTTGTTTACCCACCTGCAGGTAGGATTGTTGAAGGCTTGGCTCTGTCTTGGTTCATGCAGTTGTTGGTGAAGGAGAAGCAGCTGTACGAGGGGGTGCATTTCAGCCAGTGACAGTTCAGTGTATAGGTGCTTCAGTAGGGTGTGAGTGGCTTTCTCCTTGCAGAACCTTTAAAGGGGTGAACCCATGGAAATGGACAGCCTGCCAGGTAGTGGTTCTCCATGCTCAGTTGGGGCCAGCACTGTTGGCTAAGGATGCCTTGTTTGAGCTACTGAAGACTGACTAGTGAATGATGTGCTCTGTAGTTTTAAGGTGTGTGTGTTTGTGTGTGTGTGTGTAAGTTAACAAACCAACCAACCTGGCAAGTGTTGTTCCTTTCTCTGCTTGTTTTTTGAATGTACCTGCACATGTGACAATATTCCTTGTCTTGGTTTTTGGGGACCATTCTGTACTTGTTTTGTGCTGTGGGCTCTTCGTTCACTGGAGCCATAGAAGTTTGTTCAGATTTTTGTTTTCTTAGCTTACCTTTTTTGTATCTTTCTCTTTGAATAAAAACCAAGTGCCCAATCACACTGGAGCTGCGGAGTCTACTATTTCCCGTGCGTCTGCTTGCACAAAATCCTGCTAGGAAGCCAGAGACCTACTTAGGCAGTGGGATAACGGGCAGCAGTTGTGTTTGGTAAAGCTGGAGGAATAAAAAGGCATACAGTGCAATCCTAAGCTTGTCTACTCAGAAGGAAGTTCTGTTGAAAGGTGTTCAGCTTTCTCTCCTGCCGTGCATAAAGGGTCCAAGACTCGCTGCAGTACAAGAGTGAGCTCAGGACACAGGCTCTCTAGACCTGGATCTTTGTATGTTCCATCAGCTTCCTATTAAGCCAGACTCCCTTTGTAAGTCTGGAAAAGGTGTTAGCCGCTTTACCAATAGGTTTATTCAGCTCAGAATCTAAGGAGAGAGTGACAGGGATAGTTGGCATCAGCTCCTCCAAGTGGGCTTCAATCCAGCCTGCTGTCTTTCTAACCTCCTTACCAAAAACTGACAGGGCAGTATTATAAACAGCATTCTTGAAATGTTCCCATCGTTCGGATGCATTTCCTCGAGTGCTTGGTCAAATTCCTCCACTTTTCCCTGATTGTGGGTCTTGCTGACGTTACTTTGTGGTCTTCCTTCCTTCTTCAAGTGATGCAGCCTCTTTGCTTGCAGTTTTACTGTGCTGCACACCAAGGAGTGGTCTGTATCGCAATCAGTGCCCTGATAGCTGCGTTTGATCTTAATGGTGACCAGGCTGGAGCACCCGGTGAGGATCAAGTCAAGCTGGTGCCAATGCTTCGATCTTGGATGTCTCCAAGAGACTCACGTTGAGGCTTTGTGTTCAAAAATGTATGGCTAACACAAAACCCGCAATAACAGCAAAACTCCAGCAGACGTTGGCCATTTTCATTCATTTTCCCAACGCCAAAATGACCTAGACAAGCGGGCCAAGAACTATGGGTGACCATATATCATAATCAAAAGGAGGACAAGGCACCCCCAAAAATAAGACACCCAATAAAAATGTAGGACGTGACAAAATTAAAGCTTTTATATTTGTAATAAATTTTATGCAATTTTTAAATTTATTACACATACGGTGCAACCCTCAGCATGTCTACTCAGAAGACCCGTTGTGCTGAATAGTACTTCCTCCTAGGAAAGTGTGTTTAGGATTGTATCCTTACCACACTTTCCTAGGAATAAGTACTATTTCTCTTTTGAGTAGACATGCTTAGGATTGCCAATGTTAATTTATTAATTTCAAGAAGGCTAGGATGCCTGCTTACAAGGAAAAAGACAATGAAGAATTTCTTTCCAGGACATAAGGCTAAAGAAGTGGACATGTCCTGGTAAAAGAGGACAGATGGTCACTGTGTTCCATAGCCTCAGTTTCCAAATGTCTAGAATTGCCTCTCATTATGTCTCTCTCCCCACCTGAATCCCACTCCTTTATCTGATACATCTGATTGAATCAGATCTAAATTACATTTAGATCTACATCTAAGTTGTCTATTTACATGTATAAATTAAATTAATTTATAATTAATAATCTAATGAACTGGTCTTGTAATATTCAGTGTAATTTTTTTAAAAAAATTTGCTGGTGTGTCTTGGGAGGTGTGCCGTAAGTTGAAAAAGGCTGAAAATCTCTGCTCTAAGGCAATGGAATCACTGTAGTTTGCATCACCTGGAGTGGGAAACCAGCACATCACCCCATGGGAGGATAGACCTCCTCCTATAGCAAAACCCCTTGGTGGAGGGCATGGCAATTACACCACCACCACTGGGTTCTTGGTTATAACTTCTGAATAGAGAGATTTTAACATGGTTTATCTCATTGCATTTTATGAAATTACACATCAAATGATATAAAACAAGATGGTATTATTCAAAAAACCCCAAAATTGTACAAATTGTGGTCAGTATTGTTGTCACCACTCCTTCACGGGTCACCTGGTGCAACCTGCACTCCATTGCAACACCACCACTCTAAAGCCTAGAGCTAAATTGGCAGCAGTGACCCATACAGATCCTTTCTCTTTTCAGATGCCAAGACAATAGGACAGGACCTTGATTATGGGAAGACTGATTCGATGACAGGAACCCCATGACCAGGGATTACGTTGCTTTTATATGGCTCTTTTGGAAGCTTCTGGAAGCCTGTCCTTATTTGGACAGCCTTTCCTGGGAATAAGGCTTACTTCTGAGTAGGGAGGAAATATGAGTTTCTCCCCCCCTCCCCCCAGCTGTATACAGGGAATTCAGAGATCAAAGAGTCACCCCCTTCTTGGGGCTTGTGTTACAGGTGGCCGGCTATAGGGTGACCCAACTTTCACAGGGTATTCAGAGGTCAAACAGGCACTGGTATCCTGCAAAAACCACTCGACCCTATAGAATGGAGGTCAGAGTGCCTCTACCTTTAAGGAATTTAGGTAAGTTTAGCTTCATATATAAGGGTTTATAAAGCAGAATCTGCCTAAATTCCTTCTTCTGTATAATGTTTAAAGGTAGAGGCACTCTGTCCTCCATTCTATAGGGTCACCCTACCTGGGGTGGGTCCTGAAGGTGGCACACTCTGCTGCTCCCAGCGCCACAGGTAATGCAGGGATGCAGCTCATTCTGTTTCTTGCTTTGTAATCCTCTCTTGTAAGCAAGTTTTTAAAAAGGGAAGGACACAGTTGTCAACATGCAGAGAAGTTGGGGGCATCACAGAAAAGCAACAAGTGTGGGATGGAGACACAAGGGAAAGCTGACCCCAAACATTCCTGCAAATTCCACCTGGTGCAACAGGAGAGGCACAGCGGAAGCAAAGGGTGGCATTCAAAAATGATGGAAGGGGGCTCAGTAGTTGAACCCATTCCCCAAAAGCAGCAGGCAGTATTAAAATATTTCTTGTCCACCCTCTGTCCCATCCAGTGGTGGGTTCCAACAGGTTGGCACCTACTCTAGAACCGGTTGTTAACAAGAGCCAGGACACACAAAGTTCAAAAATAGGCATTTAAAAGTGGCTGCCAGATGGGCAGAGAACTGGTTGTTAATTTCTTGGAATCCCATCACTTGGTCCCATCACACCAGATCTTCTCATCTTCAGCATCCCCATTACCTCCCTTGCATGATAGCTGCAGAGTCCAAGGGATCTGCTCCCCCTCTAAGCCACTCCAGGAGGGGGAAGCATCAGGAGCCTGGAATGGCTGGGAAGGTGAGCAGAGCCCTGGCACCCCTTGGGCACCAACCACTGGCACTCTCCCAGTTTGATCCAGCACTCCATGTGACTGGGCTACTAGGAGCACAATCCTAACCATGCCTACTTAGAAGAAAGCCCCATTGTACTCAATGGGTCTTACTTCCCCAGGAAGGTGTGTTTAGGATTGGAGCCCAGAACTTACTCATCGCATCATAGAAAAGGGCCTAAAAGGTCATCTAGTCCAACCCTGCTGGGGCAGGAAAACGGAGGGAGTTTCTACCAGGAAACCAACTGCTGCCTGGGGAAAGCCTGGCTCTGAAAACCCCCAAACTGCAGCTGAGACTGGAATCAGTGGGGCCGCCCCACGCAGGCCGATGGTCAGCACTGCTCTTGTGTCCTGAGCAGGGAGTAAGTCCCACTGGAGGGAAAGGGGCTTCCTTCTGAGTAGGGAGGGGTGGGGCGGGACATCCCTGGGTGGGTGGGGAGTCCCGAGGGGGGCATGTGCCGGTCGCCTCCCTCCCCATAGCCAGCCCCCTTCCCCCCCCCCCAGCCTGCTGCGAAGCCGGAGGAGCGGCGGGGGCTGCGCGCAGGAGCGGCTCTCCCTCCCCGGCTGCGCTGCAAGAAAGGACTCCTTGCGCGCTGCAGGGAACGTCGACCTAAGTGGCGCGGTGGGTTCAGCCCGTCTCCGCTCCGCACTCCGGAGTCCGGGTTCAAGGGCGGACCAGGGCTCCGGCAGCTGCGGGCGCTGGAGAGGGCCGGGAGTCCCACGGCCCGCCATGGGGCGGAAGAGGGGCGCCTCCTTCCCTTCCATGGCACTCGAACGGCGGGCAGACCGTTCGGGGGGCGACAGGCTCTCACTCCCCCGATGCTGGTGATGACGGCCCCCGGGTGGGCTTCCCGGGCACTCTTTTCCGGGAGACCTCTCCTGCGCGGCCGCTCCCAACAAGGAGCCTCGCGCGGGGCTGGGCACGCCGGCCTCAGTGGCGCGGTGGGTGGGGGTCTTTCCGCTCTGCTCCGGAGGGCCGGGTTCAAGGGCGGACCCGGGCTCCGGCGGGGCGTGGGAAGGGTCCCGAGTCCCACAGCCCGCCATGGGTGGAAGAGTGGCGCCTCCTTCCCCGTCCATGGACCGGAACGGTTGCAGACCGCAGCCCGTTCTGGTGGGGCGGCAGGCCCTCACCTCCCATGCATGCAGGTGGGCAAAGGCCCCCGGGTGGGCTTCCCGGGCACTCCTTTTGGCCCCGCCGCCGGAGGGGGCAGAGGTCACGGGGGAATCCAGGGGTCACCCCCACTTCTCCTCCACAAGCAACTCCTTCTTCCCTCCCGGCAAAGAAAACAGACACAAAACTCCACACAGTTTCTTTTTAATAACATAAAGATTGTTACACTCACTGCAGTTGTTACACTGACTGTCATCGCTGCACTCACTGGAAGGAGAGCATCGGAAGAGGACTCCTGCCAAGAAGCCACTCTCTGCCCGCTGAATCCTGCTCAGACCCATCCAAGAAGTGCTCTTTCCAGGCCGGCAGCTTCTCCAGTGCCACTTGCCCTTCCTCCTTGGTCCTCCCAGTGACCTCCAGAAACTCCAGACTGGCCACCAGTTCAGTGATGCTCACTGCATTCGCTTGGCATTGCTAGGATGGAAAACGTCCCTGGTCCAAGCGGCCCAGTCCAGATTTGCTGGACCCTTTCACTCCCGGGGACGGTGAAGTGGTTCCAATCCTGAAGCTGGCATGACTAAATGGCACCTGAAGATGGCACGGTTGGGCATGGTTCAAACCCTGAAGACGGCATGGTTTTCCCAGAAACTGAATACGGTGGTGCCGCCATGCAACTGATCTTCATTACTCTTTACAGAACTCTTTTAGAAGTTGCTACTTTTGGAATATTCATTATAATGCATTTGTAGGATTTTCTAGTTAAAAAACGATACACGCAGTACTATACGTCTGGATATAGTACACCAGCCAGTTCAACCTCACTTTTACATGACATTAGTAGACCCTGGTCTTGGGCAGAATCAAGGCAATGTTAAGGCATTTAAATAATCCCATTGATTTTTTCCACCGCAGGAAGCCAAACTGGTCTGAGAGTGACCCTGTTCCTGTCCACACACTTGTGCAATGTCCAGAAGGCTACCTTAGGTTCTTTGTTGGAATCTCCTTGTTGGAAACTCCTTGTTGGCATCTCAACATCTCCCCAGTTGAGCAGGAGAAAGTGCAGCTGTATTGTGCCGGATGGGTCGCAATGATCTCCCACTCTGCCTCCCTAAGCAGCCAGGAGCCCACACAGCAGGGTTGGACTTGGTGCCCAGCCCTAAATGTGTGGCAGCCAGGATCCTCTCTCCCTCCACGCCCTAGCCGTGGGCTCTTCTTTCCAACCTTTTGTTGCAACTCCCAAATGCACTCAGAGCTGGCAAAGACGGCGCTCAGATCATTTCTGGGATTGCTTTGTGTCTCCAAAAATAAATGGGATTGCACTCCAGTTCCAAGATGATCCCTGTAATTACACCAGGATTCAAAAAGTTTTGGAAGCTGAGAAGACTTGCAGGACGATCAAACGGAGACAGCCTCACATGCCTTCGCAACCACCACCCCCTTGTGCTCTTTGTAACACAAGCTGGGATGGGATACATGGACACTGCACCATGAAGATGCTTTTAGTGCCTTTGGAAACCACTTAACCCGCTATATGGCTATGAGAACAATCCTAACCAATGTCTACTCAAAAGTAAGCCCCATTGTTTTCAATAGGTCTTACTCCCACTGTCCTTAGAATTGCAGCCTTAGGGTGAAATCCAGAGTAACTACGGGGAGTCTTTGCTCCGGAGTAAGAACAAGTTACTCTGGATTGCAATATGAATTTTCCATAGGTTTTCACTAGGAGGTGCAGTAACTACGGGTACACGTAATGTCTCTTACGTGCTCCCGTAGTTACTCTGGATTGTAGGGCAAGTCTGAAGCATGGTGGCTGCTTAACATAAGGGACGCTTGGGGCAGTGGTTCTTAAATTTTGAGGGAGCTTTACTTTGCATGGGAAAGATTAGCAGAGTGACGTGATCCCCAGGATCGTGTCCCTCTAGGGCTATGTGTGGAACTATTTTAAACCTGACCGCTGTTGCTGAGGGTTGGGGAGCCCCACAGAGCACATGCAGGCCTTTTCCATGCATACAGAGCACCTTTCCAGGCCTTGGGGGCCCTGCATGTGCACTGTGGGGCTCTCTGGACCCTGGCAGGACCTAAGTGGCACAATCTGGGGTGGGACCTTTACATGAATTGGGGGGTTGTGACTCCCCCACTTTAAGTAGCACTGGGTTAGTTTCCACTGTCTCTGTCTCCTTTCCCTTTCAGTGAGCAGGTTCCCAGCCTCAACCATTCAAGTGTGGAAGGTGTTTGACTCCAGAGGTCTTGCAAATGCAGTTAATGCTTGTAAAAGGAGGTATTTGTCATTAGTGGAAATATCTATACATTAATAAAAGCAACACAACCATAAAGAAAAAAAAATAAAAAATACAAGCACAGCTTGACAATAAACATGCCATGAAATATCATTGGCTTTATAATAATTTACTACAACATGAGAAAAAAAAATCTTTTATCCACATGGGATCCATAATGCTTCCACTTAAAATATGGCAAGCATGCAGTCATAATATGTACACCACCGAGTTGGAATTTTGCTTTTATCTGGTGCAGTGAACTTTAGGAAATTAAAAATAAAATCCCTCCCTGGTCCAATCAACCTGTTTTTCAACCCTTTCAACTCCACTCCCAACTTGTAACTCTTGAACTCAGAACTGGGAAAACAAAATTCCTTTTGAATGAAACCAGAGGCTACATCAACCTATTTATTTCTTTTTACTCTGAAGTTCTGCACTGACTGTTAAAACGTGTAATGTATCCTTGGAATTATATTTTTTATTTCAAAAGCATTTTCATTCCAAACTTGGGACAACATTTTGGCTGTGCATGAAATATAACTTAATCCTGACTGCCTGTATTACACTCATCCATTTATTTTGCATTGTTTTGCATGGGAGAAGCACCTCACATGGGAAAATTTTGCCTCCCGTCTCTCAACAAGCAGAACGCTAAATGCCGTTCACCCCCTACATCCAAGTAGTGTCTGCTCAGGATTTCCCCAACTATTGCAAAGTAGTCATAAGACTGAATTGGTCACACTGATATATCCCCCAAAGTGGATCCTTATGGACAAATATGGTGACAATATCTTAGTACGGTCTCGTAGTTCTTACATAGGCTCCTTTGGACTGCCTGCAGTCAAAAGAGGCTGCTACTCTTGTGGGGCAACAGGAGGGGGGACCTATGGCAAAAAGGCTGGTGGATCTCTTCAAACTATAGAATCCCTGCCAAGATATTGGTGAACTTGTCTTAATCTCTGCCATCTTTACAGTGCAATTTACAGCTCAAGTTCACGCTTCCCAAACATACCAGGGTCCTGGAGCGCTGCTGCGGCAGTCCCATGGCATAGCTGTCCCGGGTGAATCATGCAAGATCTCGTGTGATTCAAGCTGGCGATGTCTGGGAGTCTTCCAAGGACAAACCAGAGGAGTTTATGGTTAGAGTTAAGCTAGCGAAGGAAACTTTAACCTGCATTTTTACTCCTTTGGTGTTGTCCACACAGGGGATTCTGGATTTTCTGGTATTGAACCCAAAATCTTCTGGTCTCACCCAAACAGGCTCCCCAGTTAGTCCAAGGAAGTGATCTTCAACTATTGCCATCCATGGCACACTGCCAAGGTGCTAAGATTGTCAAGTTACACCATTGGTTTTTGGACCACTGACATGGCACACCACGCTGCTGGTGGAGGGCTTACACCTCCTTTGGCCCTACTAGTTACCCAGAACTTCAATGGTACACCTGCAGACCATTCACCTCACACCATTCAAGGCGCACAGAGCACACTGGTTGAAAACTGCTGGTCAAGGGAATTGCTTTTTAAAAGCACCTCTAGAGTCTAAAGTGATTTTAAAAGACTTAGGAAATGGGACTCACCGTTTCTTGGGGCCAATCCAGCCTAATAGTCACATAGTGGCCTTGGAAGTTTGGGTTTAAATATAATGACTTCATTGCTACCAGTTGTTCTACTTAAGCAAATTCTAAAGGCTTTTAAATTATGGGATATGATATGTGCACTGCTGGGAACTTTTTTGGGTTTAGTAAAGCAAACAGGACATGAGACAACCTATGCATCCCTTGGGGTTTTCAGGACCATCTTGCACTCCTGCCTTGCCCCACACCCTATCCCAAAGAAAGCAACACAGTGGAGTCGGTGTGGGACAAAGTGCTGTAACAATCCCATTCCACCTGCCCCCTTCCCTTCCACCAAATTGCTTAAGATTAATTCTCATAACAATAGGACATTAACCATATAACACATTTGACATTTACCTGTAATATAGTCAGCACTGACCCAGTCTTGATCAATACCCATCTTTTGTCCGGTATTTATTTTTAGTGATTTCTCAGCTCTGCTATCTAAAGTCTGTTGATGGAGATGCTGGGAAAAATCTATTAGAGCCTTTTAAATTCAAAGTGCTGGCTCACCACCGACCCTTGGCATCCATCAGTCTTGAAAGACTATAGTATGGTGCTTGACGCTGTATGCAAAGCATGAAGGCCTGGGTAGACTGATATGGAGGATAGGCAGCAAATCCCCCTCTCCACGCCACTGAAATAGTCCAATGGAACAGCAGGGCCGATACAATTGGTTCCAGCTGTGTTGCAGAGCTGGGCTAAAGACAGGAGCTCACCCTGTCTTGTAGGGTCCAGAAGCTTTAAGCTTGTAGGGTGCTTTAAGACAGTCCGGAAGCTTCAACTAGTCCAGAATGTGGCGGACTAGGGGCTTGTGGTGAATGTGGTGGTGAATAGGGAATTTGGTGTTGCTGGGGCTCATCGGTTCGACTCTGTCGGGCCGCTGCTTCAGCGTCTACACTGGCTGCCCATTCATTTCTGGGCGGAATTCAAAGTGCTGGTCCTGACCTTTAAAGCCCTTAACAGCTCAGGTCCAGGGTATCTGAGGGACCACCATCTTCTGTACAACCCAACCCAACCCAAGATCATCTGAGGGGGCCCCGCTGACTGTGCCTCCACTAAGAGACATGAGAGGTGTGTCGGCCAGAGATAGGGCCTTCTCGGTGGTGGCACCCCGGCTGTGGAACTCCCTCCCCTTAGAACTAAGGAAAGCTCCCTCAATACAGAGCTTCAGGTGGAGCCTTAAAACCTTTTATTTAAAAAAAGCTTTTTAATGGGGCAGAGATTGGGGGGCTGTTTTATTGTTTTTAGCATATATGTTTTTAGCTTGTGTGTTTTAATGGTTTTTTTTATTGAAATGTTCTATTTATGTTTTTAATTATGTTTTATTTCAGCCGCCTTGTGTTGGGCTAATGGCCGGAGAAAGGCAGGATATAAATTTTTAAAATAAATAAATAAAATAATAGGGTCGGAGCATCAAAAGTTGGTGGACTAGAGGCTGGCACAGAACCTATGAACAGCTGCGGGACATGTTATGCGCTACAGGGCTGTCTTCATGTAGAAGTAGTACAACTGACTAGTTTAATTCTCAACCAGATTTGGAGCTTCTTTTTCAAAAACGAGGCACATCAATATTAATCTTACAATTAATAAAATTGAGTCAGAGCAAAATATACCATCTGATAAAATACCTGAGTATTTCACAGAGTTGCACTCACTGCTTAATATAATTTTGGTTGCTGTATATCTGCTTTCAGTTTTTCATCAACTCATCTGCTTCTGGCCTAAAAGAGCACAATCCTAACCATGTCTACTCAAAAGTAAGCCGCATTGTGTTCAAGGCATCTTACTCCCAGGAAAGTGTCTTTAGGATTGCAGTCAAATTTGTATTTTTTTAGTCAAGGTCACAGCGTAACCCTGTCACTTGTGGGCTGTGGGTGGTGCAAGTGGTTAAGACACTGTGCCTGTAAACCAGAAGGTCAGGGTTCGTGACCTGACCACTGACCCACATCCCAAATAATATGGTGTGGTGCAAATGCCGCCCAGTTGAAGATTCTTGTACACCTATCTACTGCACCTTTGCTGCAGAAATCTGGACCCAGGTGAGGGTGTTGAGGTGCCCACAAATATCAAGGGCTTCTAGGCACACAAAAGTGTGCATTATTCCTTAGGAAACGGAGATAACTGCAGAAAAAAGAAAACACCTACTTTTAAGCACACCTTCTTTTAGAATAAGATCAGAGATTTACACCCACAGTGAAGTCCGTACACTCAGAGTTTATCTATTGGAAGGCACATATAATGAACTGCTCGTGTAACCCTTCTCGATCCCCAATAAGCATGTCTTAAGAGCTTTACTATCCTTAGTGGTGTCATACACAGCAATGGCAACATCGGTGTAAGCCCAGAATTATCCATTTTACAGATAGAGATCTATAAAATAGCCTTCAACGGGACAGAGTCAATAGCCAGCTCTCCCACACCTGAATCCGTGCTTGCTCACTATCAAACCATATTTTGTCCCAACATATCCAGATTGGGATGCAACATATCCTAGAAAAACTGTGGAGCAAGTGGTTAAGACACTGTGCCTGTTAACCAGCAGGCCAGGGTTCAAGACCCAGGTCCCCACCAGACAGGGTGAGCTCCTGTCCTTAGCCCAGTTCTGTGATGCAGCTGGAACCAATCGCATTGGCTCCACCTTTCCACTGGACTATTTCAGTGGCGTGGAGAGGGGGGATTTGCTGCTTGGGTAACAGCCTATCCTCCATATCAATCTACCCCAGGCCTTCGTGCTTCGCATGTGGCATCAAGTACGATACTAGTCTTTCCAGACTGATGGATGCCAAGCAGCTTGTCACACCGGATACCGATTGCACCATTCAGACAACCAGTTCCACACACAGAAAGCTATTGAAGGATCAGTCCATTTGCACTGACACTTATTATATCTTTTATAAATGGTTGTGAGATTTAGTCTGGAAAAATGACAGAAGGCACTCTAATTTTGAAACAAACCTGGCTACAACACAGTGTTGTGTGAAGGGGAAGCCACTGACCAGAACCTCCTGAGGCTTATCATTCAGTTAATTCTCCCCACTATAGACCTGGAACTATAGACCTGGAACTATAGACCTGTGCAAATGGATGGTGGTTTTAAGATCGAGTAGAGTTAACCATTGGTTGGTGTCTTCAGCTGTTCAGAATTCTGCAAACTCCAAAGAACAACACGCTGTTGGACCGACCTGGGCAAAGGCAGCACATCCTTATTGCAAAGTGAAAGTGTTCAGCCACACTCCTCTTTCCTTTTAACTCTTTCATCAATTGACCTGTAATATTTGGCTCAATCCTCTTAGCCGCAAACAGTTCCTTCCACCGAATTCCACCTTCTCCAGCACTGAACTCGCACAAACCCACGATCCTTCATGTTGAATCGTCTGTCGGTCCTTTTACTCAATCACTTAATTCTACCAAATGCCTTTCTTGTAGCGACGTAGCAAATCCCGGCACACGTGCACATCCCTTCCACACGGTGGAAGACACAAGCAATGTCCATATTTTACAAAGGAACGAGCTTGGTTTTTGCCATCGGGTTTTCGTGGCCTTTATCGGTATGAACAGGAAGACAACTCTTGATGACCGTCGGTGAAGGGCTATAACTTAAAACATGTAATGCATATTTTAACGAAGCTTCCAGTATCTAGTCTATACTATACCATAGGCAGCTTCCTGTAACGTCCTTTCCTGTCCATGTGAAGAGTCTGGATTATTCTAGAAGCAATGGATGTCCGCAGTCCCTCTTGAACACAAATGATTTGAGCTTTCCAGTTGGGTTTTTAAAAAATAAATCAAAATTGGCTGAACTTGTGACACCCAGAACGTTAAGGTTGCCTGTTATGATAGGAATGTTACAGTACTGCTGAAAATGGCTTGAGAAATGCTTCTGGGAGAGAGAGGGAGATCCTTTTAGACTAAAGGGCGAGGTGGGGGCCGAGAAGGGGGTGGAGCACGATTGGGAGGTGGGGCAAGAGGAGGGGGTGGAAGTGGAGGGAGTGTGGAAGGAAGGGACGGAGTGGGAGGGGTTGGGGAGCTGGGCGGAGGTGGGGTGTAGATGGGGGCAGGAGGTGGTGGGTTGTAAATGGGCGCAGGGGGTGGAGAAGGAGGGGGGTACGCATTGTTGAGAGGGTATTTTGGAGGTGCCTGAGACGTCTTCACTCTGGTGAAACTAATGCAGCGACCCTGGAGAAGAGAAAAAGAGGATAAAAACTCTTAGGGAGGGATACAAACTCATGAAACATCCAAAAAAATGCAACACCAACATTTCCTATTATAAGTAAAACAGTAGCAACACCAGAAAAATAATAAAAACTCATTAAGGGTGCAATCCTAAAGATCCATTGAACACAATGGGGCTTACATTTGAGTAGACATGGTTAGTACTGTCCTCTAAATCGGGAACTTTTTCCCCCAGAAGGTTTTTCATCTACCCATTAAATAGACTAAAAACTTTTTATCCCTCCTCCTTTTGATTCCTGGGCAGAAATAAAAGCTGAGCACAACAGGATGCCCCTCTTTCATCATGGAGTTGGTTTATTCCTTTGCAAACTACTGTGCCCAGAGAAGGAACTATAGCCCTTATAGTCTACAGTCCATATGGACTATGGACCACGGGCATCCAAACCTCAGCCCAGGGGTCAGATGTGGGAGGGTCATAGTGCGCTTCAATGCAACCCACCTTCTAGCTGGCCATTGACAAGCTTTGTAATCCTTTGGATCTGTCATTCTTATATGTAAAACTATTGAATTATTTAATAATTAAAAATAATAAAATTATTGGAGATGATGGAGCAAACCTGCCAAACACTTCCCTTATATCAGCGTTTCTCAAAGTGGGGGGCGGGACCCCTTTGGGGGTCGCCTCGAGCTTTCCTGGGGGTTGCCTAAAGACTCCTGGTGCAGGGGGCCAGGTGGGAAGACCTGGCAGAAACGCTGGAGCCGCTGCGGCTGGAAGAAGCAGCTGAGAAGCAGCTCAGAAGGAGCCTCTGAGCAGCTGTGAGACGATGTGGAGCCTTGGGGCGGGGAGGATTGCAGCCTTAGAGCCCAGTTCTATGCATGTCTACTCAGAAGTCAGTCCCATGATAGTGAATGGGACTTACTCCCAGGAAACAGTGGCTGGCTCTGCTGCCTGAGATCCCAATCCTATGGAGGCCTCCTCTCACCCAGGCACTTACCTTTCCCTCCCTCCCTCCCTCCCTTCCTTCCTTCCTTCCTTTCCAGTCACCCCCTCTTAGCTATGCCACATCTATCTATCTATCTATCTATCTATCTATCTATCTATCTATCTATCTATCTATCTATCTATCTATCATTACGTATTGTTTTTACGATTAATCGCTATGCTTTAATTATGTTCAGTTTGTAACAACGAAAATACATCCTGCATATCAGATATTTGCATTACTATTCATAACAGGAGCAAAATTACAGTGATGAAGTAGCAAGTAAAATAATTTTATGGTTGGGGGTCCCCACAACATGAGGAACTGTATTAAGGGAGATATATTAAGGGCATTAGGAAGTTTGAGAACCACTGCCTTATATAGACTATAGAAATAGATTATAGAAACTGCTTTATTTTTTATTTTATTTATTGTTTTGTATTTTGCCCTTCTCCACGAAGGGCACCCAAGGTGGCTATCAATCAATAAAACACAATTAAAAACAATATAAAAAACTAAACTTTGAACTTTTTGTTGAAAAGTGGTCAATATATACTGTTATTGTTGTTAACTAGAATGAATGACAGGAGGGTTATTTTGCCATCACTCATATAACACCTTCGTTTGGGGGGGAAACCAGCCAAGAAACAGTTGACTAGTAATTGCCTGATTCTCACACAAAACCACAAAGCGAGCCTTAAGTCGTCTATAAACATGTGCTGGGTTCCAGCCGGCAGTGTTTAGTTTCCTCTAACAAGTCCCACCTGTGCCAAAAATACTGCTCTCCCCCCCTAATTTATAGGTTCTCAAGAACTGAGGGCCAGCATGATGATGTTAGCAGACTCAGTTCTCCAGAAATGAAATCATCTCGGGGGAGAAAAGAGAGAGTGGAGTGCAAAGAAGTTCACTTTGGGGACTGATCCGAGGATAACTGGAGGGAGGCAAAGAAAGGGGACAGCAGGCTGTGGGTTGGGCTGAATTCTTCCACCTGATGGAGAACTGCATAACTCCCCTTTCCTTGCGCCACGTCTCAACGATGCCTCTTGACAAGGTTCAGCCAGGGATCCAGCAACTCTCAACAATTGGGGAAAGAACATGGCACAGGAAAGAGTCAGCCCCCCTTCCCTACTACAATCCTGATCGCAATCACTGCCTCGCTCCTATTTTTGAAACAAAAAGATGTTAAGAGTTCCTGGCTACAATCCTAAGCTCCAGTTAGGCCAGCATAAGTCCTGTGCTGGCCTGAGGGGTGTCACAAAAGTGCCATAAGGCGCTTCTGCACCACTCCTGGAATGGTTGGGTCAATGCAGAGACATGTGCGGCCTTCCCACAACATCAAGGGAACAGGGAGCAGGTGAGTTATGCCAGCCTAAACTGGTTCGGATTGGGTCCCAAGTCTCCAGTTTCTCCTGTCACTTTGAGCTTGATCCTGCACTGGGTACCTGAAGCTCCTTTCAGATACTGATGTGGTTCTCTTGCCTTGGCAGACTGCGGCTCCAATGACTTTATTTACTATTTGCTTTATTTATGGTATGTCTAAGCATTTAATAAAAATTGGGGTCAGCAGTCAGGATAACATCAACCAGAATTAAACTTCTCTGATTGTTTTTTGCCTTAAAGGCAATTAAGATGTTGTTGTTCCAATTGAAACCAAAGCAGAGTGCCAGTCACAATCCAATTTAAAAAGGTTATGAGATGTGGATCACTGAGGCACATTGAATTCTTCTCACTTCCCCCTGACCCCTAAAAAAATCCCACTATCTCCAGGGGCAGAATCTATGGCCCACACTGAGTATAACAGGTGCTGAACAGATGTCAAGGTAGGTAGAGTGCTGGTCAGAAGGCTTGGGTTGAAGCCACTGGGAGCTGCGCATGACAATAGGATAATCATACAGGCAATGCTCGCTGTCTGCAGATCTGCTTAACAGCAGGAACAAGAATATAACATATCTTGCTCCATCCAAAGCGTGTTCTCAGCCAAAGGGGGCACCCGTGGCCATTCCTTGCCATTGTAGAGCTCTCCGCACTATTCTGAAGTCTTCGATGCTGGCATTTCCATTGAGATTTATGCCGCCCCCTCCAGAGGTGGGCTCCAGCAGGTTCGCACCTACTCTATAGAACTGGTTGTTAAACTAGAGATAGGGCATATAACGTTTCAAAATAGCCGTTTAAAAGTGGCTGCCAGATGGGCATAGAACCGGTTGTTAATTTCTTTGAATCCCATCACTGCCCCTAACCCCACTGATACCATAGTGTGGTACCATTATTTGGTATCAGCTGATTCGGTATCACAAAAATTAACTGTACTGTTACACAGTCGTCCCTCACTTTGCAGAAGAACGAGAAGTACTAGAGCTGCAACACAATCTGGATTCAGGCTCCCTTCCAAGGAGGACTCACTGCAATTTGATGGTGCCTCCATCATTTGAGCATTGGATCTGAGCACTGGATAAAACAAGCAGCACATGCTTCTGTGAACATCAACAGCAATATGAGTGTTCTGCACATGTCAGATGGCAGTTCATCCCTTGGCTTCCCTTCTAGCCTTGGCCAGATCCTAATTGTTCCCTTATCTCTCTGAGCCAGACTTGGTCTTGAGGACCTGCCAGGGTAGGATTGCCATATGTCCCCCCAAAAAGAGGAACAGTGCCGATTTTGGGGGATTGTGTTCACATACTGGGAAATGGGACCAAGGGTCCTGTCCCCATTTTGTGGAAGAAAATTATGGCAACCCTATCTTCAGGGAACCTATAGCTCGGGGAACCCAGGTTCAGAAAATCATTTGCCTTCCTCTCATTCCAAGCCAAAACATTTCTCACCTGGACTTTTCTGGCTCAGCACTATCCACCAATGCTCAACACTTGTGCACCTGCAAGGGTTCTACACACATGCATCCAGTCAATACAGGGAAGTAGCATTGCCTCTTGGACCACATGGCCACTACCATCTGGTTGGATTGTTATCACAGAACTCACAAAACATTCCTTAGCATGACAAGAGAAGTCACACAAGGGCTGATCCACCTTCATGGTCTTGTCAATAAATCCAACAAGCTCCAAAGTAATAAGTTTGTGTTTCACCCAAAACAAAATTTAGACCCTTGGTGATCTTGAGTGGCAGTGTTCAGTGTGGTAACTGCTGTGCGCATGGCCATCCATGAAGGCCATGCAGCAGGATGTCCTGGTATGTGCGACTGCCTGAAGCATTCTTCTAAACAAGGAGGGCTTCACAGAATCCTAGAGTTGGAAGGGACCCAGTAGGTCATCTAGTCCAACCCCTGCCTGTAGCAGGAAATCCTCCTAGAGCAGTGGTTCTCAAACTTCCTAATGCTGTGACCCCTCAATCCTCATGTTGTGGGGACCCCCAACCATAACATTATTTACTTCATAACTGTAATTTTGCTACTGTTATGAATAGTAATGCAAATATCTGATATGCAGGGTGTATTTTCATTGTTACTAATTGAACATAATTAATGCATAGCGATTAATCATAAAAACAATACGTAATGATAGATAGATAGATAGATAGATAGATAGATAGATAGATAGATAGATAGATAGATAGATAGACAGACAGACAGACAGACAGACAGAGACAGACAGACAGACAGATAGATAGATGTGGCATAGCTAAGAGGGGGTGGCTGGGAAAGAAAGAAAGAAAGAAAGAAAGAAAGAAAGAAAGAAAGAAAGAAAGAAAGAAAGAAAGAAAGGGAGGAATGGGAAGGTAAGTACCTGGGTGAGACGAGATCTTCATAGGATTGGGATCTCAGGCAGCAGAGCCAGCCACTGTTTCCTGGGAGTAAGTCCCATTCACTATCATGGGACTGACTTCTGAGTAGACATGCATAGAACTGGGCTCTAAGGCTGCAATCCTCCCCGCCCCAAGGCTCCACATCGTCTCACAGCTGCTCAGAGGCTCCTTCTGAGCTGCTTCTCAGTGGTTTCTTCCAGCTGCAGTGGCTCCAGCGTTTCTGCCAGGTCTTCCCACCACTTCATGAGGCACTGGGTGGAATGGACTGTTTTCTGGGTGGACAGACTTGCCCAAACCTTGGATCTGACCCCTGGGCTGGCATTTGAAAGGTTCTGCTCCAGAGATATGTTAGCAGTCCAAACTGAATTTTTCTCATTGCAGAAGATGAAAAAGTCAACACCTGCCAGGAAAGAATTACTGCCACAATTTCCAACTAGTGTGTCACAAAAGGCCTGGACATGCATTACAGGAGCACAGCATTGAAAATCAGTTTAAAACACCACTGGTTCTGCCATTCAGTTCCTAGGGCATAGCGGAGAACAGTTACTGCTGGCAATTACCCTATTAAAGACGGGAACCAGAGAGGTCAGAGTAAGAAGAAAAAAGTGGAACTTCACTCAACTAGTGGGTCCAGTTTCAAAAAAGGACAGTCAGGGTGAAATTATTGCACTCTTCTGCAAGAGAGCTGGGAACTATTTAAAAGTGCTCCAAGAGGCCATAAAAAGCTGACCAAAGGGGAAAAACACTTGTAAAGCCACAAGCAGAATGTGAAAACCAATCCTGGGGCTGGGCAACATCCTGCAGTCTGATAACGGGATGGGATGCAGGAGCGCCAGACGCTCACCAGCGGGTGACCACAAACAAGCCGGCGCGATACTTAATCCTGTAATAGTTGAGTGGCTCTACTTTCCTGTCTAAGCAGAATGTGGCCCTCACATCAAAAGACAAGGAAGCATCAGAGTGCACACCACAAACTTGGTGCCGGATGACTCAAGCTGGTACATGGCTGGACAAAGATGAGTCTGATCCCCTGATGATGCCTTCCTGACCAACTCAAACTGTGGATCTGTCTCTACTGATCAATGGCCCCTTCCTCTCACCTGGGAATTTCCAGCAGATCAGTGGACGTATGAAGCAGGCGCATGAAGTAGTCTTCCCCTAAGTCAGACCACCGGCTCCTTCAGCTCTGGGTCATGACTGTACCTTGAGGGACAGCAAGTCTCCAGGATTTTAGATAGGGGAGTCTAATGGAATGTGCACTGGAACTTTGCTACCCTTCTGGAATGTGCAAGAGATATAGAATACAATCCTCACCATGTCTACTCAAAAGAAAGCCCCATTGTGTTCAGTGGGTCTTACTTCCAGGAAAGTGTCTTTAGGATTGCAGCCATAGACTGCAATGGGGCTTTCTTCTGAGTAGACATGGTGAGGATTGTGCTCTGAATCTGGGAATTTTCACATTCGAGTCTAACACATACCTTTTCAGCTGAGTTTAGTCTCCAAAAACAGGATGTGCATTCGATGGAGCATTAGATTCAAGTTAATACAGTATTTTGATTATAAATACTGTATCGGTCAGTAGTTAGCTTAACAGTATACTATATTGCAATAAAAAATGTAACATAAACCCAAATGTAATATAAATCCATAACCCCCATACTATAAGGTTACTAGTTCATGTGTTATATATATATGTATGTATATGTATATGTCCTTAGCCCAGCTCTGCGATGCCAGCTGGATCCAATCGTATCGGCTCTGCCTTTCCATTGGACTAATTCAGTGGCGTGGAGAGGGAGATTTGCTGCTTGGGTAACAGCCTATCCTCCATAACAGTCCAACCCAGGCTTTCGTGCTTTGCATGCAGCGTATGCAGCGCCGAGCACGATACCATAGTCTTTCAAGACTGACGGAGGCCTGCATGTATGTGTGTGTGTGTGTGTGTGTGTGTGTGTGTGTGTGTACACACACATACACACACACACACACACACACAAATCATGACTTATATGACATACCATATATATAATGCAGACATATATATAATGCAGACCTTTCTACAAACACAGAGGAAGATCTTATGTTAGCAAGGCTGTCAAAATTGCCCAGTTTAGGGCAAATGATATCTAATTAAATTCCTTTTAATGTTCTTTGTAAATTTTTGTACCCATTTATGTGCTTCTTACATGAATAAAAAGGTAAAAAACCACCCCCTCATCTTCCAATATTTTCTGTGTAGTTGAAATGTTGACAGTTAGAATGTTAACAGTTGCCTATCCTCAGCCTGCCTGAGAGAGAGCTGGAAACATAAAAATGAAGTTGGTTCAGAAGAAAAAATACTGAAAGGTTCCCCTCTTTCATTACTAAAGAGTTTAAATGTGACTCTACACACTGCAAATACAAATTTCAGCAGAGCTCTGGCTGAGCTTGAAACTGTGCCTTATTTTTGCCAAGGGGATATTTATAAATGGATGTATAAGATTAGCTGGAATGGTAAAAGGGCTACATCATAGCATCACTTGAGGGCCCCCCCAAAAATAATTTATAATCCAAAACCCCAGATGCATACAGTGCTATATAATGCTCTTATACTAGCAAAAAGCGTACCCGCGTTGCGGGAGTAACTTCCCCATACAACATCCCCCACGGCGCATCAACAACCCATGCGCAACCTACCCGCATGTACAACATTCCCCTGTGCACAACTTCCCCCATGCGCATCATCCCCATGCGCAACTTTCCCCATGCGCATCATCCCCCCACGCGCAACTTCTCCCCACACACAACTTCTCCCCACGCGCAAATTCCCCTATGCGCAACTTCCCCCCATGCGCAAATTCCCCCATGTGCAACTTCCCCCCATGCGCATCGCCCCCCCATGTGCAACTTTCCTACATGCGCAACTTTCCTACATGCGCAACTTCCCCATGCGCAACTTCCTTACATGTGCATCGTCCCCCCATGCGCATCGTCCCCCCATGCGCATCATCTTTCATGCGCAACTTCTCCCATGTGCAACTTCCCCCATGTGCAACTTTCCTACATGCGCATCATCCCCCAGGCGCATCATCCCCCATGCGCAACTTCCCCATGCGCATCATCCTCCCATGTGCAACTTCCCCCATGCACAACTTTCCTACATGTGCAACTTCTCCCATGCGCAACTTCCCCATACGCAACTTTTCTACATGCGCATCATCCCCCCATGCGCAACTTCCCCCATGCGCAACTTCCCCCCATGCGCATCATCCCGCCATGTGCATCATCCCCCCATGTGCATCATCCCCCCGTGCACAACTTCCCCCATGCACAACTTCCCCCCATGCGCAACTTTCCTACGTGCGCACCATCCCCCATGCGCTACTTCCCCCGTGCGCATCATCCCCCATGTGCAACTTCCCCCCATGCGCATCATCTCCCATGCGCAACTTCCCCCATGCACAACTTTCCTACATGTGCATATGCGCAACTTCCCCCCATGCGCAGCATCCTCGCCAGTGCAACCTCTTCCTCCAAACAACATTCCGCAGTTCACCAGGGTCCGAGCACCAAATTGGCTGGATGTTATTCAGTCTCCCATGTATAGGACAGAAACACGTTGCCCCCTTTTCAGCCCCTGAAGGGTTAAAGTTCTCCAGATGGTTCTTGGTGGGAGTTCAGGTGACAGAAGGAACTCCCAGAATTCCATGCTTCAGGCCCAGCAGTTGGGGCGGAATGTTGCTGAGTCAGCAATTCTCAATGCAGAGTATAGGGAGGAAAACGCGTTGCGCCCCTTTTCACCCCCTTCCGGTTGGAATTTCCGAAAACTGGTTCTTAGTGCACCCCTCGGTCACGCTTCTAGGCCAAAATTTCACACTTCTGGGCCCACCAGTTTTGGGAGGGCGGTGATGAGTCAGTCAGTCAGTCAGTGGGTGACTTTTCTCTTTTATATATATAGATTGGTAAGCTGAGCTGAAGAGCACTGCACCATCTAATTTCTAGAGAGGGGTTTTGCCCTTCTTTGCTCTGGCTCTAACCAATATTTCAGAATATCCGAATTGTTCAAATTAAGTCTCTGGCTAATAACTCCATACATTTCACATTTTATGATGAAATCAGGTTTATGAGACCTGCCATAAAACAAGGTGTGCCATGAATGGATTTTAACATACCTTTTATTGGGAGAAAAATGAGACTTTTGCAAGGGCTGGGGCCAAGGGGTTTAACCCTCTCCCCACCAATTAATTCCTCCTATTTTGTCTCCACATTGTAAGTTTGGTCTGACACCAGATGAAGTCATACCCCCTTTCTCAGTCCCTGCTTTTCCTTGTCCCACTGGGAGGGTGAGTCAGACATTTGGCAGACACTCTATCCCAGTATCCACTTGGAGGTGCAAAAAGTCCTTGCAATATTCAGGGCTGTGACAAGAGTCACCATTCCACAAAAGCTCAAAAGGCACCAATAATAGAATTATACCGTTAAACAAATAAATATCTCTGCTTTTTCTTCTTTTTTTTTTTTTTGAAAAAACAAGTTTCTAGTCTTTATATTTCCAAGCAATGTAAGGCTGCTAAAATCTTCAACGGACTGAATAAAATTTCCAGTGCTCTGCAAGGCAGAGTTTCATGCGCCTTGTGCACCTGTGCAACAGCCTGCTGTATGCAACAGTTTGAACATCAGAGAACCCCACGTGGAATTATTTTGCCTGCTAGAAATTCAAAACGACAGATGGCGTTAAATTTAACCACTCATTTATGCTACAATCCTAAAGACACTTTCCTAGGAGTAAGACCTGATATGGATTGTGGTCTTGAACTGGCATAGCTTGCTAGCATTGGAAAAGCCACATGGCTCCTGGCATGGGTACCTTGCATGCAACATGTCCCTACATGCCCCTACTCTGTATGTAGGCCTTTGTAGTATCTACTCTGTATGTATCTTGCCATTGCAATTGAGGGGGGAGAGCAGTCAGGTGGTTGCAGACAGGGACTTTTCAATGGTGGCACCTGACCTCTGGAATCCATCAGTGGCAGGTAACCTTATGAATACCCAGCCTTCAGCTTGTCAAGATGGGATTTTATCACCGCTTTCCATAATTTGTCAAGCCAGTACCAGTTGATACTCTGTTATATCAATTTAAGGCAGCAGAGGCAGGAACAGAGCTCTCCTCTGGCCAGCTTTTACAATTCTCTGCCCATCCCCTCCCCAGAAAGCCACAGAATCATATCCAAGGGTTCTGGGTATCAAAATGGCAGATAAACCATCTGCAAAACCTTTGCAGATTTTCTAATGTTCTCTGAAATTGCACCCAGTTCTACAACCAACACAACTGTATTTGTCCAACACATCCATTTCAAGGAAGAAAATTCATCCAGGAGACCTTTACTGGGTAAGACTAAGGGTGAAATCCAGAGTAACTATGGGGAGTCCTTGCTCGAGTAAGAATAAGTTACTCTGGATTGCAGTATGAATTTCCCATAGGTTTTCACTGGGTGGTGCAGTAATTACGGGTGCACGTAATGTCTCTTACGTGCTCCTGTAGTGACTCTGGATTGTAGGGAAAGTGTTTTGAAAAATCTCTTACATTCAATCAGCAAAGATTTATGCGAGGCCAAAACGTCTCTTTATTTCCTCTCCCGGCAAATGCTTCGCATGGTAGTATGAAGGTAGAATGGAATCTGTGGACTAAGGACACACTGCAAGCTGTTGAGGAGGCATTTTAGTGATATTAGTGTAGGTTACTCAGTGGTAAAGCTAGAGGGGGTCACAGCAGTGAGTCTTGGAGGGAGCCTTACCCTTTCAGAGCCGTTCCAGGTTGGGGGGGAACAAACTGGAGTCGCAAAATAGAGTGGTGCAGCTCCCTCTGAGACTCACTCCTCTGACCCCCTTTAGCTCCACCACCAGTAGGTGAGAAGCCCTACTTCAGGCAAACCTGCCTTTGGAGATGAGATGGGTAGCTGGTCCTTGGTGGTGGTGGCAGTGACTCATCCTTGGGATATACCCCCAAGGGGGCTCTCTTGAAACACCATGTTGGCACCCAAAAACATTTATTCTTTTTCAAAAACATAAGTTTCAATTCTTAGCTTTGTGTTTTTTTAATCCAAGTCTGACACTGGTTGTTTTTAATGCTGCTTTAAAATGCCGTGTTAATAAGTGGCATCGCTGTCTTTAAGCATTCTGAGATCTATCTCAGGATCTTTATCCATTCTGAGATGCTCCAAGATCCCCGGACTTCCAAGAAGAGAGGAACAAACACAATAAAAGCAAGAAAATTCCCTTCTGCCTCTTGTGTCATGCGACGGTGTGTCATCGCCATGAAGCTGACACGTTCTTTTTTCTCTTTAAAGCATGTAGGGGAAATAAAAAGATAAACATGGCTTTCTGACAGCTTTAAAATTCCCTTAAGGCCAAGTTCTGAGCTGAGACACATTTTTATAGTTGGCTCATAAATTCCTGAAAGGAAAGAAAAGCGCCTGTGTTTATAATGAAAAGTCAGGATACGATTCTAAGAAGCCACAAGTGGGCGCCATCAGGATTTAAAGTCTTCCCATTCTTGTTAATGAGTTAATTTTGGGAAGAGCGTTGTTTATACCCTTAAGAGAGCAACAAAAGGGCTGTCTTAAGGAAAGACACTTTATTCAGGCGGTTCTCCTGGACGTAATAATAATGCCGTTCGTGCGGGTAAAATAGCGAAGCTCCTGCACCTAGAATGGGAGAGGACCACAGGAATCCCACGTGACGGGCATCCTTCGCATGATTGGAAGCAGCTGGGCTCGCTGGTAGCCTCAAGACCATTCCCAGTTTCAAAACAGAAAGGGGGAAAAACACCCACAACTTCCTTTGTCCATACAGGCTCTCCAAACTTCCCTTCGTTTTATAACTGATAAGTCTAATCCAGTGTTTTGCAACCAGTGCGCCATGGCCCATTGGTGTGCCGTGAGTGGTCCACAAGTGTGAGTTTGGCAAATCTATTAATTAATTAAATAAATATCATTTATTAATAGGGTCATTAAGGGATGTGAACCTTCACTAGTAGAGCTGGTGTGCCTTGACAAATGTCCAAAGACTGACGGTGTGCCCTGACAATTTTAGGATCTGGTCAGTGTGCCGTGAGATCAAAAAGCTTGAAAATCACTGGTCTAATCAAAACAAATGACAACTTGGTGAATTTTCATTGAAAAACGGTATATAAATATGATTTATTTGACTGATTGATTAAATCCCGAGATTGCAACTGGGATTGATGAAGCCACGAGATACAAATCTGTACACCTTCCCTTCCCTTCCCTCTCCTGCCTGCTTCCAGTCTCGATTCCACACTAGGCTGCTGTAACTCAGCCATGTTCCATGTAGTAAACATGTAGTAGAGCAGGGATCTCCAAACTTTTAACTTCAGGTCTCCTGGACCTTTAACAAGTGTATAGAAGAGGGAATTTCAGCTTGTGAGCTATGAGATGAAAAGCTGCACCTGCTGAAATTCCCTCCTTTAAAGGTCCAGGAGACCTGTAGTTAAAAGTTTGGAGACCCCTGTTCATAGAGTAGAGTGGTAGAGTAAGAGGAGGTAGAGTAGAGTAAGAGGAGAGGAAATACAGCAGTGGTTTTCAAGATTTTTCTTGAACTAGCCACATCGTCCCCTACAGTCTTAGGGCAAAATCCAGAGTACCTTCGGGGAGTCCTTGCTCCGGTGTCCGAACAACTTACTCTGGATTCCAATATGATTTTCCCATAGGTTTTCATTAGGTGGTGCAGTAACTACGGGTGCATGTAAAGTCTCTAACATGCTCCTGTAGTTACTCTGGATTTGGGGGTTAGACACCTACAGTCTTAAGAGTTTATAGTCCTATAGACTGCAGTTCTGTTTATAGGGCAACAAAGGCTGCAATCCATTTTCCTGGGAGTAAGACCCACTGAACTCAATGTTGCTTACTTTTGAGTAGACATGGTTAGAATTGTGCTCAAATTATCTGATCCTCTTCCTCTGCAAGCAGAGCTGGTGGAGGAAGAGGGACAGACAAGTCTTTACTACAGTTATCTGGGCTTACTGGGCAAGCAAGTAACTTTCTTACTGGGCAAGAGACACTCTTTCAAGTGGGTGTTCCTCTTTTATTTAGCAGGGGGAGAGTAACTGGCCCTCCACACCCCAGCAATGTCTGTTCTAGTGGCTTCTGCTGGTGTTCTTTTGCATTTTAGATTGTGAGCCCTTTGGGGACAGGGACCCATTACCTATTAATTAGCTATTAATTTTTTTCATTTTCTTGTAAACCGCTTTGTGAACTTCTCAGTTGAAAAGCGGTATATAAATACTATAGATACTGTAGATAGATTATCTGCCCGAGAAACAGCTCTGTTTTGCTCTCCCACTTGGAACAACTATGAAGAGGGGATCCTTGCATGCTCCCTCCATGACTGACTGCTCCACCCCCCTCTAGCTATGCCACTGGACAATGGTGGTTCTGCCACTTTCAGGTCAGAAGGCTTAAAAGGGGAAAAGATGAAGATAAGAGAGCTGGACGCTGGTTGAAAGACACCAATTTCAATCAGTGCATCCGAACCTTGTCTCATGTCATGTCTGGGGGTGGGTGCGGTGCAGTTATATGAATCATATTTGCAGAGATGCTCCTAGCCAACTGTTTTAATGTGTCGAAGCTCCGTGGCTGCTGATAGCAGCCTTGGGTCAGGATATTCTGACTCTGTCTCACATGTATCAGCAGCACATACAAATACAACCAGATCAGAAAACAGGTTTTCAGCTACAAAACAATTCCAAGATATTGCAAATGTGGAGACAACGGCCAGCTGGCAACAAGAGATGGAAGAATTTCTCCCAATTCAGAGTAAACTTTGGCGCTCAGGAAGTACGTCTGACCTTTTCAGAGCAGGAGGAGGTTTCTCCAAACTCCAGGCATTTCCCCCCAAAACCCAACCTGGCAAAATTCTCCATTTACAACCATTGCAAGATGCAAAGCTACCTGCATCGGTGTCTACCAAGCAATGCTGTCTGAGCCAAGGTGCCCGTGTTCTCCCCAAAGAGAAGTCGTGCCAAAGTAGTAAGAGTTTATAAATAAATCTAATTGGGAGTTTTCCAGCCAGAAAACCTCCAGGCCTCCAAATGCCTCCCTCCTACCCAAGGGATTCTTGCTCTAATGTTATATTTACATCTATGGAAATTTTATGTCATGCTGGAGCAGCACAGCTTGCGCAGGCAATGTGTCATTTGGTCAAAGGGAAAGAGCATTTTTGTGGCACTTTGAAGCTCTCATAGGTTTGCCTTTTGAAGATCCCTCAGCAGGAGGTTGGGGGTCCCCCCCCCCCAGTTTTCAGAAGAGAAATTATTTTTTCAGCTTTTTTAGAAAATATGATTGATGTGAAATATTTGTGTCTAGGGAACTGGGAGACGAAGTGGCTGAATGACAGAGCTGTGGACGTCTCCACCCTCCCTTCTCCAAAAGCCTCAAGATGTGGACTTTACACCAAATTTTCCCCCAGTTTGGGATTTAAGAAGGAACTACTTTATGAATAGGATAAGATTACAAGTTTTGGACAGAACTGAAAACCACAGAATAGAATCCTGCTAACTGGGCAAGAGGCACTCTTTCAAGTGGGTGTTCCTCTTTTATTTAGCAGGGGGAGAGTAACTGGCCCTACACACCCCAGCCATGGCTTCTGCTGGTGTTATTTTTGCATTTTAGGTTGTGAGCCCTTTTGGGAATAGGACCCATTAACTATTATTTTTTCATTTTCTTTGTAAACCGCTTTGTGAACTTTTTAGTTGAAAAGCAGTATATTGGAATGGACCTAGTAGGTCATCAATTCCAACCCCTGCCTATAAGCAGGAAATTCTCCTAGAGCATCTCCGACAGGTGCTCATCAAGCCTCTGCTTGAAGATCCCTAGTGAGGGAGAGTCCACCACCTTCCTTGGCAATCTGTTCCACTGCCGAACCGCCCTCACCATCAGGAATTTTTTCTGGATATCCAACCAGAATCTCCTCTCTTGCAGTTTGTACCCATTGGTTCTGGTTCTGCTTTCAGAGGCAGCTATGAACAAATGAGCCCCTTCCTCCCTATGACAGCCCTTCAGATATCTGAAGAGGGCAATCATGTCTCCTCTCAGCCTTCTTTTCTCCATGTTGAACATCCCCAGTTCCCCCAACCTTTCCTCGTAGGGTTTCCCTTCCATCCCACTGATCATTCTTGTTGCTCTCCTCTGGACTTGCTCCAGTTTGGCTGCATCTTTCTTCAAGTGAGGTGCCCAGAACTGAACACAGGACTCAAGGTGAGGCCTGACCAATGCTGAATAAAGAGGAACTAGAACTTCTCGCGACATGGAAACTCCAGTCCTCTTAATGCAGTCTAAAATGGCATTTGCCTTCTTTGCAGACACATCACACTGATGACTCACGTTCAGCTTGTGATCCACGTGACTCCAAGATCCTACTCAACCAAACCCAAATGACTTACTGCACAGACAAGAATTAAGAAAAAGGGGAACAAAGGAAGGCAACGGTTTCCAAACTCTGTGCTGTGGCATCTGAGGGTGTAGTAAACTCCTGTAACAAACTCCTAAGGGATGCCATGGGATGTCCATTGCCAGAGTGACCAGATGTCATAACCACAAAGAGAACAAGTCCTCCTAAAATATAGGACACCCAAGAAAAAGGAGTAAAAGAAGGAAACCGTGACCTTCTTTATAAGGTAACATTAGAAACCAATGGACTAACAATAGTACTGTTAGGCTGCAATCCTAAGAGCACATTCATAGGAGTGAGCCCCATTGAATTCGATGGAACTTACTTCTGAGAAGACACAAATAGGATTGTACTGTTAGTTAATGAAGCACACCTCCTTTTGTAAAATCCAGCTTGTTCTCTGAGGTCATCTGCGGGGACCCTGTTGGTTGTGCCACCTTGGAGAGAGGTCAGGGGAATGGCGGACAGAAACAGGGCCTTCTCAGTGGTAGCACCTGCATTATGGAACTCCCTCCCATTGGAATTAAGGTCAGCTTACTCATTCTTAGGTTAAGAGTGAGTAAGCTGACCTTAATTCCAATGGGAGGGAGTGGGGCCTTTTCTAATTTGAAATAGCTCTTGAGGCCTCATAACAGCTAACTTTTAAATCATCTTTTACTTGAAATTTTATTTTATATTGTTTAATAGTATTTTAATGTTTTTAAATTATATTTTACTGTGTCTGCAATCCTAGAGACACTTTCTTGAGCATGGGTCTTACTTTTGAGTAGACATGGTTAGGATTGTGCTCCATGTATTTTTATTGATTGTTAGTGACCTTGGTTGCACTTTGGGGAGAAAGGCAGAGTAACAATCTAATAAATAACTAAGGGTGCAATCCAGAGTAACTACGGGGTGTCTTTACTATGGTGTAAGAACAATTTACTCTGGATTGCAGTATGAATTTCCCATAAGTTCTCACTAAGTGGTGCCATAACTACATCGACGTAAATATCTCTTACATGCTCCTGTAGTTACTCTGGATTGTAGGGTAAGTAACTAAGGGTAAGTAACTAAGTAACTACGGGGAGTCCTTGCTCTGACGTAAGAACAATTTATTCTGGATTGCAAAATGAATTTCCCATAGGTTTTCACTAGGTGGTGCTGTAACTACATCGACGTAAATATCTCTTACGTGCTCCTGTAGTTACTCTGGTTTGTAGGGTGACTACCACTCAGACTGACTGACTGAGTGGGTGGATGGATGGATGGATGGATAGATAGAAGGAACCGGCGCAATGGAGACTAGGAAGTAATGAGATGGCCAGTTCAGAGAACAAAAGGTCTGCCATTTGTGTTGCATTGTTTCAAAACTCCACAAAACCTGAAGAGGCAGCTACACAAAAGGAATACCTACATGTACTGCAACAGCAATGATGCTTTGATCTTACCCTCTCTGCTGTTAGAAAACTATACCTGTCTGCATGAAGAAGGTGGGGAGAGGAGGAAAAGGTGTCCTCCTTCCTTACTCCTTGCGGAAGACAAGGAATATCACAACTACTTTGGGCCTGCCTCCAATGTGATTGCATTGCCTTGCCTGAGCTTGTGTGCATTACATCACTCTTCCAGTTATGTCATAGCCGCACAGGGATCATTAAAGGCCCTGCAATGTAACAACATACAAGGAACAGGAAAAACTTCCCATATGGAAGCTCAGAGACAACAGCCAACAGCGGCCCAGGAACGCTCTTCGCTCCAGGCAGAAAATTTATTGGTGAATGGACCATTTAACCTCTGAATGCACCACAAGAGACCCCAAGTGCTCACAAAAGTTATGCAAAAACTCTGTAAATGTCTTAAGGTGCTATTTTGATACACTGTGATTTCAGCCGAGAGGGAAAAACAACTTTAAAAAAATACATATTTTAGCCAAATATGTTATTGGAAAATGCCAGTTACCTTGTCTCCTGGTTGGGGTCGCATCACAGATACGCGGTCGTAACCTTTCCGCAGAAGAACCCAAAGGGCGTCCAACTTCCCCTATAAGTGAAACCAAGACAGTTATCTTAGATGCCCACTAAACAGAGTGGCCAGTAAAATTAGCAAAACAAAATTTTGCTACTCCACTACTCCATATTAGGTTTGTCTCATCCACGCCTCCCATCTGTTTCCCATAACCCCCCAAAAGTAAAGCATGTCACATCAACACAAATATGTGCAAATTAGGCAGCAATCCTAAACCCCAGGTAGGGGGGCACAAATCCCTTGCTGGCTTGGGGATGTTGCACTTCTGCACCACTCCTGGGCAGGGTTAGGTCTGTGCACACACATGTACTGGTCTTCCCACACCACCACAGGAATGGAATGACAGGTGAGTTGTGCTAGCCTAAATTGGTTAAGACTGCACTCTAAGGGTCCGAGTGCGCATAAATAAAAAGGCAGAACATGCCCTGGTTGTTTATAACAGCGTTTCTCAAAGTGGGGGTCGGGACTCCTTTGGGGGTCGCCTAGAGCTTTCCTGGGGGTCGCCTAAAGACTCCTGGTGCAGGGAGCCAGGTCAGGCTTGCCAGACCTCCGGCTGTAGCTGCGTGCGCACTGGGGCTGACTGACAGCCTCAGGGCCCAATCCTATGCATGCCTACTCTGAAATAAATCCCATTGTGTTCAGTGTGTGCATAGAACACACATTTCATTTGTAACAATGAAAATACATCCTGCTTATCGGATATTTACATTACGATTCATAACGGTAGCAAAATTACAGTTATAAAGTAGCAACGAAAATAATTTAATGGTTGGGGGTCCCCACAACATGAGGAACTTATAAAGAGGCCACGGCGTTAGGAAGACTGAGAATCACTGGTTTATAAGGACAATAGTGGGGAGGGGGGAAGACATGTTGGATGTCTTGGGTGGGGTAGGACGATTTGGGGACTTTGCACTCTCCACAATTCTGATCACAACAGGCAGGTTGCATCCAGCGCAAGGATCAGGGGTGTTGCTGCACTACCGCAAGGAAAGGGAACCCTTCCCCCTTTTCAGGGCAAGGCCAGAGCGTGTGCTTTTTGACACAGAAAAGGTTTTCCTTGGCCCTGCAGCAAACTCCAACTTTTGGCATTCTTTGTACTAAAATATCAGTATAGCGTTTCACCCCAAAAACATTTCACAAGACAGTTTATGTAGCAAAGTTCATGAAAAGTGGTCCCATTTTGCTCACAATCTTAATAATTAAAAAAAGATGCAAAGACGACGTGAGATACAGCCAGCTGTAGCCCTTCAAGTGTTCCTTCAGGATAGTTGCAATGCTACACATGCACTGCGCATGCCTTTAAACCTTCCCCCCCAAAGCCTGGAGGCCATCAGGGTAGGCCAGAGCACATGGATAGCCACGTCAGAGACGAGAGGGCTGCATCTCATTTAGATGCTTGACGTAATTTGCATATGGTGAGCACACGTGGAGGTGCCGGCATCTGTCTGGTGAACATTTATCCTGAAAGAGGCTACAGCAGCACTTTGCAATGCTTGACTTTCTCACGACACTCTGATCTCTGTGTTCACCTCTTGTAATACTATGGTCACTTCTGGAGACAGAAATGGTCACACATGGTCCACACACCTGGAGAGCCTTCCAGATGATGTGACTCTGTTTCTTGGGCACCTGTCTGGAGCAACAAATTGCCCGTGCCACTTCCTTCATCCATTCTGCCAGTGGAGAAAGGAGGATAGACAACTGCTTTCTACAGATAGCCCTAAAAACAGAGCTGCAGAACCCCAAAATGTGCTGTGGTCACCTGCTGGCAGCACATTAATGTGTAGTAGAGCACTGGTTGAAAATCTCTGTGATTGAGACAGCCATGATGGTAAGGTAGGGTAGCCATATACTCCAGAAAACCAGGACTTTCCCAGTTTTCAGGGATTGCATGCACATACTGGCAAGTTTGATGGGGTCCTGTCCCAGTTTTGTGGAGGAGAATTATGGCAACCCTATGGTAGGCAATGGAGTGTTGCCTTGGAATTGAGGAGATGGGAATTCAGCCGTTGTGCCTGGTGGGTGATCCCAGCTACTTACTGACTCTCAGGATGCAATCCTAATCAGCGGGGCACATTTCATTAGGAGGACTTACCCAGGGATGAGTGGCTGGAGAGCAGAAGACAGGTCTCAACACCTTCAGTTATGACTTAGAGCCAAATAGAGATCTATGACGGCCTAGATCAGGGGTCTGCAAACTTTCAACTTCAGGGCTGCAGGACCTTCAACAATTGTGTGGAGGGGGAAATTTTAGCAGGTGTAAGCTTGTGATCCATGAGATAAGCTGCACCTGCTGAAATTTCCTTTGCACAACTATTTGGTCTTGCAGGCTTAAAGTTGAAAGCTTGAAGACCCCTGGCCTAGATCCAGGGGGTGGCTTAGTATAGACCCACTGGAGTTGCACTTGCCTTGCTCTGAAAAGGGGGAAAGGATCCTCTTCCCCGTGGTAGCACATCAGCACTCCTGATCCTTGCATTGGAGACAACCTGCCTGTTCCAGGGTAAGTAAGGATGGAAAGTCTATCTAGTTGACCTCATTAGGTTTTCTGAGAATAAAACAAGACCACAAATGCAGCCCTGGACGTCAGAAAGGACACAATTGGGGTCCCTAAATTCAGGTTCGGAGAAAGAGGGACCTTTCCCTCCCCCAGATTTCAAGGAGGAGAAAGCTTGGATTACTTGGCTCAATCAAGTTGGGTGAGGGGGTTGCCTCTCATGACTTCTCATGTCTGTGTTGTTTCAAGCCAATCTCCAGGGCTTAACTCATCAAGGTTTGGCTTCAGGGTGCATTTTTGGTGCCAGAGCTTTTGCAAGTATGATTACTTTTTTTAAAAAAATATGTATTTATAGACTGCTTGTCAACCAAAACATGCACAAAGCACTTTTTGCAGCACAGCGCCTGGAACTAGGTATCTGCACTTGCTTCAAAAAACTGGGGCGCTTGGATCGTGATCCCTGTGAGGTCACCTTTAGCTCTTGCCTGTATTACTGGCAGGCCATAACCTAGAATTGTCCATATGCAGAACAGGCCAGGTCAAGTAGAAGGAGAAGGTACATATTAATGCCATCGTTCCCAAAAAATTTTTAGTGCCGAGACCTACTTGTTAGAATCACAATCTAACCACCAGAAGTGATCTCATTAATCTGGAAGGGACATCATGGCCAGAAGAGACATCATCAGGCAGAAAAAGTTTTTAACACCCCATCCGTGCAACAAAATAAAATCAATTAAGTAAATGAAAAGTTTTAAAATAAGTTTAATGATTAAGGCTGCAATCCTAAAGATACTTTCCTGGGAGTAAGACCCATTGAATACAATGGGGCTGACTTTTGAGTAGATATGGTTAGGATTGTGCTCTTAGACAAGTTTTAAAATGTATTTAAAATTTAAGAATCCTCCTAACTCTCCCATCCAGTTTGTGCTCTTTTTAAAAAAAATGATCAAACATCCCAAAGGTTTCAATCCTACCCACACGTTGAAATGCTCACAACCCACCTAGCATATCCTGACCCACTGTTTTGAAAAAACACTCAAACACTTATTAACGGGTATAATAAAATATGAGATGAATGGGTTTACTCAACTCCTTTCTGTAATTCTCCCCATTTGTTTTTATGCCCATGTTAGTATAAATACAGTGGTACCTCACTTAACAAGTGTTTCACATAACAAGCAAAAATTTCCAAGAAATCTTGCTTCACATAACAAGTTCTGCTTCACTTAACAAGCAAGCGCGCTATGGGCACGCGTGCTATGCAGCCCTGACGCTCCGCATGAAGGCTATTTAAAAGGGATGCCGGCCAGCACTGTTGCCTCTAACTGCCCCCAACTTGGGGGGTAGTTGCCTGGGAGTGCCAGAGGCAGCTGCCCCTAACTGCCCCCAAGTGCCCCCACCAACCACCTTGAACCTCCAGCAGCAGCCCAGGGAAGCCTCCCAGGAAAGTGTCTTTGATTGCAGCCTCCTGACCATGTTTACCCAGAAGAAAGCCCATTGTGTTCAATGGGGCTTACTCCCAGGAAAGTGTCTTTAGGATTACAGCCTAAGTAGACTTCATAGGATCCTGTTCACTGAATGCATGTTGTGAATTCAATTCCAGTGTTTTGTCATCATGTTTACATCTAGTTAATATTTTTATATGAATATTTTGCGGTTTGTGGAACCAATCGCCTGAGTTTCCATTATTTCCTATGGAAAAATCTGCTTCACTTAAAGAGCGTTTCACTTAAAGAGCAGGCCTCTGGAATGAATTAAGCTCTTTATGTGAGGCACCACAGTATTTGCTGGAATCATATAATTTATTATTTGCTTTGTTAATTATATATATATATATATATATATATATATATATATATATATATATATATATATATATATATATATATATATATATATATATATATATATATATATATATATATATATATATATATCTAAGACTACAATCCTAAAGACAGTTTCTTGGGAGTAAGACCCACTGAACACAATAGGGCTTACTTTTGAGTAGACATGCTTAGGATTGTGCTCTAAGTCACATGAAGACTTAGGGTGCAATCCTAACCTAGCCCAGGGTGCAATCCTAACCTGATAAGCACAACTTATCAGTCTTCTCATTCCCATGGTGATGTAGGGAGGCAAGCGCATGTCCACGGACTGGCCCAACCCTGCCACAGGAGTGGTGCACAAGTGTCTTATGGCACTTTTTGACACCCCTTGGCCAGCACAGGACTTATGCTGGGGCTTAGGCTGGCCTAACTGGAGTTGCAGCCTTAGCATGTATGACAATGCAGTGGGGTTTCGGCTGGGTTATTTTCCTCCTTGTTAAAAATGTATATGAAAATTTTGAAGTGAACTTTATTATTTTCTAAAACAATTTTGTTAGACATCAAAAAATGAGGAAAATAGAATATGCTTGGAAATATATAGCCTTTGGCCAGTGACTTTCAGAAGCATGGCGCATGAAGTGGCGGGGGGGGGGGGGGGCTTCAGTTAAGGTGACCAAGGAGGGCAAAGTGCCTCTACTTTAATCACTGCACAGAAGAGGGAATGTTGGCAGGTGCTGTTTTTTAAAGCCTTCTATGATGAGCTAAACCTGCCTCAGTTTCCTCTTCTATGCAATAGTTAAAAGATACAGGCACTCTGTCCGCCATTCTATATGGTCACCCTGGGCTTCAGTGCTCCTATATATCAGAAGCGAGTACAGGCACCCCCCACTTATTGGATAAGTTAGGGACCAGAGCACTATCCAAAAGTGAAAACTATTGAAAAGTGGACCCAATCTCTTTTCATTTATAAATGTTATTTCCAATCCTTTTTTAGCTAGCAAATGACAAATGCCCCTTTTAGCTTGCAAATTCTGCCACTGCACAAAGATTTTTGAAAATGGATTCTCATTAACCCTTTTGTGAATGGGATTCAACCAGGAGCTACAACATGGGGGAGAGCAATTTTGGCCTCTAGAATAGCGGTGACAGACTGAAAGAGTGGAACGTGCATTGAATGTATGAGTTCCAGGTACAACTGGAAGGTGTTGAAAGAGTGGATCATCAGAGTGGATCATCCAGGTACAACTGGAAGGTGCTGAAAGAGTGGATCATCAGAAAATATACCACCTGAAGGCAGGGGATACATTTACTGTGTGCAAAGTAAGGTCATTACACAATTATATCTGGCGTTCAGAGTTCAGTTTTGGGTTTTTTTTACTGAGCACATTGTATTTCATGGAGTCCACAGATCCCAGAAGCGCATGGATTTAATGTTGGATGACAGGTGGTTCCCAATTCACATACTATCCCATATCACAAATCAGTTGCAGGTTGCATAAGTGCTGAGGCTGGTGGCATAGCTAGACGGAAAGTCTTGCAGAGAATCTTACCGCAGCGGTACTGGATAAAGAGTTTCCTGGGGGTCACAACTTGCCTGCAAGCCTGATGTATATCCCTGCCCTAACCTTTTTGTTGCAAACTTTCAAAGTCTTAAAAAACCCATTCCTGATTTGAACTGAGTGTTGATCCAAAATGCAGATGCTGCAGATATTTCATGAAATGTGTTTATGGAGTCCGAAAGGCAACCAAAGTGCACCACCCTTAATGAGCGAGTCATTCACACATTCTTGTTTCCTTCATCCAGGGACTTCCTAGACTGTTGTGAGGTCCTTTCTGTCCCTCGAAATGAGCCAGGCTTCCAAGGAGCTTCCTCCCTTTATGGGATGGAATTTGGCACCTTTCTGGACTTCGTAGACGTGGCCAGATGCAACTGTCACATTTGCCCGGCACTGTCTGCGAATGCAGGCAGAGGGAGCCTTTGAACATCTGTCTCCCATTCGGCACAGGAACATTTCAAGGTGTTTTCGATCATATTGTCAGAAGTTTTGGTTCCCCTGATTATTAAAAGGCAGCTTAAAAGGGCTTCGCTCAGGGTAACCGTATGTCCTGTTTTTTTCCAGGACGCATCCTCTTTTTTAGCTTTGTGTCTTGGAAAAACCTTCATTGTCCTCCTTTTCCTTGTGAGCAGGCAGCATTTAGTGTTCTTGTAATTAATAAAATAGCTAGGGATAACTCACTTGACATAACTTATTGTGGTGGTTTGGGAGGGCAGCACATGGTCTGCCCCACTTCTGGGGAGTTTAGACCAGTGCATAGGCATGTGTCGGCCTCCCCACACCACCCCAGGAAGTTATGCCAGGTGTGTTATGCCGGCCTGCATTGGTTAGAATTACATGCTAGATGTAATTTTTGTTATTTTTTGTAATTATTTTGTAATTTTTGTAATTATACGTTATAGTTTTAAATATATAAATTTATTTTATTATAATGATTTTATTGCAATATAATGTAAATCTAATTTTTAATTTAATTTGTTTTTATACTGTTTTTCTTATGCCAATAAAAGCTTTGTTCGTTCAATCATTCAAAAGTTAATATAGGCTGCAATCCTAAGGACACTTTCCTGGAAGTAAGACCCTTTGAACGCAATGGGGCTTGCTTTTGAGTAGATGTGGTTAGGACTGAGCTCATAGTGTTAAATTAACTGCATAAAAGCTACATATATGCATTTGCAGCTTGTCTTGTCCTAGATTTTTCTTGGGTGTCCCACATTTGGAGGGCCTGTGTCCTCAGTTATGACATATGGTCACCCTCATCTCACAAAAGGATTTGAGGTTCTATGTTGGCTTGGAAGTCTCATCCAGGAATAGTTCAAGGATCTCCCGCCTAACACAGTGCAGATCCATCACTCTGCCACCTCCTATGTACCCCCCACATACAGATGTCCCCCACTTTGATGGTTCTGTTCTTTCAACAACTTTCAATTACACCCAGAACTCATTCATTCAACGTATGCTCTACTCTTTCAATCTCTCTCTGCTGGTATATAGGCTAAATCTGTCTTCCCCCATATAGATTTGGATGTGACATGGTGATTCAAAGTTTTGGTGTGTGTTTGAGATAGCGCACACCAGCTCCAGGACTCTTCCATTTCCCAAAGACATTAATAAGAGTCCATTTGCAGTATGGACCTTTTTGTGCAGAAATCTTGTAAGTAACAGCAGAAATTTGCAAGATAAAAATGTAATCTGCAGTTTGCTGGCTGAAAAAAAACATTAGAAGCAACATTTGTAAACTTTAAAAAAGTGGGTTCCACTTTTCAACCGTTTCTGCTTTTCACCACTGCTCCATTTCCTAACCCATCAAATAAGTGGGGGGTTTCTTATTTCTCCCTTTGGAACATATTCCAGGCAGGGGAAGCAAAGTGGAGCTGTAGTACTACACAACTGTTGCTCGGTTGGGAAGAAGAGGTCGGGGAGGACAGTGGTGAGATATAAGGGAACCCCCCATCACCTCTTTTGTACCTTTGCACCTGCCTGCCAACTCCACCTGCTTGTTCTTGGTTATGGGGCTCAATCCTTTGCTTGCTTGTTCCCAAGGTTTTAGAAGGCAATCAGAGAGTGGATTGAATGGGATGGGTGAACATCATGCCAGGGGGGCCATCAGTCAGGTGCAGTGTCCAGGACTTCCATCCCTAACTCCCCAGTTCCAGACAGCCTGTTGCTCAAATTCAGTCCAAGGACCCTGGTCTCTGCTGTCAGATAGTGGGAATGGCAGGGCAATATTAATTGCCATCTGAATGTGAGGACTGGGACATCCTAAACAATCACCTTGAAAAGGCTCTGAAAAAAAATACTGGGAGTCCAATGTATTGTTATTATATGGCCAGGTAATGATGTGAATGGAGGCTCTTCGGGAAGCCTAATACTGGAAGCCTAAACTGGTCTAGAAGAGAGATACCTTAATGGGAGAGTACCACTTCTGTGGAGAAGAGGACCGCCGCATGTTGTTCCCGAGAGTCCTGGGCTCTGGGAATTCATACTCCTGTTCTGGCATCTTGACTCGGGCGTTCTTTGCTTTCTCCAACTTGGCACCTTCTTCGGTGGATCCCTTTTCTCCCCACCGTACCTTAAAAAAATCATACATATATTTTGTTCATCTCACTCCCAGCCTAGGTTGCGCCTCTTCTCTGATTTCCCCCAATTGAGGGTGACTGGGATGTAGCAATTCCCCAGTGATCATGCCAAAGGAACACCTCCCACTGAATCAGCTCTAGGCGAACAGGTGGTATTGCCAAGCATTTTGGCAAGAGGGCCACAATATCTCTCTGATACTGTCAGGGGCCAGAAAAATAATTTTCATTTCAAATATGAATAAATTTATATTTAAGAGTAATCTTATAAGATTACATATGAAGAGGCTCTTGCTAGAGACAAAAATTCAGTCTTTTGGGGTCTCCTGGGCTGGATGGGATGAAGTTGACATTGCTCAGGGAACTTGGTGTTGCAGCTTAAATGACACCCTTCAAGTTCAGAGCTGGGAATCCCCATTCATGAGTCCAGCTAATTCACCAGGTCTACACATTGAGCACCCCAAAAATGAGGAGCTAACGTGCAGGAAGTTCTGCAACTTAAGAATCAGGAAGGAATGAGCCTCCTCACTGAGTCTAGGCTTCACCCCATGCACAGAGACCAGGAGATCACAGAGCCATGTGAGATCAGTGTAGACACACCTGCAACTCTAGATATGAGAGGAGCACTGAATGAGCTCAACCAAGGCCACAGTGTGAGCGGGATCTTGGAGTCGCCATGGACCACAAGCTGAACATGAGTCAGCAGTGTGATGTGTCTACAAAGAAGGCAAATGCCATTTTAGGCTGCATTAAGAGGACTGGAGCTTCCAAGTCACAAGAAGTTCAAGTTCCTCTTTGTTCTGCATTGGTGAGACCTCACCTTGAGTCCTGTGTTCAGTTCTGGGCTCCTCACTTGAAGAAAGATGCAGCCAAACTGGGGCAAGTCCAGAGGAGAGCGACAAGAATGATCAGTGGGATGGAAGGGAAGCCCTATAAGGAAAGGTTGGGGGAACTTGGGATGCTCAGCCTGGAGAAGAGGAGGCTGAGAGGAGACATGATTGCCCTCTTCAGATACCTGAAGGGCTGTCATAGGGTGGAAGGGGCTCATTTGTTCATAGCTGCTTCTGAAAGCAGAACTAGAACCAATGGGGACAAACTGCAAGAGAGGAGATTCCGGTTGGATATCCGAAAAAAATTCCTGACGGTGAGGGCGGTTCGGCAGTGGAATAGAATGCCGAGGGAGGTGGTGGACTCTCCCTCACTGGGGATCTTCAAGCAGAGGCTCCACCAGCACCTGTCGGAGATACTCTAGGAGGATTTCCTGCTACAAGCAGGGGGTTGGACTAGATGACCTACTAGGTCCCTTCCAACTCTAGGATTCTAAGATTCTAGTGCACTCAGGCCTTAAGCTGGAATACGTTTTAGCTGCACTGAATCCAGGGTTGACCTACCTCCATGCGCTTAATGCCACCAACACCACGTCCACCATAATAGGAAGCATCTACCGTTGGCCACTTCTTCTTGGGAAGACCATCATCATCTTCTTCCTAATGATTAGGAAATATAATACCAAAAGAAACCACTTTAAAAGTGCAAAGGATGGAAGAAGCGAAGCGGCACCTCTTATATTTAGCAGGGAAGAGCAACAGTCCCTCATCACCCCAGCATTCTGTCTTTTCCAGTTGCTGTTGCTCTTCTGCATCTTTCTCGTAAACTGTGTGAGCTCTTTGGGGTCAGGAAATTTATTGATTGATTGATTTAGTTTATTTATCGATTGGTTTAGTTATGGAAACCACTTTGCAAACTACCTTGTTGAGTAATAAAGTTATAACGATTCAGGAGAGAACTGGACACTGTAGTGTCATCAATTTCAAATGTCCTGTGCAATTAGCAGAACATTAGCACACAATATTCTTTTGTGACTTATAAGCAAAATATTTTATACTGCCTTTGTAGAAAACCAGCCACCGAGTGGCTGCTCCAAAACCCTTGTCTGGATTTCACATTTGAAATGCTAGGGAAAGCCTTGCTGGGCTAGATCTAGATTCAGACAGTCCAGCCTCTGGTTATCCACAGGATGGGAAGGGGTCAGTTCTAAACACTCAAGGGATGCTCACGTCCTAGCAGGGCTTGAAGAATATAGGGCTATTCTACTGTACTCCACAGTTGCAACCTGAATGTACAGAGTATTGGACCCAAGAACCCCAGAGACTGCTGTGAGCTACATACAACATTGTAAGCATCCTGTACACATGTGGGTAACACGCTTGTGTCAATGATGCTGTTCCGATATCACAAGATCACACCATTTCCTCATTTATATCAGATGTTGCCAAACTGGAGAGGCTTGTTTCCCCTGTTAAGGCTGCATTCATGGATCCAGCAAAGCAGGAGGCAAAAACAACTTCTAGGGCCTGAAAAACAGAGCCTCCTTTCAAGCTTCGGAGACTTTTCTCAAGAGGTATTTCCTTGGCCTACCAGGCAGCAGGGAATGTGATCCGTTATCTCCAAGATACATAAACTTAACAGCTGGATTTTTATGCATGGGACCCATAAGTCTCCCTTTAGCCTCTGTTTGTTTCTAGTAGAGAGCACATCAGCTCTCTATTAAAGGTTAAAGGTAAAGATGTCCCCTGCTATCTATGGGTGATGCTCACCCCATTACATGGCCAGCATTGTCCAAAGACCTCTCTGTGGTCACATGGCCGGCATGACTTAATTTTTAATACAGTATATGCCAAAGGTGCACAAAATGCTATTTCCTTCCCACCAAACTGGTACCTATATATCTACTTGCATTTACATGCTTTCAGAATGCTAGATTGGCAGGAACTGGGCAAGTAATGGGAGCTCACTCAGTCATGCAGCACTTGGGTCTCGAACCCCTGGCCTGCCAATTATCAGATTCACAACTGGGCAAATAATGGGACCATGGTCATGCAGCATTGAGGTCTCGAACCCCTGGCCTGCCAACTATCAGATTCACAACTGGGCAAGTAATGGGACCATGGTCATGCAGCATTGAGGTCTCGAACCCCTGGCCTGCCAATTATCAGATTCACAACTGGGCAAGTAATGGGACCATGGTCATGCAGCATTTAGGTCTCGAACCCCTGGCCTGCCAACTATCAGATTCACAACTGGGCAAGTAATGGGACCATGGTCATGCAGCATTTAGGTCTCGAACCCCTGGCCTGCCAACTATCAGATTCACAACTGGGCAAGTAATGGGACCATGGTCATGAAGCATTTAGGTCTCGAACCCCTGGCCTGCCAACTATCAGGGTGACAACCACAGTGTCTTTAACCACTGAGCCACATCAGAGCCAGTCTGTGCAGTGCGTCAAACAATATGACGCTCCAAAATGAACCTCAAATTTTTCAGCAAGGAATTAAACCTGTATAAACTCGGCCATTCCACAATGTAGGCTGTTTTTCTTAATTGAGACTCCAAGAAAACAAATATTCCATATTCTGTGAACAAATATTCTGAAAGAAACCAAACCTAAGGACTTCTTACCACTTGCACACCCTGGTTGGGTGACTTTTTTAAAAATAAAGTTTGCACATCAGGGGTGTTGCAACTGGGATCAAAACCAGCAGCCCTTTTAAACACTGTGAGAGTAAACCCCCTGGCATGATGCTGCCACATTTCAGGCCCCCTACTTACCGCTAATGTGCATATATGTGTGTATCCCCATATTCACAGGGGATATGTTCCTGCTGCTACTGCATGTATTGAAAAACATGGATAGCAATGAACCCTGCCAAAAAATGGTTCAAAAATTCCCCGCTGTGCAAATGAAGCTGCAATCCTAACACCAGTTAGGCTGGCACAAGTCCTGTGCTGTATGGCACTTCTGAAGGGGTTAGGCTAGAGCACAGATATGCACTGGTTTCCCCACACCAGGGGAACAGAGAGTTGCGCTGGACTAAATTGGTTAGGATTGCACCCTGACGTACCTATATGTGATTGCAGCCCCCCTTGTAGGCTCCCACTAAGCCAATGATAGTCATACTGGACTATTCAAACCATGTAGGGCTGCCCATGCCTCCTGACACCTGCAGTAGTGCTCCATAAGTATGTGATAACACCCCCACCTCCCCACTCATAAGTCCAGTGCTGTCCTGGAAGTCTCACAAACATGCCGTAAGGCACTTCTGCACCACTCCTGGGGGAAGGTTAGGCCGGGGCACAGACATGCGCTTGCCTCCCTACATCACCACGGGATTGGGAAGACCGATGAGTTGTGCCGGCATAGGTTAGGACTACACCATAATCTCTCCCAAAGCTTGAGAACCATTGAGAACCATTGAGAACCATTCTAGGCAGTCCGTAAATGCTAACAAGAAAAACTAACAGGAAGTGAACTGGAGAGCGGAAAATAACATGATGCTTAGCAATTGCCTGGAGGCAGCGCAGACCCAGGAGAACTACAATCACAGACAGAGAAATCATTTGCATGATGGGGGGAGATGTCTGAACCATGAAATAATCTGACAACAAAAATAATTGACAACTAAAATAATTAATCTTCACACACCCCCTCCAGTCAGGTTCAGTGGTGGGCTTCAGGGGGTTCTCACAGGTTCTATAGAACCCTTTGCTAATGAGCGCCTGGTTCTGAGAACTGATTACTAATGGGATATAGAACCTGTTGTTAATTCAGGTTATGAGGTCATAGAAACAGCTATGTTAATTTATTTGAATCCCACCACTGGTTAGGTTGCATAGTCAGATGCTCCTAATCTCACCCCCCGAAAGTGCCGTACAAGTGCTGATCGTCATCACCTTATGGCATTTTGTGACCCCCCCCCCCAGGCCAGCACGTGACTTCTAGGATTTTTACCAGCCAAACTGGGGATTAGGATTGCAGCCTCACGAAAGCTGCAGAGTCATAACTGCAGAAGAGGTCCCAAAAATGTAGGACATCCAAGAAAAATGTAGAACACAACAAAACAAAAGCTAAAAAACCACACTCGCACATCAATTTCATGCGGTTAATTTAAACACCTAAGAATTCAGAGTAACTACAGGAGCACATAAGAGAGATTTACGTCAACGAAGTTACGGCACCACCTAGTGAAAACCCATGGGAAATTCATATTGCAATCCAGAGTAAACTGATCTGATGTCGGAGCTTACTTTGGATTGCGCCCTATGTTTGCAATCCTAAAGACACTTTCCTGGGAGTGAGATTCAATGAACACAATGGGGCTTATTTTTGAGTAGACATGGTTAGGACTGTGGTCAGAATTACTTATTATCAAATTTAAAACTTTATTGCATGAAATGTATTCCTTACAATTGATTAAAAACAAGAAGTCTATAGAGGAAATTTTATTTCTTTTCCAGAATAAGAGCCTAAAAAGGACACGAAGGCATCTGGTCACTCCTGTGCAAGCCCATGACGGCAACTTGAGCTTCTTCTCTCTTTGGAGAGTTTTCTGCAAGGTTTTTTCTGCATCAAACCCAAGATCAAACCCAGCCAAATATTTTCAGTGTTTCTGACTGTCTCTCTTTCCCCTCCTCTCCGTGCTGCATTACTGCACAGGCCGGCATTAGCACAACAGGAAATACCAGAGCTTAAGAAACTCTTTCCACAGGCCCCGAAAAACCTTGTGAGCCATTTAAGACTCGAGGACAAAGAAGCCAACAGGCCAAAACGGTAAAAGGCACCCAAAAGCAAAACGGCCACAGAAGGATCGGAGAGGAGGAAGCTTTGGGAGAGTCACCCTGTTCCACGTCAAGACGCTGGTCTCGACGTGGAACAGGGTGACTCTCCCCAAATCTTGAACCCATGAAATGTGTCTGTAGGATCGATTTGGGCAGTGTGAGCAAAGGAAAGATCTGGAGAGATGGATGGATGCAGAAGTTCTTGCAGCTCGAGGGGCAGAAATATTCCTTGCAGTGGCCAGAAGCTGACACTTCTCTTACCAGAATACCTCTCAGAACACTACCTAATGGTGAAGATGTATCATATAGTGGGCCCTTGATACCTGCTGGGGATCCATTCCAGGATCCCCTGCAGATACTAAATTTTGTGGATAATTATATCCGTGCCTGGGAGGCTTCAGACAATCTGCTGGATGTGACCAGAATTGTGTTTCAGACACATCCTGGAGATCTTCTAAGTTATGGGAAGGAGGCCACATGCAGCCTCCCTGCACCACAGAAAGCACCCAGAGTCTATCCAAAGCAATGATTTTCAGCCACTGTGTCATGCATGGCACACTGGTGTGCCATGGATGGTCTGCAGGTGTGCCACACGACTTGGGGAAGGTCATACTGTGGTGCCTCACATGACAAATTTAATTTGTTCTGGAAACATGTTTGTCACATGAAGTGTTCTTTATGTGAAAAGGCTCCACGAGCCTTTTGGGGATGCTCAAGGAGGATTTCCTGCTGCATGCAGAGGGTTGGACTAGATGACCTACTAGGTGCCTTCCAACTCTAGGATTCTATGACTCTATGAAGCAGAATTTCCCACAGGAAATAATGGCAACTCAGACCATTGTTCCAAAACCCAAAAAATATTCATATAAAAATATTAACTGGATGTTAAAATGATGACAAAACACTGTACTTAGACTGCAATCCTAAAGACACTTTCCTGGGAGTAAGCCCCATTTAACACTATGGGGCTTACTTCTGGGTAGACATGGTTAGGAGGCTGCAATCAAAGACTTTGCTGGGAGTAAGACCCATTTAACACTATGAGGCTCACTTCTGAGTAGACATGGTTAAGAGGCTGCAATCAAAGACACTTTCTTGGGAGTAAGACCCATTTAACACAATGGGCTCACTTCTGAGTAGACACGATTAGGAGGGTGCAATCAAACACACTTTCCTGGGAGGCTTACTTGGGCTGCTGCTGGAGGTTCAAGGTGGCTGGTGGGGGCACTTGGGGGCAGTAAGGAGCAGCTGTGCTGGCCAGCAGCCTTCTTAAACAGCCTCGGCGTGGAGCGTCAGGGCTGCATAGCACATGTGCCCATTAGGCACCAGAGGGGTTTGTTATGTGAAGCAGATTTGTTATTGGAAGCAGGATACCTTGGAAGTTTAGTTTGGTTATGTGTAACATACTTTATATGGGGAATTTGTTATGAGAGGTTCCACTGTATATGGGAAATGTACTAATATAGAGAAATTGGTGATTTGAGCAATCATTTGAGCCTTGGCAATGGTTAAAAAACTGATGGTGTGCCTTGACAATTTTGGATAATGATAACGTGCCCAGAGATAAAAACTATTGAATAATCACTGATCTCAAGTCTCTGGCTTGAATCAGAAGTATCTTCAACTCTTGTCCAGAAGGTCCCCTGAAGCCCGTCAGTGGCTGGGGGGGGGGGGGGGGGCTTGGCATCCATATTGAAAACAGCAAGCCTATAGACAAGGAGGGCCCACTGAGCTTCTGAAGGCGAGGGGGGAATGGTACCATTCACAGGTGGATCTTCCCACGCGGTGGATGCTAGCGAACCGGAAAGAGCTGCGGCTGCCAGAACCGCAGGGACTGGTTCGCTAGCGGCCGCCACGTCTCCTGAAGCTCGGCTTCAGGAGACGCAGTGCGCTAGCGTCCAGCTGGTGTCCAGCTAGCGTCCAGCTGGAGCTTCAGGAGACGCACTGCGCATGTGCCAAGCCTGGCGCATGCACAGTATGGCGCGGTTGGGGTCCTGTCCCAACCCGCACCCTGACCCCAGCCCTGCCCCCTGACCCCGGTCCTGCCCCCCAACTTCCAGCGAACGGGATCTTGGGGTTGGCTAGGCCCACCCTGGCGCCATTGCTATTGCAAACAGAAGCAGGGCTTCTGGCCTCCTACCCCAAGGTTTTGATTGCAGCTGAAAGTTAGAATCATAGAGTTGGAAGGGACCCAGTAGGTCATTTAGTCCAACACCCTGCCTGTAGCAAGAGTTGTTCTTTAAGAACTTAAGTTCATCCTTAATATGGTGCTCTTGGCCCGTTCCCAGAATCTGTTGACTACATCTAGACCCAATAACAGTGCATAGGTAAGAACAGGTCCAAGGGTGCCTTCCTGATCAACAAGCCTCAGCCATATTACACGTGGAGGGGAAAGCAGGCTTGACTACGTTGTGGCCCTTCACAGCTTAGCAGACATATATTCTAACCTGACAACCCTCCTGCTCTGCAAACTGCAAAATTAGATCAGCAACAGCAAAACCATCAGACTAGGGATGAATCACTCCACATTACCTGGTGAGGCACATTCAATTCAATGTCAAGGAGGCGGCTTTGACCCACCAGAAGAATCACTGCTTCCAGCAAAGTGCATTAAAGGATCAAGCTTAAACTAAACATTTATAACCTTTAATCCAAGGGGGAAATTTTGCTTTAGTTGCAATTAAAAGTATTTCTCTAAACCTTAGAGATCCAACATTGTAAATTTCTGGATGCCAAAGTGCACCACAAATCCTTTTTTGTGTCATATTGGAGGTTTGGTTTGAAGCCAAACTCTCATCCCCTCTTGACCTGAAGAGGAATCATAAGCTGGCAACAGAGGGATAATTTTGTCTCCAAGAGGCCATTCGGAAGACAATATGGAATAACCATCCAAGCTAAACTGGAACAAGTTTGGGGATCTGTTGTTTAATTGCGGTCTCCTAACTGCCAGAATCACTATACCAAACATATTTCTGCTTTAAAGATAACTCTTGTTCCTAAGTTTCTACTACTAACATCTCCTAACTTCTCTGTGGTACTAGGAGGTTGGGAGGAATCTGGATGTATGTGATTTTTGCACAGGAAATGTTACTTTCTACATACCATTATGTTGTAGTAGAAGTAGTAGCAGTTACTGTAGTAGTAGATGATGCGGATGCAAAAATAACGTTACGATTTCAGGCTTGCCCTAAGTACAGCTTTGGATACAGGGTCTGACACTAAGGCAGTTATGCCAAATGCTGTCCTTCTAACCCAGTGGTATTCAGGCATTTCAGCCCGGGACCCCTTTCAAAATTAAAAATCAGTCCAGACCCACATCTGGTGTGTGATACAAGAAGCTGGACTAGATGGGCCTTTGGCCTGATTCGGTGAAGGCTTTTCTTATGTTCTTAAGTTCCATTCTTTTCAATGAGACTTACTCCCCAAAAAGCCCAGTACCAAAATCCAAGATAGTGGATCCCACCCTCTCGCAACCCCCCTGACCCAAGGTTGAGACCCCCAATGGGGTCCCAACCCCCACTTTGAATACCACTGTTCTAACCTGATGCTGTGTCAGTCAGTGGCTTCAATAGACCATACCAGGCGACCATACTAGGCAGACCATACCAGGTGACATGCTCAGAAGAGGGGTTACACCACTAATAGCCAAAAATGAGAAATATTGGTATCATCAGGTTGGCCATTGCTTTGTGTGGGTTACATCAGGTTGGCCATTGGTTTTGTAGGTTACAGTGACACAGACAGCACAAACCTAACCATGTCTACTCAGAAGTAAGCCCCATTGCATTCAATAGGTCTTGCTCCCAGAAAGTACGAGTATGTTTAGGATTGCTATGCGAATGATGTCTCTGGTGCCAGTCTCTGCTCTGTCAGTCCTCCAGCACTCTTATGTCCAGTATGGTTTCTCTTCCACTCCCCACTTTCTTTTCCAATCCAGAAAGTGGAAGGAGAAGGAGGAGCAGAGGAAGCACATGGACAGGCAGGAATGGGCTCTTGTCAACAATCTGCTGCCTGAGGCAGCCACTTCAGTCGGCCTCGTGGTCGAGCCGGCACTGCATGGCTGATAATAACAAATCTTTTATGGGTCAATATCCATATGCAATGTTCTGTGCAGCTCCACGTTAGGGAAAGCCTGGTTTCCTAACTTTCCCAAAAAGGCTCAGAAATACGACACGCCTGGTGCCTCCGAGCTGGAAATACCTTTTCCAGCTGTGTCCTTTACCAGCAAAAGTGGCTCCAACAAAAGATTATTATTACAATTATCTGTTTTCTATCTCTGGATTTTGGCTGTTCAGAAAAGGGCGGTGGGAAAAGGGTCCATTTTTCTGTTTGCTCCACTACTATCCCCAAAGAATGTATGCATCACCCCCCAATTCAGAATGTATTCACCACGATGGTTTTGTTGAAAGAAAGAAAGAAAGAGAAAGAAAGAAAAAAAGAAAGAAAGAAAGAAAGAAAGAAAGAAAGAAAGAAAGAAAGAAAGAAAGAAAGAAAGAAAGAAAGAAAGAAAGAAAGAAAGAAAGAAAGAAACTGACAGGCCACTTCTGTTTGCTGGCCAATGAGTTGCATTCTGCGGAGGGCAAGGGGAAACATTCCTTTCCACATGTGGAGTCTATTAATGGAGACGGATGCTTCCCTCTCGCAGCTACCTGGCTGCCAGGGAATGAGAATGAGTAGCTACACCAAGGATGAAAGGCAATACGAGAGCCTAGTATCCCTTTATTTATTTATGTTTTTATGCCACAATTAAAAAAAATCTGGCTGGAAGCTTCTGCTACTCAGCATTTATGCATAATCTAAAAAGGAGATTTAGGGCATGGCAGTTTAAAGAGGGGGCTTTCTCTTGCTGTACACCAGTAAAAACTTGAGCCAGTGGCATAGCTAGAGGGAGGCAGAGCCGTCAGTCTTGAGGGAGCCTCACTGCAGCCCCTCCAGCCTGTGCAAGTAAAACTGAGCCATATGGGTGAGACTCCCTCCAAGACTGTCTGCTCCCCCCTAGCTATGCTACCGACATAAGCAACCAAATGGTTGCACTGACTCCATCAAGTGTAGCACAGGAGGCCCCAATAATCTACAGACAGCAGTCAGATTAGGGCTTCTGTGAATCAAGACCACTTAGAGCACAATCCTATTCATGTCTACTCAAAAGTAAGCCCCATTGTATTCAGTGGGTCTTTATTCCCAGGAAAGTATCATTAGGATTGCAGCCTTAATGGGGAAGAATATTATCCATGATTAAACCATGGTGAGTCATATACTATCAGTGCAATCTTAGTGACCCATATACTATCAGTGCAATCCTTAAATATGTCTACTCAGAAATAAGTCCCATTGTGTTCAATAGCACTTACTCCCAGGAAAATGTGGTTAGGATTGCAGCCTAAAACAAACACATGCACCAAACCAAATTACATGCAGATACTTGTCTTCAGTTTGACTCTGCAGGGAAGAAGAAGTGGGTAAACTACAATGGAGAAGTGCACTCTGTGTATGCTCAGAGGCATTTTCCTTTAACCACTCCAGGATTAGAACTGATTGAAAACAGATTTTTTTAATGGATTCTAGCAAAGAATCCCAGGAGGAAGCTGAGATTTATGGAGAAAGAAGTGGTCAGAATCTATGCAGCAGTTTGCAGCCTGGGAGCCTGCAACTTTCCTGGGAGTAAGTTCCACAAAACTCAATAGGGCTCACTTTTGAGTAGACATGATTAGGATTGCATAATGAGACAGTTAACAGTTCAGCTGTACTGGTTCAAAATGAGCCTTGCTTGTGGTTTTTGCAATGTCCCCCAACTGGTGATCCAATTTTAAAGCCTCACCTTCGAGGCACGGAACCTGTTTCTCATCTGTTCCTAATAAGAGCCGGAGCTCTGGGCCAGCCACACACCCTTCCCTTTAGATCCCTGACTCTGCTGGAAGGCTCCCTTCCTCTCCCCCCTTGCTCTTCTCACAACAGAAGAGTTAGCCAGGGTTACTAGGGTGCGGGGGGCCAAAATGGCACGTCAGATCCACCTAGAGCTGCCCACACTGTAAAGACACGGGATAATTCATGGATAATAATAATAATACATTTCCTGCTCCTCTGAACTTAGCCACTTGCCCTTGGTTTGCTTCTAATATAGTCACCACTGAGATTTTTTTCAGGCAGGCAAAGGAAGCAATCTGGAAAAGATTAATAAACGCTGTGAAAAGCTGCACCAGCAGCTTTGTAACGCCAACAGGACACTGCCAGACTTTTGTTGACTTGGTGACTAAAATCACAGGGGGGTGGTCATAACCTGCCTGCGCTTATAAGAAGTACTTTTCCGATACCAAAGTCAAATAGACCCCAATTAAGTGATACTTTGGGGTGGGGGGGGGAAGAAGCACTGCTAGCGATTCCACTGCAATATAAAAATTGGATTTAAGAGAGTTTTGTTAGATGCCGGTGTGTTTGTAGACTCAATTCAAAGTGTTGGTTCCAAGCCTGGAGTTTCTCAGATATGGCTTTTAATATACTTTCACCACCACGTAAGAACTTGGTCAGCAACTCATCACCAAGTACCCACTCCTGGATTAGGGGGATGAGATACTGAATTCAGGGAATGGGGGTGATCAAAGGTTTTCATGCACAGCACACTGGGGTACTAGGAAAGATCAGCAGATGTGCTGTGGGACTTTAAGGTTTAAAATGGCTGAAAATGTCTTCTGGGTTCTGCAATTTTAAGGAAATTGCTTAGGAAACTTTTAAAGAATATGTTAATGAAAGCGTCCCTCTTCCTCTAGCGGCTATGCCAGAGACAGTGCAATCCTAAACCCTGGTTACGCCAGTATAAGTCCAGGCACGAGACTTGTGTTGGCCTGGGGGATTCACAAAAGTGCCATCTAGCATTTCTGTGCCACTCCTGGGGGACGTTGGCCAGTGCACAGACATGTGCTGGCCTCCCCATGCCACATGGAACGGGGAGATGGGTGAGTTGTGCTGGCTTAAATTGGTTAGGATTGCACCACAATCTGTTACTACTGACAGTTGCACCAGAAATAGAGATGCAGGGTCTTCCGGAAATGTACAGTGAGAAGAAACACACTGAAAATTGTGGAACCAGATGATCGCAGACAGCACAATCCTAATCCCCTGTTAGGCTGGCACACGTCCCTTGCATCGGCCTGGGGGTGTCGCAAAAGTGCCGCTTGGCACTTCTGCACCACTCATGGCGGGGTTAGGTTGGCACACAGACATACGCCACTTTCCTACACCACCATGGGAACAGGGCACTGGGTGAATTGTGTTGGCCTAAATTGGTTAGGATTGTCCCCAGAAGATCTGAGGTTCAATCGCTAGTACCGCCCACTAGGAAAGACACTTATCTAAACCCCTGAAGAGCTTCTGCCCGTGTTGTAAATACTGAGCTAGACAGATCAGTGATCAGCAAAAAGTAGGCTAACATGATCCCCATGTTAGGATCCCCATGTTAGGGGATCCCCAAAGGAACTGTGATGTCCAGATAAAAAAGGCCACAACCAAGAAAATGTGTACATCTAAGTTCCATTTTCAACCTCCTTAAATCAATTGCTACATCAAGACAGTAACACTAGGGTCATTTAGACGTAGTGCTACTTTCATATTAAATGGTTTTGTTATTTAAACAAAATACCTTTTTGTTTAACACCTTTTTCTACTCATGTTTTAATCAAACGTAGCCAAGTTCAATGTCCTTTTAGTGCAAAGATTTTCAGTCTTTTACAACTCACGGCACACTGAAAAGGTACCAAAATGAGCAAGGCACATTATGCTGCTAGTAGGGGTTAATGTCCCTCAATGGCCCTATTAATAAATGATATTTATTTAATACATTTTCCAAACTCCCATAGCACACCTATGAACCACTTGTGGCACACTCATTGAAAATTGCTGTTCAAATGAAACCCTCACGACTAAAAACAGGGAGTGTGGAAGACCAGACACTGTCCAACAAGGAGAGTGCAGCGACAGAAAGATTTTTATGAGAAAAGGGTAACACTTTGTGATCATTTGCATCTTCAAATGTATAGGGTCCCTGGAAGGCAGGATCGAGGCCACTGGTTGAACTGTGGTTGTTGGACAGCTACAGCTTCTGGACAGTACAGCATCTCACAAAGGGGAGGATGGAGAAGATTGTGTTGGCTTTGTACAGAGGCTTCTCTTAACGGAGACAATAATGACCTTTTCTAACCCTACAATCCTGAGTAACTATGGGAAGATGTAAGAGGCACTTACTATGGATTGCTCTGTGCATTTCCCATAGGTTTCCCATAGGTGGCACCGTAACCAGTGGTGGGCTTCAGGGGGTTCTCACAGGTTCTATAGAACACTTTGCTAATGAGCACCTGGTTCTGAGAACCGGTTACTAACGGGACATAGAACCTGTTGTTAATTTATTTGAATCCCATCACTGACTGTAACTACGTCGGTGTAAAAGGTCCTGTAGTTACTCTGGAAGGTAGCCTAAATTAGAGCTCTGCTGCTGAATGCGACGGGACTGCCCAGAGCCTTGTGTTTCTTTGTCTTGCTGTTAAGTGGGCAAGATGTACACATTATCCAATTATGGGGCTGGCTGGTGGCTTGGCACTAGAACCAAGTAGGCAAAGACCCATGAACTCAAGTCAACTTCTACAGCAGCAATTCTCAACCAATGTGCCACAGCACATTGGTGTGCCATGGAAGGTTCTCATGTGTGCCACCGGAACATGGAGCACAGCGGCTGAAAATAGCTGAAAAAAAACTTTTTGGGGTTTTACAGCTCTATATCTAGGGAACGTTCTGTAGTGATGAACTGTAGTAACATCAGATGACATAACCAAAAAAGAAGACAGGACCCCCCTCAATATACGTAAGACATGACACCCAGTGGGGGGCTTCAAGGGGTTCTCGTAGGTTCTATGGAACCCTTTGCTAACGAGCGCCTAGTTCTGAGAACCGGTTACTAATGGGACATACAACCTGTTCTTAATTTAGGTTATCAGGACACAGAACCTGTTGTTAATTGATTTGAATCCCACCATTGATGACACCCAAGAAAAAAGTAGAACATGACAAAATAAAAGATAAAAATATTCATAAATACTACTTTTATGTGGTTAATTTAAATGCTATAATTAATTATTAAATTTAAAACTATTACATATAATTTATTACATGTAATTCAGGGGGGTCCAATCAATATTAGAGCTCCTGGACCTTCAACAATCGTATAGAAAAGGGAATTTCAACAGGTGCTTTTGATATGGAAGATGAGAAATATGCAAGATGAGAAGCTGAAATTCCTTCCTATACAATTGTCCTATACAATCCCTCCTATACAATTTTTAAAGGGCCAAGAGCCCTAAAGACACCCCTAATGTAGTTTATTGGTACTACCACCAATTGGACTATTATGTCATAAATATGTCCCTGTTCCCGATATTCATCCTAAAACACCTAGCTCAGTTTTTATACCCTATTTATTCAAATATAATGCACACCTTTTTCAGCCGAATATATTCCTCAAAAGCAGAATGCACGTTAGATTCAATGATGCATTACGTTCAAGTAAATATAGTCGTAAGAAATCTATTAAGGCGTTCAACAAACTGTGCAAAAAATATGTATGGACCAGATGGTTTTGCGAATTTTCAACATGGTTCCCAGTTCGAACTGGGGAAAAGCCATATATGTTATCTATTGGCTAGCATTCATGTCACCGCTACCATACCCTTTCCCCCAAAGATGGTGTCCAAACATTTTGGTAGGTGGGCCGCGTCAGCTCTGACACTTTGTCAAGCGCCAGAAGCAATGATTTACATTTAAATTTCAATAACTTTATATAAATTTATATACAAGAGTTAGAGACAGATCCAGAGCGCTAAAATGCTTGCTTGACTGCATGCAGGATGGAGGGGTCTTGCCATAGGCCACCTTGAGGCTCACTGCAGCCTGGATCTGGCCCTGGGACAGAGTTTGGACACTCCTGCCCCATAGCTATGTGCAAAGCATTATTTTGCCATTGTTTTATAAATGTTTGCATCATTTCAGTTTAAAATTGTGTATATTAATAAAGGTACATATTCCACTCGATCTTGTTTTATAACAAATGTTTTGGAATGCTTTTAAATATTCTATTGATTTATGTGTTTTTAATCTATGTTAGCTGCCGTGAGTCCACTTTTGCAGAGAAAGGTGGGATACAAATAAAAACAATCAATAAACGATTTCCTTACTATGCTGTGCTATATTGTGCACCCTAATCCAAGACTACAATTCTATGCACATTTTCTGGGGAATGTGTTCAATTCAACCTCATTGAACACAATGGGATTTCTTAGTGGTGGGACTGAAATAAATTAACAACAGGTTCTATGTCCTAATAACCTAAATTAACATCAGGTTCTATGTTCTATTAGTAACCAGTTCTCAGAACCAGGCGCTCATTAGCAAAGTGTTCTATAGAACCTGTGAGAAGCCCCTGAAGCCCACCACTGGTTTACTTTTGAGTAAACCTACATAGGGGTGTGCTGTCAGCCTTCTTCCCAAATCTGTCCTTAACTATCTTTTCCACTCCATGTCAAATGAGGTTCTTTTTTTTTGGGGGGGGGGGGGGAGGAACAGACATTTAAGGAAATGGCACAAGAGGAAAGGATCTTTAAAGATTCTCCTTGACCGCGACCCAAGTCCCCCCCCCCCACAACACAGAGAAGACCTTCCACATCACACAGAATCCAGGAAAAATTGCAGAAACACACCACAGTGAAGAGTAGTAAAAGGCTGAGGCTCTTACCTCACTGTCTTCCTCAGGAGGAGGAGGTGGCTCCTTGATAATCTAAGAAGAACAAAGAATAAAGACAAAATGTTAATAAAGAACCTTTCCATCCCATCTGCACTCAAAAAAAAAACTCACACAATTTTTTCTGAGAATCCAGAATGACACACTGATAGCACATCAATGCAGCCACCTGTTGTGGGTTGCAACAGTTGCAGTTCACCGGGCTGTGGTGGCACAAGTTGTTAAGGCACTGTGCCTGTTAACCAGCAGGCCAGGGTTCGAGACCCAGATCCCCACAAGACAGGATGAGCTCCTGTCCTTAGCCCAGCTCCTGCCAACCTAGCAGTTCGAAAGCATGGAAATGCAAGTAGATAAATAGGTACCACCTTGGTGGGGAAGCTAACAGCATTCTGTGCACCTCGGCGTATAGTCATGCCGGCCTCATGACCATGGAAGTGTCTTTGGACAATACTGGCTCTGCAGGCCTCTGTCAGTCTTGAAAGACTATGGTATCATGCTCAGCGCTGCATACGCTGCATGCGAAGCACGAAAGCCTGGGTTGGATTGTTATGGAGGATATGCTGTTACCCAAGCAGCAAATCCCCCCTTCTCCACACCACTGAATTAGCCACTTGCGCCACCCACAGCCTATACTGGCTCTAAAGGCCTGGGAATGAGCGCCGCACCCTATAGTTGGAAACGACTGGCAGTTAACCTGTGGGGGGACTGTGATGAACTTCTCCCCTCAGCACCAGGGAGAAGTCCATAAGTTTTAGGGAAACTCAGTGACCCCAACCTGGGTTACTGTCACTTTTCCCCCTCAGGGTTCTCTGGAAGTGTGTAAAGAAAAGCCAAAGAAAAATAAAATATAAAAGAAAAGGTTGAATTAAAGCACAGATTGTAACATGAACATCCAGGGGACTGCCCAATAGGAAATAAATGCCAACAGAAATAACTGCCAACTCCAGCAACAACCCTGGACAACCCTGGGCTCCTCCAGGCCCTGCCCAACATTCCAACAGAACTTTCCCCCAAGCCGTACACCCTGGGTTCCCCACGTGATTTCCTTGGTCCTTCACAGGGACCTAGTCCACAAGAGGGTAAAAGGAGGTGGTGGACCCGCCACTACCTCCCTCTAATAAGCCGTCCTTATTTCCTTTGCACTCACTTGAGTGAGAAGCAGATAATTCCCCTCCTTAGTTGCTCCTTCTGTGAAACCTGGAAATGCAACACAGGTGTAGCCTAATTGTATGCAATTTATTTATATACAGTTTTGTCTTAAAGCAACTCTTTAAATTGAAAGATAAGCTTCCCATAAGAGAAGTTAATGGCTTAAAGGTAGCCTGCTCACTGAATACAGGAACAGAGTGAATCTATATTAAAATGTCCAAGAAGAGGATGAAGAGCAATATAAATCTTAGGTCAACAGCAGAAACCTGGTTGATGCATTTTTTATTTCCCATGACTTTACTCCAGATACTAAACCCAAAGTAATTTAGTAATGACATGTCACATGCATGCACAAATGCATTTGCACATGCATGGTGGTGGTGGTGGGGAGATCTTCTTGCATTTGTGAGAACAGAAAATAATTTTAAATTGGGGTTGAGGGCTTTTCTAGTAGTGACTTTGTAATGGAAGCAAGGAGTGGGCGTGAGGCTGTTATTATTCCATGAAACCGTTTGCATCGAGGACTTCACAAGCCCTGGCAAGCACTTCAGTGCTTCACTCCAAGAGCAACAGAGAGGCTATCCAGCAAGAGAGCAAGAGCAGAGGCATGCCAAGCATCCCTTCAAAACCCCAATGCCTTGGACAGAAACTGAGTGCAATTCTCCGACTACATCCCTACCCTAAGAGTAAATGGAAGACGGTGCACAGATTTGGAGGAAAGTTTCAAAAACAGAATATAATCTATACACATATACCAATCTGTTGTGAAATGGTAGTGTTATTTGTCCTCTATACAGTCTATATTTTAAAATGGTTTTAGCTGGGCATTCAAGCCGTCCAAAGAAGGATGAATTTTGAAAGCTGTATAAGGCTACAATCCAGAGTAACTATGGGATCTTTTACACCGACGTAGTTACGGTGCCACTTATGGGAAGCCTATGGGAAATGGACAGAGCAATCCAGAGTGTCTCTTACGTCTTCCTGTAGTTACTCTAGATTGTAGAGTAAAACTGTTATATGACTGTGGTGGCTCAGTGGTTAGAACCCTGGGTCAGAGCACTGCTTGACCGGAATTCCCATCAGCAGTTCAAGACCAGAGTACTGCAAGACGGGGTGAGCTCCCATCTTTAGCCCAGCTCCTGCCAATCTGCAGTTTGAAAGAATGTAAATGCAAGTAGATAAATAGGCACCACTTCAGTGGTAAGCTGTATTCCATGCGCCATGCCGGTCATATGGCCATGGAGACGTCTTTGGACAACGCTGGCTCTTTGGGCACAAAAACGGAGAAGAGCACCACACCCTATTACCAGTCACAGCCAGCAGGGAAACCTACAAGGGTTTACTTTACTTTATAAAACTGTGCAAAAAGATTTTTTTTCTCTCTGAAGTTTTATTATCTTACATAATTTATTCAGGTTTTCCTAGAACAGGGACAGGCTAGGAGCTGCAAAGGGCACTTTTGAAGCCCTGCCCCAACCATTGGAAACTAGGCATGTATGTCATGGGAGTTCCACAATTTTTTGAAAAGTACACATGTGTGCTATGTACTGACATGTACAGGAGTACTATGTACTCCTCATGTACTGACATGAGGAGGAGAGGTCAAACCCTTTTCCCTACAACTGAGCACCCCTATCCAATTACCTCCTTTGCTTTCAGGGGCAATTTCCCTAAAAGCTGGAATTAGGTTTTAATTAAGGGAATTCCCCTAAAACCTAAATCCACCACCACCCTGCCTCATGCAGTTTTAAAGGAAACAAAAACACTGATAGATCTGATCTTTGCTATCATACATAAACTGATCCGTAGGGCTTCCACCAGTGACATGACCTGGAATTGTGTCCCAGGACTTGTATGACCCCTATAGATAATATCGATATTATCGATATAGATAATATAGATAATAACACTGGTCTAACCCTCACAGAAGTTAGAGTCACAGCACTTGGGACACCTCCCAGGCCAGCAAGGGATTTTGTGCTGGCCTAGCCAGGGGTTAGGATTGCAGCCTGACTTAGCAAGGCAAGGTACTGAGAGCCCAATCCTGAGCTCTTACTGATGGCTCTTATAATATAATAATAATAAAACTTTATTACAGTCTACAGACCAGCCACCACTGATGGCTCTTACCGAACATTGGAGACATGTCATAAAGCATGTTCAGAGGACACAAACTGTGGAATGGTGATGCTCCAGTGCTTGACAGCAGCCCAGACCACCAGGGTGGCAGAGGGACGAAGCAGGGAGGAAGAGTTCTGGGATGAAAGTAAGTGGGGGGGGGGAGGGAGGTTGTTGAAGAGGAGATCATGCAGGATGAGAGTGGGGTGGAAGATCCAGAGGCTCATGGCCCAACACGGAAGCTCTTGATTACTGTAGGGTAACCTAAGCTTTAGGATTGCCACAGAATCAAGCAGCCCTATTGTAGGGCTACATCCAGTGGTGGGATTCATATAAATTAACAACAGGTTCTATGTCCTAATAACCTAAATTAACAACAGGTTTTATGCCCCATTAGTAACTGCTTCTCAGAACCAGGCGCTCATTAGCAAAGGGTTCTATAGAACCTGTGAGAACACCCTGAAGCCCACCACTGGCTACGTCCCTTCACGAGAGAGCCAGAACTGGCTTCTTGGCTGTACACAAGAATACCACAGCAGCAATCCTAGTGCTCCACACTGTTTAGGATTGGGCTGCGAATCAGCAGAGGGAAGAGCATCTTATGATGGGCCTGCAAAGCAGAAGTGTCCAGATCTTGGGCCATGACAGACAGAAACACACACATACGCATACACATTGTTTATTGTGTCTAACATGAAACATATAAATTCCTGTTCAGATTCAAGATTAAACCAAGATTAAAACCAGGCATTTTCCATTTCTTCTTCTGTCCATTTGTTTCCAATACTCCGACGACAGTCTGAATGGCAAACTACGCTCTATAAAGAATGCATGCATGCAAGCCCAGCATATTTGATCGGCACCGCTCCAACAGTCAAGCAGGGCCAGACTCCGAAGGTGTTCCCCCAAACTGCCTGGCCCAGTGAGCTTCAGAATGCAGAGAACGTCTCCAAATCAAATTCAACTGGCTGAAGACCCCAAGGAATACTAAGCCCACCCTGGACAGGGTGGGATCTTCACTTCTGGAATGCAGTCCGTTTCTATAGCTCATTTCAATGGAGTTCACACAGGAAAAACCTCTTGGAAATTTGTGGGGTTGCTGGTTTTCTACAGTTGATGTCATCCTAATTCCACAGTGAGCTTGGATGATTTCTCATGACTTTTTTGTTTTATTTTCCTTTGCTTTTGAAACTTCTTTTTCAAAACTTTTGGAAAGTGTCTTAATACCACTAGGGAATGATGCCTGCATCTCCCTCATTGGAAGGGGTGGCAGCAGTCACATAATTACTTCCCCTCTCCTGATGGGAAAATGTATAAGTTGTATTTGAATTGTTCCTCTGGGGTTGCAGCTGAGACTGTATTTCCCCTCCAACTTCATCCTCAGTATTAATCAAGAGCACTTTGCTCATTTTTTAAACACTTCCCTTCATTTTCTGCAAATCTTCAAGACCCTTTGGGCAAATTAAAGTCCAGAACAAGAACCAAATATCTCCAGGAGATTATTTTCTCCTGCTCTTCATTCCACAAGATGAGCTGTGAGATGTTTGCCTTCTCTACAATTTCTTTCCACCTGATCGAGAAAGCTTAACTTACACTCCTCGGCTTAACTGGAAACCACTATGTCTTTGTCCCCCAGACGGTCATGGAAAGAGAGTGGATTACACCAACTCAATAGACCAGCAGTGCCAAATAAAGATATTAATGGACAAGGTTACCTCTTGACCCTAGACCATGGGGACTTTCTCTAGTCTGGGGAATAACCGTGGGGATGCGGCTGCCCTTGAAATCTATTCTGAAACCCTCCATTTCTTCAGATGTTTCCCTTTGTGGTGCAACCATCATCTGGCTGCACACCTCTTGCATTTCACAAGAAGTTGCAAATCATGCCTCAGGCAGACCATATGGCCAGAAATTTCTGGATTTGTCCTCTTTTTTTAGCCTCCTGTCCAGGTGTCCTCCAAAAGGGCTTCAGTGTCCTCCACTTTGGCTTCATTTTGGAACTTTGCAATGGTGTGCATGACCCCATCATGTCATATGTTGTTGGATTTGTATTGAAGAGCAGAATCCAATGCAAAAATCGGTTTTGAAATATCTCCTTCTTATCAAACGTTATGGCCAAAAAAACTAAAAATAAAAAATATGCATTGAACTCTATGGGAAATTGAAAGTGCCCAATATCGTGGCTTTACTCATGAGTAGGCAAATGTGCCATTGTCTGCCGGAAAGGTAAGGTAGAGAGGAATCCAAGAATATGTCCTCCTTTTGAGATTTGGGCATCTGGTCACCTGGCCTCAGGGTGGTTTTCGCCATATTCCTTCATCTCTAGCCAGCTGCTTCTGGTCACCCATCCAAGGCGTGACCAGAGCTGACCCTGCTTAGCTGTATAAGCAAGGCAACAGCTCCACTTCTAGGCCACACCTCCATGTTATAATGTCTTGTTTCTCCAGAGATGATTCCTTTCTTTTTTTTTTTTGTTTTTGCTCCTTACGTCTCATCTGGAACCTCCTCCTACAGCTGTCTCATTGCTTCTCAAAACCATCATTTCCTGTGAAGCCCCCTTAGGTCTCATACCACTATAACTAAACCCAAAATAAAATAACTATGAAATCACCGCATGTATTCTTTTGGGGCCGATTTAGTTTTAAAATGCATATTTCCCTTCCTAAAAAGAATAAACATTAAATGTTTAAGCTTACGATAAATAAGTCAAAGCACAATAATTTTAAAAATTCAGAGGAAAAAGAATTTTAAAATGAAAACCATAATGGTACATTGGGTCATGGTAGCCCAAAGACGGCTTGTTAAGAGGAAAAGTCTTTCGCTGATGCTGAAAGTCTAGGAGTGTCCCAGCTGCATATTGCTGGTGGGGATAGTTCCATGTAGTGGGGGCTGAGAAAGGTAAAGGGTCCCCTGGCAGCATGGCTGCCATATGTCCCGAAAAACAGGGACAATCCTGATTTTGGGGGATTGTGTTCGCATACTGGGAAATGGGACAGACAGTCCTGTTTCAATTTTGTGGAAGAGAATTCTGGCAACCCTACCTGGTGGCTACCACACAGCCACTCAATCCATGCCATCTGATGTTCCTGGCATGCTGCTATTGAACTCAGAAGTGTGATGCTTCCAGTTTCACTTAGAAACAGGTTTTAAGGGACTTTTGAGGTCAAGACTGACACCCTGATTTAGGCCAGAAGGACCACAGAATACCAGCAAATGCACAGCTTTCTACACTTATTGCAGTTCTATGAGTTTCTCACATGGAATAATTTGAAAACGAGGATGTGTGGTCCATCTTCATAAACCACCTTGAGTCCATGAGAAAGGCAGTACATAATAAGAAATTAATTAAATAAAATGGTTAAGGGCCTGGACAAAGATCACAGACGGAGAGGCACTGCAGCATCCACTAACTTCTCACCCAGGTATTTGTCTGCTTGCTACCATTCCCTGGTGCCCCATTCAGAGTCCTGCTCCCTTGTATATGTTATATACCATATCCCGCCACACTTGGACCCTCCAGCGTAAATTCGCTGTCTCTTCAGCTCTCCTGTCCCAAAACGCAATTGCTAGGTTCTTCTTTAATAAAGGTAACCGGTATGTTCCTGCTGCTATTCAGGCACTCCAACTCAAAACCATTCCTCAATTGTTGTATGGAGTACCTATCTAGCTTGAAGCTGTCAATGCCGATCTAGACAAGCCTATTGCCAAATTTCTCAGGAGGATCCTTGGGGTTCCACATCTAATTTGGCTGTCTACAATCGTACTTGAACTGGGGATACATCTTCCTTCTACTTCTGCCTGGGCCTCCACAGTCAAGTTTTGGCTAAAGCTTCACCTTAAGTCTTACCCAAGCTCCATCCTACAAGACCTCATTAAGGACTCATATTTATCAAATTGGTTTAAACTCGTGGATGCCCTTGGTCTCTCTCCGGAAATCCTAGCTGATATGGACTTCTCAAAAGCTTATCACACCATTAAGCTCAAATTATGGGAGCAGGAAAATGAAACTTTATTTGCCAATCTTAACCCAACTTGTTCCCCTTCCTTCTTTGGTTTACTTCCTTCACTTGGCTGACCGGTGAACTATTTTCTTCATCTGACTGATCCTAACAAAAGGAGGGCATTTTTGCTGGCTAGGCTATATCCCACCAAATATCTACCTACCTACCTACCTATATCTGGCCCCAACCACTGAGCCTGTTCAGGATATCTTCAGAAGCAGACCTGTTAAGTGAAGATGGACAACATGTGGGCATACCTTGGACGCCCAATGGAACTTAGTGCAAAATCCAGGGTAACTACGGGGAGTCCTTGCTCCGGTGTAAGAACAACTTACTCTGGATTGCAATATGAATTTCCCATAGGTTTTCACTAGGTGGTGCATTAACTACGGGTGCACGTAACGTCTCTTACGTGCTCCTGTAGTTACTCTGGATTTGGGGGTTAGACTGTAGTAATAAGTGACATTTCTGCTTCTTTAAAAACTACCCGTATGCATTTTGTATATACTGTAGCCACTGACTTCAGTGCAACTAATTTTAGCATCAACAGACACCTCTTTATTCTTCCCTTAAATCGAATCTGCCCTGTATCCGAATGGAAAAGTCAGAGACTTCTGGTCTGAGCAATTCTCCTCCATCCTGTTCACAGAGCGGTGACGCAGACGGGCTGCTGGAGTGAAGACAAGACTCTGGCAAGAGTGGGAGAGACTTACCACAGTGCAGCAGAGCGGCCAGAACCACCATAGGAGGGCCAGCATCAGCAGGAGGAAAAGTATCAGCAGAGCTATAGCCAGGATTGTCCCATCAGACTGCAAAGGGAAAAGCAGAAATGCACGTGATCACTGTGGTCAGAGCATTGCTTTCAGACAGAAACCCACCCACTCTTCAGCCAACAAGCTTCATCACAGGTTGCTGGGAACAAGCTGCGTGGAGGGTATATGGTACACTGCTCTGAGATTTAGGGAAAAGGGCAGAATTAAAAAAAAAACTCATCATCCAGTATAAACATCCATGGTGCATAACAAAAGGTACATCTCTGCCCCAAGAGGCTTCCAATATGATGGTGAGATGGGAAAGACATAGGAGACAACACAGAAAGAAGCAGCTGGAAGGGAAACTTGGAAAATATGCAGTTATTTCTGTAATAGAATGTGGGTTGTGTGTGGTTGTGCTAGATGTTGACAACCATCAAGACAGCTGCAGTGTCACCTCTGTAGCAGCCTCTGGCTGTTTTGGGCCACATAGGGAAGGGGTTGGAATCCACCTATCTGCAGGGTCCCAGCCTCGCCACTCACTCCCCACCCACCCAAATTTTTCACTTGGAAAAATCTATGGCCTATCTGGAGTTTGCCAGATTCTCACAAGTGGTAGGCTGCAATCCTAACCCACAATTAGGCTGGCACAAGTCCAGAGCTGGCCTGGGGGTGTCACAAAAGTGTTAAAAGGCACTTCTGTCCCAATTTTGGGGGGGGGGTCAGGCCAATGAACAGAAATGTGGCCTCCTCACACCACCACGGGAGGAGTGGTGGTTAGGTGTTAAATCGGTTAGGTGGCTGGAGTTAAATTGGTTAGGTGGTTAAATTGGTTAGGACCGCACTCTTAGGCTACAATTCAGATAACGACAGGACCTTTTACACCAACATAGTTATGGTGCCACCTTTGGGAAAACTATGGGAAATGTATAGAGCAATCCAGAGTAAGTGCCTCTTACGTCTTCCCGTAGTTACTCTGGATTGTAGGGATAGTGAGATATTTATGGTTGGGGTACACAGGAGAGGGCCTCCTCAACGGCTGCCACCCAGACCATGGAGTTTCCCTATACTGGAAGGTGTATCTGGCCTCTTCCTTTTTATCTTCAGAAAGAAGTTTTGTTTTTTTGTTTTTTATTTAAGTAAAAATAATGAAGTTTGTCCTATTCAGACAGGTCGTCAGGTTAGTCCCCATAACTGGGTTATTGGCACTGGATCGCTCTCTGTTGCTGATTTTTGCCATTGCTTCATCTTTGATCTGGGTCAATATTGTTTCTATAATTTTTATTTTCCAACATTGCTGTGTGCCGTTTTGGATAGCTTTTATTTTGGCTGAAAGGCGGCCCAGAAATTTTACAAGCAATAAAATATGAGCCCCCTGAAAGTGTTCTAGAAATGCAAAACTATGGTTGTTATTTCAGAGTTGCTTTTGATGTCCTTCGCTGACTTCACGGAGGGGGAGCAGGAAGCTGCGGCTTCAAAGACCTGGAGATAAAACTGAATCCCTGCAAGCAGATGAACTGCGCAGGGCTCAAGATACGCCGACCCAAACTGTGCCAATCATAACCAGGTAGCGACTGATAGGCATAACCAATACAAAGCAATGCAAGGAATCAGACGCTCGTTCCATCCACCAAAGCTTAAATCCATCCTTTCATTGATCAGAATGAGTAGTTCAGGGCCTTGGATCCCCGGCAGTGGTGATGAAGAAGGTGGCTGGGGGTGTCCTCAGTTTAATATAATATTTATCATTAAAAAACCACCCCCTCTTTCCAGCATCTCAACTGGCCTTTTTGCCACCCCTCTCCTCAATACCTTAATTATCCCTCTATCCCCTTGTCAGCCTGGCCTGTTATCTGTCTCGGAGGAAGTTAGAAATTATAGTTGAAATGGGAATGGAATGTTGACAGTTGCCTCTCCTGCTTGATTGACATCAATCAAGCTGCTTGATTGACATTCAATGTTGGCCAGAATATGTGGACACCCTAACACACATGTTAAGGCTTTTATAAAGGAAAAAACAGACAGATCATATATCAGTTTCTTATACCTACATACACTCAATCCAAAGTTTTATTGTAAAAGAAAGTAACTTGGATTGAATGTTTTGTAAGACAAGCAAACATATCTATATAAAACTGAAAAATCACTGACTGACTGACTGACTCACTCACAATGCCCAGCCAAAACCACCAGTCCTAGAAGCATGAAATTTGGGGTGTTCCTTCTGTGATGGAGGCACCCATTAGGAACCAGTTTTAGGAAATTCCAACCAGAAGGGGGTGAAAAGGGTTGCAACATGTTTTTGTCCCTATATTTAACATTGAAGAATGGCTGAACACCCTGTCCCAACACTTGGACCTAAAAGCATGAGATTTGGGGAGGGTATTGGGGTTGTATAGACATCATTAGGATTGTGCTCTAAATACAGGTTAGTTTTATTTTTCTTTATATTTTGTATTTCCTTTATTATCTTGTATTATATTACAGTATTGTAATCTTTTTTATATGAATAATTTTGGGTTGTTGAACAAATCATCTGAGTTTCAATTATTTTTATGGGAAAATTTGCTTTGATAAACAAGTATTTTGGATTACAAGCATGCTTTCAGAATGCATTATGCTTGTCAACCAAGGTACCACTGTATATCATTTTTATCTATACAGGTCCAACCTTGTCATACACGGATTCTAATACACAGATTTGGCCATTTTAATACACAAATGGCCACTGCAAATCACAGTTTTAAAAACTGCTTTTCTACTGTTGTAGAGAGGCAGTCTTGCAAACAATCATTCCATTTCATGACTATTCCTGAAATAATTTCGCCACAGGCGGCACCAGACAACCTTAGGATGCCACTGGTCCCCACAATACAAACTGTGCTGATCATCACACCTCCCCTAAAACTGTCCCACTCACCCTATCCTCAAGTCAGAAAACTGCTCTCAAAACAAATTATTTTGCCTCGTTTCCAAAGTTAAATCTCCAGTATTGGCTCTTTGTTTCCAGAGACCAGCTAATATTTTTGAGCCATTCCTTGCTGGTGTCATCAGGCTTTTGGGATCAGCAAAGTTAGGCTTGGCTACATTTCAGCCAAGAAGCTTTTTTGGGTTTAAAGAGCCAGACTCTTAAAAAAACAAGATAGCACAAAGGGGGAATAAAATGCTGCAAATGACCACATATGGAGGCCACTCCTGACACAAGACAGCGCTGGAGAGCTCTGCGGATCATGGCGTGCAGTCCCCGTAGAGGTTTCAATGCCAGTTAAGACTCACAAAGCTGTCACACCCTGGCCCATTGAGCGCAATTCTGTCTGCACAAACCAGTAGCAGTTCTCCAGGGGTTTTGAAACCCTACCTAGAAATGTTGGAGACTGAACCTGGGATCTCTACATACAAAACATGTTCTATCAATGAGTTAGAGTCCCTCCCAGTCCAGAAATCATGCGTGCTGATCAGTCAAACACTGGACAACTGGATATGTTCAGATGGATAGCAGTTGAACATGGAAGACACAGAGCAGTAGTGTAGCTAGAGGGGGGTAGAACTGTCCGTTTTGGAGGGAGCATGCAAGCACACAGATCCGTGCTGCTCCCCACCGCCTGGAATGGCTCCGAAGCCTCTTGCATGCTTCCTCCAAGGCTGATGGCTTTGCCCCCTCTAGCTATGCCACTACCACAGAAACCGCTCAGTCTATCAAGACCAGAGTTCTGCCCCCTACAGAGCAACAAGCAGGGCATTGTTCTGCCCTCTAACGCCAACAAGCAGGGCATCATCATCACCTCCATATGCTGAGAATGGGTTGTATGAAGACATCCTTTATGGGGAGAACAATCTTTATCCACTTTCTTCATCCTGCATAATTTTACAAAACTTTCTCATGTCCCCCAGGGCCTTCCTCCCCCCCCCCCATGATGCACCCAGCCTCTGCTCCTCCTGGGTTCTAGCTTAACACTCCCCATTTCCTTTTGCCCCCTTTGTTTCCAATCCAGAGATCTAAGGAAGAACAAAGGAGGCACAGTGAAGACAGTGATAAGCACCCGAGGCAACTGCCTCAACTTTCCTAATGGATGGGCCAGCCTGTTGTTTGTCCACCCATCCCTTGCTTTCTTTTCTTTTCAATCAAAAGGCCCTAAATGCTTTTTTCCTCCTACATACGGCACTCCAAATCCTTGCCGACCTCTACAATATTGACCCATACTGGGTTTGGTAAAACCCACACAGTAAAATTAAAACTATACTGAACTGCTCTTAAATTTTATTCTTTGAAAATGTAGCCTCAGAACCTCGTTTTTTGCCCTTCCTCAACCAATCTGGAAAACAAATGTTTTTAAACTGCTAAGATCCCTCTCCCTCTCCATTTATTCCTCTTTATCTCAAGGCAAAACATATGCAGCCCCTTAAGCCTTTTATTCTAGACTATTTATCATCCGTGTAGGTCTCCTCTATATGATTTCTAATTTATCAATCTTCCTCTTTGTGCACATCTGTCTAATTATTTGCCAAATTCTCTGTCCGCACCCAGACTTAGTAGAGACAGAGATCCTGGATTCTCTTGCCTGAGCATCTCTCTCGACTTGCAAAAGCAGGACGTAACCCTGGAAAAGGGCCAGAATCGCCCTGGCTGCTTCTATCAATTATTTGCAGAATGTGCTCAAAGGCGGCAAACAACCGGCAAAAACCTTTCGCTTGAGCTTTGAAACGATCCTGCTCATTAGTAAATGTCAAAAATCCTGTTGCTGTAAAATACAAAAAAATTATAGACTTTTTTTTTTCTATTGCCTGCTTTTTTAAAAACTAGATTATTTTTGGACATGTGGTTTGAAATGGTCAGAAACAATCCCACTGCAATCCTGTATCGCATCTGCTTATGTTGCATTCCATCCCAACCCACCAGATGTTTTAAAACATCTCAGCACAACCCATATAGCATAATGAATCTGAGATAACTCCAGATGCTCCCACGGAGTGAGTGGACAAATGCAGTTCACTGGATTAACACTGAAGAAAACTTTTCTGCAACAGATACCATTTTCCTACATCTTACTCAACAGATGTTAACCCTACAGATAACTCAACCTGACCTCTTCGGAAAGCATATACAGTGGTACCTTGCATAACAAGTGCCCCACATAACAAGTAATTCACATAACAAGCACAAGTTCCCATTGGGAGTGTGCTCCTCTTAACAAGCCCGCTTCACTTAACAAGCCCCAGGCAACTGCCCCCAACTTGCTCCACGCTGACGCTCCACACAAAGGCCGTTTTAAAGGGCTGCCGGCCAACATGCTGCTGCCTCTAACTGCCCCCAACTTGGGGGCAGTTGCTTGAGGGTGCCAAAGGCAGCTGACCCTAACTGCCCCAAAGTGCCCCCACCTACCTCCAACCTCCAGCAGCAGCCCAGGTAAGCCCCCCATCCTCCATGCAGCCTCTTAACTATATCTACTCAAAATAAGCCTCATTGTGTTCAGTGGGGCTTACTCCCAGGAAAGTGTCTTTGGGATTGCAGTCTCTTAAGCATGTCTACTGAGAAGTAAGCCCCATTGTGTTCAATGGATCTTACTCTCAGGAAAGTGTCTTTGATTGCAGCCTCCTAAGCATGTCTACTGAGAAGTCCCATTGTGTTCAATGGGACTTACTCCCAGGAAAGTGTCTTTGGGATTGCAGTCTCTTAAGCATGTCTACTGAGAAGTAAGCCCCATTGTGTTCAATGGATCTTACTCTCAGGAAAGTGTCTTTGATTGCAGCCTCCTAAACATGTCTACTCAAAAGAAAGCCCCATTTGTTAAATGGGTCCTACTCCCAGGAAAGTGTCTTTAGGATTGCAGCCTAAATTGACTTCATAGGATCCTGCACATTGAATGCATGTTTTGAATTCAATTCCAATGTTGAATTCAATTCCAGTCATCATTTTTACATCCAGTTAATATTTTTATATGAATATTTTTTGGGGTTCTGGAACCAATGGTCTGAGTTTCCGTTATTTCCTGTGGGAAAATCCGCTTCACATAAAGAGTGTTTCACATAACAAGCATGCTTCCGAAATGAATTAAACTTGTTATGCGAGGCACCACTGTACAAGCATGTGTCGTCTCAAGTCTCAGCTATTCTTCAACACTACTAATTTCCTTACTCCAATATTTTATGCAATATTATGCTTTGGAGATGGTTCCCTTTAAACCAGGTTTCATTAGGAATGGATACTCAATTCCAGTTAATTTCCCAGGGTGACTATGATGGAACTTTCCTACTTCAAGTAAAGATTAGGTATCCCCTATCCAGACTGCTTAGGACTGAAAGTGTTCCGCATTTTGGGATTTTCTGGATTTTAGAATATTTGCAAGACTATAATGAGATTTTTACAGGCAATGAATGAACCTGGTTTGGAGAGATTTTTAAACTGGCGTAAGTAGAAGACTATGGCTGCAATCCTAAAGACACTTTCCTGGGAGGAAGACCCATTGAACATAGTGGGGCTCACTTTGGAGTAGATATAGTTAGGATTGTGCAATATGTGAAGTTATTCAGGTTAATTTATAATTTTGGAGTATAAAGTCTGGGTGCGGGTTCACAGAGAGGAAGGAAAGCTTGGGTTAGTGCTCTTTTATGCTGGAGTGTGCTAGAAGGCAGCCTTATGGAGTACTATTCTATAGGACAGGCCAGCACAACTCACAATTTAGGCCAGCACAACGCACTCATCTTCCTGTTCTTGTGATCATGTAAGGGGCCAGCGCATGTCTGCGCACTGGCCTAAACCTTCCAAGAGTGGCGCAGAAGTGCCTTACAGCAGCTTTTGTGACACCCCCAAGCCAGCATGGGACTTATACCAACCTAACAAGGGTTTAGGATTGCACTGTCAGTAATCTTACCACCCTGATAGATAAGCTAACTTGTTTTTATATGCTAGTGTAAATGTATGATCCTAATGTTTATAGAGCAACAATGAAAGTTTCCCTTAAGAACTAATCTTTTATTTAATAAAAGTTCTTCTACTGATCTTCTTTTGATGATTAAGAGCAATCCATTTGATTGATCAAGGGAATGTACTGTATTTCAAAAGAACCGGGTGCTTATGGTTACAAATGGACCGCGGTAAGCTTAAGGGTTAGGTGGATTCAGCTAGTGAAAGAGAGTAGGGGTTCGCAATGTCTCTTAATTTCCCCTTGACTCTTTGGATGATTAATATGACACCACCTTCTGCCCCTCCTGGCTTCCTTGCTAGATCTGAGTCCCAGCATGCATCACATTAAGTTATGATCAGCACAGAAAACATTTTTAAAAACACATTTGTTGGCTAAAAGCTTTCAGATTTTGGAGCATTTTGCAATTTGAAATTTTCTGAATTTTGCCGTTCCAAATATTGGGTAATCAAATGTACCTTACTTTAAAAATGCTACAGAAATCATAGTTTGACCCACTGCCTGGACCCATCCGATGAATTATCTTGCAAATCTATCCATTTTTAATTCCTCCAGAGATCCACCCACATGTGAGCCACATATTTACATTATCCATATTAGTTTGGATGTCTAAGTCCTTGAGTCCCTTCAAAACAGGATTCCAGAAAAGGGGGAAACATCTGGACTGAGACATTTCTTGGATATATTCCAAATCCTTAGCACATCATTTCAGAATCATACTCATTTGTTTATTTTCTCCAAACCACCATACAAAAGGCATGTCAAAAAAACTGGGAGTATTATTAGACCCATCTCTTCCCACACTGAAACGCTGCTTTTATTAAACTGCAATTTAGCTCATTTGCATAACACATTTTGAGACATTTTTGTTATTTCAGCTGGTTCACAAAAAACAAGACAAATCAAAGCAATATAGACAGTTGATTCAAATACCACTGTCCTACAAGACAACCAAAGGGTGGGCGCAGGTCCCATTGGCTTCTCTTAGAAGTACCCCTGTACAACAGAAGTATGTCAAAGCAAGGACTCCCCAAAGTTACTCTGGATTGCATTCATAATGGGGTTTGCCTCTGGGTTAGACATGCACGGGATTAAGCCAACACTATCCGAACAGTGTTGTTGTCAAGAAATCAAAGTCAATTTAATGATGCAGACAATGCATTATTAATAATGCATTATAAGCCGTGCATTATTAACAATGCATTCTTAGCAATAACTACAATTGTACAGAGGAGGGAATTTCAACAGGTGTGGCTTGTGATCTTTGAGATGAAAAGCTTCACCTGTTGAAATTCCCTCCTCTATACAATTGTTAAAGGTCCAGGAGCCCTGAAGATGAAAGTTGTGCTATAGGATCAAGTAGAGATGAGACTCTGCCCCAAAAGGAATCATCCATAGAGTCATAGAGTCATAGACCCTACAATCCAGAGTAACTACGGGAGCACGTAAGAGACCTTACGTGTACCCGTCGTTACTGTACCACCTAGTGAAAACCTATGGGAAATTCATATTGCAATCCAGAGCACATTGTTCTTACACCGGAGCAAGGACTCCCCGTAGTTACTCTGGATTGTGCCCAGAATCATAAGAGTTGGAAGGGACCTAGTAGGTCATCTAGTCCAACCCCCTGCCTGCAGCAGGAAATCCCTGCTTTTCCAAGTTGGCTTTTCCAAGTTGACCCAAGTACAGAGGGCAGGGTGACCAGATGCTAAACCCAAAATTTCTGAACCCCACGGCCAAAATTCCTACCCACTTAAAAAAATTGCCAAAAAATGTATTTTGTTTGTTTTTATAGTTTTTGTTTTTCAGTTTTTCGGCCATAACTTTTGATAGGAAGGAGATATCTCAAAACCAAGAGGTATCGGCATTGCATTGGATTCTGCTCTTCGATACGAATCCAATGACATATGGCACGATGGGGTACTGTGCACTATCACGACGTTCCAAAATGAAGCCAAAATGTAGGACATTGAAGCCAAAATGAAGGACACCCAGACAGGAGGCTAAAAATCCGGACAAATCCAGGTTTTTCGGGTCATATGGTCACCCTGACAGAGGGATCACTGGGGATGTTCAAGCAGAGACTCGACAAGCACATGTTGGAGATGCTTTAGGAGGATTTCCTGCTGCAGGCAGGGGATTGGACTAGATGCCCTACTAGGTCCCGTCCAACTCTATGATTCTATGAGAGTTGACCCAGTCTGAACATTGGGAGGCTAGATGACCTCTGGAGGACACAACCTGACCCCCAGGTGAGTTCCCCCCCAGTGCCGCCACCTTGGCCATCCTGTAGATTCCATTTTATCTTCCAACATACCATATTTAATTGAATGTAATGCATCATCAAATCTAATGCACAGCACAACTGAGATTTTTAAAAAAAATGTTTCCGGGCAATTGTAATGCGCAGCTGCAAAACAGCTACAAATGCATATAATGAGTTATATGACAACAATAATTTGACAATGAGTTTATGATTTTTACCTAATTGCACTTTTTAAAGTGCTGCTTTTTAAACCCTTCCATGGGCAAAATCCAGAGAAACTATGGGGAGTCCCTGCTCCGGTGTAAGAAGAATTTACTCTGGATTCCAATATGAATTTCCCATAAGTTTTCACCAGGAGGTGCAGTAACTACGGTTGCACATAATGTCTCTTACTTGCTCCTGTAGGTACTCTGGATTTGGGGGTCTGTTGAGCTGAACCTGCTTAAATTTATTCATTTATTTATTTGTATTTATATTCTTCCTTTCTCTCCAAAAGGCTAAAATCCTTCTTCTATGCAATGGTTAAAGGTACAGGCGCTCCGTCCTCCATTCTATATGGTCACCCTGGACAGCCCTCAAATGGTTAAGCCATTCACCTTGCTGTATAGGTTCCAACCCAAGTTTTCACTCTCTATGGCTGCTTTTTGAATGAAATAAAAGAACCTGAAATATTCAGTTACAATTACAATGACCTTTATTAGGCATAAAACGTAACCATATAATAATAAATAAAATGAATGACTACAATGGAATATAACCTGAAATATTCTAAATCACAGCTTGCTTGATACTTAGAAATTCCTCCTCTTTCTTCCCCAAACACCAGAGAGACAGGATGACAAAAAGGGTTGCACCAAAGTAATAAGAAAATAATAACGTAGATTGTATTGTTTTCTTTTCTGAAGGTCTTTCATTTTGAAGCTTACCAAAAAGACACTCTGCACGGCTGCCCCTGGGGCAAATTTTCTCTGCAGTACAGATTTGCTGCCTATAATTCATTTTATCACATGCATGTAACAATGCGTGTGTGGTTTTAAAAAATATAACCAAAGCAATCTGGTCTAATAAAAAGGAAATTAAAACTCGCAGGCTCCGTGCTGGTTTTAGACTCCAGCTTGCTTTGATCATTCAGTGTTTTTTTGCTTTCTGGTACAACCATCAGAGGGGAATCTCAATGGCATTTGAGGAGGGGCAACTGACAAACGCAGAATGTGTCTATCCCTACAATCCAGAGTAACTACAGGAGCACGTAAGAGACTTTACGTGCACCCGTAGTTACTGCACCACCTAGTGAAAACCTATGGGAAATTCATACTGCAAGCCAGAGCAAATTGTTCTTACTCCGGAGCAAGGACTCCCTGTAGTTACTCTGGATTGCTCCCTATAAGTGTTCCCAGACAATGGTAATAGTCTCTCTGGGCAATCTTAGAAACACACTTCTGGTTTTTCAAAAATCTAGAAGTGCTTATTAAAGTCTTCTGAAGCCCAGGCTTCAGACCACCTCCTGGATGCAAATGTTGGCACATAGTCCACATAGGATTCAATTATCTATGGGTTTTTATACCCACAGATGGAAAGGGTCCGTTCTCTCTCTCTCTCTCTCTCACACACACACACAGACACACGGACACCGAGGTCCAACTGTAAGTCACACTGAACTCTCAGTGAAACTTCTGATTACGTAAACACAGGTCTGGACTTATCGGAATTTTTAAAAACATATTTTAAGCATGCAAACACAGTTGTTAAGACTAGATTCTCAAATCCCCTCATTTTATTCTACTTTTACAAACTCTCTTTGCATAAGAAAATAGGTAGCAGAGCTCTAGGCTACTCAAAAGAAAGCCCCAAGGCTGCATTCCTTAGGATACTTTCCTCAGAGTAAGACCCATTGAACATAATGGGGCTTACTTTTGAGCAGACATGGTTAGGATTATGCTCCGTTTTCCTGATGAAGCATTCAATAGAGGATGTCAGTGAGTGTGCAAAGATCTGCCCACCTGAACTGTCAACTCCCGGCATTAATTAATTAATTAAAGAGGTGGCACCCACCGGACAAAGTTTCATCCAGTTGTGCTCCAGCCGTTGCCAAAACAGGGATAAACACAGCTGCTGGCTTGCATACCATCCATGAAGGAACAATTTTGATTCTCCCTCATCCTGGGACTCAGAGTTTCCACCAGCAGCCATAACAGCTGTTGGCATCATTAAGCAAACAACGCCAGTATTCATCCGTCCTTCCATGGGTGCAACAGGGCGCATGGCAGGGCCAACATACTTCACCGCTAGTTCAAGTGTTGTGAGAGAGGGAGGAAAGTCTCTCTCTTTCTTTTTTTGAATTCATTCCCTCCACATCATGCACAACTTTATTCCTTCAGTATTATTGGCCCACGTTCCAACCTGAAGGGTCCCAAATGCTGAAGCAAGTGGAGGGCTTCAGGGGGTTCTCACAGGTTGTATGGAACCCTTTGCTAATGAGCACCTGGTTCTGAGAAGGTTACTAATGGGACATAGAACCTGTTCTTATTTTAGGTTATTAGGACATAGAACCTGTTGTCAATTAGGTTATTAGGACATAGAACCTGTTGTTAATTTATTTGAATTCCACCACTGGCTGTAGCCTAAAGGGACCCAGCCTTCTGGTCTTGTTTGGCACCTTTTCTGTTGAGGTGTCACAACCAGAACTACACCTGGCATTTCCAACCACACAACATACAAAGCACATAGGTGTATGATGATACTGTCGGTTTGATTCTCAGCGCCTTTCTCAGTGACCCCAGGATAGAATTTGCCACCTTCACAGATGCCGCATTGAGTGTTAACATTTTAAAACCTGGGATGGGGTAGAATCACAAAACACCAGGGAATTTTTTAAAAAACAACACCATTTCAGAGGTCTTTATGACCCATTTTAATCTGTCTTGGCTAGATTTATGGAATGTTGCATCATAGAATCCTAGAGTTGGAAGGGCCCCAGTGGATCATCTAGTCCACCCCCCTGCCTGTAGCAGGAAATCCTCATCTTGTGGGCACAAACCCTATGGATCTTGTGGGTCTTGAACCCTGGCCTCCTGGTTAACAGGCCCAGTGTCTTAACCACTTGCGCCACCGGAATGTCTTTATAATAAACAGCATCAATACTGAGCTTGAGACCTTCATTTCTCTCCAGAGAATGAGTTGAAGGGTAAAGACTTTTTTAAAGTTTTAAAGTTTAAGTTTTAAAGTTTTTTTAAAGTTTTAAAGCCAACAGGGAATTGTTTTACTGAGGCTGCAATCCTACCCTTAAATTAGGCTGCCATAAGCCCCCACCTAAGTCCTAGGCTGACAAAGTCCCGTAAAGCACTTCTGCAAGGGTTCGGCCCGTGTACAAGCATACAACAACCTCACACCATCATTGGAAGCTATGCCAGAAGAGTTAGGCCGGCCTAAATTGGTTATGATTGTGCCCTTTGTGTCCTTGTTACAGTGTGCAATTCGGGATGTACCCAAGATCCTGACAATCACAATCTTCTGGAGCTGAGCTGGTGTAATTTGTCTAGGCCAAGAAAAATGGGCTGTCACTTCAGACTTCTAGTCTCTATTCTGAGATTTCAAAATGGCACAACGTTGACCTGGTCCAAGTGATACCCAAGTTCTACTCACAGGTCTTGAGATCTTGTGATCTTCTTTATCATCAATTCTATTGCCTCTTGTTATATCTGGCACTCTGGGTTCTATATATTTATAATTTGAAGACCCATAAAATCTTTGCTGGTTGTTCTCAGGAATTTTGGTGTGCAATACAGGTATCCACTGCTTTCTGACAGTTCGTTTTTGGACGATTCACTCTTTCAACACCTTTCAATTAAACCTAGAACTCATACATTAAATGCTTGTTCCGCTCTTCCAACCTCTCTCTGATACTCTAAAGGCCAAAATTGCCCTCTTCCAAGTTGTAGATCCTAGTCTAATCCCATTCCCAAAGGAGTTCATGAGAATCCATTTGCAAAATTTTTTTTGTATGGCAGGAGGAATTTGCAAGATAAAAGGAGCATCTTCAATTTGGAAGAAAAATACTAAAAAAAAGCATTGGAAGAAACATTTATAAACTAAAAAAGATTGGGTTCCACTTTTCAACCGTTTTCACTTTTGGACAGTGCTCCCTGCCTAACTTGTCCAAGAAGTGCGCGATGCCTGTAGTAATATTATTACTATTAATAATATTAGTATATTAATAAAGTAATAATATTAGTAATTTTAATATACTGATGATGATGATAATATCTTACTATATCCAGGAGAGGAGGAACAGCCAGGTTAAACAACTGTGTAATTAGAAATTTTCCTAGCCAGTAAGAAAGATTAAGTTTACATCCAAAATCTTATCAAACACAATGGAATAACTTCCGAGTAAAACAAACAACGTACCAGTAGTTTTAAAACACCTCTAAAGCTTAAAAAAATAGAAGCGAAAGGCAAAATATTTTCCAAATTCTGCCAGCTTTCTTTGGCTGCTCAACTCCTTGGCAGGAACTGCTGAAAGGATGGAAAAAGAACGTGGAACGGAGGATCCATTTGGTCTGCCTGACAAAATCCGCTTTAAATCCCTCGCTCAAAGCCTGAAGCTGCAGATTTTTCAGCAGATCCCACACACTTTATTACAGAAAACTGTCTCCCAGTTCTTCCCATTGTGCTCCCATTAGATTAGGTGGGTCCTGGTTTGTGTCCCCATTAAACAGGTGGGTCCAGGACAAGGATCTCTGGATCCCTTTCAGTTGGAAGTTTCTTTAAACCAATTTTCCACCCCAGCAGCTGGATTTTCTGCTCCGAAATTTAACAGCCTGGTGGGTGTGTCCAGCTGCAGGATCTAGCCAGGTTTCCGGTGACACATTTTGGTCCCCAAATTTTGAAGATGCGTTATAAACTGAATCGGACAGAGATGCAGTGGAGTAAGAAAAGTAGATTTAAAAAAAAACAAGGGCCTCGTAAATTCAGCAGATGAAAGAGATCACAAGAAATATGGATTTCTGAGCAATGGTTTCATAGTGGGCACACACATGTGGTGGATGCCTCAGTTTGGCAAGTCAAATCACCACTTCCACTTTCCCAGCTCAGAGCCTTGGTTGACTGCAGGTCTAGAGGGCACTCAACCCCATTCACGTTTTGGGGTTCCTCTAACTCAAGCAGATAGCGCCAAGTGGTAAAACAGAGACAGAAGCAAAACAAGCCATCTGGAAATACCATGGAGAGAAAGCTCTTTCAACATTTAGGCTGCAATCCTGAACACACTTTCCTGGGAGTAAGACCCATTGAATACAATGGGGCTTATTCTGAGTAGACATGGTTAGGATTCAAGCCTTTAAAAAAAACTAGACCTGGAGAAAAGGACACAAGGTGGAGAGTTAACACCCAGATTAGTTCCTTATCCTGAATTAGAACCAGAGTTCCCATCAGAGTTGGAAGGGATCAGATCCCATCACGTCCCACCAGAGTTGGGAGGGATCACAAGGTCATCTACTCCAACCCCGTATGTAGCAGGAAATCCTCTTAGAGCACAGATTCTCAAACTAGGATATTATGATGCCCCAGCCAGAGGACATTGAGCTCTGGCTCCTTAGTGAGTGGGTCGGGAAGAAAGTAGTAACGTGATTGCTGGGATCACACTTTTTTGGAGGGGTCTAGGGGTTCTGCAATCTTCAGCAGCATCCTGGGGTTCAGGGAGCATGATGCCAACATCCATGCGGCCCCCACATTGCAGGGAAAGTGAAAGTTGCAATCACAACCCACTTCTGGTTTCATGATCACAAACTGGAAGAGGGTTGCAACTGCAACCTTCACTTTCCCTGCAATGTGGGGGGCTCTGAGGAGGCTGGCGTGAGCTCCTGCACCCCGGGGAGAATGCTGAAGGCTGGAGTGAATGCACCTCTCCAAAGTGGTGCAATCCTAGCAATTGCATCTTTGCCTTCCACCCTCCCCTACAAGGACTTAGTGCTTCTCAAGCTCTACATGAGAGTGGAAAACCCCTTAGATTCCCAGGCAGGTCGATTCAACCCACATTTTTAATTTATGCAAATTAGGCATAATTTTAGATGGGAATCTAAGGGTAATTTCCTAGAGCATGTATGGAGGTACATGTCAAGGCTCCGCTTGAAGGTTTCCAGGAAGGGAAAATCCACCATATCCCTCAGCAATCAGTTTCACTGCTAGGGAGGGTTCTCTTCATGAGTTCTAGTATTGGCATCCATCAGTCTCAAAAGACTATGGTATCGTGCTCAAGGCTGTATGCGAAGCACAAAGGCCTGGGTAGATTGATATGGAGGATAGGCAGCAAATCCCCCTCTCCACACCACTGAAATAGTCCAATGAAATGGCAGAGCTGATACAATTGGTTCCAGCTGTGTTGCAGAGCTGGGCTAAGGACAGGAGGTCACCCTGTCTTGTGGGGACCCAGGTCTCGAACCCTGGCCTTCTGGTTAACAGGCACGGTGTCTTAACCACTTGAGCCACCCACGACTGCTGTGAATTTCAGAAATTCTTCCAGATGTACATGAAGGATCTCCGCTCTTGCATTTTGAACCCATTGGATATAGTTCTACCTTCAGGGGCTGTTGGGAACAAATGCCGCCTTCCATATGACAGCCCAAAGATTAGCGATTCTGTTAATGAAGACTAACCTATTAAGAGCCATCCAAGAGACCTTACTCACAAGGAAGTATGTACATAGGTTTGCAATCCCAGCAAGAGGTTTCCCCTGCATTCTCAAATGTAATTCCATTTTCCTGCATGGTATTCTCTGCAGCCTAAGCTAGGTCCTGGCAGTATCCCTGTTTAAAAAAAGAAATAGAACTAGGTTTTCAATCCACCAAACTCCCCCTGGTTGATTCCAGTTGTGAGCCTGAAAATAGTTGAGTTTTCAAAAAACAAAAGCACGTAAAACAGATTTAACAAGCGCACCAAAACTCAGCCAGGAAACGAATGTGTTGTTTCTAGGTTATAAAACTTTTCCAAAACATTCTGAACTCTGGGAACACACACAAGACCTGCGGCTATAGAAATCCGTCGTGTCGTCCCTACCCACTTTTATTTAAATAGACACACGCATTTCATTCATTCTTTTCTTGTTTTCTCAGATTGGAGGACGTGCTTCTCTTTTATCCGGAGGGGTGGGTTGTTTGAGGGGTCTGTTTGCAAAGCAACAGGGGCCAGAAATGCACAGGCTGCACTTGCCGCTCCTAGTTCTAGCTTCGTTCTGAAGTTGTGCAGGCAAATATTTTTCCTGATTTAGGTCACTAATTTTTTTCCAGGCACTTGCTTCTCAAACGTGGCCATCCCATGCTTTCTTCTAACCCCTGCTGTAAGCATGGTGGCGCAACCATGTACGTATACAGTTGTCCCTCTTTATCCACTAGGTTTCCATTCCAGAAACTCCCTTAGATTTAAAAAAGGTCCATGGAAAAATAGATTCACCCGTTTCAAGGTTTCTTGTTTCCCCATTGCTCCTAATGGAATAAAGTTGTGCCTCAGTAGCTCCAGGAGTTTGATTCTGGGAATCCCTGCTGACACCAAAAAGTATGTTAAATAAAAGCAGTTTTTAAAAAAGAGTGTCCCTTTACAATGGTTTAAAAACAGCTTCTCTTACTGTTGTAGAGAGGCAGTTAGCAAACAGAAATGCAAAGGACACCTTGACTTTGCCTGGCTCAGCTTAAGAATCAAATGATTATCTGCAGGGGTTTTATTCTGGAACTGAAGAATGGAATCGTTGCTTGCATGGCTGCCTCTCAACAACAGTAGAAAAGCAGTTTTTAAAACTGATTTGCAGTGGCAAGTTGTGTTGAGTCAAATCCATGTATTAACAAGAACAGTGTATAACAAGGTTGGACCTGTAATGTCTTTAGCAGCACATGATGGGGTGGTGAGGAAGATATTGGCGCTGGGTGCTACAAAATGGGGGCCAACAAAATGGGGGAGGGAAAATGAGGCATGGGTCAGCCATGCTCTCCCAGCCTGAAGGGTCCATCTCCATGCCCTCCCCACAGCCTGGAGGAGGGCCTGAGTGACCAGAGATGGACCCTCCAGGCCCAGAAAGCACACCCCATACCAAGACAGACTTTCTACTGCTTTTATGCCTTATAAGGCATTCTGAGGCCCAGGGAAGCCCCGCAGATACCTGGATATCTACCACACCTGTACATCTAGCAGGCGGATACAGGTCATGGATTCAGGCCTCTCCTGAACTTCTAGCAGGCGTGGATTCAGACCACACCTGTACATCTAGCAAGCTACAGATATTGGCCACAACTGTACATCTACCAGGCCAGGATACAGGCCTGACCTGTACATCTAGGAGGCCATGGATTCAAGCCACACCTGTTCATCTAGCAGGCAGCAAATACAGGTTGTGGATACAGTCCACACCTTTTCATCTAGCAAAGACTTGTTCTTCAGACAACCATGCTAGTCCTTCACAAATCGCACACCACCCTCCTTTCTAGGATTAATTCTCAAATTTCAGCTACACGTTATGTGGAGTCCCCTGTCATCTCCCCCTTCCATGGCTAACAGCAGCTTTAGGGAGAAATGGGACTTGGGAAACCCTCCATCTACTCTGCCCCAATCCAAATCTTCTCCCCAATCCCATGCTGTTTTTAAGAACAGTATCCAGAATCCCGATCTTGAAACTTCATGCCTTAATCAATATTGATAGCTACATTAATCATGCTAACTCAAGGTTAAACATGATCTTTTGAGACTATGAGATCTGGACAGCTGAAGCTGTAGCTTCCATTATTCAGCCAGTCCAGCTCTTTGAATGATGGAAGATGCCAAGTCATTGACATTCCTTATAGGAGATGACGGCACAATGTGAGGAATGTGAATCTCCTGGTGTCATGAGCAAGTCGCTCTTAATGCTTAGAGCTGATGATCTGTCTGATAAAGCAGGAAGAGCCACAGGCGCACCATGAACTGAAACTAATACACTGTCAAATAATAAATCTGCATTAAAAATTATAAGGACAAAGCAGCTTTGGAATCCAGCACCCACAGTTCAGGTTGACTTCCCATTGTGTGGTGAGCAGTGACGAGGGCCCTGTTAACTAGAGTTGCCATAATTCTCTTTCTTAAAACCAGGATAGGAACCCGTCAAACTTGCCAGTATCCAAAAATGGGAACAGTCCTGGTTTTCCAGGAAATATGGCAACCCCTACTGTTGCCGCGATGGCCATTGCATCTGCAAGTTGTGTTTTAACAGTCCTGTAAAGGGAGAGAGATGGCCTTCCTAGAGGCAGCACAGACTGGAGGGTAAAGAATGGATATCTACATGATCCTAAGCATGTCTACTCAAAAGTGAGTCCCATTCTGTTCAGTGGGTCTATGGCTACAATCCTATCCTCCACTTAGGTCAGAATAAGCCCCGGCATAAGCCCGGTGCTGACCTGGAGGTGTCTCAAAAGTGCTGTTAAGACACTTCTGTGCCATTCCTGGGGGTGTAAGGCCAATGCACAGGCAAGTACTGACCTCCCCACACCCTCACAGGAAGACAGGCCAAGTGAGTTAGGCCAGCCTAAATATCTTAGGATTGCACCCTTACTCTCAGGAAAGTGTATTTAGGATTGAAGCCTGAGAGGACTAAAAACAGCTCTGGGCACAATCCAGAGTAACTACAGGGAGTCCTTGCTCCGGTGTAATTTACTCTGGATTGCAATATGAATTTCCCATAGGTTTTCACTAGGTGGTGCAGTAACTATGGGTGCATGCAATGTCTCTTACATGCTCCTGTAGTTACTTTGGATTGTAGGGTGTGTGAGGTTTGGGGAAAGTACAATAAGGATCTAGATCCGAATAACAGCAACTCAGTGGCATAGCTAGGTTAGCGCAGGGAGTAGCAAATGCACTGGGCAAAAAGCATTAGGGGGCAACTAGCTACTGGCAAAAATAGTGACAAACTGGGCTATGTACAAATAATACCATCTTATATATCATTGGAAAGGTAATTTAATGCAGAATGCAATGAAACAAACTGAATTGAAATATCTGAATTCTATAAAAAGTTATGGTCAGTTAATCAGAAAACGAATGTAACTGCCTTATGAAATAAAAATGAAGCACTTTTTAAAAGGTGCTTCTTTGACTTAACAAGATTCTTTGACTCTGCTAAATCTGTTGTTATGTCATGCATGATGGCATGAACACTGCAATGCTGCAGGAAGGTTGCAGGGCAGCAATGCTCAAGCAGTGTGCTGCTGAACATTAATGTGCTGGAGCAGGTTCGCTTTCATACAGGGTGTGACATTATTAAGCAGAAAATGTCATTATTAAGCAGATGTTGGCCAGAAATAATTGCTTTTCCACATAGAAACCATCTGCAAATGACAGACGAGAAATTGAGCAAATCTTGTTTATATTTCCAAGATATGAGCCCAGTTATCAAGACGGGAGAACCCAAAAATAATGTGGAACAGATAAATTGTTTCTGGGGGCTGCATCCCACCTGTGGTCCTCATCAGTGGTGGGCTTCAGTGGGTTCTCACAGGATCAATAGAACCCTTTGCTAATGCGCGCCTGGTTCTGAGAATCAATTACTAATGGGACATAGAAACTGTTGTTAATTTAGGTTATTAGAACACAGAACCTGTTATTAATTTATTTGAATCCCACCACTGGTCCTCATATTTGACACCTACGGGCTACAGCTTCACCCAGCCATGCTCGGAGGTGAAGAGGAAGCACTGAATCCTATTGCCCCCAATCTCCTTCATTCCCCAGCATGCCCATCAGGAGGTTTCCGTCCCACAAGATCTGGCTGATTTCTATGATTGCGGAGATCCGGTGTTCAGATATAGCGGAGGCAGCCCAATGATTGCACAACCTCCTGTGGATTTGGAGGGAGACGCAGAAAAGAGGGCTTGTGTTGTGATGCAATGAGATGCTTCCATGAAAAGTATTTGAATTTGAACTGAAAGATTAAGTATTTCTAGGAAGCAAAGAGCAAGAGGAGGACATAAAACCTTTTTCTTTGTAAGCACTGCAGAATGTCATTGATCGCTGCTCTGGAAAGCCAGGAGCATTAATCATGTCAAGGATGCTGGGCAACTTCAGTCAATTTTATTGGCTCTGTTTGGAAAGCAGAATGATGATACATGACTCCATTTCCTCTAATCCCAGGGCAGAAACCTTTGGGGACCGCAGCTTCGATCTGGTCACAAACCATATATTATATCACTTGGCCTGTTGCTTGAACCTACATACCACCAAGGAAGAACTTGGCTGGGTGGAGTAGGACGCGGCAAGGAATGAGATCTGCCAACGCAACTTCCCATCCTTAGGCAAAAATGTTAACTGAATTCAAGAAATATTTTGTTTCTTGAAGACATCGGTGGACCAGGTATCCAGAGATGGTCAAAACATAGAGGACAGTCTTCAACCTAGATTCAACTAATGCAATATGGCGACAATCCAGAGTAACTACGGGATCTTTGAAACCGATGCAGTTATGGTACCACCTATGGGAAACCTATGGGAAATGCATAGAGCAATCCAGAGGAAGTGTCTCATACAGCTTCCTGTAGTTACTCTGGATTGTGGGGTAAGTTCAATATGATTGAACACATGGAGACATGGTCCAAGGAGGATGGAAAGGAAAGTAGGAAGGAGGAAAAGTCCCAGCCTGATCTCTGCCTTCCTCATTCACCCACCAGTCCACCTACAAGTCTCCTCTGGCAGTGCTCCTTGCTGAGTGGACTTGAATCCCTGGCAGCCTCTAAAAGAAAATGGGAAAGACCCTTCTTTACTGGAGCCACTGGTCTGGATTCATATACTGACTGATTCACACTTCCTGCTGTCTTGCTGTTAATGGTTCTATTGGCTTTCAATGTACATTTTTAAAAGAGAGTATATTGAGGAGAGGGAGATATCAATCAGGATTTAAAAATGCAACAGAGGCAACACAATGGTGACTCACATAAAGAGCTTAATTCATTCCGAAGGCATGCTCTTTAACTGCAGCGCTCTTTAAGTGAAGCACATTTTTCCATAGGAAATAATGGAAAGTCATATGATTGGACTTAAATATTCATATAAAATATTAACTGGATGTAAAAATGATGACAAAACACTGGAATTGAATTCAAAACATGCATTCAATGTGCATGATCTTTTGAAGTCTACTTAGGCTGCAATTCTAAAGGCATTTTCCTGGGAGTAAGCCGCATTTAACACAATGGGGCTTACTTCTGGGTAGACATGGTTAGGAGGCTGCAATCAGTCACTTTCCTGGGAGTAAGCCCCATTTAACACAAGGGGGCTGACTTCTGGGTAAACATGGTTAGGGGGCTGCAATCAAAGATGCTTTCCTGGGAGCAAGCCCCATTTAACACAATGGGGCTTACTTCTGAGTAGACATGATTAGAAGGCCGCAATCAAAGACACTTTCCTGGGAGGCTTACCTGGGCTGCTGCTGGAGGTTCAAGGTGGCCGGTGGGGGCACTTGGGGGCAGTTAGAGGCAGCAGTGCTGGCCGGCAGCCCTTTTAAACAGCCTCCACGCAGAGCGTCAGGGCTGCATAGCACATGTGCCCATAGCGCACTTGCTTGTTAAGTGAAACGGAACTTGTTATGTGAAGCAAGATTTCTTGGAAATTTATACTTGTTATGTGAAACGCTTGTTATGTGAGGAACCACTGTATGTAGAAGCTCCCTTTCCTTCCACCAAGGTTTGCCACCACCAGGTTATTTAAGAAAAGCATAAGTCAGATACGGCTACACAGAGCACAACCCTAACCATTTCTACTCAAAAGTGTAGACCCTAACCATGTCTAACTCAAAAGAGTGTTCAATGGGTCTTACTCCCAGGAAAGTGTCTTTAGGATGGCAGCCACAGTAAGAGATTTGGTTCCTAGAACTTCCTCCAAGGAGATAATTCCCAAAGGGATGCAGCAACCTTTCTATAAGGACAACCTCTCTATAAACTGCTCCACAATGTAGTATTCATTTAAAATATCTATATCCTGCATTATTTCTCCTGCAAGGGAGACACTCAGGACAGACAGCATATTAAAAGAAAAAAAAGCAGGCCTCCGTCAGTCTTGGAAGACTATGGTATTGTGCTCGGTACTGCTTTCGCTGCGTGTGAAGCACGAAAGCCTGGGTTGGATTGTTATGGAGGATAGGCTGTTACCCAAGCAGCAAATCCCCCCTCTCCACACCACTGAATTAGTCCAATGGAAAGGCAGAGCCAATACGATTGGATCCAGCTGGCGTTGCAGAACTGGACCAAGGACAGGAGCTCACCCTGTCTTGTAGGGCCGACCCGGGTCTCGAACCCTGGCCTGCTGGTTAACAGGCACAGCGTCTTAACCGCTTGCACCACCCACAGCCCTATATTAAAAGAACATTATAAAAATTTGCCCAAAAGATCCCAACTACGTCAATCAACATGTAGTACCAGAAATCAGTATCAAAACAGTGGAAGAGTGGAAGGCTGAAACCGAAGAAAAAGTTCCTGACGGTGAGGCTGGTTCGACAGTGGAAGAGATTGCCAAGGGAGGTGGTGGACTCTCCCTCACTGGGGATCTTCAAGCAGAGGCTCCACCAGCACCTGTCAGGGATGCTCTAGGAGAATTTCTGCTGCAGGCAGGGGTTTGGACTAGATGACCTACTGGGTCCCTTCCAACTCTAGGATTCTATGGTTCTAAGTACAGGGTTAAATAATCAAAAGCAATATCAATGCTACAACTGAGTAATGAAATTATCAAGCAGAATTTCATCCATAGGATACAGTGTTTAATAAATGTTTTCAGAATTTCTTTGAGGTTAATTGTTTCTATATATTTTGAATAGATGGACATTTGAATTTTGCATTCAAATTGATCTTGGATGTTCTACCATCACTGTTTTCATGTTCACAGGACTGTTTGGAAAGCTGGTCTTTGGCTTTAGAGAGCAATTTACCACTTTCTTCTTCTCACAGCAAACTGACCTCTATGGTCTTCTCCATGTTGTCCCCTCTTGTAATGTAACTTAAGATATCCAGAGACTCTCCCAGGTTCCATTTCTAGGCAACTGTCTGAACTAATGAACGCTCTGCCCCTCTTCCTCCTCTGGTTAGGGTTGCCATGTGTCCCAAAAAATAGGGACAATTCCAATTTGGGGGGATTGTGTTTATATACTGGCAAATGGGACAGAGGGCCCAGTCCCACTTTTATGGAAGAGAATTATGGCAACCCTACTCTGGTGGACAGCTGCCCTAGAAACAGAGGCACAGATCCTGAAAGCAGTTGATCCCATCTCCCGAGGCACACCCATGGCATGTCAACGTGCTGCAGCACACTGGTTGAAAACTGATAGATCTGTTAATCACATGTGTGGCCAATAAAGACAGAAGTGAAAACATGAAACCAGAAGCTTCTGGGTACTTATGGGGGATGTCCAATGGATGTTTATTGCTGATGATCTATCTACAGCTGAGAACAAAGAAGGGATATTAAAGCAAACAACTTACACAGTGTGTGCTGGAGATGATGACGGAACTTGAGATGAAACTGAGGCCGTCATTCATGCTGACGTGAAGAGCAGCTTCCCTGGGAAAGAACAGGAGGGGGTAAATTCACCACCCAGTTTGAGGTTGCACCCTGAGATTTCCCACAGATCACTGAAAATGTCTTCTACAATAAACAGCAAAGTTGCATGGATTTTCCTTCTTTATTTCCAAAGGTCTGCAATTGGAGGGTGCCATGGTGCACATATGGTCACCAGCCCAATACCATAGATCAGGTTGGGCTACCTGGGCCACTTTAGGGATCCTGGACCTTTAACAATTTTATAGAAGAGTAAATTTCTGCAGGTCCTGCTTTTCATCTTATAGATGAACGGTTAAAAGTCCAGGATCCCTAGAGTTGATCCAGCTTGCCCACCCCTCCCATAGATCAATGGTTCTCAAACATTTTAGTACCAGGACACGCTCCTTTGAATGTTGGGGCACATGGGAAGTGATGTTGTTAACTTGAAAGAAATATCATGGCCAGAAGAGACATAATCAAACTGGAAAATTTTTACACCCTCCAAATGAGACAGGCTGCAATCCTAAAGACACTTTCCTGAGAGTAAGACCCATTGAACACAATGGGACATAATTTTAAGTAGACATGGTTAGGATTGTGCTCTCAATTAATTAGGTAAATTAAGTTTACTATAAGTACACATTTTTAAAAATTATTCAAAATACAGAAGAATCCTCCAAATATTCCCAGCAATTGATGATCAGTTTTTAGGAAATTTCCCAAACATCCCTAAGGCTGCGATCCTATCAACCCTTACCCAAGTGTAAAGTCCACTGACTATCATTTTTAAAAGTATATACCTTATATTTTGTACAGATCTGTGTAATTCGGATATGTACATGTCTGTATAGTTCCCCAACTGCAATCATGTACCATGGCAGCATCCAGTCTATCTCAGAAATAAAATATACACTGAATGGGGACCAACCTGAAATTGGTTTGTGACCCGTCTAGTGGATCCTGACCCACAGTTTAAGAATGCCATAGATTAAGGCTGCAATCCTAACCTTCACTTAGGCTAGCCTAAGGACCAGCATACTGACCTGGGGGTGTCACAAAAGTGCAGTAAGACACTTTTGCCCCACTCTTGGAGGGGGTGGGTTTAGGCCAGTGCATAGGCATAAGCTGACCTCCCCACACCAGAAAGACAGGTCAGGTGAGTTAAGCCAGCCTAAATTCCTTAGGATTGTGCCCAGAGTTTTTTTAAGTGTTAAGGCAGGCATGAATCAAACCACCTACTACCAAATCTCCACGTGAAGAGGTGAGCATGAATAAAGGATAAACTCCAAACTTAAAGCACTGCCATAGTGGTGGTCAGTGGCGGGATTCAAATAAATTAACAACAGGTTCTATGGCCAATAACCTAAATTAACAACAGGTTCTATGTCCCATTAGTAACTGGTTCTCAGAACCAGGCACTCATTAGCATAGGGTTCTATAGAACCTGTGAGAACCCCCTGAAGCCCACCACTGGTTGTAGGTTCTTTCACTACAAAGAAGACTTGACTCTGTGCCAACTTGGATAAAGGCAGCACTTGAAGGAGACCCCCCTCACATTATAATATGGGCACTAACAGCTGTCAAAGAGGCTTTACGGGGTGTCTTCCCCTGGAAATATTGGGGGATATGATTCCCCACTTCTTAACAGTTTTTCCTGCTTTTTTTTACACCTGAGGTGTGCTGTTCTCCTGGGGGGAAAGAAGTCAGTTCAGTTCTCCTATAACAACCACTTGTTATAGTTAAAGGAAAACTAGTCCTACAAATAAAACCAGACAGCCAAGATCAAAACAAGGACAACAGTTCTGTTAAAACAGGCCATGCTTGCACAAACCTACATGCCAACATCTCGTAACACTGGTGCAGGGCAGAGTAGGTAGGTGTCCTCTACTACGAGTGGCTTCTCATCTAGGAAAAAAAGAAAAGGGTGGTTGAGCCTTTGTAAATAACATTTGCAGGGGGTGGTTACACAGTACTGAACTCCGCCAACTCCACCACACTAAGACTGCAATAAAACCAGAACATAATAAATTCACTTTTGCATTCAGAGTTTCTCCACAAATTCAGATTCTTGTATTATATTTATTGCTTTTATATACTGCTTTCATATACAGTAAATATATTTATTGCTTCTATATACAGGCACCTTGGGTTTCCTTTTGTTAAGGAAGAAAGGTGGGATACAAATCAAATAAATATACAGTAAAGTTATTTACTGTATTTATATATTGCTTCCCCCTATAAAGTAATTTGCAAAACAATCTACGTAGCAAAATAAAAATTTAAAAAGCAAGCAAGAAAGCAATATTGATAGATGCCTTCTAGTAATTGGTAAATTGTGTGAAATATATCATTTCATATGATTCATATGTAATGGTTCTAAATTTAAGAATCAATAATTCTTAAAGAGACAGGATTGTGAAGTGGTAAGGGAGCTAGACTGAGATCTGGAAGATTAGGGTTCAAATCTCCCCTTAGCCATGAAGCTTCCTGGGTGACCTTGTGCTAGTCACTTACTCTCAGCATCACCCACCTCGCAGGGTTGTTGTGAGGACAAAATGATAAAACTTTGTAAGCCACCTTGAGCATTTGGTATGGCATGGGAAAAGCAGGGTATAAATCCCTTTATATTTAAATCCCTTTCTATAAATAAATAAGTAAGTAGTTTTTAAATTAAAGCAACCACCTCAGTGTTTTTATATTTCATTTTGTCATGTCCTACATTTTGCTTGTGTGTCCTACATTTGGGTGGCCTTGTTCTCTTTTGGGGTTATGGTACTGTCACCCTCAATACAGTGCACTTTTCAGAAATTATCCTCACAACCTCCCTGAAAGGTTGGTTAGACTGAGCAAAATGTGATCCCAATCCTATGCATGTCTACTGAGAAGTAAGTTCCATTATAGTCAATAGTGTGGATAGGATTGCAGCCTGTGTCTTGATCGAAACCCAGCCAATAAGCTATATGGCTCGGGACTCTCTGATTCATCTGATGTTCTACTCCTTGGGCTATGCCAGTCGGAAGCAGCTATTTCTCTTTCTGGTGATGCTGCCACTGAGAAGAGAGTCAGAACATCAGCCTACCAGGCACCCAAAGCCTCCTGGCTGCTTTGTAACTGCAAGCGGACAAACTGGTGAGGCCGGTCTTGACCACAGTGGCTTGGACGTCTCGCGGAAACCATGCCTGCCCTTTCTGAGATTTGGCCAGACAGCAGATGCCACAAGAACTCCCCTCTGCCACCACAAGGCTCTTCCTATTTTTTCCAATTCCAACCTCAATCAGTGCAAAATGGGTCAACTTACTCCCTTTGCTCACACTTCCTAGATTAGAATGATCGTTCTGGCTCCCTAAAGATCATTGGGATTTTTCTCCTCCATAGGATGAATCTTTGCGCTAAGCTCTACGTTGTATTCAATCAAACCAATGGCACTGGTCAGCCAGTCGAAGATGGGTTGTATTTGAATGTGGGAATTCTTGGTTCCAGAGTTGGCACATCCTCTTCTGGTAGCCACGTTTTACAGGTTCTGAGTTCTAGTAGCATTTCATGATGATACAATTCTCTAAGATTGAGTATTTCTGCCGCTTTTGTGGTTGTTCATTTGATGGTGTTCCCTGATCCTGTAGCCTACTTGTCGACGGATGTCCAGGATCAACAACATCCACCACGGACGGATGACCGAGCCAGTATAGACTTCGGATTGTTTTGTTTCACCATATTGTTTTATGGGTATGGATGCAGCAGTGGATGTTCCCTCAATGGCTTCCTCTTCTCCTGGCCCAGGCCTCGCTTTCAGCTGACAGGTAGAGATGCGGGGGCAAGGCCTGGCCAACCATCACCTGGAGAAGCAGTAGATGTTCTCTCAATGGCTTCTTCTCCTGATTGATTGATTGATTGATTGTTGTATACACTGTTATTGTATACACTTTATTATTATTATATACACTGGGGCATGTACAGGCATCCCCCACTTATTTGACAGTTTAGGGACTAGAACACTGTCCAAACGTGAAAACCGTTGAAAAGTGGAACCCAATCTTTTTTAGGTCACAAAAATGGCTTCCCATGCTTTTTTAGCTAGCAAATTGAAAATGCACCTTTTATCTTGCAAATTTCTGCTGCCACACAAAGATTTCTGCAAATGGATTCTCATTAACTCTTTAAGGAATGGGATTAGACCAGGAGCTACAACATGGGGTGAGGACAATTTTGGCAGTTAGAACAGCAGAGAGAGGTTGAAAGAATGGAACATGTTCATTGAACGAATGAGTTCGGGGTATAATTGAAAGGTGTTGAAAGAGTGGATCATCAGAGAATGAACCATCAGAAAGTGGAGGATACCTGTATCCTCCATGTACATATGACATACGTACATGACAGTGTGAGCTGAGCATATATTACAGTGTAACATTCTCAATATCCATGAAATCTTCCACAACTAGCTTTCCATGGGCACAGAAGTAGACACCCTACAATCCAGAGTAACTATGGGAGCACGTAAGAGCCATTTACGTCGACGTAGTTATGGCACCACCTAGTGAAAACCTATGGGAAATTCATATTGCAGTTTAGAGTAAAGGTCGATGTTTAGAGCGACGATAGCGAAAAACTCATGTCGTTTCTGATCAGGCAGAGGCCAGGGCTCACTGGCATGCCAATTCTGCTGCGATGGTGGCGGCTAAAAAGGTATAATTTGCTACCACCATCGCATCCATAGAGAACCGCCCAGCAGAGCTTTTCCATGTGGTCCGGGGCCTAATCCATCTGCCCCCCTGCAATGATGTGGTAGACCACACGGAGGCTCGCTGTGGCAAGTTCGCCCAACACTTTGCGGACAAGGTTGATCAGATCTGGCATGACTTGGACGCCACTTTAATAACATCCAACGATGTCTCTGGGGCACCTGTCTTGTCCATCCTTTGGGATTCTTTTCAGCTTGTAGAACCTGAGGATGTGGACAGGATTCTCTGTAGTGTGAGACCATCTGCTTGCCCGCTGGACCCTTGCCCAGCCTGGCTAATCAGACTGGCCCGGGATGGACTGGCCGAATGGACAGGGAGGGGGGGGAACTCCTCTCTGAGGCAGGGGGTGTTGCCTTCTGCATTAAAGCAGGCGGTGGTTCGCCCTCTCCTGAAGAAACCTTCCCTGGACCCTAAAAACCTAAACAACTATCGGCCAGTCTCAAACATCCCATTTCTGGGCAGAGTGGTCAAGCGGGTGGTGGCGTCCCAGCTTCAGAGGGTCCTGGATGAAGCTGATTATCTGGATCCCTTCCAATCTGGTTTCAGGCTGGGGTTTGGGACAGAGACTGCCTTGGTCGCCTTGGTGGATGACCTACACCGGGGAATGGACAGGGGGAGTGCGTCCCTGTTGGTCCTGCTGGACCTCTCAGCGGCCTTCGACACCATCGACCATGGTGTCCTTCTGGGTCGATTGGCCAGGTTGGGGATTGGAGACACTGTTTTGCAGTGGTTCCGCTCCTTCCTGGCTGACCGGTCCCAGAAGGTGGTGCTGGGGGATGCTTGCTCGGCACCCTGGCCTCTTCGGTGCGGGGTGCCACAAGGTTCCATTCTATCCCCCATGCTATTTAACATCTACATGAAGCCGCTGGGAGAGGTCATCCGGAGGTCTGGAGTGAGGTGTCACCAGTACGCCGATGACACCCAGCTCTATCTCTCCTTTCCTCCTGAGTCCAAGGAGGCGGTTGAAGTCCTGAATCGTTGTCTGGAGGCAGTGGGGGACTGGATGAGGGTGAACAAGCTGAGATTAAATCCTGATAAGACAGAGGTTCTCCTGATCCAGAAGTCCTCGACTTGGGTATTGGAATATCATCCCGTTCTGGATGGGGTTGCACTCCCTCTGAAGGAGCAGGTTCGCAGCTTGGGGGTTCTCCTGGATTCTCGATTCTGTTCCTCGAGTCCCAGGTGGCGGCTGTGGCCAGGGAAGATTTGGTCAGCTTCGGCTGATCTGCCAGCTGCAACCATACCTGAGTTGCTCGGATCTGGCCATGGTGACCCATGCCCTGATGACATCGAGACTAGATTATTGTAACGCACTCTATGTGGGGCTGCCTCTGAAGACGGTCCGGAAACTTCAACTAGTCCAGAATGTGGCGGCCCGTGTGGCTGCTGGGGCTAGTCGGCTTGTCTCTGTCGGGCCACTGCTTCAGCGCCTACAATGGCTGCCCATTCGTTTCCGGGCAGAATTCAAAGTGCTGGTCCTGACCTTTAAAGCCCTAAATGGCTCGGGTCCAGGGTACCTGAGGGACCGCCTTCTTCCGTACAATCCAACCCGTCACCTAAGGTCATCTGAGGGGGCCCTTCTGACAGTGCCGCCACTAAGAGACGTGAGAGGTGTGGCGGCCAGAGATAGGGCCTTCTCAGTGGTGGCACCCCGGCTTTGGAACTCCCTCCACTTTGAACTGAGAAAAGCTCCCTCAATACAGAGCTTCAGGCAGAGCCTTAAAACCTTTTATTTTAAAAAAGCAATTTAAATGAGGCAGAGGTGGGGGGGACAGTTGTTTTTATTGTTTTTACTGTTTTTAACAAATATTTTTAGTCTGCATATTTTTATTCAGTTTAATTGTATTTTAATTATATTTTAATGGTGTTTTAATCTTTATTTATGATCTATTTTAATGATGTTTTATTCCCTGATGTCAGCCGCCTTGAGCTCCCTCTTGCAGGGGAGGAAAGGCGGGATATAAATTAATTAATTAAAATTAATTAAAATTAAAATTAAATTGTTCTTACGTCGGAGCAAGGACTCCCCGTAGTTCCCCTGGATTACGCCCTACATCCAGATCTCTGCTACAAAGACCCTCAAAATGCTTTCTCCTTTGTCTGGTGCCATTGTTTGTAGGTGAAATCCCATTGCTACCGAGAGATACAGTCACTTGTGCAGAGCTGGAAAGATCATAACATCTTCTTAACCTTGTGGCCTTGTGAAGTGCTTTGATTTTATTTAGAGAGACCAGAAGAGCAGCCTTAATCCTACTTCAGAACAGAATTCAGCTCTTCATTTCCTCTCCAGTGAGTCCTACACAGCCCTTCCTTAGATCCCATGTTTGCATTACTCAATAGGATTATGCAAGAACCCAAAGTATCTGGTGGCAGACGGGTCAAGGACCACATACAAACCAGCTGGGCCAAGCTGGCAGTCTGGCATTTAGCACTGCACCGTCAGACTGTGTCGGTGTTCCTACCAGGGATCACTCTTGTTGGTAAATGTCTGGTAGCTACTCTTGTTATTCTAGTACACTTTCCTGGAACACGTGTGAGCAATAGCCCACGATGTGCTTTTTTTTCAATACTCTCTATGTCTAACTATGGCTGCAATCCTAAAGATAGTTTCCTGGGAGTAAGACCCATTGAACACATTGAACACAACGGAGCTTATTTTTGCGTGGACATGATTAGGACTGTGCTCTCTGTCTGCACCAATCATTTTTGGTGCATAAGAAAAAGAATTAATGTTTGTACCGCTTCTCTGTCTGGTTGCCTAAAGGCAGCCCTTGTGCACCCGAGGTGACCAGATGAGTAACCATTTGCAACCTTGATTTTGGATTGATACAAGAACGTCCAAAGCACATCACGTACACTCACAGTCATCATTACAACAATCTTTTAGCGAAGGTCACAATATTATCCCCCTTTTGCAGCTTGGATAGGAGGCCAAGGAATACTGCTTGCCAAAGGCTAACAGGCAGGGCGACCATATGACTAAAAAAACCAGGATTTGTCGGGATTTTTAGCCTACTGTCCAGGTGTCATACATTTTGGCTTCATTTTTGAACTTTGCGATGGTTTGCAGTCCCCCATCATGTCATATGTTGTTGGATTCGTACTGAAGAGCAGAATCCAATGCTAAAATCGGTTTTGAGATATCTCCTTCCTATCAAAAGTTATGGCTAAAAACCCAAAAATATTTAAAAAAAAATACATTTTTTGGCAATTTTTAAGCAGGTAGGAATTTTGGCCTTGGGGTTCAGGAATTTTGGGTTTGGCATCTGGTCACCCTGCTAACAGACAAGTTACGGAAGAAGGAAGTAGTCAATGGAGCCCTGTGCATGTCTTCATACCAGCGATGGCATGGTCCACCTTAATGGCAGCAATCATATTCTGTAGCTTATTTGGAGGGGGAAAAAAGGCTTGAACAGCTCCAAAGCTAACCTTTCCCCTGAAGAGCTCACATCCCAAACACTGATGGTCCCAGGGAGAACGTTCAAACCCCAACATCAAGCAGAATTTGTGCACTACTTTACGTCACAGTGATATCTTTTGGAGAACAACAGTACCTAAATATATTAAATAAATAGATTTTAAAATCCTATACTCCTTCAAGATTAAAAGCACTCTTGAAAACAAAATTCAAATTCTTGCTCTACTGGAACAGCCTGCCTGATGTGGCGGAGAACTCCCTATCTCTGGAAGTTTTCAAGCATAGGCTGTATGCAGTGGTTGGATTCAAATAAATTAACAACAGGTTCTATGTCTGAATAACCGAAATTAACAACAGGTTCTATGTCCCGTTAGTAACCGGTTCTCAGAACCAGGCGCTCATTAGCAAAGGGTTCTATAGAACCGGTGAGAACCCCCTGAAGCCCACCATGGGATTCTGAGACCTTTGCCTGCCTCCTCCGTGGCTAGTTCAAAATTTTGAAATCACCCCAGATGACCAAAAACTGAACATTTTTTGGCTCCTAAAAACATTCTGAGAACATGAACGGACTTGGCTCATTTATTTTTATAGACTATTTTAAAAAGTACACAAACTCTCTCATGGCATTAAGCAAATTTTTTAAAAAAAACTCTTATTTTCCCACCACATCTTAGGCTGTAGCACTTTATAATACTGCTTTGGTCTGCTCATTCACCCTGTATCAAATATCACACTGTATTTACTCGAATCTAACGCTCACTTTTTTCAGCCAAATATAGTCTCCAAAATCAGGATGCGCATTAGATTCTATGGTTAATTAGATTCATGTAAATGTGGTATTTTGATTATAAGAATAGGGTGAGCATTAGATTAGATGGAACATTAGATCTGAGTATATATTTGAGTATAACATTAGATTTGAGTATATTTCCAACTTTGCTCCCTTCTGCAAATTCCTGAGATGAATCTCAACAGTGTCACGATGAAAGACAACAGACTACACGAGCAGGGCTTATTCAGAAAAGTACAGCTCTCTCCTAGTATACTTTTAACAGGAGGTTTAAGGGTTTATATATATAAACCCTTAAACCTCCTGTTAAAAGTATACTAGCAGAGAGCTGTACTTTTCTGAATATATATATGCACACCCTATCTGTGTGTAAGATAGAAGAGAACCGTTTAATTCAGATATGTCTGGATGCATGAGAAACACGCATATCAGTATGGATGCTTGAATAACTGCTTTTCCACTCTTAATATGAAAAATCTACTCTTGCAGATGTATCCTATAGATGAAGATGATGGTGGCATCTAGGCTCAGTGCCTTTAAGAAGGGACTGGACAAACTCCTAGAGGAACAGACCATCACAGGTTACAAGCCACGAGGTGTGTGTGTAGATGTGGACAACCTTAAAATGCCAGATGCAGGGGAGGGTACCTGGATGCAGGTGCTATAGGCGCTCAAGGAGGCATTTGGTGGACTGCTGTGTGATACAGGAAGCTGGACCAGATGGGCCTTTGGCCTGATCCAGTGGAGGTTCTTCTTATGTTCTTATCCAGCCTCATTCCCTGTGTGCAGTGCCTGGATATACAATCAAGCCAACAGCAAATATATATACTGTATAGGGGAAAATTACCCAAGACACAGGTATTAAATTGGAGATACCTGGCTTAGCAGCACAATGGGATCTTAGAGTTACCGTGAATCACAAGCCAGCAGTGTAACGCATCTGCAAAGAAGGCAAATGCCATTTTCGGCTGCATTAAGAGAACTGTAGCTTCCAAGTAGCGAGGAGTTATAGTTCCTCTTTATTCTGCATCGGTTAGACCTCAACTGGAGTACTGTGTCCATTTTGGGGCATCTCCTTTTAAGAAAGGTGCAGCCCAACTGGAGCAAGTTCAGAGGGGAGCAACAAGGATGATCAGTAGGATGGAAGAGAAGTCCTACAAAGAATGTTTGGGGGAACTTGGTCTGATCAGCCTGGAGAAAAGAAGGCTGAGAGGGGATATGATCACACTTTTCAAAGATCTGAATGGATGTCATCTGGAAGAAGGGATGCATTTGTTCTCAATGGTCTCTGAAGGTAGAACTAGAATCAGTGGGTACAAACGTGAAGAAGATTCAGATTGGATATCAGGAAAAAAATGATGGTGAGGGCATTTCAGTAGAGGAACAGATTGCCAAGGGAGGTGGTGACTTTCCTTTACTGGGAATATTCAAGCAGAGGCTCAACAAGAACATGTCCGAGATGTTCTAGGAGGATTTCCTGCTACAGGCAGGGGTTGGACTAGAAGTCAGGGGTTTCCAAACCCCAGCACTAGGGCCAGATGTGGCCCTCAGCCAGGGTGACCATATGACCAGAAATTTCCAGATTTGTCCTCTTTTTTAGCCTCCTGTCCGGGTATCCTACAAAAGGGCTTAATTGTCCTCCATTTTGGCTTCCTTTGCAATGGTGTGCAGTACCCCATCATGTCATATGTCACTGGATTTGTATTGAAGAGCAGAACCCAATGTAAAAATCAGTTTTGAAATATCTCCTTCCTATAAAATGTTATGGCAAAAACCTAAAAATAAAAAATGTGCACTGAGCACTATGAGAAAACGCCCAATATTGCGGCTTTACTCATGAGTAGGCAAACATGCCATTGTCCGCTGGAAAGGTCAGGCTGAGAGAAATCGAAAACCTTGTCCTCCTTTTTAGGTTCAGGCATCTTGGTCACCCTGCCCTAAGCAAGCCTCAAGACCCTTCTATCCAGCCCCTGGCAAGCCCTGTACTCCACTCCAATACATTTTTATATCCTCATCCATGTCATCCACGGCATGACTCAAGATCTTGTGCTTCCACTTTCTGAGCCTATTTCATAAGATTGCTCTTTGTCTTCCTTGTTTTAAGTCAACTTGTCTTGTCTGGAGCCTGTTGGTCTCGAGGGAATGTAGCTTTCACTGAAAACCCCGGGGTGGGGGGACGTTAAGGAGAAAGAGACGCTTTCTGCCTGGTATAATGTTTTTGCTGTGTCACAGATATGAACATCATCGTGGTTTTCTGTCTCCCGGTACAAACAAAGAAGGAAAAATATCTGGTTTGCACAATTCCAGCCTCCCGATTCTTTCCTGGAAATGAACACTGTGTTGAGAAACAAGAAACATCCTCATTTCATCGGGGATGGATTTGGGTCTCTCTAAGACTCGGATAGGACTTAAATTTATCCCACTGGTCACGGACATTATCCTGATTCCCCACTGAATGGTACAGAATAGAGGAAGGTGAAACTGCTGCTTTTTATAGTTATTTACGGAGATGAACCAAAGCCGTCACCAGCCACCAGGGATAAGCAGTATTACCAAATGATTTCCATTTTCCAGCCCCCAAATTGCATGCTTGGAGCTATAGATAAATGATCCCAAATAAATGTAGCCAGTTTCCAAAAAGTTATTGCTAATCCATTAAAAAAGGAACTTGATTCCAGGAGAAATTGTGCAATTTTAAGCCAAGGGCACAGAGTGGGAAAGAATGAGGAATCGCCCTCTGGATTCTAGGGAAGCAGAAGCAATAAATGCAAGATGTGGAATAAGAATACAATATATCCTTCACTCCATCACTGTCTTCTGGCTCTGACTAGGACTCGTCAGGGCACCCCTTAGAGCTTTTTGCAGGGTGTGATGCTACAGTTGTTCGCCTCCTCGCGGCGCACCAAGGATAGCATGGAAGTGTGAACCAAACAACTGGCAATAATTGGCGGCCAGACTACATTAAAGAATTGGCAGTTGGTGACAGCTGGCAGCCAGACATCAATGTGGGATTTTGGCTCTCAAAAAACACAGCAATGGAACATTAATATCTGGTTTACCATAAGTCCATGTATTTCCTATACGCTACATAAATAAGAGCTTTATGCAATATGCAAGCTCTGCCAATCAGTCAACTGGTCAATCAATCAAACAATCAATCAATCAATCAATCAATCCAATTCCTTCTTCGAACTTGGAGTCTAGGTAGATGTGATTACTTATTACTAAATTTAAAACTATTACATTGCCAGTGCAATCCTAACCCCTGGCGCTGGCCAAAAGTGATTGGGGCTGCAATCCTAAGCTCCAGTTAGACCAGCATAAACCCCAGCATAAGTCCTGTGCTGACCTCGGAGCGTCATCTAAATGTCCACTGTGCAATTCCTTGGGGAGGGTTAGACCAGTGCGCTGGGGAGATGGTGAGTTGTGTTGGATTAAACTGGTTAGGATTGCGCCCATAATTTATTACATATAATTTATAAATCTCAAGAAGGCTTCCTGCTGCCTGTTCACAACATAAACAAAAGACAATGATTTTTTTCCAGGACAAAAGGCTAAAAAAGAGGGCAGAAAGAAAAGAGGACAGAAAAGAGGACAAATGGTCACCCACTTCAATAGGGTAGAGACTTTTTTTGCCTGCCTTGCAAGATTCTTCTAAAAGCAAACGAGATCATCTGCACACTTTCTGGACGTCTCCCTTCTAAATTATGACGGAATTGGAAAAGGTTCAGGCCTTCTGCCCCAGGCTGTTTGCCAGGGGAGTGGGGAATGGGGACTGTTGAGTCTTGAATCTTTATGTTGCTTCGGTTCCTTGCCAAGGGATCTCTAACGTAAGGAGAGTCATCCAGGACGAATACCTTGGAAATCTTCACTCTGTCCAAAAATGTTTGCTTATCCTGGCGGAGACATTTTTTTCCAACACTCGCTACAGCGTCGCGGAATATTCCCCCCATCAAAAAAAAAAAAATAGATGATTTTGTAAAGCTTAGGCTCCTTTTGTGGGGAAGCAAAAATGCAGAGGAGAGACACTGGTGCGTTCTCCGAGCCAGCCGGAGCGCCTGCTTGAGGACCTCGCAAATGAGAACCGAGTGCTTTGCTGATGCTGTAATGCAAACCATGCTGGAAGGAATCACACCATCTCTCTACTTTGCATAAAGGCCTCGTACACACTCTGGGAGCCAAGGCTCCTTGGGACACGGTTTGCCGATTGGTGCTGGGTTGGGGAGAGATAATCATATAGACAGTTATGTCATAGGATTAGCTATTGCTATAGATGGTTAACGAGGCTGGAAAAATATCTTCTCCCTAACAGATTCCTTTGCCATACTTTAGTTTCTAAATTGAAGGCATGTGTTTCATCTCATCCAGTGGGTCCTCCTTATCCACAGGCTCAGCATTAGAAAATTTCATCCACTGGAGGACCTGCAATCATGTATTTTTAAAAAGCTGATATATGAATAAAAACTGTAATACAGGTTCTCTCGTTATCCACTAGGGTTTTGTTCCAGATCCTCCCATGGATAATAAAATCCGGATATAAAAGATGGAAAAATATGTTTAAAGACCCACTTCCAGGTTTCTTGCTCCTCTTTTGGGCCTAATGGAATAAGGTAGTATCTGAATGTCTGCAGGTGTTTGGTTCTAGGATTGAAAAGTGGAATGATTGCTTTCTACAACAGTAGAAAAGCAGTTTTTAAAACTGTGAGTTGCAGTGGCCATTCATGTTGAGTCAACTCCGCGTATAAAAAAATCAGTGTATAACAAGGAGCACAATCCTAACCATGTCAACTCTAAATGAAGCCCCATTGTGTTCTAAGGGTCTTACTCCTGGAAAAGTGTCTTTAGGATTGCAGCAAAGGTTGGACCTGTATATGAATTTTGGGGGGAAAGGCCCCTTGCATTACTTCACAATCCTAGGGGTTAGGCTTGTAGCCTAAGCCACTCAACCCAAATCTCAGGTCCTACTCTCCGGCCCAAATACAGATTTGGCTGGTATAAAGCAGAGACGTGCCATCACTGCAGTGGTTCCGTGCCTGTAGAACGCCCTCCCTGCAGTCCAGAACAGGCTACTTGATGCTTTAATGCTGTGCGTTTACATGTGCTCAGATGTCACCTTGGGAAATTTTTAAACATGGAACATGCAAATGTTATAAATGGCCTTTACAAGCCTTCTCTGGACTCCTCCAAGCACACAAACGGCCACCACAGACGCAAAGGATGGGAGACATTGCTGAAGGAAATACCTGAGCTATACGGCGCACATAAGGTTCCCATCAAGACCTAATTGATTTAACTGACTCTGCTTGTTAAGTCCCCCAGAGCCAAGAGAGACAACACCACCTCCAAATTGCTGGACTAAGGGTGCAATCCAGAGTAACTATGGGAAGTCCTTGCTCCGGTGTAAGAACAATTTGCTCTGGATTGCAAAATGAATTTCCCATAGGTTTTCACTAGGTGGTGCGGTAACTACGGGTACACGTAATGTCTCTTACTTGCACCCGTAGTTACTCTGGATTGTAGGGCAAATTTGTGTTCCAAGTTCAGGGCTCTCCCACAAGCCAAATGCACCCTGGTGCTCCTTGAAACAACACAACTGTGCATGTTTACTCCAGGAAGGATTAGCACTTAATAAGCACAAAGAGTAAAATGTTATATATTAATTTCTGGGGAAAAGGGCCCAGTGCATGACTTTACAAGAAAAGGATTAGAGAGTCACAGTATATTTCATATTAATGGCTGGGGATCTCCTGACCTGGCTTTCCCAAGTCTGACCTAGAAGCCAAAAGTCTCATTTGTGTAAGACTTTCAAGAAAAGGCCTACACAATGTTGAATTTGGACTTCTGGCGAAACACCCAAGATCAAGGGTTTGTTATGATCAAGAAGTTCTTTGGGGATGACTGAATTCTCCTTGCTCTTGTTTAGTGTCCAGCTATTCTCTCCTTAAGTCAGTGGTCTTCAAAGTGGGGGTTGTGACCCCCCAGTGGAGTCGTGACGTCCCCACAGGGGGGTCAAGAATGGGGAGGAACCACCACCTTGGACCTCCCATTGCGACCCCAGTGATTCTCAAGACTGCCATGTCACAACCTAGGGGGAGCGCTGCAGCCATAAAGTTGCACAGGTGTCATTCCAGGCGGCCCAAAAGACTGCCCACCACCTTCCTCTGGTGCACTGAAAGCACTCTTGGGAAGCATAGTGCAAAACTTCAGGGGTACACACCACAATGGAACCCCAGTAGAGAGGTGGGGAGGCTGCCTGGGAGCTACTGGCGCCGCCACATTGGCAGCACACCCTCCCCTCCCCATGCTTTAGGGTGCAGGGGGTACCAGGAGCCCCTCCAGCAAGGCTCCCTGACGTTTCATGGGGCTCTGTTGTGGTGCATGCTCCTGGAGCTTTGCAAGGTGGTTCACAAGAGTGCCTTGCAGGAGCACCTTCCATTTCCAGGAGAGGTAGGAAGGCTGGGGAGCATCCTGTTTGCCATCCCCCTCCCCACTCCCCTCTCATGCAAAGAGATCACAAGGAGGAGGGAAGTGGGAGAAGGAGGAGCGCCACTGTTGGGGTGGGGTGGGTATGTGTGGGTGGGTATGGGTGTGTGTGTGTGTATGTTTATGTGTGTACGTTTGTGTGTGTGTGGATGGGGTGTGTTTGTACATTTGTGTGTGTGCAAGTGCATGGGTTATGTTTGTGTGTAAGTTTGTGTATGTGTGTGTTGTGTGTACGTTTGTGCGTGTGTGCATGGGGATATGTGTGTGTATGTTTGTGTCTGTGTGCAAGTGCATGGGGTATGTTTGTGTGTGTGTGTGCGTGCATGAGTGCATGGGGGTGTATGTGTGTTGTGGGTGTGTGAGTGCATGGGATGAAAGTTGTATGTGAGAGTGCATGTGGGGGTTTGGAGAATGGTGGGGAAGAGAGGACCTAGGGCACTGGGGTTTGGGGGTGGGAGAGAGCCTTGGGTCTTTGGGGAGGGCAAGATGATTATATGTCCTCTTTTTCCAGGAATGTCCTCTTTTTTAGCATCATGTCCCAGATCGGGGTGTGTGTGTGTGGGTGGATCCTGGGCCAAAATGTTTGAAGATCACTGCCTTAAGGAAAGCCTCTGTTCAACGAGAAAGAAGGTTCCCTGAGACACTTTGCAATTAGCATCACTGCAGTCACATCAATCCTAACCAAATTCCCATACAACAATGTTAGCATGACCACCGCTATATTCCACTAGGGAATATTCCAGTATAGTCCACTGAAATACCACTGTATACCACTAGCACTATATTCCACTTTGGCCACTGGAGGCTTCCTCAAGGAAGATTAGTTTCCTTGTCCTGAGTTGAGCCCCAGCAACTGCTATGGGTCAACTTCGATCTATACCAGCTCAATCACTGGTGCCAATCAAAATTGATTGGCAAGCACAGATCAGACCTGGGAAGGAAGGTCAAAATATGACATGTGCCACGGCTGGGCATCCTGCATCGATATCCACACACTGTTAACCACTTGTGGTGGCCATGCCCTGCACACTGGCCAAGTTACACATTCCACCAGTGATAAAAGTGGATAGGGTTAGTCAATAAGTCCATAGTCCATAGGGTTAGTTCCACCTGCTGGAAATGGTACATGCCAGTCTGGTGGCATCCAGTCAAGTCAGAAAGTTGCAAGGATGCCCAGGTGGTTGTCAACCCATCACATGCATCTAATGAGCCGATGACATCAGTGAGTCTAGATTATTTCCAGCCTAGGCCCAGGGATGTTCGAATCTGAGTCTCAGAGAGTTAATCACTGCACGGCCAGCATCACAAGCCTTACTGGGAATCAGAGAGAAGTTCTGGCATCTGGAAAGTTAAGTACAGATGAAGATTAATGAACATAGACGCATCAGAGAATTGTTTTCCTATTGAATGGGCCTTACTCCCAGGTACTTTTGCACAGCCCCGCAGCCCTAAACTCCCTGGCTTTGTGCTTCCTGTTTGCATATAATTCCATTTTTAGTTTCTTCACTTTTGCAAACTCTCTGTTTCAAATCAAACTTATCCTGTGCCGGATTAGCGTAGCCTGGTAAATGGATGCAAATGTTTCTGCTGAAAATTACAGCTGCTGGACTCCGACCAGCTGTACTGCGCAGCGGCTCTGAAGTGGTGCAGAACATGTACTGTATATTTCCTACTTCCAATTTTTTCCTTCAAGCTCTTATTTTGCCAACTGTTCTCATGAACTTTCTTTTTCTCCATTCCCTTCAGGCAAAAGGCGTGTAGGTTCCAGTAAGCCAATGGTGTACAGTTTGCAACCTCTGCAAATTCTCCTGCTTGAAAAGGTAAGCCATTGGCTTTCCAAACCCCAAAAATATTTGCTGCAATTGTGGGGTGCAATCCTTTCACAGGGTGCAATCCTAATCTATTTAGGTGAGCGCAATTCCCCCCGTCTCCCCACTCCCGGTTGCATGGGGAGGTGCATGTCTGTGCACTGGCTTAACCTTCCCAGCCCCCAGAAGTGGCACAGATGTGCCTTATGGCACTTTTGCAATACCAGCAGGCTAGCACAGGACTTATGCCAGGACTTAGACTGGCCTAACTGGAGCTTAGGATTGCAGACACAGTCAAACGATATTGTCTGCACCTGGTTCATTCCTTCATTAAGGTTTGCTCTTGCAGATGTACTTCTTACATCTAGATCCCTGATCTCATAGATGTCCTTTCAAGGGTCAAGAGGGTTGTCTGGAACGATGTACATCCACCTAGTTAAGTCTTAAACAGACGCACTTGATTGGTTGCACATTAAAGTCATCACATACTAGTTTTGACACACTAGGCAATGATTTTACAGGATGCTCTTGACCTATGAAAAACTCATGGCAAACCTAAACTCTACCCTTATATCGGTCTATCAAACTCTTAGACCAAAGACCAGCAACCATTTTTTGTAACAACTTATACGTCCTTTAGCAGTGCAATCCTGTTCAGCTCTAATGTGGCACGTTGTTTGTCTCAAGTTGGGTAGAGAACGTTGCCTTCCAAGCCAAGCTGCCACGCCAAGCCAAATCCTGACATCCACCTGAGATCCACTTTGCTCACCTCCTTGACCACTCACTAGGTGGCATAGCTATAGGGGATGGAGCAGTCACGTCTCAGAGGGAGCTCCCCCACCTGGAATGACTCCAAAGGGGTGAAGCTCCCTCCAAGACTTGAATGCTTTACCTCCTATAGCACTTCTATAAGGGAAGAAGCTCCCTCCAAGACCTGACTGCCCCACTACCTATAGCATTTTCTTGGACTTCTATAAGCAAATCTGGAGCCTCCACAGAAACGAACCAGGATTCGTAGGCAAGCAGTTCTCCAGGCAAGCATGCAGGCTTGACAGCAAACCACTTACTCAGAATGACGGTCTCGTTGATGTGGAAACTGCAGAGGACTCTGTCGACGTTGCGAGCGTGCCGGAATCCGTTACCCATCACCACAACTTGGAACGACTCTGAAAGGAAGGATTTTGGCTGGTTAGAAATATATAATGCAATAAAAAATAGCACAGTGCAACAAAGAAATGTGTAATTCAATAAAAAATAACAGTGCAATAAAGAAATACGATGCATAATGCAATAAATAAATGTACGATGCAATAAAATGTTCCGACGTGACTCCGATGGCCCCCATTCTGTATATCCTATTTACATAAGCAAATAAACTGGAGCCAAAGGAACACAAGTGGGGATTAGCTTGGGACACTGATGGGTGTGGGAATCAGGGTAACCATATTTTCTCTTTTTTCAGGACATGTCCTCTTTTTTCACCTTGTGTCCTGGAAAAAAATATCTTAATTGTTCTCCTATTCCTTGTGAGCAGGCAGCAGGCAGAATTCTTGTAATTAATAAACTAGATGCAAATTTGATTATATTTTAAATTTAATTGCAAGTAATTTAGTGTTTAAAGTTGCAATCCTATGCCTGTCTACTCAGAAGTAAGTTCCATTATATTCAAGAGGGCCACGTGAGGAATATATAAGTGGTTTCAGTTTTTATTTTTATTAGACTTACAATTTTCTTGGGTGTTCTGCATTGTTGTGATTATGATATATGGGTCATGATGGGGGGAGTAAGTCTGCTTCCTCACACCCAGGATGACCATATGACCAGAAATTTCCAGATTTGTCCTCGTTTCTAGCCTACTGACTGGGTGTCCTCCAAAAGGGCTTCATTGTCCTCCATTTTGGCTTTATTTTGGAACTCTGCAATAGTGTGCAGTACCCTATGATGTCATATGTTGTTAGTTTCTTACTGAAGAGCAGAATCAAATGCAAAAAATGGTTTTGAAATACAGTGGCACCTCGCTTAACAAGCGTTTTGCATAACAAGCAAAAATTTCCAAGAAATCTTACTTCGTATAATAAGTTCCGCTATGCAGCCCTGATGAGTCGCATGAAGGCTCTTTAAAAGGGCAGTTGGCCAGCGCTGCTGCCTCTAACTGCCCCCAACTTGGGGGCAGTTGCCTGGGTGTGCCAGAGGCAGCTGCCCCTAACTGCCCCCAAATGTCCCCACCGGCCACCTTGAACCTCCAGCAGCAGTCCAGATAAGCCTCCCAGGAAAGTGTCTGATTGCAGTCTCCTATGTCTACTCAGAAGTAAGCCCCATTGTGTTAAATGGGGCTTACACCCAGGAAAGTTTCTTGGATTGCAGCCTCCTAACCATGTCTACCCAGAAGTAAGCCCCATTGTGTTCAATGGGGCTTACTCCCAGGAAAGTATCTTTAGGATTGCAGCCTAAATAGACTTCATAGGATCCTGCACATCGAATGCATGTTTTGAATTCAATTCCAGTGTTTTGTCATAATTGTTACATACAGTTAATATTTTTATATGAATATTTGGGGGTTGTGGAACCAATGTCTGAGTTTCCATTATTTCCTATGGAAAAATCTGCTTTACTTAAAGAGCATGCCTCCGGAACGAATTAAGCTCTTTATGTGAGGCACCACTGTATCTCCTTCCTACCAAAAGTTATGACCGAAAAACCAAAAATCAAAAATATGTATTGAGGTCTATGGGAAATGAAAGTGCCCAATATTGTGGCTTTACTCATGAGTAGGCAAATGTGCTGTTGTCCACCGGAAAAGCCAGTCTGAGAGGAATCCAAGACCTTGTCCTCCTTTTGAGGTTTGGGCATCTGGTCACCCTGCTCACACCATAGCCCCAGGTCAGATCATGAGGTCTCCCATACATATATCACATGGTTTTATCTGTAGAATACTATAGATATCTGACAAGGTATAAATAATGCCTGAGTTTTAGTGCATGAAAAAGTTGCGGCATAAGTATTAAGTGTTCTCATTTCCTCTACACAAGTAAAAACGTTTGATGCAATTAATGCCACGTCTAGTTTGGCCTTCGGTCTCACCGATCCAGGAAGCCGTGACAATTGGCAAGCTGTGCGTTGTCGACAGCTGGTATTGTTATCCCACACCAGTTCTTTGCCATTACCATTTTAGGAGAACACTACAGAACAATGGCTTCTTCTGGCACTCTCTTATCCAATAATCCTAACAAAAAGTTCTTGAAGCGGCTTGTAAGAGGTCCCTGGTATGATTTCCTATAAAATATTGCCTCCATATTCTTGCACTTTGAAGGCATTCCTTTCAGCAACTTGTGGCCACCAAAGGAAACGACATCTCCAACATTTGTGTTTATTGTCCTTAAATACTTTATTTATGGGACAACGGCTGCAATCCTAAAGACACTTTCCTGGGAGTAAGATCCACTGAATTCAGTGGAGCTTACTTGTGAGTAGAAGTGGTTAGGATTGTGCTCAATACACTTATATAATGCCCAGTTCAAAATCATCTTCACATCACTGTAAATTGAGCGAAGCACATCCATAATGACCATCAGAAACCAATCAGCCTTGTCATCAGATCTTCCATATATTTCATTATCAGATCTTCCAATCAAACCTTCCAGATATTACCTCTCACTGTTGCTTAAAATTTTTTATCTTTTATTCAACACTCCCACAAATAGTAAATAAGTAAATAATAGCAATAAGTCCTAGCTATAATTTCTGGCTAGAATCTTTTTTAGATTGTGAACACTTTGGGGACAAGAAGTCATTAGTTATTAAATTTTCTCTGTAAAGCAAATTGTGAACTTTTTGTTGAAAAAGTAGTATATAAAAACTGTTGAATGACTGATTGGTTTGGCTTAATTGGTTTGATTGGCTTGATTTGATTGAATGGTTTGACTTGATTGATAGTCAATCAATCTTGAGATCTTGCAAATTATTTGAAGCCTCAGCTTGAATGGTGCCAAAACCTCCCTATTTTTTTAGCCTTGGAGGAGTCTGGAAAGCAATCAGCAGAACCCCCCAGCCCTTGGGTTTCTCCAGATCTTTGCAAATGCTTTCAGGACCCGGGGGGGGGGGAGACAGACAATCACCCCCATTTCCCTCCAAGACCATGAACCAAAGGACCACCTCCCAGTCCCACCTTATCCTCCGCAAAGATTTAAGGAACTTAAGCTGCAATCTTAATCTCCAGTTCGGCTGGCCTAAGCTCTGGTATAAATCTTCTGCTGACCTGGGTGTGTTACAAAAATGCAGTAAGACACTTCTGCCCCAATCCTGTGGAGGTCAGGCCAATGCACAGGCATATGCCAACCTCCCCACACCATCACAGAAAATAGGCCAGGTGAGATAGGCTGGCCTAAATTAGTCTTTGGGACTAACAGCACAATCCTGAGCATGTCTATTCAAAGGTAATATTCACCGTGTTCAATGGGGCTTACTCCCAGGAAAGTGTGCAGCCTAAGTTAGGGACTAAGTAAGGGACTATGGCAAAAAATCCTAAGGTGAAATTAAACCCCTTGCTCCAGAGAAGTTAAGATGACTTTTATCTTATCCATAAGATAACACTGGAGGGTGACATAACTGTGTGGACCCGTAACTGCTATGGATTTAGCCCTAAGCTAAGGAAAGGTGACATAACTGTGTGGACCCATAACTGCTATGGATTTAGCCCTAAGCTAAGCTTAGGAAAAGTAAATCTCTCCCTAAGTTTGAGAAACACTGCCCTAGAACATGGAAGGAGGCTGAACCAGGGAATGGTTGTGTTTTATATACAGCACTGCTATAACTATATCAGTGTGAGCCACTGCAACGGCTGACGTGATTTGGACCTATAGAACTGGTATATTAGTCTTAAGCCAAAAGGAAAAATGGGCATGAATGTAAAGCTGAATGCAGTCATTAATAGCTTTCTAGACAGCGGAAACTTTGCAGCATTCAGCTTTTGTCTATAGGTTGTGCGCTTTCATCTTTTGCTTGGTATGCATTAACTAGAGACACGGTGGGGGGATCAGGAGAGCATAACCTTCTCACCACAATACAGCAGAAGTGTCATCCCCCCCCCCCCGAGTTTCTGCTGAATCAGCCATTTCCCCAGCCCTTAACATCGCCCACTCGCTGCCTCTCTTAATCCGCTCCCGGAGATGGGAGGATGGGCTTCTGCACTCGAGCAAAGAATACACACTGACTCAGGAATCTGGGCTCAGCTCCAGGCCTCAATTGCTTTTGTCCCAGCAGGATCAGCTGCAGACCATCCAGGCAAATCCATCCCTTCGGGTTGGTGAGCTCATCCCGTGAAACATGTCCGTGGAGCAGAAAGGTGGAAGGTGCTCCATGATCAGGAGTGAGGAGGAAAATCTTAACCACGGGCAGCAAATTTGGAAAAGGGGTGGGTTCACATCTAGGTCAGTTGATGGGGGGAGACGCTGCAGAATTTTCAAAGGGGTCACCCAGCACTTCCCAAAATTTCCATCGTCACCGCATCCTTCTTTTCTGGCAGCCAAAAACTTGTTTTGGAAGCATCCCAAAATATCCACTTGATTAAATAAAAAACCAACTCATAAAAAACCACCTTTTAGTTTGGATTCACCCAGAGTTATAATGCTACACCTACAATCTAAGGACTTAAAACTTAGGATTTATGTGCAAGTGGTTAAGACACTCTGCCTGTTAACCAGCAGGCCAGGGTTCGACACCCGGGTCCCCACAAGATGAGGATTTCCTGCTACAGGCAGGTGGTTGGACTAGATGATCCACTGTGACTCTTCCAACTCTATGATTCTAAGAAATAATTTGCTTCATTTTTTAAAAAAAGATCTATCTAAAGTATTTATATACTGCTTTTCAACTAAAAAGTTCACAAGGAAATGAAAAATTTAGTGGCTAATGGGTTTGCTTCTGATAAAGTAAGCTTTGGGGACCCCATGACCTAGCCATGTTCTGCTATCTAACAGACCCTACAATCCAGAGTAACTACAGGAGCACATGAGAGAAATAATGTACACCCATAGTTACTGCACCACTTAGTGAAAACCTATGGGAAATTCATACTGCAATGCAGAGCAAATTGTTCTTACACCGGAGCAAGGACTCCCCGTAGTTACTCTGGATTGTGCCCAGACTTATATTTCTTTTTAATGTTGAAATGTTACCAGTGATTTAATCCCAGAAGCACAAAAAAAGTTATGTTCAGTACACTCAGAAGAGCATAAGCAAACCCATGAGCTGAGTTTAATTTGTAATTGCAGGCAATGGACTGACAGCATATCCTAATCCCTGGAGAAGACCTGTACTGGCCTGGGGTTGTCAGGAATGCATAGAAATGCACCAGCCCCCCCCCCCCCCACACACACCACCATGGGAATGGGGAGACAGGTGAGTTGCACTGGTGTAAATCAGTTCGGATTGTGTCCTGAGTTTACCAAGCAATGGGCTAAGTTTAATTTGGAAATGCTTCTACCAACCATACCTCAACTATCAAGCATGTATCATTTTTCCAAACAACCAAACAAGTTTATTTGTGTAGCCATAGTCATTACAAATAATATATAAAAGTATAAAATAATACTAATAAAGTTCTTGATGTCTTGTTACAAATACACTATTGTTACAGACACCCCAGAGCATCTCAGATGTAGGGAAGCTATTGCCAGCTTGCTAAACGGTTATTTCCAATTTGCACCTTTTAACAGAGAACAATGTACTGTTTTTGAGCCCAAACCTAAGCCTACCTACTCAGAATTAAATCCCATTATAGTCAATGGCGCTTACTCCTAGGAAACTATGGATAGGATCACAGCCTTTATCTAATTTTTTAATTGTATTTCTTTCACTGTTTTAATTGTGTTAGCTGCCTTGAGTGTGCTTTATAGGGAAAAAAGGCAAGATATGAATGAACGAATGAATGAACGAACAAACGAATAGCTGTTTCCAAACTTTTTGCAGCCATTGTGCCTTGAGATCAAGGAGCCTGGCTTATGGTGGCACCACTAACCTTGATGCACCATCTTGAATCATATGAATCATTACTATTATTGCTATTAATCATTACTATTAGACCGTTGTCCTAGAAAGAGAGCCACAGAACCTGGAAGATTCTACAGGAGGCCAAAAATTACATCAAAAGACAATGGAGAAGACCTCAGTGGTCAGTGCGCCAGGAGAAGAAAAATTATGAAAACTTGCTAAACTTTTAGGAACTTTTAGGAAAATCTGGAACATTTAGGAAATGAGGCATTCAAAGTGTGACAGAAGCGTTTAATAAATGGGCATTCCATATATTTCATATCCTTCTTGGTCTAAATAAAAACTCTGAAAACACAATCCTAATATAGACCAAATCAAGATCACTTCATAGAAGCAGACATTAAACAAATGGAATTTTTTAGCATTTTCATGCCAAGTTCCCTCTGGAAAAGCTCCCAACAAGAGCTGAAAAGGATGGCTGACTCCAGCATCTGTCTTCCTTCAGGGATCAAGGAAGCAGCACAAATACACAAAGCAAGGAGAGCTTGAAGGATCCAACTTCGACTCACCTCCGGCACAGATACTCGAAGGTTTGGCAGCAAGAATTTCAATGCACGATTTCTTCAAAATCTGGAAGCCACAGAAAAGGCGGAAAAAAATTCACTTTTTGCAATAATTTTCATGCAAAGCTCAGGAAATAGCACCATGAGATTTTTTTCCCCCCTTCATTGCCCATGCAGGCTTGGGCTGGTGTAAGTCAACATACCCTACAATCCAGAGCAACTACAGGAGCATGTAAGAGACATTACATGCACCCGTAGTTAGGGCACCACCTAGTGAAAACCTATGAGAAATTCATATTGCAATCCGGAGTAAATTGTTCTTACACCGGAGCAAGGTTACTCTGGGTTGTACCCATAGGCTGGCCCAAGACAGATGGACCTGGGCCAGCCTAGGCGGTTCTGGAGAGGCATGTTGAGGGCATGTTGAGCACGGCCTAGAACTGTGCAGTTAGGCTGTATCCAGAGCAGAAATGCCCCGCACAGCTCCTCAGAGTTAGAACACCTAAGGAGCAGGAATAAATCTGAATAGACCCCTAGAGGTCCATGATAAGCCAGAGTAAAACTGGAAGTGATGGCAAAAAATTCTGAGTCCTCTCTAACTCACGATACAGCACAACTACACCAAATTTAAAACTATAACATATAATTTATTAATTACAAGAAGGCTACATGCTTCCCACTTACAAGGAAAAGGAGGACATTGAAGGTTTTTTTTCCAGGACACAAGGCTAAAATCTAGGACATGTCCTGGAAAAAGGGGGCAAACTGTTACCCTGTACTCAGAGGAAGGCCCAAATGAGCGCTTTCTCCCAAAAAAAGGGTCAGAAATGGCCTTTGCTGAGATGGACAAACTTACAATTTACCTTCAGGAAAAATCTGTAAACACTTTTATGGACAAATTGAAACCATTCATGAAAAATGGGATTATGAGTTAAATGAATTATGGATTTGATGAGTAGATAATTGTTACATAATTTTGGCTGCAATCCTAAGTACACTTTCCTGAGAGTAAAATCCATTGAACACAATGGGGCTTACGTCTGAGTAGACATAGACAGGATTGTGCCCATAATCTCCTGTTTATTTCTTTTTTTGTTGGAATTTAAAAATTAAGTCTGTAGATTTTATTGGATAGATTTTCAGATTGTGATAATTGGTCTGAGATTGAAGAAAGGTGGTTGATGAGTTCTGCGCTTGCCTTATAATTTTCAACCTTATCATTATGATCAGTGCAATCCTAAACATGTATACTCAGAAGTAAGTCCCATTGTCTTCAATAGGACTTAGGCCTATATCCTAAAGTGAAATTAAGCCCATTGCTCTGGAGCAGTTAAGATGACTTTCCATAAGATAACACTAGAGGGTGACTTAACTGCGTGGACCCGTAACTGCTATGGATTTTGCCCTTACTCCCAAGAAAGTGTGGTTAGGATTGCAGCCTATGTACATTTTATTTTCTGTCCTTTTTCTTTTCCTTTTCTTGCTTTGTTTTTTGTTAAAATTAATAAAAATAAAAAATTATTTATTGGAATAAAAACAAATACAAAAACTGCAAGAGTTGTTACTTTGTGTAAACAGGCCAGGGGATGGAAGAGGGCCAAATGCCACCATTTCCTATATGTGGTTGCAGCTGTGGGGGTGACTCATGGGAGAATTTGCATCGTGTGTATCAACTGTGACGGAGGCTATTTCATGTGCCTTTTTCTTGTTATGAAAGCAACATAATACAACCTAACAAATGAAGTTTACATGACTTCAGTTTCATTTTTCCTCCTTTTTGAAAAAAATCCCATTTTGTGAATCATCGCAGACGCAGGTTCATATTTTCACAAGGTCAGCACCTCACTGCATCAGGTCCTTAACTAAACAGGATTTAAGCCAATCCACTCTTGGTTTTAAGAAAGCAGAAGCATTTAGTAGGTATCCTGAGTCAGATAATTATACCCCAAGCCTTAAACAAAGACATCTGTACCAAACTTTTGTTTCCGAGACCATCATCACCATCGCTCTATCTCTGCAACACGGATATCCATCAAGATCTGAAAAGGGTCTTTGGGGCTGAAATGCAGACCAAGGACTGAACAGAAGAAAAGATGGGTTCTTCTAACCAATGGACACACTAGGAATACAGACTTGAGAGACAGAAGCGAAGGTTTCCAGGGGGGAAGCAGGAACTGCCGGAGATAAATACAAGCGAAAGAGGCAGAGAAAAGAAACTGTTACAAGAATGAGACGAGAAAAAGAAGTGTTTAATAATGGAAGAGATAGGTAAACTGGACCATCCTGTATTTGCTTGCATTTAATATTTGAATATATTGTATTTACTTGAATATAATACACACCTTTTCCAGCTGAATTTAGTCTCCAAGATCAGGATGTGCATCAGATTCAATGGCACATTATATTCAGTAAATAGGATAATTTCCAAAATCTGAATACAAATTGTTGCAAATTGTTGAATACAAATTGTTGTGTTATTAGCCACAAGTGGTTGTGTCACCTGTATGGTGCCCAGGACGGTCCTAAGCCCAGGTGAAAAGTCTAGAAACAGCTGGAAGATCCTCATCCCCCTACGTTTCATGAGGATGAGGGGCATCCTCATGCCCCTACGTTTCATGCACGAGGTTTTCCAGAGAGCAATAAATACCTGAGT